>QEPC01011341.1:11220752-11313680 GCA_003113815.1 Sphenodon punctatus | reverse complement strand
CCCTCATCCATGCCTTCGTCACCTCGAGGCTGGACTACTGCAACGCGCTCTACGTGGGGCTGCCCTTGTGCCTGGTTCGGAGGCTGCAGCTAGTGCAGAATGCGACGGCCTGTCTCCTTTCGGGGACGGGTCATCGGGAGCACATAACACCAGTGCTCCGGGCTCTGCACTGCTTGCCAATCGTGTGCCGAGCCAGGTTCAAGGTATTGGTATTGATTTATAAGACCCTTCACGGTCTGGGCCCCTCATACCTCAGGGACCGCCTCGCCCTCCGCGCCGCAGAGCGACTCCTTCGGTCTGCCGGGGGTGCCTTCCTGGAGGTCCCCCGTGTAAAGCAGGGGGGCCACAATGGAGAGGGCATTCTCGGTGGCCGGGCCGCGTCTCTGGAACTCCCTCCCGGAGGAAGCTCGCCTGGCCCCCAGCCTGTTGGTATTTCGGCGAAGATGCAAGACCTGGCTGTTCGCCCGGGCCTTTGGGGAGGGGGGTGGGTAGTTGATTTTTATCTCCCCCCCTCCCTAATTGGTTTTATATCCCAGGCGCTGTTTATTTTTAATATTTTTGAAATGGTATTTTATGTGTTTTAGACTGTTTTTATATTGTCGTTTTATGACTGGAAGCCGCCCCGAGCTGTGTTCGGGATGGGCGGGGTATAAATGCAATAAATAAATAAAGAAATAATGTGGGCTATCATCTCCTTTGATTCCACCCTACTAGGGTGGCCGGATATGCAAATTTTAGAGGACACTTATGAAAAATACAGATTGCAGAGCTGCATTGGTTCCAGTGCAGCCCTGCAACCTGTATTTTTCATACGTTTAAAAATGTGCATATCTGGCCACCCTACCCTAGTCTCATTTTCCTCCACCACTGCCCGCCTTAGCTGCCCCAAACAGCAGCCATGCAGAAAGTGGGGGAAGGGGGGGTAGAGAGACAAATACAGAATTCAATTGGGAGGCTTTAGTCTGCCCCCTAGTGACCAGCAGAGGCGAGACCGCTCTGGGACCAGGGAGAAACAAAGACGAAAAAAAATTGCCTTTCCTAACTCACAGCAGCAAGTTTTTCTGATTTCTTTGCCTAGAATCCACTGGGGGCAGGGAAGGGCAGGTCTTTACTTGCCTGGATTTTTGGCAGGGCATAGGCACCCTGATGTCAGAAATTCACTGGGACGGACCGAGAGGCAGAGGCGGCTGCCAAAAGGAGCCTGGCTGAAAGGAAGACATGTTCTCCCTTTTTGCCGGACTGCAAAGGCGTACAAAACGTCTTGGCAAAAGGGACCGTGTTTTGCCTACAATCTGGAAGAGAAGAGAAGCTGGTTCTGGGGGGTGCAGGATTCGGTGCAGATGATGGAATGGGCCCCTCGTCCTTCCCCATCCCTCCAGTGGCAGGGAATAAAGCTGTCCCAGGGAGCTTGTGTCCTCAGGTGCAGCTACTGTTCTAGCCTTGCCGCCTGCCACCTGAATCAAAGTCTAGCGAAACCTCCACTTCCATCCGTACAAAAATCCTCAGATTTGTGCAGGATCTGTGAATCCCTCCGATTCACAGATTCGCAGTCCAAGTTCCTAGAAACCATTCCCTGAACACATAGCAGCTACACCCCCCCACCAAGCAACAAATATTAATACATGGCAGGCTAAATCCTGCTCCCAGGAAGATCCCCCAAGCAACACCCCGTCTTCTTGTAGCATCGTAAAATGCCCTGGGCCAGTTCCTCCTCTCACTGATACCTGTGCACAAATGCAGTTGAAAGCAGGATTCTGCCCTCGACACGTTAGCAAGGTGCTATAAAACATTAGCACATTCCACAACAGTTCCGTTCTGGGCAGAAGCAGGTAAGAATTATTTCCAATTGACAAGAGGGGAGAAACGGAGGAGCGGGGAGGTTAGGAGACTTGGCCAAGGTCACAGTGTGAGTCAGTGGCAAAATTAGGAATTACCACTCTGGCGACAGGTGTTATTCACAGGTTAGGGGGTGGAGCAATGGCTCAAGGGGAGGATAGCTTTGATAAAAGTGGTATGCAAGCATCTGCCAGACACGTTCTCCTCTGCTGTCCCAACCAGATACTCTGTCACTGCTCTGCAAAACAACCTGCTGCTGGCTCTTCTGGTTGGCCTAGAATGGAGAAGACCGACAGCACTACCTCCTCCTCATTCCAGTGACTGCAGCAGGTCAACCCCACAGTCATAGCAACTTGGTCCTAACACACACACGTGAGAAGCAAGTGATGGAGCAAGGTCAGTGGTGGAGGCGAATTCTCCTTTCTGTATCTCATTCATCTTCTTTTTCTATCTTAACCCATCCTGGGCGTCTGCAGGATCAATGGGGCCACTGTGATGATTATTGGCTTTACTGATGGATCCAGGGAGCTTTCCTCTCATTTTACATCAATGTTACTAGCGTCACTGCATGTTAAAGGAGTTCTCGCTGATTTACGCAGTGGCTGATGAGAATCAGGAGGTGGGGGGGGAGCGCAGGATTCTCTATTGTCTTTCCCCCTGTGTAGTAGCTGTGTAAAGCAGAGTGTGAAATTGGTATAAATAAACTCTGCTGTCAATGTGACAGGTTGCATTAGGTACCTCCTGTGCATAGGTAAGATTCCACAAATTGCAAGTCAGCAGATGCTCAGATCCCTTTGTTGCTGGTGCCGCTAAGATTCCTCCCCCAAATTTACAATATTGGTTAGGATAGGTTCATCCAGAGATACCCTGTGCTAGATACACTTGAGAATATATTCACTTGGTCCACCAATTTCTGTCCCAGACACATGAATGGGGAAACAGCTGGAGTTCTGCCTAAACAGATGTGAATTGATTCAGAAGTCAAGCAGACACTCTTTGGAATGGACAGGTTTGGCCCGGAATCTGATCTCAAATTACACAAGTGGGAAAATCTGAAGCATGATCCCATTGCCACTGAATTCCATCTCCCACTCTGGAACGAGACCAGAAATGGAGATCCGAATTTGGCCTTCATGTCATGCCGATCCTTGCGGAGGAACCGCCAAACGGTCAGGCTGAAGGTTTTAACAGAGAGGTTTTCTTGTTCCTCAGTGTCATTGTTGGGTTTTGGATACCAGGCATCAACAAAATTGTCGAGGATTCAGGACCTCCAACACAATGAGGCAGACGCGACCGCTCACAAACTTATCGCCTTTCAGGTCAAAGCCAAGACAGTGGATCGTTGACTGTCTGGGCCGGAGGAAAAAAACCACAGAGCTGTTCACTTTAGCTCACACGGCGATTTTGATGTTACAGAGAATTTCTGACTTTTTGTCTATTTTACAAACTGTTCAGATGCTCTTGTTCGTTACAAGTGTAGCTATTCAGTCGGTTAAGTGGCCACTCCAATTCATTGTCTTTTGGGACGTGGGGTAATGTTTAGGATGGATAGATTCCACCCTGATTGCCTTTATGGATGCTTATGGCCAGCTAGGACATTTATTAATCAGAGGGAGGAAGGTGGGATGGGTAGTTCACCCTCTCCCTATATGGTGGAGGGGAGAAGGTGGGTAGGAGTCTTATTTATGGGTTCAGGTTCCTGCCCTTGATTTTGGCTCGAAGGGTACACCAGTGTGCTTTTCTATGCATATAAACACTTTTGCCACCCACCTCAGTGCCTGTATCTTTTCCCTCTTGCTCTCCTCCTTTCTTCCCATCCCTCAATGACAAAGGGGAGACAGAACCCTGTAACAAAGAGAGAAGAATTTTGTTTTTTTCAGTTACTATATATAGCACCAGCAATATACCTGGTGCTATACAATCAACACTTATAGTTGGTCCAGGGGGGCACAAGTAGGAAGGAGTAATAAATGGGTTGGGGAACGTTCTCCCCAAAGAAGCAGGGGAAGGCAGGAGAGACGTCTCAGCGTTTTGGATTCAATTTTCCAAATACGGCACAAGTGACTTAGGATCCTAACATGTTGTGGGACGTATGCTTCTTAATGCCTGTTCCTTTTAAAAATGGTACTTAGCATCCTAAGCCACTTTAATACTTTGGAATTATTATTATTTTTTTACTTTTAGCGTTTAAAAAAAATTAGAATGGACGCCGCCTTGGAAAAGGCCCTGCTGCTATATATTGACACGAAACCACAGTGCCAAAGATTTCCTCACACACCAATCACAGTGTTATTAAATACATTCCACCTTTGTAAGCAATTGCATGGGGAGAAAAAGGATGCCACCAACACTGAGATGAGTAACAGGCATCTCTCTGCACAGGTTAGGAGCTCATGCAGGGGTCGGAAGGGCATTGGGATGGTTTCTTAACAGTATTGGCTTGGTGCAACTGTCTGAGAGATGAATGGAGTTTACAATCCAAGCTTGTGATTGCTGCAATGTTCAGCACACAGGTGGAACCTCGCGCCTACACCACGGGTGGGAAACCTCTTCCCTCCCAGAGGCCACTTTGAAACAAGCTCCGAGGGCCAAACAGAGGTTGGGGCGGGGGTGCTTAATGGGTGTCCTCAAGAAAAGGCAGATCCAGATCATGGATCTGGGTCAATGGATCTGTCTCCTATCCTTGCCCCCATCTCTGCTCATTTAACCTGAGCTCAGTTTTTTCAGTGCTTTGGTGGTGCAGGAACTGGATCCAGGGGCCAGATCCAGGAACTGGAAAGGGGGGGGGGGGGGAGCATAAAAACTTGCCGGGGGCGGTGTTCCCCACCCCTAACCTACACCGAACCCTCTGTTTAGGCAGAGGAGGGTAATTACTAATTAGCTCGACTCTGCTGCAGCATCAAGACTTAGGCCGCTTGGCCACGTTCAGAGGTACGGCCGGGAAACTCATGGTGGGATCCCGGTGGCCAAACTCACGCATAGCTCCAAATGTGGGCATGCATGGGGTGGAGCTGGTGGGATTATGCGTCATTAGGCGCATCCCGCGGCGATTTCTCCAACGGATGACAGGGCTCAAAATCCAGCCCTGTCCTCAGTTAGAGAAATTGCTACGGGGCGTGCCTGACGGCACTTTCCCCCACGCGCCCACATTCAGAGCTACTCCTGAGTTTGGCCGCTGGGAACCCACCCATGAGTTTTCCGGCTGTACCTCTGAACGTGGGCAAGTGGCCTTAGGCGAACAAACTGGGTGAAGACTGGGACGGCCATTGTAAATATTGGGGGCTTTTTTTCCCATATGCACAGATGCTCTTAAGCAGCCTGTAAGCTGCAAGCCCCTGCCTTCCCCATTCCCTGCCCCCCCAGTCCTCCCTCCAATATACGCTAGTCCCCCCACAGCCAGAGAAAGCTGGTTTCGCTATCAGGCTACAAGATCAATCACTCCAGGGCAAGTCTTCTTTTAAGTGGACAATCTCTCTCCACTCTTCCAAGAGCTGCATGGCCAAAGTTGTAAGCATCCGCTTGCCTGTTCACCTCTGAGCCAGCAGGTGGATTTCTATTGTCTACAGCCCTGGGGCTCCTCTGCTCATTTGCAAATCACGGCTTAGCAAATTGGCATGCCCGGCTAGTTACATATTTTACATCCCCTATGCAGGACTCTCATCCAGCCAGCCAAGCATTCGGCAGATCTTAATTGGCTTGCGGGATCAGCTAATGGCCACCAGCTGCCCCAGCTGAAAATGCAGTATCGCCAGTTTCAGTGATGCCAGGAATCCTGCCCGGGGAGGGGGGAAGAATGCCAAGGAAGTCATCTATGGGAATCTCCCGTTTAGCCCTAAGACGCAGGCCTACATTGGGAACGTGCTCTCACTGGTTCCCCAGTGGTCTGATGAATAAAGTGTGTGTAGGGGGTGGGGTGGGGGGGTCACATCATTTGCCCCCCCCTCCCACCAGTTGCTCTGTGTTGCAAAGGATGCTCCCCGCTTGTATCGAGCATGCTGCAAATGCTTGTGGGTGCAGCACGTGTAATTAACCTGTAACGCTCACTGCTCCTGGGTATCAGCAAGAGCTGAGTCACAGGGAGGAGGTCCAGTGAGGCAGAGGAAAGGCACACGTTGCAGCACAAACTAGAACAACCAGAGTCAGCAGTAGCTCGCACATCCAGTGACTTCCAACCGGGTTTCCACAGAGGCCCCTTAGGGATGATTTCGTACCTCCACAGGCTGCACCCATTATTGTTGGCTCCCTCCGTTACTTGCTGCGACAAGGTAAATCTCTCGCTGCGTACGCGGGCCCTAATCGCTTCCTTATTCAGGCCTTTCAGAATGCAATTTATTACAAATATAAGAAAGAAGAGTCCCACAACCAATACATCAACTCACTTTGGACTCCCAGTCCCTATGCCTTTGGTCTCCAGCCTTCTCTGGCCTAGCCCCCAGCCAGGTAGCTCACCCAGGGAACTGCCTTCATCTCCCAAGCTTCCCTGGGGAACCTCTCTTGCCAGCGAGGCTTCCAGACCAGTCATAAATGGTCAAAGCTTCTGGTCACATGACCAGCCCCCACTGAATCACCTGACCCAATTACCCCCCTGCACCCCCACCTGGGCTGCTCACTCCTCTCTGGGAACCAGGGAAATCAGACCCCCTGGAGCAGGGAGGGGGTAGCTGACCAGGAGCTAGCTGGAGCAGGCGTAGCTGAGCAAGGGGTAGCTGAGTAGGAGCTAGCTGGAGCAGGCATAGCTGAGCAAGGGGTAGCTGAGTAGGAGCTAGCTGGAGCAGGCATAGCTGAGCAAGGGGTAGCTGAGTAGGAGCTAGCTGGAGCAGGCATAGCTGAGCAAGGGGTAGCTGAGTAGGAGCTAGCTGGAGCAGGCATAGCTGAGCAAGGGGTAGCTGAGTAGGAGCTAGCTGGAGCAGGCATAGCTGAGCAAGGGGTAGCTGAGTAGGAGCTAGCTGGAGCAGGCATAGCTGAGCAAGGGGTAGCTGAGTAGGAGCTAGCTGGAGCAGGCATAGCTGAGCAAGGGGTAGCTGAGTAGGAGCTAGCTGGAGCAAGGGGTAGCTGAGTAGGGGCTAGCTGGAGCAGGCATAGCTGAGCAAGGGGTAGCTGAGTAGGAGCTAGCTGGAGCAAGGGGTAGCTGAGTAGGAGCTAGCTGAAGCAAGGGGTAGCTGAGCAAGGGGTAGCTGAGTAGGGGCTAGCTGGAGCAAGGGGTAGCTGAGTAGGGGCTAGCTGGAGCAGGTGTAGCTGAGCAAGGCTAGCTGGAGCAGGTGTAGCTGAGCAAGGGGTAGCTGAGTAGGGGCTAGCTGGAGCAAGGGGCTGGCTGGAGCAGGCGTAGCTGAGTAGAGGCTACACCCGTTGGAGCAGGGATACCCTAACACTTCCCACTAGTGTATGTTGTCTTGGTCACCCACGTCTCAGTCAAACCCCACAGAGAAGAGAGGCTGAACGTGCAGTCCTAGACGCTCCAGCTAGGTCACGAGCCGTAGCCTAATGCGGAGGGAAAGGTAGATACTAGCTTTCCAGGAGCCGCCCGTAGAGAAGTCTGCTGTTGTGGCACATTCATAGCAGTGGAAAGCAAGGGCCTTGCAGGTTTCTCTGCCTCTCTCCTCTGCTGGCTTCCTGCTTGGCAAAATCTAGCCTCCCAGTCAGCATGCCAGGACCCCCCTCAAAAGTGGGGAAGACCCATCAAATCTATACTACCCGAAAACGTCAGTATGAGTAGCAACCAATATCGGTTTGAAGACGTCCATCAGTTATCTGTTTGCTTCTTCTAATTCAGTTGTTCCCTTTGGGGGCTTTTGTCGGGTTTTTTTTTTTTGGTTTTTTTTGACAGAGGTAGCTGGTAGGGAGGGGCAGTGGGGCGCCCTGCCTCTCGTGGAGCCACCCCCCCACCTCTCCCTCATTCCTCTCCCCTCAGCCAGACTCACAACTGAGCTGGCAGCGGCTGCATCCCTGCACAGCCGAGCTGGCGGCTGTCATTGGCTGCCATGGCCGCCTGTCATGGGGGGCGGGGGGGAAGGCGGGCCGCTGGGCGCAGCATTGGAGGGGGGGGTGGAGTTACCAGCTGCACATTCGCGCAGGCCCGGATGCGTGAACAACGTGGCCAGACCTGATCAGTTTGTGACAGCAGCGCTCTGCCGCGATGTAGGTTAATACCCCATCTCTGCTCCTTTAACCCTGAGCTCAGTCTTTCAGTGCTAGGGGGTAGGAACTCGATCCAGGGCCCAGATCCAGGAGCTGGAAAGGGACCACATAAAAAACTAGCTACGGGCCATATTTGGGCCCCAGGCCCTGAGGTTCCCCACCTTTGTCCCACCTGTTTTAGCCCTAATTGTTTGTCTAGTTAGATGCTTTCGTGAGACAACCCCATCGGAGATACGTCTCGGATTGTTGTCATAGTATGGAATCTCAACCAGCCCATAGAAGCGATTTTGCGTGTGGACGATGGGCCTTAGAGAAGGGTCATTGGGTTGGTGCTGAATCATTTTATAACAGGATATTATAAAGCGGCTGCCGTGAAATCCACAGGAAGAAACAACTCCTTGCCTGACGAGCCAACACATTAGTGTCTTCATAATCCGCCTTCATCATCAAACAATTGCTCAAAGACTTTGCTAGGCAGGGCGATTGGGTCCCCTTCCCTTTTGACTCACCCTAGGTAGGGATAAAAGCAGGAATCAGTTGTGATAAAGGCTGGATGGAGTTAGAGTCAGTTCTTGGCTGAACAGGTCTCCCATGCTTCCCTGACAAAGTGGTGTCAGTCATTGGTCCCTGGCTGCTGAAGCTCCCAACCTGGATTTCAGGTTTGTGATGCAGACGTTGATTCCCAAAAAAGTGATCCCGCATAGGGCCGGCACGGCCGGGCTGTCCTTTGACTGTAGCATCCTGGTTATTCATATGCATTTGTAAATTCATCATCCTAACTTCCCCATGAGGTAGGGGAAGTGCTATTATTCTCACTTTAAAGATTGGGGGTGGGGGGGGGGGAGCAGAGGCATGGAGCAATGTAGGGATTTGCCCAATCATACAGGAAGTCTGGGCAGGGGAAAAACCTGGGAAAACCTTAAACTCTCCCACGTTCTTCTACCGCGCCCAGCTGCCACACTCTAAGAGTTGCCATTCTCGGGAAGGCTGGCTCTGGAGACAATGTTTTGGTCTCTGTATTCCAGTTCCACTATTTATTCTTTTGCCCCAGCGGAAGGGTCTCTCTCGGCTCCCCTTGGCCTGTGCCTCAGTTTCCCCGAAAGAGGCACCAGTCTCTCCATTCTCTACCGTAAGCAGCTTGGACTGCAGGTCTTTAATGCCACAAGGCTCCATGCAGAACACCCACCTGGCTGGCAAGGGATTCACTTTAAAAACACGCTCCCAAAGGCAGGTCTCTCTCTACCCCACGTCTACAAATGTAACAGACACATTCTTTCCTGCAAGGGTGTAGCTTTGACAGGGCAGGTGGGGCAGCTCCACCAAGGACCCACAAGCCTGGGGGGGGGGGGGGGGGGGAGACCCCCCCCCCCGGGGGGCGCGCCCCCCCCCCCCCCCCAGCCCCCCCGGGGGGGGGGAAATGGCCCTGCTCCCTGGTGCAGCTGCCTCTCCTGCTGCAGGGAGCGGCGGGGCCGTGGGGCTCTTCCTGGCGGCCCTCTTTACAACGCACCGAGGGCTCGCTATACTCTTCCCTGGGGCCAGCTACAGCGGACCACCCTCATTCTCCCGCCATTTCCTACAGCTGGGAAGGGTTAGCTTGGTACAAAGCAGGGGAGCCAAGCCCATTAACCCTTGCAGGGCCAGCTCACCTTGCTACAGCCACCAATAATGAGCCTGACTTAGATAACGGCAGTGACAGATGGGGCCTTCTCCTATGGGTGCAAGGGTCAGGTTGCGGCTGGATGTTCAGGATCAGGCCCACAATAAGTAGTGTCAGGACCAGGTCCCACACCATCACCACCAGCATTCGGAGGGGAGCAGGTTAAGACAATGTCAGGTGCAAGCCGGGAGGTCCAGACGACCAGGAAGCAGTCTGATCTGGCAATGATATAAGGGGGCAGACCAGACAGGGCAGATCAATGGGGCAGGCAGAAGGATGAAGAGTTGGAACCAAGAGGTAGATGAGCCTGGAGGGAAGCGAGGGCTGGAGGGAAGCAAGGGCTTAGCTAGAGGTGACCGAGGACTGGAACACCAGAACGGGAGGCAAGACAAGCAATGCAGAAGGACTGGCAAACTCAAGGGAGACACCCGGAAGTTAAATCCCTTCATCCAGCTGATCCCTGCAGAGGTCACATTCCAACCAATCAGGAGCTCTGTGGGCCAGACTGCTGCCAGGCCCAGGGGATTTGTATGACAGTGGGTTTGGGGAGCAGGAGGTGCTCCCTGAACCAGAAACAATCTCCATGCCGTTTCTTTGTGTATTTACTAACCATGAAACATATTCCTGCAATAGCATAATGCCCAAGCCATCTGCACCAGGAATGCTCTGTTGGCCACTCCACCTCCCACGTGGCCTTCCCTTTTTTTGCCCTCCCTGGTAAGTAGCGCTTGCTTGAAACCATGTGCCAGTAATTATAAGCCAAATAGGCACCTGTCACCAGGTGATTCATTCATACCATCTAATGGGCTAATGCCCAGAGTCCTGCGTTTTTGGTAGCCCGGTGAGTTCCTGCTGAAACTGCACAACTTGAGGGGAAAAAGTATTCACATGCTGCCAAAGAGCAGATCTGCTTAGAAAATTTCCTGTGGCTGCACTTTCCCTCAGGAAAGACAGATTTGTCGCAAATGACGTTTTCTAAAGGAAACCCTGATTTTCATTCAAAACATTCACATGGAAAATGCGCATTTCCGATTTAACCAAAGCGGTTCGACTTGGTGCATGATGGGAGATGTCGTTTGCCAGGGCCCACGCCCCACCAGGGAGAGAGTAGAGCTGGAACTACATTTCCCACTGTGCACCTTGGTTTCCCAGCAACACATCCAGAATGGATGGTGATAAGACAGAAATTTGGGTCAGGCCAAAAATGCACCATGGTAGGATTCTCCTTTCGCGGAAAATGCCAGGATTTTGAGTTTTCATCCCCATTCGAAATGAAAATTAGAATCGGCACTTCCCGTGGGATGGGAATTTCATTTATGGCAAAGATCCGAGGAGGAGCTCAGGGGCCTCCACTGAGAGAGGCAACAAACCATCTCGGCGAGGGATGTTGGTGGGGAATTAATATTGACTGCCCTTCTGTGAGTCAGTTCAACCCAGGAAGTCTCCGTAGGCCAGCATTAATGCTTAGTTAGCCTAGGAGGCATAATCTTCATCCATTAGCACCGGAGCTAAAGATTCCTAATGCAGAATTGTTGGCGTTCTGTAAGGGAAAGGGAGATAAGGGATAGAAATGGGGACAAAGAAGTTTGGACGACCTCTTGTATGGTACCAACTTTTGTTTTACGGAACCAGCTACAGAAGTTGGTCCAACAAAACATCACCTGAACTGCTTATATTTGGGACAGACATGGCAACTGCACTCCCTCTAGAAGTCAGTGTAAAGGACTGCCGCCAGGCCCTCGTGCCAGCAGCGCATTCCTCAGCAATGTACGGAGACAGTAGACCTTGGGAAGAAATCAAGGAAGTGAGAACTTTGGCAGGGTTTTAAACAGCCTGACAGCTCTGACTCATCCACATCCTGTGGGTATAAGCAGCTAACAGACAAATACAGGTGAACCAGGGTCAGACTTAACACAGGGCAACTGGCCTGGGCCCCGTTCTTTCCGGGGGCCGCACAGTGGCTCTTTTTTCACCAGGGCAGGGTGTCCCTCCCTGCGGAGCCCAAAACCCAGCCATCTTTAGGATACTGCAGAGGGTGCCCCGAATTGGAGAAGGGCCACCAGGGGCCCTGGAATTTATCTTCACCCGGGTGAAGATAGCTTTCTTCGTTGCCGCCCTAGCATCTGAAAAGTGCCATCCAGCGAAGCTCTTCCAGGGGGTGAATAGAATAGCCTCCTAAATCCTGGCTTGAGTCTTTAGGTGCCCATTGTGATGAGTTTGCCACATACTTTGCGGATAAAGTCACTTGTATTTGGCTCGACTTGGGAATGGTTAGTGTGGGTGCAGAGTCCGGGCTTGGGGGTGAGGAGGCTCACTCTTGTTTGGTTTGTTTGGATCATCTTCAATTAGTTTCATCCATCGATGCAGAGGGTGCGCTTGGAGTGGTATGGGCAACCAGTTGTGAATTAGATGGATCCATGCCCGTCCTGGCTGGCGAAAGCTTGCCAGGAGACTTTGGGGCCGTTGCTGGCGGAGGTTGTCAATGCCTCCCTTTGGCAGGGTAGGGTACCTGACTACCTCAAAACTGCGGTTGTCCAACCCCAGGTGAAAAAAACCAACATCTCTTGATGTTGACTCCTCTGCCAGCTGTCGCCCCGACTCAAATCTTCCGGTTTTAGGGAAGGTTATTGCCTCTCAGCTTCAGGCAAATCTTGATGCAACTGGATTCCTGGACCTATGTCAGTCAGGATTTCATCCTGGGCAATGGCACTGAGATGCGCTTGTGGCCTTGGTTGATGACCTCCTTTTGGCATTCGACAAGGGCAACCGTACCCTGCTGATTTTGTTAGACGTTTCAGTGACTTTTGATACAGTTGATCATGGGGTGTTGTTGACACATGGCTGCAGGACCTGGCTGGGGTTCGCGCGGGACTGTTCTTGAGTGGTTCCGCTTATTCCTGGCTGAGAGGACCCAAAGGGTGGTGATGCGCAGTGACTCATCTAATCTCTCTATGTACACAACTAATATCTATCTAAATCTAAGGGAGACAGGGGAAGGGGAAAGGAAAACCCTGTTATTAATGGGGTGCAGCCTCCTTTGGTCCCTCAGGTTTGCAGCCTTGGGATGCTCTTGGATCCACTGCTGTGCCTGGATTGCCAGGTTGTGGCAGTGACCGGGAGCACTTTTCACCAATTACTTATGGTGAGAAGGCTGCAACATATTTTATCAGATTAGGATGCGGCCACCATCATCCATGCCTCTGTAACCTCGAGGCTAGATTACAGCAATGCGCTCTACATGGGGCTGCCCTTGATAACTGTTCAGAAGCTGCAGTTGGTGCAGAACGCGGCAGCCCATCTTCGGTCGGGGGCAGGTCGCCAGGAACACATGACACCGGCGCTCCAGAGTCTGCACTGGCTACCAATCGCTTTCTGGGCACAATTCAAGGTGCTGGTTTTGACCTATAAAGCCCTAAATGGCTTGGGCCTCAGGTATCTGAAAGACCGCCTCCTCCCTCATGTCCCAACGCAGCCTCTGAGGTAAGCTAGGAGCACCCTCTTGCAGGTACCATCTGCCCATGAAGTTTCTACAGCTAGGGCCCTCAGAGAGGCATTCTTGGTGGCTGCCTTGTGTGCGCACTAAGGGTGTTTATAAACGAGACGATAGCCCATAGCAGGAGGGTGTTCAGCCCATGTTTCCTGCCCATGTATTAGCTGGCTGTGAGATGCGCGCTCTCACGCACCACAGAACCTCCACCCGCCGAGGAATCCCAGGGCATCGCCGACCCATTCTGTGGGCCAATCCAGCCAATGTTTGCCCACGTGTCCGCGAGCGTGCGCACAACCTCCACGTGGGCAAAGCACGTAGAGTAGGGGTGTGCAGCAGGGTCCCGTGTCATTTTTCATTATCGTTTTCGTTATTAAAATGTGTCATTTTATCCTTACCGTTATTAACGAAATGTCATTTTTCGTTATTGTCATTATCGATATTGATTTCAAACAAAGATTTTGTTTTTGGTATCATTGTTGGTATCGATATTGATACCAGATATGTACTGTATGTGATCTAATTATACAAAACCTAACCTATATTTATACAATATGCCTGTCGTGTAATCCTAATATAAAACAGACTAGTCTAAATACCTATATAATATCTAATCTCTCTATGTACACAACTAATATCTATCTAAATCTAAGGGAGACAGGGGAAGGGGAAAGGAGAACTATTATCTAATTATCTATATAACTATTCTAATCTAAACTATAGGTCTATAATATATATCTATATCTAATCTATACTACCTGTCTATATATAATGTACAGGGGAGAAAAGGGCAGGGAAAGGGAAACGGTAAAATGTAGGGTATGAGAAAGGAAAGGAATACAATGAGGGCTAGGGAGGAATTTTTGTGTGCAAGCACCACAGTTCTCTCAGAGAATGGAGAGGAAAAACCTGGCCCTCCCATTTATAAAGGGTTGCAGTGCCCTCCCCAGAGCCCCCCTGATTGGTTGTGGGAGGCAGCAGGCATTGAGCAATCAGAGAGTGCCATGAGACTGCTGGGGCCTGCTTGCGCTGCTCATTGGCCAGCGTTACATCCATCAGATACTGCTGAGCTGCTCACCCCTCCCAACACAGGCACAGTTCAAGGGTTCAACTGAGATGTCTGCTCCCTCCTCCCCTCTCCACATTTTCCCTCCAAAACCCAACTGCCACAGCACCAATAATAATGACAACGATAACGACATTGTCATTTTCATGATTGTCGTCGTTATTCTCGATTGTCGTTTTTGTTATTGAAAAATAACGAAAACGACAGTTATCGTTATTGTAATAATGAAGATGTGTATAAGAGACAGGCCCAGACTGAACCCTGGACTCCTGTGAGCTATCATCCTTTTATTTTCACCCTAACTCTAGAGGCAGTGCTCAGTTAATCCCTTCAAGGTTTCAGCTGTTGGCCCATGCTGTATCCTATCAACTGGGCACCGTACCTTGGTGGGTTGTTCATCGCCCGCCGCCCTTACCGAGGCCAGAATATCAGTGGGCCGCCTCCCATGTAACAATTCAAGTGGGGAGGATGGGAGATTCTTTGATTGCAGATAACAATAGATAGGGAGCAACATACACCTATTATCTGCTTTCCAAGAGACTCCAACCTTCCCATGCAGGAGCTATTGGTCTTGGTTGCAGTGATCGCCAAGGTATCTGGCGTTCCTGAGCGCGTTCCAACCAGGCCATTTCTCTGTGGGCTGGTAGCAGTGTGGTTTGTTTTTTTTACCGACTTAGCCCGTTTTTAGACGCGACACTCTGCTCACAGATTTAAATAATCCTACTTTTTAGAATTGTCGTTTAGCCCTGCCGCCGCCACTGAAAACCGCAGCTCGCACACTCTTTTGAAACCGCATTGGTAAAACCTCGCTATCAAGGGTTTTACCGATGCGGTTTCAAACGACTGCGCGAGCCGCCATTTTCAATGGCGGCGGCGCATCTCAGCGCCGCCTGCTTGACTTTTCTAAAAGCGGGTTATTTAAATCCGCGAGCAGAGTGTCACGTCTAAAAGCGCCCTTGCCGAAGAGAGAGCATCCACCTTCAGTCGGCCCTGGCCTCCTGCAGCCCAGAGCTGCTTACGATGGCCACTAAATAAAATATTACAGTTTGTTGGGTCAGCAGCAGGGCTAAAACAAGGACCTAAAAAAATGGGGCAACACACTGAAATTAGTGAACAAAAATGGCGGTTTGGGTAATAACCAATATCTGTTTATGCCTCCTCAGGTGTTATTTCAGACAGACCTTTTCCCCCTGGTTCAGTTATTTCAGACAGGGGGATAGTTATGACAGGTAAAAGGAGCAGGGGGCTCTGGATGTGAGCAGAATGGGGCAAGGGCCAGACCATGCAGGGAAATTAATATATAAACTACTTCTCCTCCTTCATTTCTATAGTGCTACTAGGTGTACGTGGCGCTTTACAGTCACAGATTTTCAGAGACAGGTCCCTGCCCCAGTGGGCTTACAATCTAAGATGGACAAGGGTGGTGAGGGGAACACAGGGAAAGAGACACACACATATTCCCATGTGTGTGTATGTTGCTATTGTATGTAGCATGTACATGCATAACCATGTTTTGACTTAGCAAAAAAAATTAGACACAATTTTAGAGCAAGTGGCATAGCAAAAGTGTGATGGGCCTCGGGGGGAGGGGGTTATGTCCCGATTTATGCCCCCTCGCCAAGGACAAAGGGGTGGGGTTGTCAGGGATTACTCATGAAGGTGACGGTGCTTCAGCTCTGAGTGGGCACCTTGCCCTTCCCCAGAGCAGGCAACCCTGCCAGGATGGGAGTTTTCAGAGTAACTGGGGCCAGCTGTCTACCCCCACCTACTCTGAATCCTTCTTTCCTGGCAGGGCCCTTTTCAAGGAGCCTGAGCGTCGCTAGGAAGTTTTCAGAGTGGGTGGTGTGCTGCTGGCCCCTTTCCCTCCCCACCTGAAAATCTCCTAACAGCGTTCAGGCCATTTACAGAGTCCCCTCGGAGTCCAGGCCCTGGGCTGAACTGAGACCCTCCGCCCTGCCCCCTTGCGCCATGGTAGTACGTCCCTGCTCAGGGCCCCCTAGATGGCTCTGAGCACGACAGCCACTAACTCCGGGTTACCTGCCCGGAGAGATGAGCAGCAGGGCTTTGACGGGAGACAACATGGAGGCCTTTTGCACATGAAGCTCCTGAAAAACCAGGAAGTTTGAGGCTAGCGGTTTCTCCCTAAATCTCCTGCGGTGAGCAAGTTATACCTCGGTTAATCCCAGCATGCAGTTCTTCCTAAACCACACCAAGCTCTGCTTTTCAGCAAGAAGGTTGACTTTATCTGGCCCCTGTTTATCTTGGAAGCTCTCCCTTCCGCTTTCCTAACCCTCCTTAGCTTAGTTAGGAAATTTTTTCTCAGCTCAAGCCTGAGCTCCTTGGTATCGCAATCGCCGGGCCTCAGCACTGCGGTCCCTGGAATACGTGGAGCTGACAGGGTGGACGGCTAGGGACGTCTATCCTGGTGAATGGCAAGGTGGCTGGTTAAACCAAAGATTTACCTTGCACACCGAGACAGTCCAGAGCATGTGGAACAACATCGCGCTCTGGAGAGAAGAGTCTTATAAGACTTTCCCTAGGTGTGACGGTCACCTTCATTTAGACAGACTGGGGGAAATGAGAGAAACTAACATGGCACCATCAGTGGATTAGATAGAGTTTCCGAATGAGGACATAAGAAAGGCCGTTACTGGGGCATGTAATGTCTGGGGCGGTTGTTCCTTTCAGAAGTTCTGTAACTATCTGAGCACGCGCAGAACAGATGCCATTTTCCAAAATGGCACCAACGCTGCCAAGCGCCATTTTGGAAAATGGCTGCGCATTTGGAGAACAGCCACGGTGGCCATTTTGCATATGCGCAGCACTTTTTCTTTCTGGTAATTTCTTCCCGGCACAGCCCTGAAAAGGCCGTGCTGGGCGCCGTGGGTCACTGGAGCCTAGGAAAAAATGGTAAGTAAGCAAACTTATCTTCCTCCTCAGCTCTGCCTCCCCCAGACCCCTGCCCAGTGCCTGGCTCCCCTGGAATCCTGACTGCCCACCCCAGCAGCACTGCTGCGGCAGGGGTTCGGGTGAGGCAGGGGTCCGGGGGAGGCAGGCACACTGGACTGGAGCACCCCACCAGGGCCCCTTCCTCCCTGGCTAACCGCTTGAGTTCAAACATTTTGGTTTTTCAGTTGCATCCTATCAGCAATATTAACACTGTGGCACATGCACAATTGCCACAGGGGATATAACTGAAATATCAAACCAGCCGAGTAACCACAGCAGAATAGATTTAAAAAAACACCTAGCTAAAGGAGGACTCGATTCCGTTGTGGAGAGTATTCTGAAAGGCTGTCTGGATTTAAAAAAAAAAAAAGTCTTGGGACATCCCAGGACACTGGCTGACTTACCTTGCCCCTAGACTGCTTGCTGCCTCTGCTTGCATTGTGCTGCATTCCCTGGCCTCTGTAGTCTGCAGAGCTTAGCTGGGACCCAAGAGTAAATTATCTGAGTGGGGAGGGGAGCAGGGAAGCCTCTTCCCATTGTGTACAACACTCTACAGTCCCTGTTTCCAGGGGGACCAATCAGGATGCACTGTGTGACTGCATTGCTCTGACTAACTTCCTGCTGCCTCGGGGCAGTCTCTTATAGTGCCAGTAGCCAATCCCATGTGCAGGGGGTGTGGCCTAGCTGCAGTAGCACAATGCCAGTCACAGGAGCTAGCTCTAAAACAGCCATCTGGTGGCACCATGAGCTAAGCTGCTAGGCTAGGCTCCTCAGGGCCAGCAGTTTGAGACCCATGAAGTCCTGACCCATCCTAGTTGCGAGATTTCCAGAAGTACAGACAGTGTTAAGGCTAGCCCCACAAAATCCAGGCTTTATGCATGACCAAGGTTGAAAACATCTACTTGCTTATAGTAAGCAAAATTTTCCAGCAGGCAAGAACTGTCTCGGTCGGAAAGGAGTGGGCCTCTGAGATTGGTGTTCTCAGGAATTGCAGCATGTCCTTGATCATGGGGCCAGCTCTGACCAATGAGGGGGCAGGGGCGTGGACTACTAGCACATCGCCCATCTGGGACAATTCAGGTGTATCGAGGTAAATGGATCTGGAGGACTCTGGGTGCAAGCAGAATGAACTTGCGAGGGTGGCCAGCTATGCAAACTTTAGAGGACACACATGAGACATATTGGCTTCAGTGCAGCCTTGCAACTGTATTTCTCACGTGTGTCCTCCAAAGTTTGCATAGCCGGCCACCCTCGCAAGGCCATTAAGGGAAATAAATTAACATAGAAATGTTGTGTTGCTGTTTCCTGTAGCATGAACATGCAACTTGGCAAAATATTTTGGACACTCACGTGCCTAACAACATTTCGTATCCATTTCTCATGGGAGGGGCCCCAGTCAGTAAAGTGCCCAGCACCGGGGCCGTAGCAAGGCAGTGGTGGACCCAGGAACATGTCTCAGTTGTGCCCCCTCCCAAAGAGAAAGGGGTGGGGGAAATCCCGGGGTGGGAGTGTCAAGGCTTACTCATGACAGGTGCTTTACCTCTAAGTGGTAGGATTGCCACCTATGCACATTTTGGCACCAATGTATTTTTCAACAGTGTTCCATACAAATGGGCATAGGTGGCACCCTGCCATCCCCAGAGCGGCAGCAACTCTGCCAGGAGGGGAATTTTAAGAGTAGGTGAGTGTGGGATCACCACTCCACCCACTCTGAACACTCTCTCCTTGACGGGGCCCTTTTCAAGCAGCCTGAGCACTGCTAGGAAGTTTTCAGAGTGGGTTGGGGTGCCTGGGTGCTGGCCCCTTTCCCTCTCCGTCTGAAAAATCTCCTAGAGGTGCAGCTATTTGCAAAGGGCCCCCTCAGAGTCCAGGCCCTGGGCTGAACTGACACACACACACACACCACTGCATGGTAGTTATGCCCTGCTCAGGGCCCCCAAACCCCTTAAAATGGCTTTGAGCACAGCAGCCACTAACTCTGAGTTACCTGCCCGGAGCGATGAGCAGCAGGGCTTTGGGGGCGACAACATGGCTGCCTTTAGCCTTTTGCACACGGAGCGCCTGAAAAAAACAGAATGTTTGAGGCTAGAGGTTTCTCCCTAACTTTCCTGCGGAGAGCAAGTTATACCTCTGTTAATCCCAGCACGCAGTTCTTCCTAAACCACACCAAGCTCTGCTTTTCATCAACAAAGGCTGGCCTAATCTAGCCCCTGTTTATCTTGGAAGGTCTCCTTTCCACGTCTTAACCCTGCTTAGAAAGTCTGACAGATTTTTCTCAACTCAGGGGCTCCTTGGTAACTTCTTCTGCCAGAAATCACAATGGGCCTTAGCACTGTAGGCCCTGGAATAATGTGGTGCTGAAAGGATGAGCGACTGAGAAGCTTATTGGGGATTTCTCTTATCCTGGTGGTCAACAGGACAGCTGGCTAAACCAGAAGATCCACTTTGCACACCAACTGACCAGAGCATGAACAACATCACGCTCTGTACAGTAGAGCCTTCCAGAAGATTCTTTTAATACTTTCTCTGGGTGTCACCTTTATTTAGACAGACTGGGGTAAAGGAGAGAAACACACGGTGCCATCCGTGGATGAGAGTTTCCAAATGAGGACACAACAATGGGTCTATCCAGACCAGTATCCTGTCTCTGACAGTGGCCACCTTTGGTCACTTCACAGACGTACCCAACAGGTCATGATGGAGTGACCCATTCCCTCCAATTTACTCCCACCTCCCGACCGTCAGACATTATGGGGATTTTTCCACGCGACGGGCTGCCTCCGCTGCCACGGACTTCTACGAGGGGTGGAGGCAGCCCTCACCCCAGTTGGGATCGCCGGGCTGCCAAAGAAGAGTGATCGAGGCTCAGGGCAGGAGGACACACGGACATGCGTCCATATGTCCCAGCTAGGGATGGGCGAACGCGGTTCGGAAGTTCAGAGTTCGGACTGAACTCGACCAGTTCGGTCGACCAAACCGAACTTCCGAACTGAACCGAACAGAATTTCCAAACTCGGTTCTGTTCGCCCATCCCTAGTCCCAGCCGATGGGCATCCAGTGATGGCCACCAAGGCACCCGGCCCCCTGCCGCCACTCTGGACCAGGTTGAATGAAGCGGGCTATCAAACATGATAACCCACTTCACTCAACCTCCTTGACCTGGCCATAGGGTGGCCATACCTCCCCTTTAAAAGAGGACACGTACGGAAAAAATACATGGTACAGGATTGCACTGGAACCAGTGTAGCCCTGCAACATGTATTTTTCATAAGCATCCTCTTTTAAAGGGGAGGTATGGCCACCTTACCTGGCTAACCAACCCTACGAGGTACCCTATTGCTGCAGAGCTCTCGCCATGAACTGCCAAGCATAGCCTTTTATGGCCAGCGCTCTGCAGCTGCCTTGCACAGGTTCTTCCACAACCAGCCAAGAGCACCGAGAGTCACCCTGCCAATGTCTTTAGCCTGCTTACCCCTGATCTGGATTTGCTACAGGGCCTGTTCCAGGAGAGCTGTATCCTCACAGGCAACTGACCCAAGTGCCATACAGCTACAGATGTTTCTCTGCTCAGGGCCCCCCCTGTAACTACTACCAGAAATCACAAGATAGGTCCATTAGCAGCTGTTAGCCAGACAGGATCAGGGAATATGACGGGAGCTGGAGGAAAACAACAGGGAATGGATCCCCCATTGTGACCTGTTGGGTGCTTCTCCCAAGCCACCGTGATTGGCCGCTGTCGGAGACAGGATGCTGGGCTAGATGGACCATTGGTTTGACCGAGTATGGCACTTCTTATGTTCCTATATTCTTACAATGGTCCTCAACCCTGCACACCCAAAGTTCACTCTATAGTCTTCGTGCCTTCATTCTTCCATCCATAGCTTAGTGAAGGCAGCTTTGGCCTTACACATCTAGAAGGCTGCCTCCTCTCCTGCGTCCCACTGCCATCCCTAAAGTGAGCCGGAGGAGGCGCCCTCTTGCAAGTTCATCTCTCCGCCAAGACCGTATGGCAAGGGCGTGCGGAGAGGTGTTCTCGGTGGCTGCTCCGCAGCACTGGAACTCTCTTCCCCCAGAGGTTTGCCAAAGCCTGAACATTTTTTTTCAGAGGCAATGTAAGACCAATTTGTTTGGCCAGACATTTAGTAGATGGGGATGAGGTCCAAGGAGTTGATTTTAATGGAAATTTTATATTTCTATGCCAGGTTGTATTGTATATATATTATACATATTTTATGTTGTTACCCACCCTGAGTTTTGGGGGGAAGGGTGGGTTAGAAATCTAAATAGAAATGGGTACCTAATTTGATACCTATGAGAAATACCCACTTTTGGGGGCACATATCGGGTAGGTGAACTGGCACCCGAATAGCGTTCAAATCCTCAAAAATCTCGGTTGTCAGTTTCCCGAGTATTCAAAATTACCCAGAAAACTCACAAAATAATACCTGAAAAAATTATCCAAAATCTAGGACAAAATCTTGGCAGTATTTTGGTATACCGGTTTGTCAGTATTTTGACATTTTGCGTGCCCAGTTGGAAACTGGTTCAGGTATCAATTCGTATCCAAAATTTTCAGTTCGATTCATGTACCAGAAATTCGATTCAGTGCAATTCGGGTACCAGATATACCAGGTTTTGCAAGCAGAAAAATTGTGAGATTGTGACTATGTTGGAGACAAGACTTAGTGAGTTTGATCCGTGTCTGGTTCTCCTTCTCTGAAAGCAGCTTGACACAGGTAGCTCCACTGATTTCTGCCAAGATGCTTCCAGGTTACATCAGTCTGGGATCAGAATCAGGTTCTGATTTCCCAAAGGGATTTGATTTTGGTAGCAGGAAATCAGGAGGTAGAGAAACCCCAGGTGTTTTCCCATTGTTGGATGCTAAGCCAGCACAAGGACACTCCTAATTTGGAGCAGTTTCTGCCTGGGAGGGCACTGCACACTGAAGGGGTGTGCCCAGCTGCTCTGCCAGTGCCTACTGCTGCTTTCACAAGCAGCTTCTCCAAAAGGAATTTGTTATTGCCACCTGTCTCGACTCCGACATGCACTTAGCCTGTGACATCCCCAGGCAGCTGTGGAGGCACACACACTTGCTACCTTGGAGCCAGGGAACCTGTTTGACATTTGTGTGCAACAACCAGCAAAGGTAGGAAGGAACCATGAGTGTCTATTGCTACCTTCTTCCACCAGGATTCAAAGGGAAGAAACGGCTTTTAAAGACACCTTTTTTCTTTGGGAGATGGGGGGTGGAGGGGGATGGGCAGTATCCCAAAGAAAACGTCTCTAACAAAGAGAGACAGTCATTTACTACTGACTCTTGCTTGCCTTGCTCAAACTCACAGTGCCATGAACTGGAGATGTTCTTAGAGGCTAGGTCCATAAATAGCTATTGGTCAAGTGGGTTGAGACCTCTTTCCGGAGCTGGGAGTGAGCAGCAGGGAATGGATTACAGTTGGGTACTTCTCTGAAGCAACCAAGAATGGCCGTTCTCAGGGACAGTACACTGGGCTTGATGGACCAGTCTGGCACTTCATTATGTTATGCTCCCTTGGATGTCAGTGAAAGTCGTAGTCAAATAGCCCACCCCTCTGTTCTGCCACTGACTGAAGCCAGGCTGGATGCAGACTGTTCCAAATTCCCCGGTACAGAAATGGCCGATGTTTCTTGCTCCAGGCTGGAAACTGACCCCACTTTGTGCTTTGGGGGCCCATGTTGTCGACGCACGGCTGTCCACCCAAACTGGACATAATAATTTGAGGGTTGAAATGTACCCCCACCCCACCCACCCACCCGTAAGGGTCACCTAGTACAACTCCCTGCTCTAAGGCAGGATATCCCCTGTCTACAGCCTTGCAAACGCTTCTCCAACTGGGTTTTGAAAACATCCAAGGAGGGAGATTTCACAGCCTTCCTTGGCAATGGGTTCCATGACTGGCCAATCTCCCTTGCTGCCATTTAAAACCCATTTCCTCTTGTTCAGCCTTTTTTAAAAGGGAGAACAAATATTCAGTATCTTTTCTTGGGGGGGGGGCATCATTTTAGTTATTTTAAAACTGCTATCACGTGTCTCGCCCCCCCCAACCTCATTTGTCTTCTTTTCGCTAGGCTAAACTTACCCAGTTCAGACCTCGCTAACGGGCACGACCAACCGCCACCGTTTTTTATTTACCATTGATTTCAGTGGATGGAGAAGTGCACCCTGCATATTGCCTGGCTGTCACACAGAGCAGCCCAGCCTCTGCTGGGTTAGCGGACAGCCTGCTCGCCCCCCTCGTAGCCAGGCTGGATGTAGGATTCCAACAGGCTAGGGTTTTGCTAAGAGGGGAACTGCTGCATCCCCAGAAGGCTTGATCTCTGCTGCTTTCCACGCTGCCCAGGGAGGGATGCGAGTCTCTCCTATTCTGACCGGCCTTCTCTCCCTTTCCTAAGCAGCACAGAGTCTGGGGTGGGAAGGAGGAGAGAGGGGGGATTGGCTGACTCGGGGCATCCCCCCCCCCCCNGCAAGTTCATCTCTCCGCCAAGACCGTATGGCAAGGGCGTGCGGAGAGGTGTTCTCGGTGGCTGCTCCGCAGCACTGGAACTCTCTTCCCCCAGAGGTTTGCCAAAGCCTGAACATTTTTTTTCAGAGGCAATGTAAGACCAATTTGTTTGGCCAGACATTTAGTAGATGGGGATGAGGTCCAAGGAGTTGATTTTAATGGAAATTTTATATTTCTATGCCAGGTTGTATTGTATATATATTATACATATTTTATGTTGTTACCCACCCTGAGTTTTGGGGGGAAGGGTGGGTTAGAAATCTAAATAGAAATGGGTACCTAATTTGATACCTATGAGAAATACCCACTTTTGGGGGCACATATCGGGTAGGTGAACTGGCACCCGAATAGCGTTCAAATCCTCAAAAATCTCGGTTGTCAGTTTCCCGAGTATTCAAAATTACCCAGAAAACTCACAAAATAATACCTGAAAAAATTATCCAAAATCTAGGACAAAATCTTGGCAGTATTTTGGTATACCGGTTTGTCAGTATTTTGACATTTTGCGTGCCCAGTTGGAAACTGGTTCAGGTATCAATTCGTATCCAAAATTTTCAGTTCGATTCATGTACCAGAAATTCGATTCAGTGCAATTCGGGTACCAGATATACCAGGTTTTGCAAGCAGAAAAATTGTGAGATTGTGACTATGTTGGAGACAAGACTTAGTGAGTTTGATCCGTGTCTGGTTCTCCTTCTCTGAAAGCAGCTTGACACAGGTAGCTCCACTGATTTCTGCCAAGATGCTTCCAGGTTACATCAGTCTGGGATCAGAATCAGGTTCTGATTTCCCAAAGGGATTTGATTTTGGTAGCAGGAAATCAGGAGGTAGAGAAACCCCAGGTGTTTTCCCATTGTTGGATGCTAAGCCAGCACAAGGACACTCCTAATTTGGAGCAGTTTCTGCCTGGGAGGGCACTGCACACTGAAGGGGTGTGCCCAGCTGCTCTGCCAGTGCCTACTGCTGCTTTCACAAGCAGCTTCTCCAAAAGGAATTTGTTATTGCCACCTGTCTCGACTCCGACATGCACTTAGCCTGTGACATCCCCAGGCAGCTGTGGAGGCACACACACTTGCTACCTTGGAGCCAGGGAACCTGTTTGACATTTGTGTGCAACAACCAGCAAAGGTAGGAAGGAACCATGAGTGTCTATTGCTACCTTCTTCCACCAGGATTCAAAGGGAAGAAACGGCTTTTAAAGACACCTTTTTTCTTTGGGAGATGGGGGGTGGAGGGGGATGGGCAGTATCCCAAAGAAAACGTCTCTAACAAAGAGAGACAGTCATTTACTACTGACTCTTGCTTGCCTTGCTCAAACTCACAGTGCCATGAACTGGAGATGTTCTTAGAGGCTAGGTCCATAAATAGCTATTGGTCAAGTGGGTTGAGACCTCTTTCCGGAGCTGGGAGTGAGCAGCAGGGAATGGATTACAGTTGGGTACTTCTCTGAAGCAACCAAGAATGGCCGTTCTCAGGGACAGTACACTGGGCTTGATGGACCAGTCTGGCACTTCATTATGTTATGCTCCCTTGGATGTCAGTGAAAGTCGTAGTCAAATAGCCCACCCCTCTGTTCTGCCACTGACTGAAGCCAGGCTGGATGCAGACTGTTCCAAATTCCCCGGTACAGAAATGGCCGATGTTTCTTGCTCCAGGCTGGAAACTGACCCCACTTTGTGCTTTGGGGGCCCATGTTGTCGACGCACGGCTGTCCACCCAAACTGGACATAATAATTTGAGGGTTGAAATGTACCCCCACCCCACCCACCCACCCGTAAGGGTCACCTAGTACAACTCCCTGCTCTAAGGCAGGATATCCCCTGTCTACAGCCTTGCAAACGCTTCTCCAACTGGGTTTTGAAAACATCCAAGGAGGGAGATTTCACAGCCTTCCTTGGCAATGGGTTCCATGACTGGCCAATCTCCCTTGCTGCCATTTAAAACCCATTTCCTCTTGTTCAGCCTTTTTTAAAAGGGAGAACAAATATTCAGTATCTTTTCTTGGGGGGGGGGCATCATTTTAGTTATTTTAAAACTGCTATCACGTGTCTCGCCCCCCCCAACCTCATTTGTCTTCTTTTCGCTAGGCTAAACTTACCCAGTTCAGACCTCGCTAACGGGCACGACCAACCGCCACCGTTTTTTATTTACCATTGATTTCAGTGGATGGAGAAGTGCACCCTGCATATTGCCTGGCTGTCACACAGAGCAGCCCAGCCTCTGCTGGGTTAGCGGACAGCCTGCTCGCCCCCCTCGTAGCCAGGCTGGATGTAGGATTCCAACAGGCTAGGGTTTTGCTAAGAGGGGAACTGCTGCATCCCCAGAAGGCTTGATCTCTGCTGCTTTCCACGCTGCCCAGGGAGGGATGCGAGTCTCTCCTATTCTGACCGGCCTTCTCTCCCTTTCCTAAGCAGCACAGAGTCTGGGGTGGGAAGGAGGAGAGAGGGGGGATTGGCTGACTCGGGGCATCCCCCCCCCCCACTTGTTACTACTGATCCTGCTGTGACTATTCCCCCTCTCTCCTCCTCAGCTTGCTGCCCTGTCCTCAAAAAGGCGTAAAGAGAGGAAAGTGATGGCACGGTAAAGCTGTCTTCTGCCTCCTGGGGGGCAGAGATCAGTGTTCAGAATCAGGGAGATGATGACTGAGCTATTACTGCTGGGGATCAGGCCCCAAAGTGTTGCCTGGGGAGATGTGTCAGCGGTACCCATACTGGAATGATCTGCTCTAGGCATCAGCCCACCTACCCTCCCACAGGATGCGGGAGAACATGGGGCAAAAGGATCTACTTGTCATTTCTATAGCACTATTAAACATAGGCCATGATTTACAGTCACAGATTTTCAGAGACAGGTCCCTGCCCCAGTGGGCTTACAATCTAAGATAGACAAGGGGAATACACAGAGAAAGAAAGAGATGCACACACATCTACCCACTTTACAGATGGGGAAAACTGAGGCTAAGACTTGCCCAAAGGCCACCCAGTAGGGGTGTGCACTTCATTTTTGTTATTTCGATAACAAAAAAGATAATTTGTTTTTCGTTTTCATTACAATAACAAAATCGATAACAAAATCAATAACGAAATTTCATTTTTTGTTATTGGTGTCGTATCGGTATCGCACAAAACCGGGGGGGGGGGGAAATTTGGTTTCATTTCTGTTTTCGTCAGTACGTGTTTGGGGGGTGCTCTGTGTGTGCGGAGGGGGCTATAATGAGATGCAGTCTGCTGGCTGGCACTTCTTCCACTGGCACGTCTAACACACACACACATGCTGACAAAAACGGAAATTAAACCGAAAACAAGATTTTCAGCCTGAGCACCCCTAGAAAAATGTTCAGAGTGGGCAAAGCAGGGAGAGGGTGAGGCTAACATCCTGCCCCCCCCCTCGCCCACTCTGAAAATTTCCCAAGCAACAGTTCGGCTGCTTACAAAGGGCCCTGCCAGGAAGGAAGTTTTCAGAGTGGGTGGGGTGCTAGTCCAACCCTGCTTTTAAAGCTTCTTCCCTGGTGAAGTTGTGCCACTCCCAGGTGTGGGGGAGAACATTGGGAGCTAGGGTGGCAATGCCAAATCCTGAAGACCCCACCCTTTCCCCTTAGGAGAGGGGCATAATTAGGACATGATCCCAGGCCCACCACAGTCTTGCTACGCCACTGGCAAAACCACAGGATTTCGGTGCAAATCTCAGGATTTTAGTGTTCCTTAAAGTGCCACGTACTGAAATCTTGAGACTCGACAATCATCTTATCAAATAACATTTCTAACCCTTAGGGCTGCAGGGAAATACTTGAAAATACTTTTTGGCAGTTTAGCCATAAATAATCTTACTACTATATGACAACAGTGTGTGCCCCCCCCCCCTGCCCCCAAGGTTCACGAACTAAAAGATACATCCCAAGAACCCCACCTTTATTATTTTTTAATCCCACGATATTTTAGGCCACTGATCATTTTTAACAAATATTTATTTATTTTTATTTTATTTATTTTATAAATTTTTACCCCGCCCCTCCTGCCATGCAGTTCGGACAATAAGAACAATAAGTTTTATTTATGTAATGCCCTCCACGAACTGTGCTTGGGGCACTTCACAACATTAACACAGTAAATTGTAAATAAAATTGTATTGTATAAATAAAACCTCCCACCTGATTTTGCAATATCAGCCTGTTGGGAGCAACTCTGAACTAAAACTTACATGTGGAGGTATGTGCTGACCCCCGTAAGCCCTGCCCCCATATTCCTAGAATTGCAGAAGGAGGAAATTTGTGGGGAATGCATCCCCCACCTCCTCTGCCTCCCTTGGTTTTAATCCTGAGTTTGCAATCTTGGGAGTTGGCGGTCAGGAGATTTCTAGACTCCTAAACCTTGAAGGAGTCCAGGCACTTGAAAAATGAAGTAGTTTAACAGAGCCCCAATCGGAGTGGGAGGTGTTGTTTTTTTATTGATCTATTTGTTCGGCTTTTTTGGTTTGACTGAAATGAAGATTGTTTAGGAGAGTCTTGGTTCGGCAATAAAAGCTGTTGTGTTACTGGGGTGGAGGCAGTGAGGATAGTTTGATGCACTTCTTCCGACAAGCAGGGCGGTAACGCGGGGGCAAGGAAAAGAGGGATGAGGGGAGCACTGCCTAGGAAAGCCGCCAAGATCTTAGAGGCCGGTCGGCCATCAGTCAGGGATGCTTTAGTGATTTCCTGCATGGAACAGGGAAACATCTGAGGTGCCTTCCCACTCTAAGATTCTATTATCTCCTTTGTGTCCATGTGAAACACGTTTCGTGACTTGAACAAAGCTCCTTTTGGTCCATTAGAATCTGCCCTCGTGGCTCCTGATTTCCCAGGAATTTGATGTACTGTTCTTGAAAGACCAGATCTAAGCCGCTTTGTGCCCCGGACTTCCATGAGCTCTGGGGCAGTTTCCAGTCCTCGCTTCCTCCGACAAGTGCCATCGCTCCCAGGACTCCCTTTCTCTGCTGTGTTCCTGGCTGGCAACAAGGCTGGCCTTAGAATTTGTGTGGCCCAGAAGTGAAGATAAAATGTGGGGGGCCCTGGTAGCCCACTTCCCCCTTGGAGGCACCCTCTGCTGGGCTTTAAAGGTGGTCATGTTTGGAATCCTGCTTGGAGGAGGGAGTCAGGCCCCGGTGAAAAGGGGCCACTATGGGTCCCCCAGGAAGAGCAGGGCCCAGAGCAGTCGTCCCCGGTTGCCCCGTGGTAAGGCTAGGCCTGTCCGTCACCGAGACATCATTCATTCGAGGGACCTTTTTCTGTGACCTGTTCAAACTGACCCCGGAGTCTTTAACCCTCGGAGTCTTAAGCCAGGGGTGGGGGACCTTTTCCTTCTCAGAAGCCACTTTGAAAATTAGTACAAGCTCTGAGGGCCGCAAAGAAGATGGGGCAGGGATATTTAAGGGGTGCAGTAAAGGAAGAAGAGAGTCCAGATCATGCATCTATCTCCTCTCGTGTTCATGCCCTCATCTCTGCTCCCGTCCCGTGAGCTCAGTCTTTCAGGCATGAAATATAAGACTGAGCTATTCAAGGCAGATCTATAGACATGAAAGCAATGGTAGCGAGGGGGCTGGAATTAGAGGTGTTAATGTGGCCTGTGAAAAGTCCCATCATGGGGGAAGGGGGTGCAGATGTGATGGGAAGCGGCTAGATAGGGCAGTTTTTAAGAATTCCAAAAGTCAGCCGGGAATGCGACAGAAATGGCAAGAGCTGAGGAAAGGCCCCCCTGTGAGGCTTGAAAGCTTGCAGACCCGTCGCCAAAAGAAGTTGGTCCAATAAAAGAGATCATGATGCTGGATTCTGAACGACTTTCTCCCTTTAAATCCTAACGCAGGCAGCAGGCTTTCCACCAGGGGGAACTGTTGCATCGCTTGACAGTGCAGCTATCCCAGCCTGCAGGACATCATCAAGAGTCCGGCACTAAAGGTTTGGCCAGTGGTGAGGAACCGACCCATGGGCTAAACCCAGCCGATGGCAGGTTTTACTTGGCCTCTTTCAGATTTCCAGGTCTGGCCTGTAGATCCAGCCCTGAAAGAGGCGAGCGTATGCTCTCTCCTGCCTTCCCCCATTCTCAGCCCACCCCTCAAGCACTGCTGCCCCCAACTTCTGTGCAGCCTGCAGAGCTTGTGCTAATTGTCAAAGTGTCCCAAACAGGAGGGGAAAAGGCTCCCCGCCCCTGGCTTTAGGCAAAACTCAAAGTCTTCTAGTTTTGTCTTCCAGCTCCAAGAAGAGATTTTTTCATCATTTTTGCAGCTGGAAACTCAAATCCCATCCATCGTTAGGGGACTAGTGCTGACCTTGTTCCACAGGGAGAGGGGATCATTCTTTTACAAACAAACAAAAAAAAACCTTGGCATGGCAGCAGTCTCCTAGGTCAGGCGGCTAGGCACGCGGACAGGCTGGCTGGGTGCCCACGCACTGGAGCTGCGACCGGGTACCTGGCGAGTCAGACACCCCGTTGAATGTGGGGTGCCCAACTTGCCCTCGGCCACCAATTGGTACCCAACCACAACCTGACAGGCTGACTCACCTCAATACCGGGTAGGGTTGCCACCTATGTATGTATATTTCCCCGGCCACTTATGAAAAATACATCTTGCAGGGCCTGCATTGGTGCCCTAGGTCCTGCAACATGTATTTTCCATAAGTAGTCAGGAAAAATGTGTAGAGGTGCTGCTGCTCTTCCCCAGCCTGCGCATGCTCATTTCAGCTGGGGAATTCCCTGCTTGGCTTTTTCTGAGAGAGGGGGGAGTGAGGAGGCCTTTTCCCATTTGCATGCACCCCCTAAATGAGTCCCCCATGAGTTCCTAAGGGAACCCAAAACAGGGTTGTGCGCAGGTTCCACGTGCGCCCCTGATGTGGGTCCCCTAGGAACTGGGGGGGGGACCCATATGGGGGATGCACACAAGTGGGAAGAGGCCTTCTCAATCCCTTGCCCCCACCCCGCTCAGAAAAAGCCAAGTCGGGAAGTCCCCCCACCTCAGTTGGGCAGTGTGCAGGCCAGGGAGGAGCGCTGATCGGGACTGGAGGAGGTGAGGGGAGTCATCCTGGGGAACTGGGGGTGTCGGGATTGGAGTCCTGGGGCATCCCAGTAACACACGCATTTTCAGGCACTTGATGGGGGCCCGGAGGCCTGGGTGGGGTGGGCGGGGGGGATGCAAATATTACCCACAGGTAGAAAATGGGCTCCCCGCTGCAGCTCTGCCATGCACCCGCCCATGTCCTGCACACGTGCAACTGGCTGGCCTAGGATGGGCCCCAGCCGTCCGCTGCCCCCACTGCACCCCAGGGAACCAGAACGAGTACTAGCTGGGGGCTTAGTGTCCAGGGTCCTGAATATCTGATGGGTTTGTCTATTTTATTCTGTGGAAGCGGTGGTTCCTAACCAGTCATCCCAGCGGTATAGAGACAGGAGACAACATAAGAAGTGCCATATTGAGTCAGACCAATGGTCCATCAAGCCCAGCATCCTGCCTCCGACAGCGGCCAGTTTCAGTCACGTGGGAGAAGTATCAGCAGACACAATGGGCGATCCATTCCCTGTTGATCACGCCCTGCTCCCAACAGTAAGAAGTTCCCATCTTGTAATCTGCTTGGCTAATAGCCCAATGGACCTCTTCTCCAAAAACGTATCCGGTCCTTTTTTGAACGCAGCCATACCACCGGCCCCGACCGATAACCTCGGGCAACAAATTCCACCATTGAACTGTGCGTTGAGTGAAAAAATACTTCCTTTTATTTGTTTTAAATTTGCCACCAGTGAGTTTCAGGGAGCGCCCCCTAGTTCTAGTGCTACTTGAGAGGGTCAATAACCGTTCCCGATCTACCTGTTCCGCTCCACTCAAGGATTTTATAAACCTCTATCGTATCCCCCTCTAAGGCCCTTTTTACACAGACTCTCTAACACCGATAAAATGGGTGTTACATTTTATTATACCTGGTACAGGGCAACACTGCAGCCCTGCAACATGGGCCCTTTTCACACGAGATGCCTCCACCCGGTTTCGCTGGGTGGAGGGGTCCGTGTAAACACCACTTTCAGTGGGTGTTGGTGCGAGCATGGAGACCCACCCACGGAGCAATTGGCAGTGGAGTCCGTTGCTCCGTGGGTGGGTGGCGATGGGTGTTGAGCGGGAGCAAGCATGCACCCCACCCGCTGCAAGTGCTGTTTACACAGATGCCTCCACCCAGCGAAACTGGGTGGAGGCATCTCTTGCAAAAAAAGGACCCATGTTCCAGGGCTACCTGTTGCCCTGTACCATGTATAATAAAATGTAACACCCATTTTATCGGTGTTAGAGCGTAAAAAGGGCCTAAGTCTGCTCTTCTCCAAGCTAAAGAGCCCTAACCTATCAAGCCTATCAAGAGTCGTATGGAAATTGTTCCAAACCCTTGATCATTTGTGTTGCCGTTCTCTGCACCTTTTCAACGTCTACTATTATCTTGCTCCGGATGGGGTGACCAGAATTGCACACACAGTACTCAAAGTGCAGTCGCACCATCGATTTATATGGGGCGTTAGGATATTTTCAGTTTTATTCACTGACCCTTTCCAAATAATTCCTAACATTCGGATTGCTTCACATGGCACAGAAGGATTCAATTTCTGCCAGTCCTCTGAAATCTCATTCGACAGAAATTCACCAAAACAGCCACCATCCCAAAACCAGAGTCAAGAAGTCACAGAGTTGCTTAGGTTCGTTTCATTTTAAAAAGATAAAATAAAATGGTAATCATCAGGCAGTGACAACGCAGAGAATGTTCCTTCCCCGGGATCTCTAATAAATAAGCAGTAAACAAGGAGATCTCTGTAGGCGGAGGATACAATATGGATGGGCGTACCACAAATATACAACAGGCATCTGCAGAGGGGAGGGAGTTTATGTAGATACATTTTCATTGACAGGAAGGCCATGTGGTGTAAGAATGGCCCTGATGCGAGGGAACAGGGGGAAGGAAAGAAGGAGGAACATGCTTCATATCTGCCCAATATCGGGAGGTTGTTCTTAAGGAGCAAACAGGCTCCAGAGTGGGCGGGGCAAACGGACTGTCATGTCTGTTTCTGATGTAACCCCGCCCCCTTACTGAACGTTGTGATGTCACGAAGCTCCACAGTGGGCAAGGCCGCGTCGGAAAGGGGGCGGGACAAAGAGGCTGCCACACCCCCTCTCAGACATAACCCCACCCTTGCAGAGTGCCATGACATCACCATACTCCCTAGCAGCAGGGAGAAAAGCTGATGGTCCACCTACTTTCTGGTGCCCCTGGAAGCCTCCATTCTCCAGGTTAGTCACTCATTCCTGGCTGACCTGGAGAAGCAGGGTTTCCCCCAGAACCTGAAGACTCGGGAGTCAAAACTTGGAGCCTTCGGGTTTCGATCCTAGTTACCGCAGTGCCATGTCCAGAGCCTGTCAGGGACCGATGGTCTGGAAACAGCCTGCTCAGGGGATAGGAACTGGGAGTCCTTACTCTGACAAACACCAGCCTTATCCACCCTCCTGTGCAGGGGGGACTGGATCCACAGTTCAGATCCAGGATTTGCAAAAGGACCCAAAAGGGAAGTCTAAAACATTTGTCTGGAGGCCCAAAGCCTTCTGAAGAGGCCTTCCAACCAAAGATTCCAAGTAGAGAGGAAGAAAGGGGAATTGGGGGAGCCTAACTGATGGATCAGTCAACACAGTTCATAGTGGCCTGATAGGGGTCAGTGGGGCAGACACTGATAGGGGTGTCTGTCTGGGGCCGGTGGGGGGCAGCCTGAGAGGAGTATCGGGAACCTGTGCAGGGGGAGGCTACGGTGTCCTGACAGGAGTGATTTGGGGACCAGCACTGGTCTGTCAAGGGGTGCCTGAGACCAGGAGAAGGTGGGGGAGATGGACTAGATCCGCTCAATTTTACTTGTAGATGATTATTTGTGTGTCCAGCCAAACGTGCCGTATTATTATATTACTCCTTGCTCGCCGCGCCTTGCATTTTGTCAAACAAGCATGTTCCTGCAGCGTTGGGTCGTTCCTCCCATCCAAGATGGAGTTTGAAGAGGTTAGCGTCTCAAAGATCCCCTGCCCCCGCAGCGCCGGGTCCTCATCTGGCAGAGTCCCACAGGCGGGAAATAGAATGGGGGAGGAGGCAAGAGGGACTGGCCTAGGTTGTGGCTTTTGGGTTTCCCCGGGTCCGTGAGTTTTCTGGCAACATAGAACTGGTTTCATTTCTTGGGTTTAAAAACTGCTATCTGTGAAAAGAGAGAGAGAGAGAGACGTGGTTAGGAAGATCATGCTAGGAACAAAGATTGAGAAGGCAAGGCCCAAGCAGGCACCGATTAGGGTTAGCGCTAGAGCTGAAACTCGCCCTTACGAGTCTTGCATTTCTCTGCGAGAATCACAGTTCTCAGCTTGTTCTGGCAACGGAGAACAAGCCAAGAACCAGCAGCATCTCAGCTGCATTTTCTCACTGAGAAATATACATGGGGGGAAAGGAAAAAAAAAAAAAAAGAACTGCACATTCGTAAATGGTCTACAGGGCTGTTCTGCACACACACAGCCCTTTTCCAAAATGGCGCTGGGCAGTCTTGCTGCCATTTTGGAAACGGGCAGGTGGTCTATGTATGTACAGTAGGGTTGTCACCTGTGGTGATTTTTTTACCTGGCACTTCTATTTTGGCCCATAGGAGCGTCAGGTAAAAAACCACCACCGGTGGCAAACCCTAATGCCCAGTGGCCATTTTGTGTATGCCGCGACTGGCTGCCCTTTTCCAATATGGAAGCAATGCTGCTGGTGCCATTCCGGAAAAGAGCTGCTCATGCGCAGAATGGCCTGGTGGCCATTGGCGCATGCGCAGGAATTTAATTTTATAAAACAAGGTACCTCACGAGATTTCGTACTGGCGCCGAGATCGTGGGATCTTGATCCCCGGCACAAAATCTCGCAAGTTATCTCACGGAAAACAAAAAGGGCTTTTCATTCAGCCTGAGAGTTAGTGTCCTCTGGATCTGACCCAGAGTTTTCTGATTTTAAATGTGTCCAGAGAAATCAGGACTTCAGGAATGGAGCTCTGCATAGGCTCCAAATTCAGTCCCAAACCTGGTCCAAGTTTGACTGTGCCAGGACTGACTTGAGCCCACAGCTGGACTCTTCAAAGCGTGGACCGGTGGCCCCACTCCCCTGGGGGCTTTGACATCCTGGTGCTCTGCGGAGGCAGGGTCATGTCAGAAAAGGAGCAGGTTTACGCCACTCCTCTACCCTTTTCCTGAGGTCCGACCTCATAGAACGCCACAATGTCATGGTGCTCCATGGAGACAAGGCCTCTTGCTTGGTCCAGCCTGAGGCAGAGGGGTTTGGCCCAGGAGGACTCCCAAGCCAAGCCTGACCAGATCCCTTGCGATCTGGCAGGAGACACAGGACCAAGTTGGAAAGGGGTGGGAGAATTTCTTTGTCCCACTCCTTTCTGTCAAAGCTTTGGGGAAGATGGTAATCCTAGCATTGAATGACCAAGGAAGAGTTGCAAAAAGAAATACAATGCTGGAGAGATTAGTATCCATGACCCTGTACATCCAGCATCTGGTTCCACAAATTTCAGTCTCTCTAAACCAGAGGTGGGAAATCTTTTCCATCTCAGGGCCCACTTTGAAAATGCGTACAACTTCTGAGGGGCCACATAGAAGTTGGGGGCGCCCAGGGACGAGGAAGGTTCAGATCATGAATCTGTGGCTATGGATCTGTCCTCGATCCTTGGGGACATGCCCTCAACTCTCCTCCCTTCGCCTGAGCCCAGTCTTTCAGTGCCTAGGAACTGGATCCAGGGACCACATAAAAACTAGCCACAGGCTGCATTTGTCCCTTGGACCTGAGACTCCCCATCCCTGTCCTAAACTGATATCACACCTGACGGGGTGAGATTATACAGTGGCTTAACGGCTACACTACAGGTCATCAGTTACTTACAGATCAGTGTCCTCTATGACATCGGGCCTCTCCAGAGTCTGCTTCCTCCTCTGGGTGGCATCTAAGATCTTTTTCCTGGGCCCCAGTGGAATATTGATGCTCTTCAAGTCATTGTCCGAACAGAGCATGAGGGCTTCCAAGTCGATCTTCTCTTTCTTGAGTATGGAGATGAACTCGGACATATGCAGGGAAGCGAGAAAAGCCTCCAAGGGGCTGGTCTCTGGTTCATTGTCATCATCCAAGCCCAGCTCAACATCGTCCCAGGGCAGCTCCTCCGCGTTCCTCTCCTGCAGGCTGTTGGCACTGCTGATGCTGTCGTTGAGACTTGGCGAGCGCTGCAGGCGGCTTCGCAGTTTGACACCTACCCCGTCCATGTGCCCTTCGTTGGCCTCCTCCCGGCCAATCCCAAAGAGCCCTCCGCTGACGTAGTTCCTCCGAAACACCATAGTGCCAAGCCCAGGGAGGTTGAACAGGGAGTCATGGCCGGAATCCGTGCTGACCTCAGAGTGGGCAGAGTCTATGTGTAAACCCGGGTCGCTTATGGCACGGGAGACAGTGTCTTCATTGGTCAGAAACATGTCCCTGATGTTGCGCCGGGTCCACTCCTTTGGGCTGACGTAGGTGCCTTGCTTCACGAACATGACGTCGTTGCCCAGCTGGAGGCCAGACAAGGACCTCACACTTTTCCTCCCATCCTCGTAGATCTTAAACGTCCCGTCTACCTGCTTCTTTTTCTCCAGCTTCTTCTGAATTTTGGTCTTGCCCTTGGCTGTGCCGTGGATGGTGGCTTGGGAATATGGCAAGGAAGTCACCATGGAGAGGTTCTGGAACTTCCTACTCAGAGTGCTGCTGGAGTAGCTGGAGAAGCTCATCGTGTCCGAGTTGTCGGACATCTCCTTCTTGTACCTCTTCTCCATCCGCTCGTGGTGCTTCTTCTGCATCTTCGCGCAGTCCTTGATCCGTTTCTCGGCGTCCCGGAAGGCCTTGTTCTTCAGCTTGCTGACCAGCTTGGGGTTGAGACTGCTCTGCCTGGCGGCAATGGAGTCCAAGTAACGCACGGACTCCATGTGACCCTTCATGGCGGCCATGTCCAGCGGCGTGTGGTAATCATTGTCCAGACACCAAATATTGGCCCCAAAAGACACCAAGAAGGAAAGGCAGTTGAGATGGCCGTTGGCGGCTGCCAGGTGGAGAGGCGTGTTCCCCCAGATGTCACATTTGTCAGGATCGCCCCTAAAGGAACATTGGGGGAAAAAACAATGAGCGTTCAGGTCTTTGGGACTGGTCCTACTGTGCAGAGGCATAATAAGGTTTAAAGAGAGTGACGACGCTTGAGTGTTGGGCTGTGCACACCTTCTCACTCCTCTGATCAAGCTGAGGGTATGGTGTTCTGTCAAGGGACGGCCTTACTGCTCTTTCCCGGTACTCTTTAGTGGCCCCTGTTTTCAACTCAGGCAGGGTGTGTGGGAGCTCTACTCCCTCCTAGAAGGGTCCCAGATATGGCTCCCTTTAGGGTCCCCCAAGGAGGAAGGGCCACCAGGAGTCCCTTGGCCCTGCATATCTAAAGGCCGACCCGTGCTCTATCTTACTCTAGAATTCTATGGCTGGAAGGGTCCTCTAGACCAACCCCAACTGGAGGGGCAGGTCGAAGGGCTGTTTCTGAACCAGATTGATGTTCCACCTCTTCACCTTCCCGTGCACACGAGATGGACCGGATCATTCCTTTGCACCTACACAGGGGGGTGGGACCACTTAGGTGAACAAGAGCATCTTTTTTTTTTTTTATGATCTCAGCAATTCGGTTTTCAGTCGCAGAGCTCGGAGCACCTTGCCATTAGCACATCCTGAGAATCCAGTTTCAAAGGAAGGGAAGATAAGGTTTCTTGACTTCTCAAGCACCACTCTGCTAATGCAATGTGCGGAACTCCCTAGTGAAGTTGGCCCCGGCTAAGCCATTGCTAGGCAAGCATTCCTCGGGATAGTGACCTCCATCAGGTGCATGACCCGGGCCTGCCCACCCTTGGGAATACTCGAGGGAACAGGCCAGCTTCTAATATCCCAGGAGATTGGCGATCTGCTGAAATGGGAGATGGCTGACTCCCCCTTCCAGCGTTGGGCGTGCACTCCTGGGCGCGAGTCAGCGAAATGCATCCAGCATTGGCCGTCTGCGTCTGTCAACAGGCATCTCTTGCTCGCTGGCATGGCAGAGCGGGGCTGGCCAAACTGCACTGCTGATCCATCCTCTAGAGCGGTGGGTTTCCGTGGGCAAGACCCTGCCCACATCTCCGGCCCCTTCCCGTGAGCTTGAGGGGATGGGCGGAATCCACAGGCCTGAACTCAACATTGGAAAAGAGACAAGCAAAAAACAGCTAATTAAGATCACAATGGAACAAGACCTAGGTCTACGATGACCCCTCCTAGAAGGGACTGGGATTGCAGTAAGGTGAGCGTGAGGAGCTGAGCCTAGAACGGGAGCCCCTTGAGAGTGGCGGCTGGCAAAGGCACTGGCAGAATTACATTCGGGAGCGCGGGGGGGGGGAGGGGGAGTTCTTTGCCACGCCCCTTTCTGAAGTGACCACACCCCTTTCTGAGCATTGTGATGTCATGAAAGGGGCAGTACCCTATCCACCCTGCCCCCTTTTTATATAGGCTTCCTGATTGGCCCTTGCCCTGTCCAGCTTCCTGATTGGCTACTTGACAGATAAAAGCTGATTGGCAGCAGGAGGAAGCTGGGTCGATCCTTTTGTCATTCCATCCTTCCTCAGTCTTTGCCTTGATCCTGTACCTACACTTGGCCCTGTCCCCCTGACCTCACCCCCACCATCCGTGATAGTGAGCCCCAGTAATCCATGATCTGCACCCTTCTCCTCCCTGCCTCCCATCCCGAGTACCCCTCGCCCCCAACTCCTCTCTGGCCTACGGAGCTCGTACTCGTTTTGAAAGTGGCCCCTGGGAAGGAAGACGTTCCCCAGGCTTGCCGTAGCCGATCGATGAACTGAACATGATCGATGGAACGGACACCCCAGATTAGCATCTTCTCTGGACCCCCCTTTCCTTTTGGCCTGCCAAAGTGGCAGTCGTTTTCAGGCGGATGCGGGGCTGCCCAACCCCAGTGCTGCTCCCTTGCGTCCGCCCACTCCCAGCCTTGCCTGGGTCCGGGTTTGGCTGGTCTGCTCCGCTAGTGGCGCTCCGGGATGGACCCAGTGGGTTTGCCAGACCGCAGAGCCCCCCCTACCATAGAGTTGTGGGCTAGAGCGGCCTCGGCGCTACGGTGTTGCCCGGGGCAACGGCCGGCTGGCAGCGGAACGGCAGCATGGGTTCACATCAGACAGACCGCCGCTCCAGGCCAGTGCCCCGGGTTTGGCCAGCCCGCTCCGCCAGCGGCGTTCCGGGATGTTTTATTGATTTATTTAGGACTCTTATTACCCCGCCCCTCCTGCCAAGAGCAGCCAGGGTGGCTCGTGGTATAAAATATATTACAATGCACATTAAAAGTCTAAAAACACGTTTTCTACGATTGGCATTTCATCATTTTCTTAGTCTTTTTAACCATGTCCTCAAAGCCCCAGCTAGTCAGCTGCCAAAATCGTAAAAATCTCAACCTCCGTTTTTATTGCTAAGTCACTTTAGCAGCGGCTGCCCCGAACTGTGACTGAATGTGACTGCAGTGGGCTCTGACTAAGGGTGCCAATTATTTTTGTAATTCTCAGTTTTAAACCAATCTGGTGGTGATTGTGTGTGTGTGTGTGTTGGGGGGGTGGCTTATATTTGGAGATGGCCACCCTTGCTCTCATTGACTTCAGTGGGAGTTCCTTACGCAGGAGTGGTTGCAGGATGAGGCCCAGAAAGATCCTAGAAAGACTAGAAAATCAAGAAGGGATGAATCAGCTGACCAGCAGGATGCGGGGGCTGCTTTTATCTCACTCTTTTTACATTGTTTAGGAAGCTTGTGAAATCGGCTTCCTTGGATGTATTCAGAACCCAGCTGGTCCAACATCTGTCGGCCATGCTGCGGGCAGAGGATCACCTGCTTGGCGGCAGGGAGGTGGACTAGATGACCTTTCATTTCTGTGACGGTACGTACCGTCAAAGGTCTGTGCTCTGGCCAGAGGGACATCCTAGCTCCACCTTCTTCCCTCCACTCTGGGAGTGACAGGGTTGGGGAATTCAGGAGAAGGATGAATATTTGATGAATTGCAAGAGAGGAGTAAATTATTGATGGAGTTTGATTAAAGAGCCAGCGAAGCTGTAACTGGCGATGCTGGCAAGGGGGATTATAGGTGTGTGAACTATTGTTTGTTTATGTTTGTTCTGAAGGAGCACGTGTGCGCCAAAGGTGCGGCCTTTACCTATCGATGTTAGCGTTAGGCCTAAATGAGTGGCATTTTAAGATCAGAATCCCCCTCCTTCCTTGGGACTAAGCTAAGCACACACGCCTGCAGCTTCACTTCATATATCCCTGCCTCTCCTTATGTGTCTCTCCCCCTTATCTCCTTTCCGTTGTCCATCCTAGATCGAATTGTAAGCCCCTTGGGGCAGGGATCTGTTTAATCACCACTGTACAGCGCCAGGTTGGTGATAATTATTTCCAAGCTTTTTGAGGTTGCAACTCATAGAGCACACACATCCCCCCACCCCCCAATAAATCCTAGCGATCGTAAGCTTTGGGAATTTGCATATTGTATTATGCAGATCTAGTCTTGCCGATTCAGCAACATGGTAATCCCTCACTTGGGGTCTCAACCTGTAGTCCGGGAAGCCCTGACCGAAAGCAAAACTCTAGTTTGGAAGCAAAGCACTGATCTTTGGTGGCGTCATTTAGGGCAATGGTGCATAGGCAATAGCACAAATGTGGCTGAAATTGATGTAATAAATCCAAAAATACCCAAATAATTTTTTAAAAAACAAACAGGTATCAGACTCGGTTATTACAGAAACTGCCATTTCTGGTTCAGGTAGTACAGATTAGACGGGTCGGCCCATTTTCTCGGGTATCCACTTTAATTTGGAGTCAACCTAAAGCAACTTGTCCCTCCCGGGGACCACTTTGAAAATGAGCGCACGCTCCGAGGGTCACTGTCGGAGACAGGATGCTGGGCTGGATGGATCATTGGTCTGGCCCAGCATGGCACTTCTTATGAATCCATCCCCTCTCCTTGTGGTGCATGTCCTCATCTCGTCTCCCTTACCCTGAGCTCAGTCTTTCAATGGGTGGATGTAGGAACTGGATTCAGGGGCCAGATCCAGGAACTGAAAAGGGACCATATAAAAACCAGCCTCAGGCTGCATTTGGCCCCTGGGCCTGAGGTTTCCCACCCCAGGACTAAACCCTAGCGACATTTCAATGCTGATTTTGCAAAACCTCAGAGCAGGGTCCCGTGCATCAAGGAATCTCTGTGAGAAGGTCTGGTTGCAGCCAAGGTCCAATAAATGGGAGTAGAGTCTAATAATAGGTAATAATATTCATGTAATCAGTAATAGCACTTACATAAGCACTCGTATAGGGAAGCCCGTTTTCGTTTTGACTACAAAGCACTTACGCGCTGTGAGTCAGCGGTAGTAGAAAGAGTTGTTATTGCTTTTTAAATTCTTTTGAATGAGTCAGTGAGATGCCAACGCTAAGCCCCTGCATCATCTTGGCTCTGTAACCTTTGCCTTCCTTTGTCCCGCCCCATCCTTCCATTCGCTACCTGCCTGGTCTTGTATGAAATAATTCAGCACGGCCCTACAGCATGTTGGCTCCAACGAGACTCCTCGAAGGAAGGGGTGTAAGTGTTTGCAGGGGGAGGTTTGAGTGTCTGTGTCTCGGTCATTCTCCCTCCTTCCTGGTTAGGAAAAGACCCGGGGAGGACGCTAATCTGCAAAAACGGGGATGTCCTTTGAAACTGCGGTACCCAGATTCTTTTGGGCAAATTGGTTACAAAATGGCACCCAATAGGGGTGTGCATTCATATGGTTTTCTTTTATTTACAAAAGCAAACGGATCCACGTTCATTTTTGTAAATGAGGGTACGAAACCAGATGAATTTATTCGTTTTTGTTCATAAAAAAATAAAATAATTTTAAAAAAATTAAAATTAAAAAAAAAATAATTAAAAATAAAATTCAATTTTAAAAGAGAATCACTGCACGTGCGCAATTGGCCGCCAGACCATATTGCACCATGGCACCGGCAGAGTTGGCGCCATTTTAGAAAAGGGCCGCGCGTGCACAGAACGGCCCCAGGCGGATATTTTGCACACACGCAATGATTTTTTAAAAAACAAACAAACAAAAAAACAACCCGGGAGGCAGTTTACAAAACCCCCTGAAAACAAAGATGATTTTGTAAACAAACGCGAAAACGAACGGGGTGCCTTCTGCACACCCCTAGTGCCCCTATAGTGCCCGGCGATTTGCCCAAATTACTGGCTTTCCATTACGCTAACCGGTTTTGCATCATTTCATCGATTACCAATTTACCATCTTTCTGTCCATTTGTCTATCGATTGTTCCAGGTCAGAAAAAACACTCAAACAGTAACATAGTAAGTCAGGATGGGTCAGTAAAATGTCAAATGGAAAAAAGAAAGCCGGTAAAGGCCGGGAATAACCGGTATTTTGGGTATCTGTCTCGTTATTCAGGTTACCAATCAGGCACTGCAGTTCCTAGTATTGTCCACAAGTACAAAGTTTGTTACCCATTTCAGCGTGACCCCGGGTCGCTCATAGCATGCCATCCCATGTCACTGCTGCTTCAGGCAGGAGTATGTGTTGTTAAAACACCTTGTGTCTGTTGATGTCTGTGACTTGCTTATACCCAGGGCTGAACAGATCCATGTGTTTAACTCCCAGAACCCTTTGGAAGGGTGCAATATCATCCCCATTTTACAGAGAGGAAAACTGAGTCTGCGGGCGAGGAAGCGATGCCATCTGTAATCGCATCAGCAACAGACAGAATCCAAATCCCCTCAACTCTCAACTCCAACATCCCTCTGGGCTTTGACCTGGAGGAGGCGGGGACATAGGGGGCGGGGCAAAGGGCTAGCATGCCTCTTTCTGGCATGGCTGCACCCCTTACAGACAGTTGTGATGCTGTGATTCTCCACAGGGGCAGGGCCATGTCAGAAAGGAAGTGAAACCATTTCTGTGCCCCTACCCTATTTCTGACGCGGCCACTCCTCTGCTACTCTAGAATCCTCGATATCACTGTTTCCCTGACCAAGAGAAATCAGGGCTTCCCCCCAGAACCGACACAGACACTCTGGGTTAAAACTCTAAGAGGTGGCAACCCTACTCTCAAACCGGTGGGGGTAACAAATTTTCAGAGTGGATGGAGGCAGAATGTTGGCCCTCCCCGTCCATTCTGAAAACTCCCTAGTGGTGCTCAGGCTGTTTGCAAATTCCTCCCCACCCCCCAAGGTCTCAACTGAGTCCCCTCATTCCATGGTAGCTCCATCCCAGTCTCAAACCTGCATTCGGTACACTAGAGCCCAGCTGGCCTATGGCCCTGAGAGGTAACATAGACTCTCCTCTGCTGGAGAATAAGGAAAGCAGCTCTCTGCAAATAGGCCCCTGCTGTCAAAGCAGCCCTCTCCTACTGCCTAGCAGGAGGACAAGATTTCCCTCCTCCACCATCTCCAGTCCGCTCCCTGGTCTGAGCTTCCCGAACCCTTCATTATTTCGCCTGTGTCTGTCTCCGCTGGATAGAACCTGGCCAGATTCCCATGGACAGCGCCCTGGCAATGAGGATGTCATACCCGCATTGAAGAATTATTGTCTCTTCGAAGCCGGCGACACTAAATGCCAATTTGTTTCCCCTTTCCCAGCCGTCACACTAATTGGGAACCTTTCCCTTCCTGTGGCCGGAGATGAGCCTGGAGGAGGAAAGAGGTCTTTTGTGTTGTCTAACGATCAGAGAGGGCCACTCCCAAACTCGCCTGTCATCCCCACCACCCTACCCTCCTCTGGCACCTGGTGTGAAAGACACAGACCGGCAAGGCTGCATGCAATCTAAATGCCACCCCCGTCAAATTCTGCAGCCGGGAAATCCAGGTCCTGTGTGCAGAATTGTGCCAGCAGAATAAATTATGCAAATAAATTATGCAAATTTTGATTACAAGCAAATTTCCCCCAACATGCCATGGTATAAATTTTGAACATCTCGTGTGTTAATTAAAAAAAACAAAAAAACAAAACAGAACCCCACCAGGATCTATTGGAGGTATCTTGATTGCCCCACTTCAGCAGTGGTGGCACAATATCCCATAGCCCCAGAATATGCATCGACACCTAACAGTGCCAGCATTCTGTTGGTTAGCTCACAGTGCTGACTTTGGTTAGCTTATGGTGCTCCCCATTCAGGCTGCAATTCTGCGATGCCAGAGGCAATTTCTGCAACAATTTGCCTGAATGCAAAATTTCACAAAAATGGCTGTGCTCATTGCAGTGCAGAATTCCCGGGGGGCCCCACGCACCGGTATTTGCTAGGAACCTCTCCTTACCACCGACACCCTCCTTTGCCGTCCCCAGAGCCAGCTTCAAGAGGAGGCCCTCCCGTGCAGGGCATGCAGGGGTGGAGAAGCCGGCCAGCATCAGAGTTGGGGTGGGAGAGGTAGGAAGAACAGAGCTGGGAAGGAGGCAGCACTGATGCTGCCAGGGGATGTCCCACTGTCTCTTTAGCAGAGCAAACTCCAGAGCCCTTTAACGGAGGCACCCAGGAACCAGGTAAGCTGCTGGTGCTAGGCAGAACCATCCACCCTGCAGCGTAGTCAGCAACATGGTTAACCTCTGCCCTGGGTGACCCCTCTGCACAGGCTGGGACGAGGAATTGTCAGTCATGCATGTGAGTCCCCCCCGCTACCATCTGAGCACCTCACACACACTAGTGAATGGATCACAAAACCCCTGTCAGGTGTGTGTGTGTCTATGAGAGGTATCAGTATTATCTCCATTTTACAGATGGGGAAACTGAGGCACAGGGAGGCAGTGCGACTCACTCAGGTTACACACGGGGGTCTAGTGGCAGAGCCAGGGGACTTAAAGACAGATATTTTGACTGCCTTAAGAATGTAAGAACCGCCAGACTGGGTAAGAGCAATGGTCCATCGAACCCAGAATCCTGTCTCCGACAGTGGCCAGCTTCAGCTGCTTCAGAGAAGTGCCCAATAGGTCATATTAGCGTGATCCATTTCCTGCTGTCTGCTCTTGGCCCCAGACAATCGGGGAAGGGACCCGTCTCTAATCACGACTATTCAACAGCAGGCACATTGCTGTCGCTATAGGCATAGTAAGTAACAGCGGTCTCATCTTCTGAACCGGTTTGACTAATAGCCAATTATTAACCCATCCACACACACACACACACCTCCCTTCCCTTGGGAGTTTCTGTAAAACAGCCTACTGACTTATTTATTTCAATTTATAAACCTGCCCTTTCCGGGCAGGGAACAAAGCTTCCATAAAACTAGGTATAAAATCAAACCAATCTAAACCCCCAATGTGTATAAAAATAATATAAAAGTTCCCCTTGTAAAAACAGCATCCCAAAGCTTATCCCTGCCTGCTGAATGCTTTTAGCGTTCTAGGTGGCCCTCGCAGTGTGTACTAATGTTCAAAGTGGCCCCTGGGAGGGGGAAGCTCCCCTGCTCCTGCCCTAGAACCGCCTCTTCATGCGGATCCTCTCCTTCCCCGCGCTCACCCATTAGAACAGTTGGTAACATTCCGTCCCCAGCCAGCGTCCACTTTGCTGGGAACAGAACAGAGAGGGCAATTGACTGGGTGCCAAGAGCATGGTTTGGCGATGGTTCACGTCCAGCATGGACACAAAAGACAGCGCTCCCTCCAGCTGCCCCTGCGGCAGCTAAAGCTGGATAATCCCCCCCTCTCTCCCCAGGCAAAGGAACGGAGAGAAAACTGGCAACGGCTTGGTGGTTCTAAAATCTGACCGCTCCGATTCATTAACCTGATTTAAGATGAAGCGTTTGGACACAGTTCGATTCCTTGATAGTTCCATCCCAATAAGCGTATGTCATTTTGACATCCCCTTGAAGCACGTTTCGGCAATCACGAGCAGGAAGAAGCAATCCCTAATCCCGCGTGGCGGTGGGCATCAGAGCCGGGCTAGCTAGAGTTTAGAACTCGCTTGGCTTTGGGGCTCTATTTAGGGGATTGGAACTACAATTGAAATGAGTAGTGGGTTTATTTTTGTGGGCAGTATTTGAATTTTGGGGTAGTCCTTGAAGTACCTGAAGGTATCCACAACTGAAACAGGGGCTTGCATACCCGTTTTGGGTGGGGAGGGGGATTCCGTTTCTGTCGACCAAGTTTCCACAACAAGGGCTCGCCAAGAGACCATTTTGGTGGCCGTCCTATGATTATGGCACTTCCTCCGCTTGGAGGTTCGTCTAAGCCAGAGAGTATCTTCCGGTAGCAATGTAAGACCTTCCTGTTTGGCCAGACGTTTGGTAGGCAGGCAGGGATAGGGTTGGACTGGGTTTAGGGGGTTGGGATGGGGTTTTTAAGAGGATTTTTATACGCTTTTATTTATATGTTGTGAGCTGCCCTGAGAGTTGAGGGAAGAGCAGGGTGTAAATAAATAAACAAACAAACAAACAATACTTCTGAAATGACATAACCGAAATGTGCAAAATAACCAAACTAAAAAGACAATGGGGGAGAAAAAAAACCTCCGCCAGAACAATCAAAACAGATACCCAAAAGAGTGTAAATGGATATTGGCTATTGCACGAACTGCCATTTGTGGTTCAGGGAGGGTCTGTTGGAACAGCTTTACCCAATTTTTTGGAGTACTTGCTTCATCTCTAACTAGAACCATCCCAGCCAGCCCCAAGTTTCATAACATGTTATTAATAACAGGCTTGGCCCCGATCTTTCGGAAAGAGGTCGAAACTTGTAATGGCCGGATTAAAAGAAAACAGACACTTACTCTACCCTGCAATTAAACCAGGGGAGCCAACTACAAAACAGCCCTTGTTTGCAGAGAGGATCCAACCGTACCCAAAGCTTTAGCAGGGTTCAAGGCATAGCCAAAGGCTAGGGGGATGGGCAGGGGGGGGGTAGCTGCATCCAGACCCACCGCTACTGCCTCTCTCTTGACCACATGGGATGCGTTTCCAACCACATGGTGGGGAAAGCATTAAAGGGCGCACCAAGACCTAAACCAGATTGTAAACTGATGGGTGAAACCCCAAAGGCTCCATCTGGACGAGCCACATTGGATGCAATCTTGCTTTTGAGCCAGAGGGCACACCCATGGTCTATTCTCTTTAAAGGGGTCAGGGAGTGGGGCTCTGTATCGATTCCCATCTTTAGAGTCTGCAGTCAGTTACACAGACGTAATCCCACTGAAGTTGCCAGGCTCGCCTTGATAGAACTGGGAAAAAGGATTTGACCCCTGTTGGTTGGAACTCACGTCTCTTTCCAACAGCCCCGTTCCCTACTGACTGGATTCTCTCTCTGCAGCACAATGTGGTCTTGCCTCCATGCCTGGTAAGTTCCTCGCTGTAATTCCAAATCTCCTCTACCTAGCTTGCAAGCAGCAGCAGCAGCATGGGCGTATCTACCACAGAGCAAGAGGGCTCCATTGAGCCCAGGCCATGGACTCTAGGGAGCCCTTTGCAAGCAGCCTTAACACGTCTAGGAAATTTTCAGAGTGGGCAGAGGAGGGAGCGGGGCCAACAACCACCCACTCTGAAAATTTTCTTGCAGCCCTCAGGCTGCTTACAAAGGGCCCTGCCAAGAAGGACGTTTTCAGAGTGGGTGGAGGAGGTGTGATGGCCTCCACCCCTACCCACTCTGAAAATTTCCTTCCTGGTGGGGTTGCTGCCGCTCCGAGAGACTTGCTGGGAGCCAGGGTGGCGCCGGCCTGTACCTTTGTGGGGGGAGGTGAAGGCTGTCTGGGAGCTCCCTTAAGAGGACCACCACTTACAAAGACCCTGCCCCCTTGCCCTTGTGGGGGGGGGGCATAATTTGGACACAAGCCCAGGCCCACCGCAGCCTTGCACAGAACACCCCCATCGGTCAGAAAAAGAACGAACATTTCGAATGGGGAGAGAAGCATTGTAGCTGTGCTTGAATAACGCACACACCCCCATCCCTGCATAAAGCAAACCACCTCTGCAGCGTCTGTGAGCTCTGCGCCGTTTTAATTAAGCATCTGGGTATATTTCATTCCTCCCTGCTAAACTGCGACCCACGCTTTCCAACGCCAGCGCCGTGTGCTTTCCTTGTACCATCCATCACCGAAAGGGCACCGGCTCTCCCCTCCATCAACAGCAAATGTATATTATTCCGTTAATTAAAACGTGAGCTGGGTTGCACGAGAGAGGTTCCTCTGGGGCCTGCCGTTCCCATTGGAATTTATAAAGAGCGCCTTTCCTCGCCGGAGATCGGCTCTGATGCCTTGCTGGCAAATTTGAATTCACAGCTCGGGAGCATCGGCGGGGACCTAAGGGGACCTAAGGGAATAGGACTAGGGGGGCGGAAGTTGCGCTTTGAAGTGCGTTGGTAGAGATGCGCAAGCATCAGCCGTGGTGCGGCCAGACTCTGGTGGGCCTCCCGGTAATGGGCTCCGCAACGGCAAGAGGTGGGGGCGGGGCTTACTTATGAAGGCAGTGTTGCTCCACCTCCCAGCGCTCCCCCCACCCCCCAGAAGGGGCAGCAAACCCACCAAGGAGGAAGCTTTAAGAGTGGGTGAGGGTAAGGCCAGCATGCCCTCCCAACCCCCCTCCGAGAACTTTCTTGGGCCCTTTGCAAGAGGCCGGAATGCCACTAGGAAATGTTCAGAGTAGGTGGGGGCAGAGTGCTAGCCCCCCCCCCCCCGCTCCATGCCCTCACCCACTCTGGTCACTTGCAAAGGGTCCCCTCAGAGGCTGGGGGACAGGCTCGACTGAGCCCCTTTGCTCCAGGGTAGCTACATCCCCGAGCATCAGTCCCGATTCAGGGAAGTTAGGGCTTAGTGCAAAATGGCGACGTGGACCCCCTGTTATCATAGACAGGGATGCAGCAAGGTTGTTGCAGACCTGGACTCATGTCCCAATTGTGCCCCTCAATCCCCCCAAGGACGAGGGGATGTGGTCAGCTGCTCCAGGGGGATTGCTCAGAGTCTTTACAGGCCACCCCTCCTGCAGAGAGTGGGGAGTCAGGACCCTACTCCAACCTGCTGCCAGGAGCCTCAGGAGTGGCTCTGAGTGGTGGGTAGTGGCAGTCCCTACACAGGGGCTCCTGGCCAGCCTGGCCTCCACAAAGCTGGCAGCAGTGCCCTGGCTCCCTAGTGTGGCCCCGGGAGCAACAGCAACCCCACCAGGAAGAAAGGTTTTAGAGTGGGTTGGCTGGCCACTCTGAAAACCTCCTTCTTGGCAAGCAGCCTGAGATCTGCTAGGAAATTTTCAGACTGGGTGGGGGTGGGAGTGTTAGCCTCTTCCTCCTCCACCTACTCTGAAAACTTCCTAATGGCACCTCCCTCCCTCCCCCCTGAGTCCAGGGCCCTTGACCATGGTAGCTAAACCCCTGACACAGAGATGTTCGACAGACACACGCGGAGTCATCCATTAGAAAAAAAATTGATTTTTGATGTCCAATTAAACCTCAAACAAGGACTGGGGCTCTTTTCATTGCAGGCCCCCTGGGGCCATAATTATGTATGTATCTAGTTTGCTCCTAGGCCCCATGTGTTGGGGGCCACCTCTTAGATCCCCCCCCCCCCACACACAGACACACACTTGTTCACAACTCTTTGGCATACCCGTAACAAAAAATGCTCCCGAACAACTCAAGCCAAAAAACCGCCTCCATCATTTGCTTTTCTTTGGAAGAGTTTCGGTTTCTTGAGACTCCTCGTCTCCTGATTACTAGGAAGAAAGCTGGAAGTGCTGCCTTAAGCCAGCGTCGCCCTAGTGAATAAGGGGTTGACCTGGGGGACCAGGGTTCAGTTCCGTTTTAGCCACGAACTCAGCGGGGGGGGGCTGGGTCAAGTCACTGGGTAAAAACAGACGCGGCGCTGGCGCAGCAGCTCCTTGGGGTGGGGATAGGGCAGCCATACCTCCCCTTTAAAAGAGGACGCTTTATGAAAAATACATGGTGCAGCGCTGCACTGGCACCAATGCAGCCCTGCAACATGAATTTTTCATAAGCATCCTCTTTTAAAGGGGAGGTATGGCCCCCCTAGGTGGGGAACAGCGCTTTCCACTGTCCGGGTCGGCAGGCACCAGGTGGCACTTAGCTAACCTGCCTGCTGTGACCCAGGCAGCCGGCGACTCATCCCCTGTCCCTCTCTGCCCCAGACAGGCCATGGTGCCCGGCCATGACCCATAGCGGGTATGGCAGGGCCAAACAAATGTGTTGGCCCACCTGGGCGGCCCTTGGCCTGGAGTGTGTGCCCGGGATTTTCCAGGAGACGCCTTCTGGACCAGGGCACTAGCGAGCCAACATCTGGAGGCTGGGGAACAGACGTCCGGCTGAGTCCCCGGCCCAGGTGGGCTATAGCGGGCCCACGTTACGTCTGGTTTTTTACCCACTCTCTCTTAGCCTTCGTTTTGCCATCTGTGAAATGGGAATGATAATGCCCTACCTCACAGGGTTGTTGCGGGGGGGGAAACTAGAGAAGGACTGTAAAGCACTTTGAACAGTGAAAGCGCTATAGAAATGAGAGATATTATCATCATCCATTAGGGAAAACAAATCCTTAGGAACGTTCTCCCCCGCGGTCTCACGCCACCACTCTCACATCCTCTTTTCCTCTAAGGATGACACTGAAGATCAAATATTTTTTCCCCCTTTCTCTGACTCTAAATCCAAACTGCCCTTCCAATTTGATCGGCCTTCCCCCATCCATTCAGCGCCTCGGGGTTTAGGATTCCAAGGCATGGGGAACCTGATCCCTTATTCAGATAGGATCAGGGAGGGAGATATGAATGTGAGAAGATGCTACGGGTCTGAAATCCGAATCATATGAAGGCAGGGCGATGGCACTGAGCATGTTTCACCTCGAGAACATTTTGTTTACCACTGCCACTGAGAACAGGATGTTTAAAATCATAGGATGGTCGGTTTAGGTTAAATATCAGAAAAGGCTTCCAAGCTGTTAGGATGAGCCGCCTAGGGTGTCTCCTATCCGAGAGATTGACAAGAAGAGACTGGACAGGCATCTGTTAGGGATGCTTTAGTTATAGCCGGGGTGGGGGAGCAAATGTGGCTCAGAGCTAGTTTTTATTTGGCCCCTTTTGCAGTTCCTGGATCCGGCCCCTAGCTCCAGTTCCTACCCCCAAGCACTGAAAGAGGGAGCTGCCATGAGGACATCATGCACCCAAGGAGAGGGGACAGATCCATAGCACAATATGGACCTCTCTCTTCCTGACTGTGCCTCTTAAGCCCCCAACTTCTATGTGGTAATTGGAGCTTGTGCTAATTTTCAAAGTGTCCCCAGGAGGAAAAAGGTCCCCCACCCCTGAAATACAGGATCTCTCGCTTTGTAATAGATGAGGTCACTTTCAACTCTACGGTGCTATGATCCTAGGAGAGAGAATTACTATCACGGAGAAAATAAATATGCCATCGAAGAAGACGGAGAAGCGGTTTCCAAAATCCAAGCTGGTAGCCAGGATAGACGAAAAGATTTACGTAGAGGCTTGAGAGTGGACGGGGAAGCAACCCTTGCTCAAAAGTAACCCTAGCCTCCATGTTCTCTCTCGACAGTTTGACCCATCTTAATACAGCTATCTAATATGAAATGTTGGGGGAGGTGGGGGAATTGAAAATCAAGGACAGGGCAGGTAAATCTCATCCTACATTTAAATGTTACTGTTTCTTTGAGGGCGGGGAGATGGCTAGGTCTGGAACAGCAGGAACTGGGGACTGGGAAGGCTTTTTCAGAGCTTAGCATGGGAGCATATGCGGGGAGGGGAGATCCCCCAGAATTGGACTAGCGGGGGGACGGTGCAAATTGGGAGCAAGAGGGCGTGACGGGGCAGTTTGTGGAGCGCAGCCAGGGGAGACTGGGAGGGAGGTGGGCAAGGCTGTAGCAAAGTTGGAGGGGCTTTGCTGCTCGAACTGTGCTCAGAGCTGTACAAAGGGGATCTTTTCCGTAACACTGACTCCCAACACTAGCCCAGCTGTCAGAGATGAGCAGCACCAGAGATTAAAGTCAGACTCAACATTTTCTAAAGAAAGCAGAATAAATTCAGCAGCCGAAGGGAACTGCGGCCTGGGGAGGATGGAGGCGGTTGTCTGTCCAGCACTGGGCAGTTTGTCCGGCCTGCGACCGCCGAGGGAGATGGGGTGGCACGAAGCAATTGCTATCTCTATACCAAGGGGGCAGAGAGAGCAACACTTACCCTCTGCTGACAACCAGCCTCAGCGCTTCCAGGTTGCCGTGGTAAGCGGCCCACAAGGTTGGGGTCATGCCATCCTCGTCAGGAGAGTTGAGATCCTTCTTGGTGGCTTCCTTGAGCAGGTCCAGGTAGCCATCCCTGGCCGCTCGGTGGTACTGGTCATTCATAGCGCTGGCCTGTCCCCTGGCGAGCTCATTGGGGAGGGAGGTGGGCAGGAGTGGGCATTGCCTCTTGGGGAAGAGTCCTAGGGAAGAAGCTGTCTGAGAGAAGGGAAAGAGGAGAGAGCCTGGTTACCAGGACACCTGAGAAGCCCTGGCCAGCAAGGGGAGGAACTCCTCCACACGAAAGCCTGGGCCAGAGATTCCCCAGGGTCCTAAGGATCCTCTCTGGCTGGTGCACTCACCGCCTCACTCCAGGGGAAGACACTGGCTTCAGCCCTGTCCCCAACCATGCGGCACCTTGGATCCCCGGATTATTAGCGCCGTATCCTGGGGGGGGCGTCTCTCCAGTGGGCTCATAAAGGGAATTCAGGCTGCAGAAGGGGAAGAGAAACAAGGCCCCATTGGATGGGCAGCCTGGGGGGGTGGGGAGGGGGCTAGGGTTTGGAGGCGATGTTTTCCTGCCAATTATGGCTTCATTTTTTTCTGGGTAAAAACTGTGATGTAGTGTGTGTATGAGTGTTTGTGTATGTGGAAACTTGTGGTTGTATGTATTTGTGTGTAAGTGCGACTGTGTGTGTGTGTGTGTGTGTGTGTGTGTGTGTGAGAGAGAGAGAGACTGACTTTGTGTGTATACATTTGTGTGAGTGTGTATTTGTGTGTATGCATTTTTGTGTGTGAGAGACTGTGTGTGTGTGTGTGTGTGTGTGTTTATGTGTAGGGGCTCAGCCCCTAGTCCACATTAGCTAACCTTGTCTTCTCCCTTCTCCCAAATCATGCTGCTCAATGAAACAAACTGAGCCAGCTCTTCTGATTTTCATTGTGAATCTCGCAATTTTATCGTGACTTGCAATCTTTGTTTTTCAAAACCCCAACTCCTGAAATCAGGGAGAGCTCTGCTTTCTCTTTAAGTTTCTAGCAGAAGCTGGGGAAAGTGAGGGAGCCATTTTTTATGTCAAATTCAAAATGGCTTTTTTTTCAAATTTTGAAATAAAAAGTGACCTTTGGGGAATTTTCAGGAATATTTACATTTTAGGTCCACATTGTGGTTAGAGCCGCGTCCGATTAATAATCGGTAAAAGTTACCAATTTACAAACGTTCTGGTTAGCAAACAGCACTGCGTACGACTAGTAGCACTACAGAAATGATAAGTCGTCGTAGTAGTAGCAGCAACAGCAGTTCAAGCAGAGATCCCCTTAAGGGGCTCTTACCCACCTCCCTTCCACGCTTTCACCCAGCAGGGGAAGGTCCATGTTGGAAAGTGGGCAGAAAGAAGGAGTCATCATGCCACTTTGGAAGTGGCCCACTACCTTTGTGAAGGGGCTGCTCTCCTGTCCCCCCAATTTCTTTGGATGAGTGGGGAGGGGGTGTGTGTGTGCCCCTGGATGACCCAAAGAAACCGAGGCTTGGTTAAAAAATTCGGAAGTTTCTGGGGGAAATCAACCAGGTCACCCATTCCTACAAGTCCCGCTGCCCTCTCGGTGCCGGGGGGGGGGGGTACCGCTTCAGTCCCCCACCCCCATCACAATGTGAGCTCATTAGAGTTGAAACGAGTAACCAAATTTTCACCAATCCGGAACCCAAATACCCCGCAAATGGAAATTTCCGTTACCGATTTACCAACATTCCGGCTACCGATAAAAAAACAACAACACTGGGCCAGAAAGTCGATATTCCAGGACTGGAAGTCAACATTCTGGGACATTTCAGGTCCCTGAATTGGGTCCTCATCAGTACCAATTGGTACCCAAAATGTTCGAGGTTGATTCAAATATCGGAAATTTGGCGGGTATACCCGGTTTTGCCAGGTAGTGTTTTTTGCCGTGCTTCAAACCCTGCCTCCCTTCCCCTGCCCGGGAAAGGCTTTAGCATAATGGCTAGGGTCTGCCCCAACCCCTGCAGGGCAGGGTTCCATCCAGACTCCAATGTAGGTGCTGGTGCATGGATTCCTCTAAGCCTCAGAGCCTACTAGTGCTCTCCCACTGCCGCTTTGAGCTCTGTGGGGCACTCGCTGTCCTGCAGCACCCTCTGCTGTTGAGCAAAGTCCACACACCACCCGAAACAGACCTTGGCAGCAGGGAAGGAAATAACAGCAAGGAAAGTAGTGGGTTTATTATTCACAGGTATTTATCTGCTTTTTCGGAAGCTTTTCAGAGGCCCAAATAATAGCTGTGACTGAAAACAGGTACTCAGACACTCACAGATCCAGTTCTCCCCTGCATCTCTGCAGCCAAATTCCCATTTTCTCGATTGTGATACAGGGGGTGGATCCATAAAGAGATCTATGATCTGGATCTGCAAGGCTAGGTTTACGATGGACAACATGCTAAGGATGCCTACACAGAGTCTTCCTACCAGTCAACTGCCAAGGATTAAATTCAGTTTATTTGGATTCTCCTTTTGCCGTTAGGAACAATTCACCATCAAGACCAAAAGGCTTATGGCAGGGAACCTCAGGCCTGGGGGCCAAATGCATCCTGCAGCTAGGTTTTATGTGGCCTTTTCCAGTTTCTGGGTCTGACGTTTGGATCCAGTTCCTACGGCTAAGCACAGAAAAACTGGGCTCAGGGTAAGGAGACAGAGATGGGGGCATTCACATAAGAACAGGGGACAGATCCATGATTTGGACTCTCCTGTTCCTGAGCGCACCTCCACCCCAACGTCTATGCAGCTCTTGGAGTTTGTACTAATTTGGTCACCACTCCAGCCAGCAGGTGGTGTTGTAGGAGGATACAGAGATTAAGAAGCTGCCTGGGGTGATCTCCCTGCAAACAAGACAAAAGTATAAACCAGGGGTAGAGAATCTCCAGCCTGTGGACTAAATCTGGCTGGTTTGTTTTTCTTTGACCCCCTTTCCAATTTGTGGCCCATGGATCCAGCTCCAACGATTGATTCTTTATGTTGCACCACCAACGTGCCTGCTGCTGAACCGTCATGATTGGAGGCAGGTCCCTGCCCCGAGGGGCTTGCAATCAAGAATGGACAAAGGGGGGAAAGGGAGACAAACGAGAGGAGAACATAGGCAGAGACGGAGAAATGTTCATGATGAAGCGGAGAGATTTCCTATCCTCAAACACCAAAGGAGTGTACCCAGGGAGCAGAGCTGAGGGTGTGCATGGAAGGGATGGCTGTTACGATAGAAAGCTTCTCCCCACAAGGAGGAGCTGCAGCAAAGATGGTCAGAGAGCTGAGCTACACATTACAACCTCCTGTACAGCAGCACTAGTCTGACCAATCTGTACTGGGTCAGAAGGCAGACCGGAGAGGCAAGTGGTGGAGAAACAGCTAGTGCTGCAGGCCTGCATGAACTGTAATGGGCACAGCCACACGATGCACTCACCACGCCTTGGGCAGCCTTCGTGTGCCTAACCACTGCCAGATGTCCCACCCCACCCCTACCGCGGGGTGGGCAGCTGGCTGCTACACACCGCGTCCTTGGGAAAAGGCCAAAGATGCAGCACGTAGCAGCCTTACCCAAAATGGGGAAAGGCTGCCGACGGCGCACTAACTCGCGTGCCCGGTTGCTGGCTGTCCTGCTGAACGGCGCAGTCCACTCTGGGTCTTTGAGTGGCAACCGCCAGCTCCAGTCTCATGCGACCACGTCACAGCCGGGGGGCAGAATAGCGGTCAGGCCAGGGCAGGTGTGGCTGGTGCCTCGGCCCGTGCCGTGGTGAGAGGTCCAACCGCGGCCTGCCCACCTGGCTTCCCCACAGAGTCTGTGCCTGCAAGTCCGAATCCAAACATAGTGTCAGACGTAGGATGCTCTCTATTGTAATACAGGGGGTGGAGCCATGGAATCGATGTAGGATCTGGACCGTCCCCTTTCCTCTCCCATTCTGAGCACATCACTTATGTACCCCCACCCCTAACTCCCATCCAGCCCACGGAGCTTGTACTCATTTTCAAAGTGGCCCACGTGAGGGAAAAGGTTCCCCATCCTTGCTAGAAACAATCCACTGATACGAAGGCTCAGCCTGTAAACAGCAGCTAAGATCAAAGTTTGTATCAATTTAGGGTACGGTCCATTATAATCTATACCTTTGCCATTAACTTCAATGGGAGATGGATGGCAATTTTTATATCGAAAACACCCATTATTGGGGGATCTCATCCTCCGTTTGCAGAGAGGGTTCCCTTGCTCCAATAGATCTGACCTGTCTAATTACCATGGCCCTGCTGTGCCCTATAGGGGTGATCCGCCCTACAGCCAGCACGTTCCCCCCCATGGCCTTCAGAGAGCAAACAAGCTATATCTCCCCATCTCTCTTTCTCTTCCCTAAAATCAGCTCCCGGACAAAATGGGTCATGTGAGCATTGCTGAGAAGTTTATGAAGTGGGATTGTCAGCTCCACGTAAATCAAGGTGATGTCCAGACTGGTATAAATTGCCTGCCAGTTCTGAGTGGGAGAAAGAGGAACTCGGTGGTGTGGAAGTCCAGGGCAGAGCAGAGAGGTCCTGGGGAATCGCAGGCAAAGAGCAGGTTGGTGGAACAGCTTTTGGCTTTAAGGGTAGCTTTGATCTTAAACTTACGACCGGGTTAACCCCGGCTACAAATCCATCGTTTTTATTATTAAGTGTTTGTATAGCGCTAGCAATGTACCTTGCGCTGGAAATCATTAATTACAGGCAGGTCCCTGCCCTGAGAGGCTTACAATAGAAGGGAGACAAGGGAGAGGGGAACATAGGGAGAGACAGGGCGTCTTTACACACAATGGCGATTGGGTGCTCAAGATGTTTGCTATGTGGCTGTGCATTTTGTCAAGCACCACCACTATTTTTGGCCACTGGTTTGCCTCCCATTGACTCCTCGTTGTATATCGGGTGCAGGAGTATTTCCCCTGTCCCTGTGACTAACATGTCTAAAGAAATTGGGTGCTGTGTTCAGAGCCATTTCTGGTCTGTCTGCTCCACATCCTCCATTCCACACTCCTGCAAAATAGCCCGTTCCTTGCTGCACACTATCCGTGCGCTCTCCCAGAGCACCGTGTGTGTGTGAGAGAGAGAGCAATGAAGAATCAGCTGTTTAGCTGCAGTGTGGAGGGGATGATCAGGCAGAGCCGACCGCTCTCCCGCATGGACTACAACTCCCATAATTCCATGAGAGTGCTTCTGCCAGGAGAGCTTCCAGAGCAACAAGACCCGGCTTAGCCCCCTAGAGGTGGAAAACAGTAACGGACTAATTGGGGCCAATGTGGGTCAGAGAATAGTGTCAACTCAACACACATTCCACCCCCCCTTGCCATTGTGTCTAAAGGCGCCCAGGGAGACATTTGTGAAGTTGAGAACAGCACTTATAGGAAGCCATGCACCCTGCTCCAGCGCAGGGAACTGAACCCTAGATGGTGCGGGGCCGGTCCTGACATACAAATGTTTGATAGACAGCCCCCACCCCAACCCTCATTAGAACAGGAGTGGGGAAGCTTTTCCCTCCCCGGAGCCTCTTTGAAAATGAGTACAAGCTCTGACTCTGAGGGAGCCCTTTGCAAGCGGCCTCAGCACCCCTGGGAAATTGCCATCTCGCCAAGAAGGAAGTTTTCAGAGTGGGCAGAGGAGGTGGCGTGTGACTCCCACCCCCACCCACTCTGAAAGCTTCCTGGCGAAGGTTGCTTCCTCAGGGAGCTGGGGGCAGTGCCGCGCTCATGGGTTAGCCCCACACCAGAGACCCTGCCCCCTTCCTTTAGTGGGGAGGGGGGGAGCCATAATCAGGACATGAGCCTGGGCCCACCACACAGCCTTGTGATGGCACTGAAGGAGAGGGAACTGATATTAGTCAGGAGCTCCCTAATCCCTCTTTTTGGTGCGGCCTTTGACAGGATAGGAGATGTGCAGTTAATGTTTTAAATAGTCTTGGGGATTTGGTGTATAAATGATTTAATGGGGAGAGGGGGTGACATTAGCGTGGCCAGCTATGTACATTTTACATGACACTTATGAAAAATACAGGTTGCAGGGCTGCATTGGCGCCAATGCAGCCCTGCAACCTGTATTTTTCATGTGTCCTCTAAAATTTGCATAGATGGCGTTCCCAATCCCCCTCGTAGCCACGACCCCTCTTTGAGAGGGGTGGTTTATGGGCTTGTGCCGTGGTTCCTCTCTGAGACGGGGGGGGGGGGGGGGGGAGAGTGCCTTGGAATTGGGAATTTGTTCGTGTGAGACGCAAAGGTGTGGGAGCAGGCGGGATGGGATAGGAAGAGGGGTGGGTGTTTGCTGCTTAGGGGTGGGCCTGGGGCGAAGTGGGATTTATTGTATAGGTTTTACATAATAGTGGTGTTGGCTTTTCCAATGAATGTAAGCCGCCCTCAGCCATTGTGGGGGGGGGATCGGGCAGGGTATAAATTGAAAAATAATCAATAATAATCTCCTTTGGCCCCCTCTGTATAGCACCCATTTCCGTGATGTATTTATGGGTGTCTCTCTCTTTACCTCCCAGCAGTAACATTTGGCTTTGGGCCAGCTGAACCATGACAGAGGAGTCTGGGCACAAAGACATTGAAATCCAGCGTGAAGACTCCATCGTCATGGGCTCCGGTCAAAAAGACAAGTCCAGCTTGTCCTCCGCCCCCACCGATCCCTTTGACCATCACCAATACCCATCGCCTCCTCCGCATAGCCACAAGGAGGTCTGGAAGAAAGGAGGCCGCGTCTTCTCGGTCCTGCTGGCCATCAATTTGGTGCTGTTGGCCTTGACCCTGGTCAGCAGCGGGGCTTTTGACCAGATCTCCGTTCACGACTATGACGTCTTCTTCTTACTCACCATCTTGATGCTGGTCTCCGTCGCCTGGATGATCTTCTACCTCACCGTCACCTCGAGGCGCCCGGACGCCGTCCTCGGCAAGGACAGTCATGCCGGACCCATCTGGCTGAGAGGTAGGCAGCTGTGCTCTAGGGCGAGGGTAAGGGGCACTGCCATGGTGGGAAAGGGCTCTGGCAGAATTAAATTCAATGGGGGGGGGCGGGGCAGGGTTGAGCGAACTGCTTTGCCCCGCCCCTTTCTCGAGCATCATGGTCATGTCAGAAAGGGACCCCCCCCTTTTGACCTGCCTCTTTCTGCCATGGCCACGCCCCTTTTCTTAGTGTCATGATGCTCAGGAAAGAGGTGTGGCCAAGTCCGAAAGGCCTGGCAGGAGCCAAAGGGGTGTAAAACAGCGCCCCCTGGTGCCCCACTCCCAATACTGATGACGATGGACTCTTATTTTAGAACTGAACCCCTGCCTCCAAACATTCACCAGACCTTAACCAGCTTGCGGGATTCGTTAATCGGTTTCTCTCTTGTCCATTTGTCTGTCCATGCTCCTCCCGCTCCCCTATGTTCTCCCTCCCCTTACGTTGAGTGTCACTAATTTTCATTTCTTTTCTCAAACAGGAGGCCTGGTTTTGTTTGCCGTCCTCACGCTGGTGATGGATGTGTTTAAAACGGGCTACTACTCCAGCTTTGACCATTGCCTGTCGGCTATCAAAATCATCTACCCCATTGTGCAGGCCGTGTTTGTGGTCACTCAGGTGAGCTTGGACCTTCCCAGCATGGTGGGGTAAGATGAGGGGCAGCTCAGCTGTAGCACTGGACTTCCCGGCAGTTCCATTCTCTCTGTCGGCGAAAGGAGCAAGGGCCATGTCCGCAGGAGTGGGGCAAAGAGGTGTCTTTCTAATGCAATCCCGTGATCCTTTAAGGAGCATTGTGATGCCACGACACTCCATACAGGTGGAAGAAAAAGAACAGGAAAGTCCTTACAGCCCATCTGTTTTCTGACGTGGCTGGTGCCTGCCGCTACTGGAAGTCCAGTTTTCTCTGGGTTACCAGACGCATCTCTATGACCCAGAGAAAGCTGGAGTGTTCCGATGAAACGCAGAGAGGTGGCGACGCTGGGTCTGTGTGTGTGTGCCACTGCGGGGGCAGGACGGGGCTGCGTCTGTCTGTGTGGGGACAGACAGACGCACACCCTCCCCCCCCCCCCCCCCATCCCCACACACAGAGCAACCAGTGCTTTCGCTGGTTGCTCCGCGTGCGATGGGGGGATGCGTGGGTTGCGGGACCGCACGCACACACCCCTCCATATTGACACAAGATGCTCCCCCACGTGGACGGTGGATGTCCATGCGTGGGAACGTCTTGTGTAAAAAGGGCCTCTGTGTATGCATGGGAGGTTGAGCTGATTCCTGGAACATACGGAAGCAGCTGACCAACAGGGCTGAAACCGTTGGGCGTCACTACGTATGAGAAAGTATATTTAGGGGCAAAAGGGGCATGAGGCCTTTTCCTGCTCTGCTGTGAAACCTCCCTCTGTTGACTCGATCAATGGAAAGAAAAACTCTGCAGTAAAACTTTTGTTTGTTTTAAAAATGCTATTTTGTTTTTTTAAGAGCTGGTTGATTTGGGGTGGACATTTTCAAAGTTTGGCCTTCTGGTTCCATTTCAGGTTGCTTAACGCAGGAATAGTTGGAATGGTTTTCCCTCCACATTTTTATGCAAGTTTCCCAGCCCACCCCCTTTTCTCAAAAATCTCCAGTCGTCAAAACTCTAACGCGATTTGTTTTCTGTCCATTTTGAGTACGGGCAGCAGACGCTATTTACACATCAGCAAATTGGCCCGACAGCCACATGGCGGGGGGTTGTTGTGGGGTTTTTTTTAATCCATCCATTCTGATCAGAATCAGACAAAATATTGTCTGTTCCAGTTTCTGATCAGAACAGACAAAACACCTGATTCCGAATGGAAATCATAACGGCCAGAATTCCAGGTTCAGCCCTACTGCTCTCCTGCCCCTGCAAATCACTCCCTTGTGCATGTACAAATGGACAACCTACATTTTTCCGCACGCACAAATTTCCAAAATACTTTTGCGTATGTGCCTATTCCCAAACAACATTTCTGCATTTTGCACATGCGCAAATGTAGTTTGGCTATCGGAGCATGGGCAAAAACGTAGGTTGCTTATTTGTACACGGGCAAGATGCCAGCTGGCAGGGGTGGGCAGCGGATGTGCAGAGACCGATTTCGTTTCCACAAGCGTGGTGGATCTTCCCTGTACGTGGGTCATATATCTGCAGATGTGGAATAAGGGCGATCTGTTTCAGCCCTTAGCTGGATAGGCACAGAAATAAGGCAGGAGCAGCTTGACGTGATGCAACACGGAAGATCATCAAGCGGAGCTGGGTTGGGCAGGGAGATCAGGATGCCTGCGGCACAAGGTGGAGTAGGAGTGAACGGGAGAAAAGCCACATAAGAGGAGGGAACGGAGCTAGGGCCAGCTTTCACTCGACAGCACGTGGCAGTGGGTGACTCAACGTCGGCCTGGCATCAAGACTCGGAGATTCATTTTTAATGCGCACTTCTGTTTTTTTCCTAGACTTACTTCCTCTGGGTTACAGCCAAAGACTGTGTCCATCTGCATCTGGACGTTTCCAGGCAAGTTTTCAGTCCAGAAAGGCAGGCCTGGCCATAGGCTGGGCCAGACAGGGTTGTCGCCCCGGACCCCATGTAGAAAAGGGCCCTTGTAAAGTGTCCCCGGTAGGGAATCGAGTCCCGGGAAGGGCAGAGGCCAGAGCAGGGCCACACACAAGCAGTAGCTGCAGCGGCGGAACTTTGAACTCCCAGCTTCTTCTTGGAAGTGCCCCCTCCACAGAAGACTGAGCCAGAGTGATCGGGGCACTGCAGCAGGTCTCCACCCCTGGGGGAAAGGGGCCTTTCTAAGCAACAGGATCAGCATCCTCCCACCACCCCATTGCTCTGGGTGCTACACGCAGGCACTTGTGCAGAGCCCCACACTGTCTTCCCCCCCCCGTCCCCTCAGCCCAGGCCCCAGCCATTGAGCTGGCCCTGCAGCAAGGTGTGTACCATTCATGCACCATTCCCTGCTCCTCTTCCAAGAATGCAGAGCCTGCCCTGTAGGTAGATGCAGTGGCGGTATGAAATGTCAAAGTCACATGCAGAGGATATTCAGTGGGGCCAGCGGAGATAAGCTGACAGCTTCCCTCCCCTCCTTCCAACACTACCAGTCCTTTGGCAGGCTGTGCTCGGAGCCAGATGAGAGACTGCTGTATACCTAGCGCTTGGCTGCCTACTGATTCCCTGTTCTCCTTTCCCCTTCTCCAGATGCGGCTTGATGCTCACCTTGACCACCAACCTTGCCGTGTGGATGTCCGCGGTGACAGATGAGTCAGTCCATAAGGCAAACTCAAAACTGCAGAACGGTACAGAGAAAATACCTACGTGGATCTTGAAAGGTAACTTGCCTATTGGCAGAGACTGCAAAATCCTGTGTCGGAGAGCTACAGAGAACACGGCCTTCCTAAAGGCCAGTTTCTGGTCCCTCACTCGTTTGGCTGATTTCCGCGAAATCAGTTCCAGAGTAAAGGTACTATCCACCGAGCAGGGCTATCAGAATCTGCCCCTAAACATTTTTCACTCATTCTCATCAGTAGAAGCCACAGGGGAGAAAACTAAAATGAGCAGTGGAAGGAAGGAAGGAAGGAAGGAGAGAGAGAGAGAGAGAGAGAGAGAGAGCCAAGACAAGACATCAGGATAAAAAGGGAGAAGAGAAGGAAGGTGGCTGAAACAGGGATTGGATACATTTTTAGAGGACAGAGGTCAATAATAGGGCTGATGTGGCAGCAGCTGTTACTGTGCCGTGATTCCATTCCGCCATTTCGGAATTGCCCGCACCACACCTTGGCTTTTCTGCGGACATCCCGCTAATTCCGCCGGCATTCTGCGAATTGCGGAAAAATTGTGGAAACTGTCGGAAAACCGCTGTTCCGCTATTTTGTGGCGCTGGCGGAAGTAGCGAAAAATGTCATGTTTCCGCTATTTTGCGAAGCCTATGGAAGTAGTGGAATGAAATTAGCAGAACTGTGGAAGTAGCGGAATGAAAACCTCTGCCATGCCGTACCACTAATTGCGGAAACACTGTTTCCGGTGGAAATAGCTACCGCTGCGACATTCCGCTACAGCCCTATCAATAAATGCCTATTAGTCAAGTAGGTCGGGGGACACAATCTTGAGTGTTGGGAGCTGGGACTGAAGAGCAGGGAACTGATCGCTCCCTTATGACCTGTTGGGTATTTCTCCAAAGTGACCAATGGTGGACACTGTCAGAGACAAGATCCTGGACTACATGGACCAATGGTCTGACCCAGTCTGGCACTTCTTATGAAGTCACTAAGCTAGTTGAGTAGCGACTAGATAAGAAATTGGGGAAGGCAAGAACTTGGAAACTGAGGATAATTGGTCCGGCTCTTTGCTTAGGCAACTTATTTTTAATTGCTATCCTGCCCTATCCCTGAAGGCTCAGGTGCTCAAGGTCATGAAATACTTGAGTTCATTTGGTATCGGATTGGTCTGACAAACCCTGGTTCTCCCCTCTAAGACCAGTAAAAGGACTGCCATACTGTGATAAGGGCCGATCAAAAACGGTCAACGTTGTCAGAAAGAATTTGCCAAATCACAATCAGTTACAAAATGGGGACTGTCTCAAGTTTCTGGGTTGGGAATTTTGGTTCAGTCTCGTTTTAGCAATCTCAAAATCAAAACAAAATAGATCACCACCATGATGGAACACAACTGCTACAAGAGAGTCAGTGTAGCCTAGTGGCTGAAATGTTCGATTTGGACATTGAGAGAGCAGGGCTCAAATCCCATCTTAGCCATGAACTCACTCACTGGGTGGCCTTGGGCAAGTTGCTCTCTCTCAGTTCCCCATCTGTAAAATGGGAATGATAGGGTGAAGGATTGTGAAGCACTTTAAACACTGAAAGCGCTAGAGTAATGAATAATGATGTTGTGTACAGAACAGGTTCATTTAAACCATTTTGCTTTGCCCAGTTTTAGCCTGTACTTTGTCAGGAGTAACATAGCAACACACCCACATTCACAATGATACTAGAAGTTCCTCAGCATTGAAACGTCGGTGTTCATTCAAATTTCAAAATTTGGTAAACATAATTTTTAAAAACGTGGACAAATTTTCCACCAAAACTAAAAAAAATTGTTGCTCAACATTTCATTTGGTAAGAAAATTCCAAACTCCAACACGTGTCTTTTGCCCTCTTCCAGCTGGAAAGAATAGCAATACGCCAGCAGGCTGTAGCTGTGCCAGCGAAATATGCAAGGTCTTCCGGAATGGCTATTATTGGCTCTACCCCTTCAACATTGAGTACAGCCTCTTTGCCTCGGCCATGGTCTACGTCATGTGGAAGAACGTTGGCCGCCTCATCGAGCACCACGCCCACCATAGCCATCGACTGAAATTCAAGCTATTCAGGAAGACGTACTTTGTGGGCATCATACTGGGACTGATCATTCTGGTGAGCGGCATAGGGGTCCTCATTGTTTACGAGGTGCAGGTGAATACAAAAGATCAAGGTGAGAAAAAGAATCAGGCGTTGATCATGTATTACGTCTTCAACATCATTTGCCTGGCGCTGATGTCTCTCATCTCCATTGGAGGCTCCATCGTTTATAGGTTTGACAAAAGAGACATGGACCGCCACAAAAACCCAACGAGAACCTTGGACATTGCCTTACTGATGGGGGCAGCCATGGGGCAGTATACTATCTCCTACTACTCTATTGTGGCTGTAGTGGCTGGCACACCAAGAGACGCCATAAATGCCCTCAGCCTGACCTATTCCCTATTGATGATCGCCCAGCACACATTCCAGAACATCTTCATCATCGAAGGCCTCCATCGACAGCCCCCGGAAGAAGATGACAAAATTGACCCTCACCAGAAGGATGTCTATGGACTCACTTTTGTCAACGTGAATGCTGTATCCCTCCGCGTCCCTGAAGCCAACACTGCCTTGCCACCCAGCGATCCTTCTGGTCTGGCTTCGGTAGCAATTCAACCTTCTGAAATAGTCCAAGCCATAGTAGCCCCCAAGAAGGTAAACTGGAGGAGAAGATTCCTGAAGGAGATCTCTTTGTTCCTGTTGCTGTGCAACGCTATTGTAAGTACCACTCGGAAAGGGAATGCTTTCAGTAGGTGTGGCTCAAGGATAATACATTATTCGTGATTATTATGTCAGGGCCAGCCTTAGAATTGCAGGGCCCCTGGTGGCCCCTTCCCTGTCCCCATGCCCCCTCAATGAGGCCCTAGAGGTAGTCATGTTTGGGCCCCGCTGGAAGGGAATGAGGGCTTTGCAATGAAAACAGGTCCACTGCAAGACTCCTGGAAGTGGAGAAAAAAGTGGGGCCCAGGACAGTCACCCCATGGTAAAGCTGGCTCTGAATTCAGCCTATCCATAAATTAATTCAGCCTGCCACTGAAGAGCTGTGATTAACGAGACAGGTTTCTGCCCCAAAGGGATTGCAATCTAGCTTGGACATTGGGAGTGGGTGACAAGGGGAAGAGCACATGGAGAGAGACAGGGATGCATTCATGAAGCTGAGAAGTCACAGAGGCACATGCCTAGCTTCGTTGCCGGGGAGGTTGGGACCCTGAATGATAGGTCAGTTGAGGGAAAAGCATAAAGGAGCAATTAATGAGGGTTTGGAATTGGGGAAAGCCTGGCAGAAGAGGTCGGTTTTTAGCAGGGATGGTCCTTTGGATGAAAATCTGTTTTTGGTTGGGATTTTTTTAGTTTGTTTCCCCCAAAGTTTTCAGATTTAATTACGGATTTGTATTCCGTATTTAAAAAAAATATTTAAAATTTTTTTTTTTTAAAAGAAATGATTCTGCATGCACAAAACGACCACTGAACTATTCTGCGAGTGCGCGACCTATTCCAAAATGGCGGTGGCAGCGTTGCTGCCATTTTGGAAAAAAGGCAGCCAGTCTGTGCATGTGCAAAATCGCTACTCTGCATGGGCAGACTGGCTGCCCTTTTCCAAAATGGTGGCGACGCTGCCCACCACCATTTTGGAAAAGGGTGTGCATGCGCAGAACAGTCAAGTCAGCCATTTTATTTTTATTTTAGAACTGAACCAAAACAAACCTGTCGTCGTGCTGTTCCAGCTTGGTTCAGATTAATCCATAACAGCCCGTTCCGGGCCATTATGGATTAATCTGAACTTCCCACCCCTAGATCTGAAGGTCAGGAGGGAGGAAGCTAGGCATGTCTCTCTCTGTTCAGGGAGGGAGTTCAAGGCGTAGGGGGCAGCCTGGGAGAAGGGCAAGGACAGTGTGGGGAGAAGGAGACTCTGGGACAGGTAAGGGGGATGGCAGAGGAGGAGCAACGTTGCCAGCGTGGAAACGGTACCATGTCCCAGTTCATACCAGCAAAGCATTGTGGGAAATGATTGTACTCTCCGTCTGGGGGGGAAAAAAAATATCTCTAACAAACCTGCCTCTCCTCTCACTTACAGGAGTGTTTGCATTGGGGCTAGTGGCGTTCTCGGTTATTGGAGATGCTCCTGCTTCATTGACTCTGATGAAGTTTTGCCCATTTACTGGCTAGTTGGAACTTACCATGAATGTAAACTACCATCCCCTCTGGGTGGTCATTTGTAATGGCTTGGCTACTAATCAAGGGCAATTGCTAATCAAGGCTGGATTTTATAATTATTTATATGGCACCAGCAATGTGCCGGGTGCTGAACAATCCTGATTAGAGACAGGTCCCTGCCCCCAAGGGGCTTACAATCTAGGGCAGACAAGGGAGGTGCTTCCATGGGACATCACTTGGGGTGCTGGCCCCCAAGTTGGAAAACCTCTAGCCTAGTTTCTCTCTCTCTCTTTGGGAGACGGTAGCTGCCTGTTAGCAGCCTGGGTTCAATGCTTGAGCTCATTCTTGACCATCTCCAATTGCATCCCCTTCCCCTTTCACCGTCACATCCCACCCTACTTACCGAAACTGTCCTGCTTGTGCTCTCCCCAACAGCTGTGGATCATGCCCGCGTTTGGTGCCAGGCCGCAGTTTGACAACAACAAGGAGCTCAACTTCTACGGCTATTCCATGTGGCCCGCCATTGTGGACGTCTTCCTGCCCTTTGGTATCTTCTACCGGATGCATGCGGTGGCCAGCCTGTTGGAGGTCTACATCATGTCATAAAGGGAACAGGGGGGATGTCTTCCGCCAAGCTACTTTCCTGCCCCCAGGACTGAACGCTTAAACGGCTGTACCGAGAGGATTGGGGCCAGGGTTGCTTGCGAATCGCACCCTAGCAGTCCGAGGGCATTACTTCACAGGGTCAGTCCAGACCTTGCCCAGAATTTTATTTTTTCCTACCTTGTTTTGATTTGATTATAAACTGTATGTTCTACGGCTTTAAGCGGGACAACCAAAGCCACATACAGTTCATTGAAGGCAGGTCCCTCCCTTGGTCCTGCCCCTCCACTGACTCCGTTTCTCAAGGAGGTGCTCAGCAGCCTGTAGCATGGATGGGCCAAATCCTGTTTTGCTTGAAGGGTCCCTTTGGCTTCCGTGAATCAACTGGCATAAGCAGCACGATACGACTCCCACCAGGAGTTCAGATTGCAAGGAGAAGCCTCGTGGGGAGAGACATGAACTAGTGATTGTCAGACTTTTGGAATCCTCTTCCGTTAGCTTCTCTTCCCCCCAAGATCCTCCTTTTCCGTGTCATGGAGACTGCCGTCCAGTGGCTTGCTATGGGAGAAGATCCCATATCACATGGTTTGTCCTGAGCCTCAAGGAAAGTCCGTTAGCTTCACTAGGACTTACAGGGTGTCTTGAATCATGTGAACTGTAGCATCCTAAGATCCTCTTTTTAAAAAAAAATTAAAAAAAGAGCTTTTTTATGTATAAGCATGTATTTATTGATTTTCAATGTAACAATGAATGACTAGAGGTTGCACAGAGCCGTACAATGCAAACACCAAGAATCCCATTAATTATACAGGCCAGAATTGATTTTATTCCTATAATATACATCCCAACTATCCCTCTTTGGGTGCTGAATCCCATTGTTCCTCTTTCAGAGTTGGGGTCAAAGTTTCTCTTTCAGAAGAGAGAGTCAAAAAGACCAAGGCTCCATCCTTGGCCACCTCTTTCCTTGAGAGGACACTGGGGAGAGGATGGAATGACAAGAAACTAAGTGGAATCAGAAGCAGGAGAGCGTTTGTCCCTCTTTGCGCACTTGGAATGTTGGGAGGTGCATGTGTGCATGAAGGGCGGAGCTTATTGGCCATGGGGAGGAGCTTTTGGGACAAAGGGGCAGGGCTTGTCTTGTCCCTCTTTGCTGCTCTAAATGATGGGAAGGGTGCTGTCTGAGTTAGGAGGGCTCTTGGGGAAGCTTGTGCCTCTATGCTAGGGTGGAATCTAGCCCTATGGTCTAACCTGCTCCAGCCCTCAAATAGTCATGCATGACCTGACAGCAAGGTGCTGTATCCGGAAGCTGCAGTTAGTCAAATTCAGGCTAGGAGTAGGTTACCAATAGCTAATCCTGAGATAGGAGGACCCTTGAGGTCCCTTCTGACTCTTTAGTTCTATAATTATCCATTGGGATAATTTGCCTACAACTGTGATGTATTTTCCATCACATGAAGTCTTTGAATCAAGACGAGGTGCCCTCATTAGGAGGGATTCTCTAGCTCAAACAGAAGTCAGGGTCTTGATGTTGGAAAAACCGAGTGAAATTCAATGGCCTACGTTATAGGGGAGGTTGGACTAGATCGTTCTAATAGTTCCCTCCTGGCCTGAAAATCTCCTCAGGGCTGGGAGGGTGAGGATGGCATATGAGCTAAGACAAGTATCAAACTCAACAAAAACAGAGAGTCCAACTCAACAAAGTTCACTTGGGAACTCGAATGAGAAATTCCCAACATACTTGTGAAAACCGGCAGCCCCGTTTACAAGAGCTGTGATCCACACCTGCTTGCTCCAGAGTGACACACACAGAGCCACAAACCATTTACTACAGCCCTTGGCCACGAGTCACAAATTGCTTATTCTGTAGCCCGTCAGCCTTCGGCGAGACGGTTCTGGAGGAAGAGGTTTGTGGATCGTGACCAATAGGGCTGTAGCGGAATATCGCAGCGGTAGCTATTTCCGGCGGAAACAGTGTTTCCGCAATTAGTGGAATGGCATGGCAGAGGCTTTCATTCCGCGGTTTCATTCCGCGGTTCCGCGGTTCTGCTTATTTAATTCCGCAACTTAGTGGAATCGTGGAAACATGACATTTTTGCTATTTCCGCAATTCCGCCAGCGCCAAAAAATCACGGAATAGTGGTTTTCCGCTATTTCCGCGATATTTCCGCAATTCCGCGATTTGCAGAATTCCGGCGGAATTAGCGGAATATCCGCAGAAATGTCGCGGTGTGGCGCAGGCAATTCCGAAATAGCGGAACGGAATCGCGGCGCGGTAAAAGCTGCTGCCGCATCAGCCCTAGTGACCAAGGTTGCTTTCATTAGCACATGCTTTATGAATTTGTAATTCCTTCTTCAGCAGTTTGATATTTATGTCCCTTGAGACTGGTTGGTTGCTGCCTGTCATGGGTCCCATGTCAGGGGGGTCAACCCTAGCGAACACACCAGACAGCGCGCTGAGGCCAGATGGAGCTTTGTGTTGACCTCAGTGGACTCGGATGTAGATGCCGGTACCGTTGAGACCCTGAGTCCCTTCAAGCCGATGGGATTTCAGGCTCCATCTCTTTGCGGCATCGTAGCAAAGTCTAGTTTGATTTTGTTTGTTTGTTTAAAATACAAACCCGGCCAATCAGTTGAAGTTTGACAAGCTTCTCAAAGGATGCAAGATAGATAAAGGAAGCAAGTAGCTGATCTTAATTCCCAAAGTGGAAAATCCCTCTCAGTTAGGGGGTTGCCACCTTCCCCAAACGTTTAACCCGAAAAGGGATCCGGCTATGCTGAAAGGGGGTGGAGCAAAGAGACTCTCCGGCCGATTTCCATGTGGCCACGCCCCTCTGGAATGCCATGACATTGTGACACTCTGAAGGGGGCGGAGCCACATCAAAAAAGAGATGGAAAGCCTCTTTTTCACCCAGCCCTCTTTCCAACATGGCTTTGCCCCATGATTAACTCCCAGGAATACCTAGAAAAACAGGAGCTTCTCCCAGAGATGATGTGTAATCAAATCACCACCTAGAAACTAGTCCCAGTCAAACCCAGAAGGACAATAACCCTCCTCCCCATCTCAGGTCTAGTTATAGCAAAGTAACAGCTCCAGCAGGGCACAGTACGGCAGTCACACTTTCCTTCTCTTATGGAGTTATATTCACAATAGAAAGAAATGTTATTTTACAAAGAGGAAAATTGCAGGTGGGGGGGTGGGCGGCGAGGGAAATAAGGAAGAGTTGCATTTTTATTTCCTATGGATTTTTGTAAATCTCTTCAAGGAAAGAATAAAATGAAAATCACGCTGCTTTACCCAGCAGAGTTGGGAGATTTTGTTTGGGGTTCCCAGTCTTTTGTCTTGCGCGATCCCATTTGGGAGCCTTAAATATCATTCCACAACAAAGGGTCAAAACGTACGAGCAGCCGCCGTAGGGTCAGGGGACGGAACCAAACATTCCCCAGCCTGACCCGGCCGGGGAGGGGGAAATGGGAGCGTTATGCGGGTAGCTAGCTCCACCCACACGCTGCGGATGATGCCCCCCCCCCCCATGATGGGCCGGGTGGGCCTGAAAGCGGGTTCTCCCCACTCTGGCCCACCTGGGCAGTTTGCTGGGCCGGACCGTGGGCCTGGTTCATTCCGGCCCTGCCACCAACCGCACTGCTGCCAGGGTTGGAACCAGGCCCACGAGGTGCGGCACTGGCCCAGGCGGGGAAACCGGGCTGTTAACACCCAAAGCCATGCAACGTATAGAAAAGCGCGTTGGGGATTGGGACGCCCGGCTACAGATGGGGTGGCCCCACATGGATTGCTGACCCCCAGCTTGAGAACTTCTGCTGTAGAGTCTTAACACCATCGTCAAGAGCGTGAACAAGGTCCGCAGAGAACAGACAGGTGTGAAATCCATGCTCTCGGTGCAGGGATGGGGGAACCTGGCCTGTGGGCTAAATCTAGCCTTGGGTTGCAGTGCTTTCTATTTGGCCCCTTTCTCCAAGCCCTGAAAGACCGATCTCAGGGGAAGGGAGCAGCGCAGGCCACACAAGGAGAAGGGACAGATCCATGATCTTGATGCTCCCCATCCTGAGTTCACCACACTCGTTAAACACTCCTACCTACAACTCCTATCTGGCCCATGGAGCTTGTACTCACTTTCAAAATGTCTCACAGGGGGAGAAAGGTCCCACCCCTTGCAAATTCAATGGGGGATTTGCGTTTGATTTAAAGAGAATCGAGATTTAGAGCGGATCCACAGTGGATATTGAGAGTGGGTGACATTTTTGGAAACTTCCAAGTTTGCCAACTTCAGAAATGGAGAGACTTTGGGGATGCCTCCTTCTCCTCCCCGTTCCTTCTTTTTGCCTGGTCCCCTATGGAAAGGAAGCAAGCGGGCTCCACCTGCGGATGTGCGTGCGTGCAGCCTTTAATAACATTGGATCGTGTGGATCAATCTCAAACAAACCTGGTAGAAGAGCCAAAGAGCAAAAAACGTTGCAACAATCGATCCACCCAAAGGGGGGGGGGGGGGGAAGAGAGCCCCTTGTGTAGGTGAGAAACACCATTGGTTTATATTGACCATGACTTCTTCTTAGTTTATTAGTATTCATCATTTTTGTAGCACTTTCCAGTCTTCAAATTGCTCTACAATCCTGTCCTTATCGAGTTTCGCCCTCACATCAACCCTGTGAAGTAGGCTGTTCTTATACCCATTTTACAGATTGAGAACCAAGGCGGAGAAATAGTGATTTGCTCAAGGCCACAGTGAGCTCATGGCCATGAATGGATTTGAACTCGAGTCTTGGGGTGTATTAAACAGGACGATAGCCACGTGTGCAGGTTGAGAATGTCATGGGAGGTTCACCCGTATCTTCTGGGTGTCAGCACCCAACAAACAGGGTGTTTTTAGACAAGCACCTCCCCCACCAATCATGCATGTTTCAGGGCTGCATTGGCACCCTATGCAGCCCTGGAACATGCATGATGGGTGGGGGGGGGGAACGCATGGGCGGATTCACGGGGGGGGCTCAGGAGGCTTCAGCCCCCTCATCCACATCACTTCTGGATCCGCCCCTGGGACGGGTGGGGAAACGCTTGTTTAAAAAACACCCACAGATGGGGGTGAGTGTCTACGACACATGGGGCTATTCCTGTCTGGTCCACTTCCCTCTCGGCTACCGGGGAAGGAGCTGAGCAGGAAGGGAACCAGGGCGCTAAGCCACCTTCCCTCTGCCTGGCTGCTTCCCCGAGCATCCAAGGTGGTGGGAAGGAGGGTTCAGTGGAGCTAATGGCCGGCACGCTGAGCCACCTCATGCCTGCTTCAATCCCCGCACCTCTCCTTTCCTTTCCTGGTGGGAAGAAGGAGAAGGAGGATCTAAAAGGGGGTCACAGCCTTCCCCAGCCGTGATCCCCATAACAGACAGAACACACACATGTTGGCCCAGGGGCCAACATGGGTTCATGCCTCAGCCTGAACAGTGTTCTCCTCCATCTCAAGGAGGACACCGTGCAGGGGTCACTGCCGGTTCAGAAACACGTGTTCCTGGTCCGGGTCTACCTAATAAATGGCCAATAGACACCTATTCATGGGTGGCCATCATGCCGATTACTCATGCCTTTGCAGTCAGACGTCCGAAACCTTATCTGATAGGTGCACTATTTGGAGCCCAGAACTACTTGTGTGTAGGGGCTAAAGATTAAGATGCTGGAGAAAACAGAGAAAGAATTGAATGACTTGGGGGGACTAGGGCTGATGCAGCAGGAGCTGTTACCGCGCCGCGATTCCATTCCGCCATTTCGGAATTGCCCGCGCCACACCGCGACTTTTCTGCGGACATTCCGCTAATTCCGCCGGCATTCTGCAAATCGCGGAATTGCGGAAAAATTGCGGAAACTGTCGGAAAACCGCTGTTCCACTATTTTGTGGTGCTAGCGGAATGGCGGAAGTAGCGAAAATGTCATGTTTCCGCTATTTTGCGAAGCGTGCGGAAGTAGCGGAATGAAACTAGTGGAATGAAAGCCTCTGCCACACCGTACCACTAATTGTGGAAACGCTGTTTCCGGCGGAAATAGCTACCACTGTGACATTCCGCTACAGCCCTAGGGGGGACTGGCTGAATTTCTGAACCGTTCTCTTGAATGCATTTATTGCTGCCGACGGGACTGATTCATTCCCTGATCCTTTCCCGATGTTGTTTGGAAGACGTTACCATCACAGGGAGGGCCTTTTCAGTGTGGAGGCTAAAAACATCAACCCAAGATTAGACTGGCCCTCAGGCTGGCTGTCTTCCCTGCCTTCCTGTGGGCCATAGACAGTGCCGGAGCTTTCATTCCTGCTGGCAGACAGCTCCTGACGGGGGACAGCCCTGGAGTGTGGGAAGGCTGATGAACCGTCTGTTCAGTTTTCTAGGTCAGGGGCTGTGGGGGCGATAGCGAAGGGTAGGGCTGGCTGGAATTAGTTTAATGAATTGCCTCCAGTTGCTCTGTTGTTCAACTTTGGGAATAGGGCTCGCTATAAAAACCCAGAGTGTATGATTCCTTAGACCTGGGTTCTCGAAATGCCAGCCTCCCACTTGGCACCCTCTGCCAAGGAAGCAGTTTAGACACCCCCAGGACCACGGGCAGCGAGCAGGGCTTGCCACCACTCAGGATTTGACCCCCAAATCACGTGGTTTTCAAGCATTGTCCCCGGGTTTCAGGTTACGTTGCTATCCAGGTTGGCCAACTCTCACCCTTCTCTTTTCCCTGCCTTTGCATGCGCTGGAGGAGGAAGAAGGGCCTTGCACAGTATTAGCCAGAAGCAGCTGTCCAGGGAAAGTTCTAGAGAGGGCGAGAAAGGAAGTGGAGCTTGAAAACAACAGTGGGAAAGTCACTGGCTCCTGTGGTAGCAATTGTCCTGCTCGACTCCATTCCTCCTTTGCCCAGCTGCTACCCCAGCCTAGGATCCTCCTTCTTCCCACAATGGGAAAGAGGTGGCAATAAGCAGCCACCAGAGGTCAAGGAGCAAGTGCGACGCCCCGTCAGGCAGGCCACGGCGTAGCAAGGCTATAGCGGGCCCAGGTTCATGTTCCAGTTATGGCCTCCCCTAGAGGCATGGGGTCAGGGTCTTCCTAAAGGCTCTTGGCCAGGCTCCACCCCCCCTGCCAAGGTTGTTGTGCAGCCGCAGCTTCCAGGGAGCCCACCCCCCCAGAGTGACAGCAACTGCAACAGGGAGGAGGTTTTAAGAGTCAGCACTCCACCCCTGGCCACTCTGAAAACTTCCTTCGTCGAGGGGCTCTTTGCAAGCAGCCCAAGCGCTGCTAAAAAAAATTCAGAGTGGGTGAGGGCCGTGTTGGCTCTGCTGCTCCCTCCTCCAACCACTCTGAAAGTTTCTAGCATTGATCAGGCCTTGCAAAGCCACCACCACCACCAACCACTCTGAAAGTTTCTAGCATTGATCAGGCCTTGCAAAGCCACCACCACCACCAACCACTCTGAAACTTTCTAGCATTGATCAGGCCTTGCAAAGCCACCACCACCACCAACCACTCTGAAAGTTTCTAGCATTGATCAGGCCTTGCAAAGCCACCCCCACCACCCCCCCAGGAGTCCCGGGCTCGGGCACAACTGAGCACCCACACTCCAAGGTAGCTATGCCCCTGCAGGCAGCAGCGGGGAACTGAAGCCGCCTGGTCACAAGAGGCAGAAGCAAAAGATGCTGAAGATCCAGCGTCTCGAATCCCTGTAAGAAAGCTGGAGAGCAGGCTAAGCCTCCTTGCCCTGGGAATCCTTTTTGTGCCTGGGCTATGGGACTGCCCTTCTCCTCTTGCACCCCCAGGCCTTTCATCCATCCCAGGCCTCCTGGCCCTGTCACTTTTATTAGTCCGGCCTAAGTGCTCTTCTACATCGCCATACATTTACATGAGCCAATGTAGGCACTGTTCAGTTTCCTTCCCTGGGCTCCATACGGTCGTTACACCCATATGGGGGCAGAGTTAAGGAGAACAAGCTACCCATTCACCTCACAATGCTCTCTCAGATCTCCTTAGCTGTCCCTGCTGACAGTAGGGGGCGCAGCTGAGGGGGGTTCTGAGGTGAGAGCTGCAAGGTGGACGAGCAGGTTACCACCCACATCGTAGTCATGGGTGCCAGGAGAGGATGCAAGGGAGCGTGGTTGTACCTTCCCCCCTTGACTCCCGCCTAGCCACACCCTGTCCGGAGCGTCACGACACCATGACAACCAGAAAAGGGGCGTGGCCAAGCCAGAGAGAGGCAGGAACTCCACTCCGCCCCTTTCTGATGTGGCCACGCCTCTTTTCCAATCATCATGACAGGTGGCTTGTCAAGGGATGTGGCATGTCAGAAAGAGGCAGGGTGAAGGGGGCACGCCCTCCCCTTCCCCCCACCCCAACCCAATTCTATCAGAGTCTTTGCTCACAGCCCTCTTCCTCTTCAGCCCCCTACTGTCAATGCTCACCTGCTGCCCATTCATAATTCACAAAGAGGCCAGGTTAAGTCCAAAGAAAGCCAAGCTGCAGATGTCAGCAAACAAACAGATTCAGGCCCTGCCACCTACAGACCTTTTTTTCCATAAGGGATTAGCGGATGTTTATCTAATGCACAAAAGGGAGGCCAAGGGCAGATAAGGATCAAAGGGCTCTGTCCATTCAGCTTTATCATCAGACAAAGGCAGAGGCTCCAACTAATTAGTTAAATAAATACACGGGGTCGGGCGAGCACATCAGTCCCAGCGCACAAAAGCACGGGACCTTCCAGCCAACCGGGAGCCCAGAAGAATCTCCAACGGCCTCCCAGACAGAGGAGAGAAAGAGAAACATCGTCAGGACCCTGTATATGCTGCGTTTTGTTTTCTAAATTCTACGAGGACAAAGCTCAAATTCTGCAAGTGGAAAATCTAGACTCCAGGAGACTAAAGGATGCAAATTAATTAGGGGTGTGCATGTCGTTGTCATTATTACAATAACGATAATGAAAATTGTCGTTTTCATTTTTGTTATTGCAACACCGAAAACAACAACTGAGAATAACGACGACGATACCAAAAACGACAACTGAGAATAACGACAACGATACCGAAAACGACAACTGAGAATAACGACAACGATACCGAAAACGACAACTGAGAATAACGACAACGATACCGAAAACGACAACTGAGAATACAGATAACGATATCAATACCGATAACAAAAATGATATCAAGAATGATAACAAAACCGATAACAAAAATGCCCAGCATTGGGCCCAGGATTCATTCCTGGCCAGCAGCCTACTCACCCCGGGGCAGTCCCAAGTTAACATCTGGCGGTGCGGGACTACACATGCAGTGAGTTCTGGGCCACAGCGGGTCCGCGTCACGTCTGTTTTCAGCCATAGTCCGCATCCCCTTGACTGCTTCACAGGGGCTCCCCACTCGGGCTGCGATTCCGAGATGCCAGAGGAAATTTTTGTGACAATTCAGTCAAGTGACCAATTCCACAAAAATGGCTATGATGACAGCAACAGTGCAGAGTTCACAGGGTTCTGAACATAGTGGTCCCCGGTGAACAGAGCATTTTACACGTTTTAATGCCCTAGGGCAAAATATTAAAATGCTCCCCCCACCTCCACATTCCTGGAGGCTTGCACTGCAGGTGTGGGAGGAAGTGCTCCAACGTGACTTCTGAACAGCTGGCCGACGTTAGGTGGGGCTTGTACTGCAAGAAATCAGCTGGCCAGCGCAGCAAAATGAACCAGGAGCACACAGAGACACGCTGAAGAATTACGCAGCAAGCAGGGGAGGGACGGAGGAGTAATCTTGGTTCATTTAGCTGCCCTAGGTGACCATCTAACCTGCCTACCCCCTAAAGCTGGCTCTGCCAATGAGGGGGAAGAGAGAGTGGCTGAGCTACCAACCAGAATTTGTATTTGCTGTTAAGTGGGTGGAGCCAATGCACTTTTGTACTCTCCTAACTCAGCCAGATGGAGTTGGGAGGAGTAAATCCAGGGTCTTTGGGTAAAGCCACATGAGACAAGGCCAGAAGGATCCCCAGCCCGCCCCGGGCAGGGTGAATGCAGCCTCCGCACTTCGGGCTGGCCGGGAGAGTAGTCCAAACCATCTACTGCCTCGCAGGGAAACCAAGTGGGCGCAGGCCACGGTCACAAGTCCCACCTCGCCCCGGGGCGGGCTGACAAACTGTCCACAAGGCCTCGATCAGTCAACGCAGCTGGGAAGAGGGCGGCCTAGAGCCTCCCACAGCACATACAGCAGCTGGGGGGCTCGGAAGGGGGGGAACAGGGGAAGCCTGGCTTAGGCTGAAGGCGCTTGAGGGTGTGATTTGGAGGAGGGGCGTTTGCCCTGACGCCCAAATCCAGGCTCAGCCCCTGCCACGCCCCACCCTGCCCACTACCCCACCCCTTGCCGTGACGAAGTCGCACAAGAATGGCAAACTATGCTCGTAGCTCTGTGGTGCCAGCAGACCACGGCACAGGACGGACAGGAGGTGGCCCGTTACTCCACATTGGCCTGGATAGGGCAACCGTAGCCTGCGATGTGTCACTGGCCTTCGCATTACATAGCAGCCGGCTGACCGCCTCAGCACGGACGTGGGCGAGCGTCTGGGGGCTACCGGCCTAACAGTCAACTATTGCGGCCTGATGTGGAGTAAGGTCACCCAATATTTATTATTATTATTTTAAAAACTTATAACACCTCCCTTCCTGCCACAGGCAGCTCGGGGTAGCTTACAACAATAAAAACAAACAATTAAAACACATCATAAAAAGGAGGAAACAGAGAAAACAACCGGCCTCCCCTACCCCCACACCCATCACCCCTCTCCGCCACCAAACGCCTGGAGGAACAGCCAGGTCTTGCAACTTTTCCGAAAAGAAGGGAGGTCCGAGGCCAACCGGGCCCCCAGCGGAAGGGAGTTCCATAGGTGCGGCGCGGCCACTTAGAACACTCTCTCCTGCATGGCCACCTGAGAAACTCAGGGGACCTTGAGCAGGGCATACCCGGACGACCGCAGGGGCCGATCCAGGACATGGGGAGTGAGGCGGTCTCGCAGATAGGCAGGGCCCAGAGCGTTTAGGGCTTTATAGGTTAAAACCAACACCTTTAATCGGGCCCGGAAAACCACCGGCAGCCAGTGCAGAGAGCGGAGCACCGGTGTAATATACTCCCGGCGGCCCAGTCCCACTAGGAGACGGGCCACCGCATTCTGCAATTTCTGAGCCGTCACCATGGGTAGCCCCACGCAGAGCGCGTTACAGTCGACTAGTCGAGAGGTGACGAAAGCATGGGTTAACGTCTCGTGTGGTCATACCTTTTGTTGCTGTGCCAACCCTGTAGGGTTGCCACCTTGCTTGGCTTGACACAGAGACTTCCATAGCCCAAAATGAGAGTCCCAGGGACAAACCCTAAGAGAGTCAATCGCCCCAAAGGACAGGGGGAGCGGGATCTCCCCTACTGGGGAAATCCAGGAAATGGGATTTCACCTACTTGCCTTCCAATGATCAGGTGCCTGGTTTCCGCTGAAAGCAAAAGGAACGAGATTTCCAATTGTCATTTCTCCCTTTTAAAAGGACACCCCCCCACAGTTAAAGTGCCCCGATTTTAAACTCAGCTGGGCAGAGGTTGCGTCCCCTGACCAACCCACCAAATAATTAATGTACAGACTTATCATCTAAGAACTTATCCAATTCTTGTTTTGAACCCAATGATGTTGGCCAGGAGTTCCACAAGTTAATTGCACATTGCATGAAAAAGCACTACGACTAATTTATTTTAAATCTGCTGCCAGTTATTTCCAATGAGTGTCCCCCTAGTTCTAGGATTATTTGAGAGGGTTAACAACAGCTCCCTATTTACCTGTTCTGCACCACTCATGAATATGTAAACTTCTATCATATCTCCTCTTAGCTGTCTTGTCTCCGAGCTAAAGAGCCCATGATTGGTGCCCCTCCTGGCCTCCCCTCTCCATGGAGACTTGGCGAGAAGGGAGATGCAGGAACCATTCATCTCCACAGGGCGGACGGAGTAAAAAAAAAATTTAAAAATTGGTGCCCTCTTGTCTCAAGCCCAGCTGAGTCCCTCCCCACTCAACGTGCGGATTTAGCTCAAATCCCGAGCATCAGCAGGTTAGTCTCTTGGCCTTGCGCCGAGCACAAAAGCCAAGACCTTTCACCATTTAAACACACAAACTCGAGAACTAATCTTGCCGAGAGCAGGAGATAAGAAAGGAACAAAAGGGAGAGGAAAGGCCTCCGTTAGCTGCCGAGCTGAGTCACGGAATCTTGCATAGCCGGGAATCTTGAACCTCTTCCCTGAATTCTGAACACTTTATGAGTTGGGCTGTGCATTCTGGTTTCGATAAAACACACACACATGCGCATGCACACACACGTCCTTTTTGACTTCTGTATTTGAAACACAAATACCAGGACTTTGTATTCAGGTTTCAGTGACCCACAAATTGTCCAAATAACATGGTATCCAAGGACCCTGAGTCCAGAGCTAGATCAATGCCCCATTTCCCTCTCTTCAAGCCAGAGACTCCTCTCTGAGACAGACCAATGATGCATTCCTCCCTCCCCAACTAACAGCCTCCCCATCAAGGCAGCTGTATTCTCCACCCACCCCCAAAACAGTGCTCCCTTTTCAATTGGTAGCAGACTTAGCAGCAGTTTTTACTGCATTTTCATTTCCTTATAGGCCTATCAAACTGGCAGAGCTTCACTGCACCTCTATGCCAAAATGTAAGGCCCCCGGGTCTTCCGGATGCTGGCCTGGCTGCCAACACCACCACCGAGGCCTGTTCCCCTGCCTAGACTCTCCTCCCCATGTTTCCTCCCAGTCCTTGTCTCAACCCTGCCTTCTCCTGTCTATCTTCTCTGTGACCCCGACTCCCAGTTTCCTGATTGGTTACCAGCCAGTATAAAGGTATGCTGGTCCCAACAGGGGGCTGGGCAGAACAACATTCCTGTTATTTTCCTACTCTCTCCCTTCCCCAGTCTCTCTACGCTACTCGCCTTCTTAATACTTGGCTCCCAGTTCCTAGGCTCTTGGTGTCTAGGTTCCTAACACCCCTTCCCCTCCCCACCCCCTGGCTTCTGCACTCCCTGGGTTTCTGCACTCCTTCCTATAACTCCTTGCTTCCTGCCCCCATGGCTCCCGGCGCCTAGTCTCCTGTCTCCTTGGTTCCCAGTTCCTACTCCTCCTCTCCAACTTGCTTCCTCTGGCTCCTGATCCCTTGCTTTGCCTTGGCTGCTGGTCCAAGTTCTCTGTTCTGACTCCTTGGCTATGGGTTCCTAGTTTCTTGCCCTGGTTTCCTCGTTCCCTGCCCCCTGACTCCCTCTCCCCATGGAGTCTGTGCTCCTCTTATAGTTTTCCCTTTCTCCAGGACCTCAATGATGAGCCTTCCTCTCCCCGAGTTGGGAAACTGGCAGAGAGGTCTCCTCTCCCCTTGCTCCTAAACACCCTCTCCAGTTACCAGGCCTCTCCTCTCCCTTCTCTCACACACACAGACAGACACACACACACACACGTGACACAAAGTAATCAAATGCGTTTACCACATTGGAGGCAATGGGGAGAAAACACAGCAAATACACACAAAGCCACAAATACCAAACCCACAACTACACATACTTGAGCCCAGGCACAGTCCTACTTATGAGTTTCTATTTGGTCTCAGGAGTGGTGCAAGCAGTAGGAAGGCCTGGGGGTAACAATGACACAACAGGCCAGCCAGCAGCTGGGAGGGGCACTGGTAAGTCTCTCGAGTGGCAGTGCGGGGGAGAAGGTTAGATGCATTCTGCAGAAGTAAAGCTCAGTACGGAAGCCATGCCAGCAAGGGGTTTGCTGAAAGGATGTAAGGACACAAAAAACTAAGTTTTGCTAAGGGGTGTCCCCTGCCCCCAGAATCCCTGGACTGTCCTGCTCTGCTGACAGTGGAAGGGGAGTGTGACATACCTCCCAACATTTCCAGTGGCCAAAGAGGAACATGCTCCTCCCCCATGGTCAATAAGCTCCTCCCACTTGGTTAATAAGCACCGCCTCTCACGCACACACACACACACACCTCCCAACATCCCAAGTGCATAAAGACGAACAGACACTTCCTGCTTCTCATTCCACTTATATTCTGTCATTCCATCCTCTCCCCGGTGGCCTCTCAAGGGCTTTTCCTGGGAGGCAACCAGGAAAGAGGTGACCAAGGCTCAAATGTCAGTCTTTTATGTGTGTCTCTCTTTCTCCTGAAATAGAGACAGTGGGAGTCAGCACCCAAAGAGGGACTGTCCCTCCTAAACATTTATTCATTTATTTCATTGTATTGTATTTAAATTTCTTATCCTGCCCTTCCCGCCAAAGGCAGCTCAGAGCAGCTTACAATATTAAAATACAAAATACACATCTAAAACATAAACCATAAATACACCTCACAGCCCTACACCATTCCCCCAACCCCTCCACCTCGTAACTCAGCTTTATCTCACACAACTCCCCCCCTGCCCTAGCTCCCACTGCCAAACGCCCTTGCGAATAGGACTGGTTTTCCACCGCCTCCTAAAGGCGCTCAAGCCCGGACACAAACGACCCTCCTGTGGGAGGGAGTTCCCCAGCTGCGGCGCGGTGGCCGAGAACACCCTCCTCGTCATAGAGACCAAGTTAAAAACTGGTACCTTCAGACTGGCATCCCCAGTCAACCGTAGAGGCCCCGGTAGGCCAGGTGATCTTCCAGATAAGTAGGGCCCAAGCCATTTAGGACTTTCAGTAGAGACTGTTGGGGTGTAACCTTGTTATGCTGAGCCTCAGACTCCTGAGTTTATGGCCAGGGGCGACTAGGTGCCTGCCCCACCATTCAGTTGAACCTGCGGAGGTGAACGAGGGGAATCAAGGTTAGATGGCTATTGAACTGGGTGAACAAACTTGGGGTGTTTTCAGACGTGACACTGGGCACAGATTAAATCTGCTTTAGCATGGATTCATCCGTGCCCAACGTCACGTTTCAAAGGGGCTGCCAGATGTTGGCCCGGGCTGTAGCATGGGCTGTGGCAGCGCTTAGTCCGGACCATCCTCGAGAAACAGCCCGGACTAAGCGCCGCCATGGCCCATACGATGGACGCCGGACAGTTTGATGGCCCTCTTACACTTACCCAGGTCTGGGTCCGTGGTGCTTCTGGGCAGCCATGGTGTGGCTGCCAGTCAGAGAGTGGGGCAGGCCGCTCCGATCAGCTTGGGGGCGGGGCCATGCAGAAGCACATCCGCACCCTGCCCCATCCTGGGCCGCTTTATTGTGGCCTTGCCGTATCCAATCCAGAGTGATGGATCCTGGCACAGCTCAGAGTGAATCATGGCTGTGGAAGACCCGTCTCGTGTGAAAACACCCTTGGTAGCTAGGAGGGGTGATTAAGTCTAGGTCAATGAAAGGTGAGTAGATTCAACTAGTGGAGGGATCTGATTGGGTGTCCTAGCTGCTGAGATTTTGATAAGCAGCTGAAATTTTGAGTAACGATGAAATGATTAGTTGAATCTCTTGAATTTGCCATGTCCAAATGGTCCAATCAAATTGAATTAGTTGGCCAATATTCAAAACGTTGTTTTCGTGTGTGTGTGTTTGTTTTTTTAAAGTTTGCAAGCTCACTTGTCGTTCAACGGTTGTAGCTGAAATCTGACAATCCCCGATTAGTTCACCTGCTGTCATGTAATTTGTTCCTTCTGGTATATCAACGGGGTGAATTTTTGCATGAGGTGCAAATCCGCAGGAGATACTTGTTGGAGTCCATGGAGACCGAAATTGATTTTGCAAACAGATCTGTATTTGAGATGGTGTGCGCTGCAGATGGGTAAAAACAGACACTCTCGGAAGCCAAATAAGTTTACTGTTTAGAGCGAGCTTTTATCTCAGTAAAATCTCAGAGCTAAACTCACTCCACGACAAGACGTCATCCTGGAGGGCTTATCAGAGGGCAGGAAGGGCGGGGGACCAAACTACAGAGCATCTTAGGTAAATGACGTTTCACAGAACCCCAGACACTGGGGCATTGCACAAACCCACCGGCTTCCTAGTCATTATTTACAAACTTCCCTTTGGAGATACGCCTGGCATAGGTAGCATTATTAAGCCCATGTGCGCAAACACCCTTGTCCTGCCAAGTGCCTCCGCTCTGATAGCGGACAAGAGTGAATATCCTGAGGTTATAAGTGACGTCCCTTTGGCCCACAAATGAAGCCTAGCCCAGCACTAGAGGAGTGCATCAATTTGGAACAGAGCAGCTACCAGACTGGATGAGACCCACAACCCATCTAGTCTAGTCCCTGGGTTCCAGCAGTGGTCAACACCAGATGTCTCAGAACCACAGAGCAGGAAGATGTGGGGAAATCTGCCTCCAGAACGGGGTTTTTTCCCCCACAGACAGCACCCACACCTCAGCCCTGCCTCACCCCTGTGTGGGCTGGCCCTTTAAAGGTGGCCCATCAGATGTACAGGTGAAGTGGAGGCAGGGCCAGCTGTCCCTGCTCCAGGGTAGGTAGCCCCACTGATGGTGCTCTGGAACATGCAGTAACATCACCAGTGGAGCAGGCAACCCAAATTTGGGGCACAGGCCAGAGGCGGTGCTGCTGTCCGTCTGCTCAGCAGACAGCCACTACAGCTCCACTCTTGGTTGGGGGTTGCCCCACGCAACATCATAGCATTGCGGATGCTCTAGTCTGCAACTCTATGGCGTGAGGGAGGAGTGCCACGTGGGAGAACCGTGGGCTGTTGGGTCATTTAAACCTGACCCAGGCAGGGCTGCAAGCAGGCAGACGTGGGGGTGCACCCCCAACCCTGCGTCTGTGTGAAAACACCCAATGTCTCTGTGGCAGGGCTAGGTCGCAAAATGGCACCTGCCATGAGGAACCCAAGATGGCCACCACAGGAAGTGACTATGTTTGGGGCGTGGCCAGCGCTATAAGAGGACGCCAACCCCAGGAAGAGGGCAGTGTGTGCTCCTGACTGTCGTGGAGTGAACATCTCTCTCAGAGACTGCTTGGATGAATGCTGACCTGGAGGGCCCTGAAGAAAGGAGACCCTGGGGCCTGTATGTGAGCTGGAGGCAAAGCCAGTGGTCTGTTATCTGGCTAAGCTTGGGGTTTTGCAAATAAACTGAGATTTGGATTGTATCCAGTGAGTGTCAATCTCTTGGGGGCCTTGATCCTGCATACACTCACCCACTAGTAAGTGGGACTCTGTTACAGTCTCATCCTAGACTCTTTCTTAGAGAGGGTGGATTATACAGCACGACAGCTTCCCCTCTCATTTTCCCCTGAATGGGGTGGCGAGAGGGGAGTCAATTGCAGCAATGACACAATTTCGGTGAAATATTAGGGGGTAAACTACCTGACTGTAAAGAACTGTTGGGCAATGGAATAAGTTGCCCAGAACAGTTGGGAAGCCTTAGCCTTCCTCTTGGATGTTTTCAAAACCCAGCTGGACAAGCATCCATCTATGATGGTGTAAGCTGAGGGTCTTCTGCCATGGAGCATGGGGTTGGACTAAATGACCCTGCCCTCAGGAACCCAAGATGGCCACCCCTCCAATGCTGGTTCCTCCACCCCTACAATTCCCCACCCTAACTGAAAGCTGCCACCTCGGCCAGAACAGGGACGTCATAAAATGGCAGAGAAGAAGACAATGACTTGGATCTCTCCGTTGATCATTGGTGGTTTCCCCTTAAGGCTGATAGAGCTTCCCATCATCAGCGAGGAGGGCCTGCTTCCCAGGACTGGGCAGAGCCTGCTACCACCTCCCAAAATCAGGCAGAAGCAAGTGGCAAGGAACCGTGGGCCCAAAGACGCAGCCGCACTGCCAGCCGCTCAGAGATCATCACCCTCCACAAAAGTCGTCAAGGTACTGGCTATTTTGAAATCGGAAGGCTTGAGATTGGAATGAAGACATGGCGGAATGAAGACGTGGGGCAGGAGTTGTTGCCGTTACAGCAGGCATGAGGGGACAAAATTCAGGTGGAAGCACTCCCATACCCCAAACTCCGAGGGAACACGCCCCCTCAATCCCCCCGTTTATGCTTATTTTAGTCAAGCCAGCCTGTCTATCACCCCCTCATCACCCCCGTCTCTGGTTACCTCACACAGAGCCAGTTACAAGATTCATTTTGGCTCCCAGGCTTTTCCATCTCCCCAGTCATTAGTCACCAAGGCTTGTGGTTTTACCAGTCAGCGGCACATCCTGTGCTGAGACGGAGAATGAACAGGGAGACTGTTGACATGGGCTGGCCCGGCAGGTGTATAAGAGGATTGATTTCCATTGGTTGCCCTCTCCTCGGCTAATAGCCTTCCAGCCAGGTAATTAATATAATGACAATAATGTGCCGAAAGTAAACAGGGCAAAAATCAATGCTCTGGGAGAGCACGCGCTGCACTTTCCCCTGGCAGCCCTGCTCGTCCGTGGTGACTTCTGCGTCCCTTCTGAGAAGCCCAGGGAGGTCCTGATACAAATGGCGTTCATCAGCGGGGTGCTGGTGGCTCTGCTTAACAGGAGGACAGAAGTAGAACAGGCTTGACCAGTTGCTGCCTCCACCCCGTGGTCTATGCAGAGGTAAGAGTGCTGCAGAGATCCGCTTGGAGCTGCTCTTTGTTGTCCTTCTCTTTCCTCTGGGCTTGAGAAATGGGACAAAGCTGGTTGTCATGAATGTCTCCCTAAATCCCCTCTCCCTTCTTCATCCTAGATTGGAAGCTCCCCCCCCCCCCCCTCTTTCCACAGCAGGGCCTGATCTTTAAATTAATTATTGTTCACTCGTGGGCACATTGCTGGTGCTATATCAATCATTTATTTATTTTATTGTTAATCTATTGATTAATTAATTAATTATAATTATTATTATTTTCGTGTAGCATAAGATTTTCCGCAATAGGGAGGATGCCTTTGTGACACCGTTATTCCCAAAATTTGTTCTGAAAGTCTCTCCAAGAGAATATCATCTCCACCCTCTGTACCTCAAATCACCAGCTCTCCTGCTTGGAGCGCAGACGAGGAGGTTAGCCCAAAATGGGAAAGGCTGGCCTTCTCTTTACCCCCAAACAAGGATGGATTTATCACCATCCGGATAGAAAGATTTGAGATGGTTGCCGTCCCTCCCCCCAAAAAGAGGAGTTTGGCTTGCGCACATCCCCTCCCGCCCCCCAAGGCTGTAGATCATTCTCAAATCACAATGGCTTTTGCCTGTGAAATAAATTCTATTTGAAAATACACCAAATCCACGTCTCATTTTGAGGGGTGCTGGCCGGTTGGACAGTCGTACCCACTGCCAAGTTAACATTGGTCCATCCTTTTAAATAGCAAAGTTTCTCTGAAAAAAAGTTTCTTCTTCCTCTGGAAATGGATGGTTTTGTTTTTTTTAAAAATAGGACCGAGTTGCCATTCCCAACTGGGATGAAAAGCTGAAATATCAAATTTCACAAAATGAGAAGCTCCCGCATACTCCTACTGGGAGAGGTCAATATTTCAACCCAAAAAAAAAAAAAAGTTTGCAATTGACATGAAATTAAAATCATCATTTTGAAGGGCCGATGAAGCGCATGATGATTTTTTGGAGGTTGTAATAAAGAAATAAAAAATGATTAAGCGTGCAGGTGGGAAAACAGACATTAGTTGATGGAAAATTGCTCTGGAGAAATTTATTTTTCATAGAACTGTCTTTTTCCCTGCCCACAAGAAGCTTTTGTTTCAACTACGTTTCCAGTGGAGGGAAATAAAACTTTCCACACAAATCTTTTTGACCAGCTCTAATTAGCAGCCATCTAATTTTGATAAATAATGAGGGCTGTCTGGATCCATTGGGGGATAGGCCAGTGGCTTTTCATCTTCTTTGAACATGACATTTAATTAGCATGTTGGTGAAAGCAGGAAAGTCTCCCACGCATTTGGAAAACCAAAAACAAACCACATTCCTGTCTTCTGGGGTTCCTGTTAATTGCCTCGCATGATCTGTATAGAAAATCAATGTTGATGTTCTCTATAAAGATCAGCAGCAGCATCAATTAACCTTACTAGACACCCCATCACTTTGTCAGTTTGAATCCAGATCCAAATGTTACAGCTTTTTTCCTATAATGGATAGAGGCAACGAGCTGGATCCAGAGTAGAATCTGGTAGAAGGTTGGAGCATCGGGATCTGACCAATGCTGCTTGGACCCATCTCTGAACAAAGTAAGGTGGCCACCTTTCTAGGCTCCGGGGGGGCAGCTCCAATTTCTCTGTCAGCCAATGCTGACAGAGCTAACCCAGAGAAATGGGGCTTCTGGTTTGGCTCCTTTTCTTACATGGTTCTGGTTCTACCCCTATGCAGTGCTGTGATGTCACAACTTTCTACATGGGCGGGGCTACACAAGAAAGGGGCGTGGCATGTCCATTGCCCCACCCATTTTACACATGGTCCCTGTGGAGTGAGCTGATGTTCTGTAAGGGGGAAGGGGTTAAGTCAGAATGAGGGGGGACAGCCCCTGTCCCGCCCCTCTGAAGTGGTCCTGCCCCCTCTGGGTTTCCATGCCGTTGATGTTTCATGATGTCTGGAAGCCACTCATGCCAAGAAATGGCTTTTGGTTTGATCAGGGAATGAGACCTCTCATGGTCAGGGGGCTGGGAGTGAAGGAAATTGATCACTGCTTTATGACCCCCAAACCGGCCACTGTTGGAGGCAGGATGCTGGGCTTGATGGACCGTTGGTCTGACCCGGTGTGGCACTGCTTACATTTCTAAATTGCTATGGCCCCACACGGGGAATGCAGAAGTGCCGTAAAGCAGGCATTATCTTGACATCTCCCTTCAATTGCTCTAATCAGAGTTTGGCGCCTTTGCCAACAAGGGCGAGGTTGCCCCTTTTAATCATTTATCCTGTAGGGAAAGGTGCCTGGAAGGAAGCCATTTCCTCATCTTCTGATTCTGGCCGTGGGATGGGTGCAACCACAGCTAAAATGGCAGGGTGGAGGGATGTGGATATTTAACGAATTGGACCCGGCGCACATTTTGAGAGAGACAGAAGGAGAGTCTGAGAAAACATGTCTTCTTCCTGTCCCTATTGCTGCCAAAGATATCCAACGTGTTGCAAAGCTTGTACAAAGTGAGGGCGTGTTCATACAAAATGGCTACCCAAAGATAGCCTTGCTTTCCCGGTCATCTCCCCTGGGGCATTCACATGACGCACGGATATTTCTGGGAGAAAGGGGTCATGGGAGTATCCATACCCAGGGGGAAGTGCCTCCCACTGAATCAGCAACACCTTACCTCAGGTCACCTCATGGCAAGTGTTTACATGACGCACTTGCCCTGGGTTAACTTCAGAGTGAAGCTACCCCCAGAGATACCTCACAGCTTGTGTGAACATTCCCCCCCCCCTTGAGCTGGGGGGGGGGGACAAGGGAAGGGTGGCCATATGGGAAAAGAAGTGGGGCTAAGCTCACCAAACTCCTCTCTTATTGGGTAAATAATACTTGACCCACCACAGGTACCTTGCCAGCCTGGGCTTTGCTTCTTCCTCCATGCTTTGAGAAAGGCTCTGGCCCCTTCATGTTCTGTGGGGAATTCCGCCAGGGTCATTCCACCATTTTGTAGGCATGCATCTCCAGTCCCACAACAGAGGAAGGGCCCAAGCAACCACTCTGTCCTTACTGGCTTGGGGGGTGGTTTGGGGGGGGGGGGGGGGGGGGGAGTGCTGGCCCCACTCATACCTAAAACAGAGAAACATCAATTAAATACAAGGGGACAATATCTAAGGGAGTAACTTACTATAAGGAGGGGGGGGGGGGGGGGGGGGGGAGCAGTAACGTGTGTTCTAGACCCTCAGGCCTTGATTTATAAAACCACTAGGTGCCTAAAGTAAAATGTAGCCAATTAATTAATAAATGAGGGTGTTCGTTAGGTTTTTAAGAGGGCGCTTGGGTGGCATCTATGATCTCCAGGGGCGTAGTTTCAGAGGTGGCTGGGACAGGTTTGTAATGGCCACTGCTGAGGGTCAAGCTTCCTAGTGGCTGTATAAATTTGGCCCTCAATCTGAGGTTGCCAAGCTCTTCTCACAGGGACCATTTCTCTCTCTTACAGTCAAGGGAATAAAAGTTTAACACAGCAGCAGCCTGTGCCTATACCTCCCAACTGTCCCTCCCACCAGCTGGTGGACTTCTAGGTTGGTGGGGCAGGGGGATGGGCCCTGCAACATGCATAAGAAATGTGTGGTTAAGGTGCATGTCTGTTTTCACCCAGAGGTGGAGTATTTTAGTTAAGGTACAATTCAAACAGACATTGGTATCTGGAAACTAGAGGCAATTAGAGGCCAGAATCATGGGACAGACTAAAATGAATGCCATAGAATGCCTGTTAGGAACAAGTCGGCTTCAGCAGAGGCAGGTTCGGCCGGGGTATCCTGTTCAACGAAGGAGGAGTCTCGAAACAAGTTCCGAGACTCCTCCTTCGTTCAAGGTAACCCCACGCTACTGCGCATGCTCAGGAACTAATTTTTCTAAGTTTAATAAGACTTTTTAGACTTCACTAAGCACCATCAGTCCATCCTAACCGATTGATGGACTGCTCAGGCTACATGTACGTGAACTTGAGAGTCACAACTCGCAAAAATGAGAAAGAGATGAGACTGCGGAAAATCGCTAGACTCTCTGAAAACGACCAGGACTCATTGACTTTTAAACTGTTATAACTTTAAAACAACTTCATTGATCAGCTTCAAATTTTGCGTATATCACTCTCGCCCCTAGAAGTTTCAGGGTTTATAATGGGAAGTGAGCCTGCCTTTAACTACCCAGCACCCATCAGTTAGGGGTTTCTTTCCTGTGTGGATTCTCTGGTACGTATTAAGTGACCCAATACCTGCCAGTGCTGGCTAAGTAATCAGAAATACAACATTTGCCCTCCTTACAACATCCCTAGTTTGGTTTCTTCCTGGAGGGAGTCGGCAATCCTAAGCACTGGAAATTCTGAGAGGGACGCACACACTCCCTTTGCCCCCACCGCGGCACTCTCCGTAACCCTCCTCTGCTTATTATGCTACAGGGTACCTGGGAGCGTGCTCTCCTTCCTGGCAGCAGAGTGCCCCACCTACCAAGACATGGCCGGCAAGGAAGCATCAAAACTAAGGCATCTTCCGCAGGACCCCGATGGCAAGGAACCGGGGCCGGCAAATCCCGAGGCTTGCAAGATCCGGTATGAGAAATCCTGGCTCCACAGACACTGCCCCTCGCTTCTGCGGAGGGACAGGCAAGCACAGAAGGCCGGACAGCTTTTCTCAGGGCTGTTCGCCATGAATGTTGTGTTCTTAGGCAGCGCCTTCCTCTGCAGCATGATTTTCAACAGGGTGGCCATTACCCTGGGCGATGTCTGGATCTTCCTCTCTATCCTCAAGCTCCTGGCACTGGGCTGGATCGTCTACTACCTGCTATTCACCAGTCGCAAGCCCCATGCTGTGCTCTACAGAGATCTCCACGCTGGGCCGGTCTGGGTGCTAGGTAAGAGCAGGGACACATCCGGGGATGTTGGGGGCACTGGACAAAATGGTGGCATGGGCCAAATTGCTGCAGGCCTTCCCCTCCCCTCCTCCATGGGCCAGGACTCCCTGTATTTGAGGCCCATAGGGCATGGGTGCCGGGAAGAGGGGCACAAGGGGGTGCAATTGCAAGCCCCTGGCCCCGGCCCCTCCAAGCATCCTTCATTTTATTTAATTAATTCATTTAAACTTATATCCCACCCTTCCCCCTAAGGTTCAGAGTGGGCTACAACATTAAAATAGAACTGTGTTAAAAACACATTAAAATCCCCTAAAAACCATCTCTCCCCCCCGCAAATCCCAATCCCCTCCTGCCAAATACCTGGCCACAAAGAAAAATCTTACAGTGCCTCTGGATGACATCACGAGGCTCAGAAATGGGGGTGTGGTCACATCAGGCCCCACCCCTTCCTAATGGGACCACGCCCCTTCCCCCCCCGCACACCATGATGTTGCAATGCTCAGAAAGGGACAGAGCAAAGCAGCTTCCCCTCCCAGTCATGTCGCCCCTGAATGTATTTCTGCTGGCGTCCTGGGGCCGGGGCTCCCCGTGTTTGAGACCCCAAGGGCTCACATTTGATGCAAGTGCTTCTCAAACTCATGTTCCCATTTCAAGCTTTTTTCATAGACCCCATTTATTGAGGGTTCCCGTACTGCGCCCCCCCCACTGCATGGCCGGGTGCAGCTGCAGTTTGCACATCTGGATCCATCCCTAAGAGCTGCAGATGCAAAGCTTATCTTTCCGTAGCTCGTCTGCCCCGGACAGGATCCAAGCCACCCACCATCAAAAGGCTGCCACACCCGGCCTGCCAACTCCCTGGAAAGTGTTGCCTTCCGATTACAGCAGGGGTGTGAGAGTGAGACCTGGGATGTTTGCAAGGGAGTCGAATCGCCTCTGCGTGCCTCAGTTTCCCCAGCTGCATAGCTGACACAATTGCCCCACCCTACAAAGGGGGAGGTGATGCTCCAAGCAGCTAAAGATCAGATCCTGCTTTTCAGATCCTGGGACAAAGGAGAGCTAGTGAAACAAAGGCTGTTGGCTGAGGCACGATTAAGGTTCCCTCCCCCTATGGGTTTAAGCTGAGAGTATCCGGGCTCCAGGAGGAACCTCTCGTTCAGTGGGTTACCCAGGTTCTGGTGCGGAGAGCAGGACCATGTTGGAACAAGGGGAGGGGCAAAAAAAGCCATCCCGCCCCTTTCGCAAAGTGGCCCCACTTCCTGCAGAGCATCGTGACATCACCAGGCGCCAGAGGGGGCGTGTCCACATCGGAAAGAGATGGGAGAGTCTTTGCTCCGCCCCTTCAGACCATTGTGACGTCATGAGGTTCCAAAGCGGCGTGACCATCTCAGAAGGTGGTTAAACCACCCCCCTTTGCCCCGCCCCTTGCCTCGCCCCTTTTCTTATGGCCCCACCTTTTTTTAGGTCAAAGCATCTGGCAAGGTGGCATCCCTGCGTGGGCGTGTACCTTTCCTGGCAAGCATTCTGTGTTTGCCAAACAGCTTCCATCACCGGGCACGCCGACCGAAGGGTGAGGGCTCAGTCGGTTCACCGTTTCTGTATCCACTGGGGATGGGCGAACACGGTTCGCAGGTTCAGCCCGAACTCGGCCTGTTCGGACGACCGAACCCAAATCTGAACACGAACTGACCGAACCAAACTCAATTCCGAACGTCGAAATGACCGAACAGTTCGGATCACGTTCGGGTGACAAAAACGTGTCACTGGAAGGTAAAACATGACAGGGAGGGGGAGTCAGCTGAGGAGCAGACTTCCAGGCACCAGGAGAGGAGAGGCTTGGAGTAGCAGCCAGCCTGCCCAATCACCATCCCTTTTCACCTCAGACCACTGGCTTCGCAGTCTGCGATTGGCCACGGGCTAGGCTGCACAGAGCCAATGGGGTTTGTGGTGAGGCGGGCGCAGCAAGAAACAAAACTGATTGCCTCCCCCCTTCCCAACAACTTCTAGCTAGTCACTGTTCCTGAACAGCAGGCGTTTCAGAAGGCTCCCTCTCTCCCAGCAGTTTTTGTTCCTTCCTATTCCTAATCCATTGCCATCATCCTCCTAATTCACCCATCCAACCCATTTACCTCCATTTTATCATTTATTTAGATTATATTAGATAGATTTAGGTGTTATTTTTTGTTTTTACCCCTCTCTGTGTTCCCTGTGTTCAATCTTCCTTCCTCCCTTCCCCCTTCAATTGAATCCTTTTCCCTCTACCTCTTATTCCATCCCCGATTCCCTTCCCCTGTTTTAAGTTTTGGATTTATTTAGAGTAGGATTATTATTAGATTGATTTTCATTTCAGTTTTGTACCCCTCCCTGTGTTCTTTGTGTTTCCCCCTGTGTAA
>QEPC01011341.1:11169456-11219467 GCA_003113815.1 Sphenodon punctatus | reverse complement strand
AGAGTTGAGTGTCATCAGCATAGAGGTGGTATTGGAAGCCATGGGAGGCAATGAGTTTGCCTAAGGATGAGGTATAGATCGAGAAGAGGAGAGGGCCAAGAACAGAGCCTTGAGGAACACCAACTGAGAGGGGGAAGGAGGAGGAGGCGGAGTTGGAGAGAGACACATTAAAGGAGCGGTCAGAGAGGTAGGAGGAGAACCAGTTATGGACAGAGCCACAAAAGCCAAGGGAGTGAAGGGAATCCAGCAGTTAGATTTAGTGTAGAGATAGATAGATATAAAAAAAGAAACAGCCACTCCAGCCCCAGGACCCACCGTCAGAGTTCTGGGGCCTACGTTACTGGCAGGGAGGGCTGTGGCCAATATGTATCTAGAAGCTGCCACTCTAGCCCCAGGACCCACCGCCATGGGTCTGGGGCCATCATTCCTCACACAGAGAGCCTTTCCCCAAACACCCGAACCAAACACGACCGAGGCGAACGGCCGAACCCGATGACGAAACTGAACGACCAAACTGAATCGGACCGAACTGAACGGCCGAACCGCGATCTGTTCACCCATCCACAAATTATTGGAGAGCCTCCAGGATTCCAGAAACCTGGTGGATCTCTGCACATCTGTTCTCTTGGCTCTCCGCGCCTGGATGCTCCTATCTTGCACAAACAGAGGATTGCTATCTGCCAAGGAGCAAAAATAATGTGGCTTATATTTGCGTGTGCGCAAAATGGTAACCTACAGGAGATGGAGGGAGAGAGGCCAGCCAGAACAGCTGTTCCAAGTCTCCTACAAAAGGGGGACCAATTACCGTCGGTCTCCATTTTGTTAGACGTGGATTGAAACCGGCAATCCATCGTAGGCGGCGTCCACCCGAATAATCAATGTTCACCTTTATAAAAGGGGCCATTTACACAAACACGTTTCCTACCCAAGGTTAGCTTAGGCAGCAAATTAACCCTTTCCCAGCCAGTCCTTACGAAGGGGGAGGTTGTACCCTCCCCCAGGCATGGACAGGTAAAGCAGCAAAGAATTCTGCCCCCATCTGAAACTCTAGAAACTAAGCATTCAAGCCAGCAGAACGTAAGCCAAGTATGGGGGGATATTTTCCCTCCCATGGGCTACTTTGAAAATCAGTACAAACTCTGCAGACCAAATAGGAGCAGTTGTTGGTAGAGAGTGATTAGAAGGGGTGCTCAGAATGGGGGGGGGGGAGAAGGAAGGGGAGGGCCCGGATCGTGGATCAACACGCCTCTCAACATTTCTAATGACCAAAGAGGGGCATATTAAGCCCCACCCCATACGTGATAAGCCCCACCCACCCACAATAAGCCCTGCCCCCTCTTTTGGCCAGGGTATTCAAACAGGTTGGTAACTGGCCTTCATCGACTTGTCCAGGGACACACGTATGCACACTTCCAGGAAAGTGTGCAGCATGGTCACCAGTGCCCCGCGGCACCCACCGTTCCCCTTCCCAGTCTAGCAAAAGCCCACAGGGGAGTTGACGCTACCTGGCCAGGAATCGTCACAGCGCCATGCTCAGACCGGTCTGTTCAGCTCCAGGCTGGGTCTGTCCAACTCCCCCTTCTTACCAGCAGTACAGGTGGGAGGCGGTAGCAGACTTCAGATCTGAGGTTTGGTGGGACTACGGGACTGCAGGGAGATATAGACTGGGGCCGCGGATCCATCTCCTCTCTTGTGGGCAGGCCCTCGTCCCCGCTCCCTTCCCCTTAGGCGCGTTCTTTCAGCGCTTGGGGAATGGTGGTTAGATCCATGGGCCAGATCCAAGAACTGGAATAGGGGCCAAATTAAAAAAACCAAGCCAGCCATGACCTGGGTTTGGCCCATGGGATGGAGGTTCACTCATAACCCGACCCACTAGAGTGCAGGGTTGGGGCGCCAAGATGTAAAGTCCATGTTAGTTTGATTTGATTTTACACCGGCGATGCATATTGTAATGGATGTTATGCTGTAAGTTACTGTTTGTTTAGGGATTATGGCGGCTGCTAACATCCTCAATAAAATTTGATTTGGAAACTCACCCTTAAATGGAATTTTGCCTGATAACAAACCAGCTCTTGCACAAGGAGGAAAGGACACCCATTTTAGATCTAGGCCCAAGATGGCAGAATAGTCCCCCCAGTATCCCATGCTGGAGTATTAGGCAAGTCACAACTTCTCAGCCTCAGTTCCTCATCTGTAAAATGGGAACAGGTGTGTGTCTGTCTCTCCCCGTGTTCCCCCTCATCCTTGTCCATTTTAGATTGTAAGCCCCTGGGCTTGAGACCCGTCTCTGAAAATCTGTGGCTGTAAGTAAAGCGCTTTGCACGCGCTATTGAAATGCTGCGAAGAAGATGGCGGACTATTGAATGACCACCTTTTTCTTTGGGGATCTCCTATCCCCAGTATTTATCACACACCCCTTCACAGTCTGAGAGATGACATCTAAATACTGGGCCCAAGATTTAGGAAATGTTCATTAGTGCAGAGAGTCATTAGAAGTCTGGAATGGGGAGCTTACCGGAGAAAATGACCCTCTACGGCTCTCCAGGGCAGCAGTGGATCGTACCCACTAGTAACCCCCTGCCTCTGCTGCTCCACCTTGTGCAAAATGTGGGCAGCAATTCTCTTTCCTGCGCAAGCCACCAAGCAAGATTTGACAGCCTTTCAGTTCTCCTGGCTCGAGGGAAAGTGGAGACTCTCTCCCCTTCCCCCACCTGCCAGGATTTTTAAATTCCAGGAGGGAGAAGAGGGGCACAGAGAGGTCATTCCCCCTCTGCTAGAATTCTGCCCCGGTAGCAGAAATTTTGTCGCCATGGTGATCTCATGGGCTCAACATTGAGGCGACTGTCCCCCGGCCAGGCGGCAAATGTGGTGCTTTTCCCCACGACTAGAACTGGAACAAATAGTAAATATGTTCTCCACTGTTAATATCCATCATTCCGAATTGTGCAGCGATGGTCCAGCCGTTAACAGATTAATGCATTGGCTAATTGGTCAGCCAAATATTTGGGTAATACCACAACAGTTAACCATTTTTCGCACTACCGTATTACAGCATAACCGAACATTACTGTTACTTACTACTCTGAAATCAGGTCCAGAGTGGTCAGCGTAAATGGGAAACAAATTGTGGGGAAAATGGTAAGGGGCTATATGGGAAAAAGCGCGCCGCGGCATTATGCAGTAACATAGCACATGGGTAAAAACATTAACTGGTTAAACCGCTGAACAATAAACGGATACCGCTTGGCTAACCACTCCTTACCGGAGCAGATTGGATACCACTTACTGGAGAGGCGGCAGATGAGCGTTTCCTCTCTATTAGCGACATCTCCCCCTCTACCACCAAATCGGTACCGGTTTCCAACCTGTTTTGTAGAAGCCTCCCCCAGTAGCTCGAGTCCCCAGTGTTTCTTTACTGTGTTTTCACAGGTTCTCTAATGCTGTTTGGCATCTGCAGCGTCCTCCTCAATGTGTGCAGGATCGGGTACGACATCGTACATGTGCAGTGCAAATCCCAGCTGCAAATCCTGTTCCCCTGCATCGAGATTCTCTTCATCACTGTTCAGGTACCAGAGTTCATCTCTCCTTGAGTTGGGTCTCTACATGTCAGTCATGGTCCACCGGTCACTCGTGAGGTCATCCAGGGAGTACCATGGTGGCACCCCACCTCAGGGAAGCTGAACAGAAAGAGAGGTCTGGGACGCATAGAATCATAGCATTGGCAGGGGGTCCTTGAAGGTCATCTAGTCGAACCCCCGTTTGGATACAGGACGACGACGCCTACAATAGCCCCAACAGACGGTTGTCCACTCTCTTTCTGAAAACGTCCCGTGACGGACCGCCCACGACCTCCCTAGGCAACTTGTTCCATCGCTGCATGGCGCTTACCCGTAGGACGTTTTCCCCTGCTGTTTAACAGAAATCTCCTCCTTGTCATTTCAGGCCATTATTTCTAGCTTTGCCCAAAAGCAACTGTGTCATCTTTTTGGTGGCAGCCTTTTAGATATTTAAAGACTACTATCGTGCCTCCCCTTAACCTTCTCTTCACTAGGCTAAAAACAGACCCAATCCTTTCAATCTTTCCTCATAAGATTTACTTTCCAGGCCTTTTATCTTTGTTGCCCTCCAATTTGTCAATGTCCTGCTTGAAATGAAGTGCCCCAAACTGGACACTACTCCAGGTGAGGTCTCTGACCAGTGCAAAATAGTACAGTGGAATTATTACTTCCACCGATTTAGAAATTAAGCTTCTGTTAATGAAGCCTAAAATGGTATTAGCCTTTTTTGCAGCTGCATCACACTGCTGGCTCATGCTCAGTCTGTAGTCAACCACAATCCCTAAAGACTTTTTGCATCTGCTGCTGTCAAACCATGAATCCCCCACTGAAGGAACCATGCAGAAATCACCACTCTGTGTATGCCTGTTTTCATACATTTCTCCTGAAACATCTGGTACAGACCACCATCAAAACCATGATACTGGGGTAGATGGACCAGTGGCCTGAGCCAGTAGGATAGCTATATGTCAATGACTGCACTCACTCATCAAAAGAAGTTGGTCCAATAAAAGTTATCTTAACCCGTTTCTCACTTCTCATATAACATGGGACCAATGCAGCAACCAGGCCATAAATACCTCATTCCGAGACAGATGTACAGGAACAAGACAGGGGGGCCAGTCATGGTCCAAGGACATCTCTCCTAAAATAACCACCAAAATGAAAGATCAGTAATAAATCTGTCATAGGATTTAGCAGAAGTTCCTTACGCAATGAGACCGGGACATGCAAAAAATCGGATGTGTTGCATCTTATGAGCCCAGCTCCCCACACGGGTGTCTCCTGCTTGGTTAACCAGTGCTGAATCCAGGGACATTGGGTGCGGTGAGAAATGGTGGTGTGGGGACCTTCCTAAAATAGGGCTGTTTGATAGTCACATGCTACCAGTCATTAGAAAAAGGGCACAGCGGAAATGAGGGCATGCACTCAAGGTTGGAGAACAGATTCACGGCAGAGATCCGTGATCACAATCTTCTCCTTCCTTTCCCCATCCAGGGCACACCCCAATCCCAGCTCCAAACTGGCCCAGGGAGTTTGTACTAATTTTCAAAGGGGCTGGTGGGAGGGGAAAGACCCCCACCCCTGCTATAAACTCTCTCCTCTGCCAAGAGCAAACTCCTGTCTCCTACAAGCGTCTGGAGGAACTATACTCACTCATAAGTCCCTGCTCTAGGATTAAAAGTCAGAGTCAAGGCTGGAAGGGATCTCAAGGGACATCTGGTCCAGCCCCCTGCAAGACCTGCCACGCCCAAACCATCCGCACCGAGAAATCCCACCAATAGCGACAAGCAGCGACCGGGACCAACCAGAGCTCACCGCTGCCTGAAATAACAGGAAGTCATTTTAGACAAAGAGGCTCCAGATGCCCCAAAAGCAGGCGAGCTACAGGGGAAGGCAAAAAAAACCTCAGTCAATCAACTGCCAGTCTGCCCAGAGGGAAAATTCCTTCCCGACCCCAAATATGGCGATCGGTTATTTATTTTAATTTCTTTATTTATTCAGTACTATCCTGCCCCGTCCTGCTTACAGAGTTAGACCCTGAGCATGCGCACAGACCCCATCGGCAAGGTGCCAGATATACAATATAGTACCCAGGCTTCAGGATGCCCGGACAGTCCCATCCCCAGCTGCAGACTACTTTGATGCTAGAGGAAGGAGGAGGATGGGGAGGGGGGGGAAATCCAACATGTATTGCTGAGGGTGCGGGGAGAAACAAAGGCCTTGTCCTGCAGTTGTCAAACACCTGCACGCTCCCTCACGCTGGTCCATGACTCCCCAACTCGAGGACACTCTCACCCAGGTGACCTCGTGATACAGACTCATGAGTTTGGCCACAGACGCTGATGCCAACCCCCCCGCCTTTCACACGCCCATCGGCGCAGACCATCGCACCTCCAAGCCCTCCCATGCCCCGCATCACCCGGTTCGCACTCAATCAACTCTACTCTCTTTGCTGATTTCAGACATTCTTTATTTGGCATCACGCTAAGGACTGCACCCAAATGGAACACAACCTTACAAGGTAGGAACGGAGGCTGTGTGCGTGGAGATTCTTATCCAGAGTCTCGCCAACATGCTGGAGGGCCAGGGGCACCTGGGATGGCAGCAGATGTCAAGATCGAGGCTGGGATGAGGTCTCCATCCAAATCAAGGCCAGCGTTAAAATGTGGGGGTTCCTGGTGGCCCCGCCACATAGCCCCACCCTTTTGGAGGGCAGGCCCCTAAAGAGGATTGTGTTTGAGGCCTCTCTGGGAAGGAGTAGGGTCCTATGGGCAACAGCCTGCACATCCGGTGCAGTTCCTTGCAGGATCAGGGCCGCCCCAATCATTTGCCAGTCAGATCACCTCCCAGGAACAGGCACTAGGTGCTGGCTGCAGGTTAAATACCGAGTTTATTACCATCACCAGTGTAGATTAGACTACTAGACAGATAGGCACCGAGCCCGTACGCCGTTCATCAGGTACATCCAGCTTCCTGACCCCTCCTCTGGGCCACGGCTTGTACCTAGGCCCCCTAGGCCTTGGGCTAAGCAGCTTGTAGCCTCCCTTCCTCACTCCCTTAGCTAGTCCCCTTCTCCAAGTACCTTGGCCAGCGCAGAGTGGATGGGAAGGCAAGGGAGTAGCAGCCAGCAATGTGCACTCCTTGCCTGCTCTAGCTCAACTGACTCCAGCTAGGCTAGGCCTCCTCATATACCCCTGCTAAAGGGCGGGGTTTCAGTGACCTGCCGGCGGCTCTTAAAGGGCCGGCACACGGGTATCACAGGACCCCACACTCCGCCCTGATGAAAACAGGGGTAATTGGGGGGGCCCCCAGAAAGAGTGGGGTCTGGGTCAGCCTGTGGTAAAGCCAGAGCTGCATCTAGGATCAAGGCCGAGGTATGTGGCTGAATTGGGGTCTGGACTCTGGAGTAAAATGGTAAGGGGTCAGAGCTGATGGGGTTCAAGCAATCAGGAGCCTAGGGTCTGGGCAGGACTCAGGAGGCAAGGGTCAACGGTCGGAGCGAGGCGCAGGAGTACAGGCTGCCACGGGATTGGGCAGGAACAGGACGCGTGAGCAACGGTTCCACCCAGTTTATTGAGTGGACCTATCTTCTGGGCCGGAGCCAATCAGCAGGCTGGGGAGAGGCGGGGTATCAATGGGACACAGAGCCTATTAGGCTGGGTCTCTGAACCAGCATCTGGTTCAGTAGAGTAGCAAGGATGTACCAGACCTAGGCAGCTCATGCCCCAATTATGCCCCCCCCCCCCCTTTAAGGGCAAGGGGGCAGAGTCTCTTTAAGTGACAGCCCTCCCAAGGGGGCTCCCAGCCAACCTCGGCCTCCCCTCACAAAGGTGGCGGCACCTCCCTGACTCCCACAAAGCCTCCTGGAACAGCAGCAATTCCACCAGCAGGGATGGTTTTAAGAGTGGGCGGGGACAGCGCCATTACTCCACCCCTGCCACCCCCTCCTTGCTAGGGTTACCATAGTTCAAGTTCCCAAAAGAGGGCATTGCTGGGAGTAGGATCAACATACAACACACGGGTGGGCACAGTTCGTGACTCAAAGAGCTGCACCCCAAAAAACGTGTCTTGCCAAGAGCCGCGCTTATCAATCACGACAGTTTTCAGGTATTTACTCCCCAACTCTTAATAAAAATAAACTTCAATAAAGAATAAGGCTAATAAATAAAATACTTTGAGTAAGCAACATGTTGACATTTTTACAAAAATTATATATTTTTTGTACGTCATAAGGAATGTAAGCTGTTGACAGTAAATATATTCACTGATTTTTTGTTAAAATTGTTTTGGAAGACTTGGTTACTTAACCAGGGATGAGTGTTACAGATTCTGATTAATCCGCAACTGCTTGTAATGTACCAAACTGCAACAACCTGTTGCAGTTTGGTTTAAAATCTATTTCTAAAACAAAAAAACGTATGGTTTAAAAAACCATTAAAGGCAGGACCATTTCTAAACAAAACTTAGCTTTCAAAAAACATTTAACAAAATACAGTTTACCAAAACATAAACGCCCAAAACATGGAAATTAATTACAACTGCATTTGAAAACACATTTGACAACATACATTATAACAAACCTTAAACGCCCAAAACATGGAAATTAATGACACTGACTTCTTAGTATTCCATAACGTAACATCAAAATCACTATACCATATGTTAATTAATTAGTTATTGAAACTCACCAACTCATCACATCACCATCAAAATTAATAAACTGCCTTAACTCTGTCATTTTATGAAGGATGATGGAATAATGAAGGTTTGAGCATGAATGCCCAAATTGAAATTTAAAGTCTATTCATTTATTACTATGACTATTTTTAAATTTGAAACTAGTTGTATAATCTGCACTTGTAACATGTTTGTAAAAGGGCAGAATTAAGGCGGTTTATTCATTTTGATGGTGAGGCGATGAGTTGGTAATTTTAAATAACTAATTAAACATACAGTATAGCAATTTTGATGTTATGTTATGGAATTCTGAGACGTAAGTCTCATTAACAGCCGATCACCAGACCAGAGCCAGCAGCAGCCATGGAAAAGCTGATTGCCAGCCACCAAATCACAGACCTTTGGGGGCTAATTTTAAAAATATCGAAAGAGGCTCCATCAGGGGAAAAGCCGGATGATACGATAACACTACCCTTTGTAAGCAGTCTGGAAAATGTTCAGAGTGGGCAGGGGCAAAGTGTTGCCCCCATCCTTCCCCACCCACTCTGAAAATTTCATAGTGGTGCTCAAACTGCTTGCAAAGGACTCTCCTCACCTCCCACCCCGCCTTAGAGTCCAGACTCAACTGACACACGCACACTCTTGCTCCATAGCTATGCACCTCATCTGGCTGAAACTCTGCAGGTGGAGCCCACCATGGGCTCAAAACTTGAGCCTGCCCAAGTCTGACTGTACATGGACTGATCTGAGACCAGTCCTGACACAGCTGGATGCTTCCATGCTCAGGCCTGATTGGCACTGGGGACCACCCTGATCCCACGGAGCACTGTGACATCACAGGTACGAATTAGGGGCACTCCACAAGGGTAGGGGTCGGGGACATGTCAGGAAAGGGGTTACGGCATTCCTCGGCCTTTCATCTCAGAAAGGAGGTGTGGCTAAATGGGAAAGGGGTGGGGCAGAGCAGTAAATCTGTGGGTGGACCTGGCCAGGGGGTCAATCCCCTAGAGCTGCTGCCTGGGCAGCGTTGCTGCTCAAGCACGTCTTTCCTTTGGAGAAGAGAAGCGGCAGAATGGGCTGATATAACTCGGCCATAAAAGACCATTCTTCTAAGATGGCAGATACTAACAATACGTTTCCTGTCCCCAGGTGTGGGCTGATGTTGACCATGGCCACTGACCTCCTGCTCTGGCTCCTAGCAGTGACCAATGACTCCATGCACCGCGAGATTGAATCAAAACTGGAACTCATGCAGAGATTTGAAGGCACGATTCGTTCCTCACCCTTTTCTTAATCCGAGCCAGTAGGCTGGGAAGGAGGATGGAGAGACGGGCAGGTAGCCTTTGGCTCCAGACATCCTGGTTTCTGGACCAACCACTGCTGAGAACAATGCCGTCACCAAGGCACACGGCATTGACCTCCATTTCATGACTTTGTGCAGGTTGAGAGTTGGGGTGGTTGTCAAAAGTCTGGGCGGAAATTTGACCAGACCATTCTGCGCATGCACGAACGGCAGCCACTGTTCTGCGCATATGGAAATGGCGACGGCCATGCAAGATGGCGACCACCATGCCATTGTGTTGTACAGAGGGGGTCATTTTGCGCATGCGCAGAACAGCAACCTCCATTTTGTCCATGCGCAAAAAAAGGCAACTCCACCCCCCCCACCCCAATTCAGTCCGAGTTCTGATCGGACCGAACAAACCACCCAGTTCCAACAGAATCGGAACCAGGTGGAAAAGCTCATTTCAGCCCTAGTTGAGAGAGGGATTTGTTTGGTGAGCCATACTGAAATCTGTGGGGAATCTGAAGTTTAGAGAAGTATTTTTGTCTCCAAATTTGCCAAGGAAGAGCTTTCCACGGAGTGGCTCTAGCCAGCAAGAGAGAGAGACGCAGAGAGAACATTCACAGCTGGCCAGATGTGTCGGCAGCAGAACTAGAACAATAGAATCTTAGAGTTGGAAGGGACCTCCGAGGGCCATCTAGTCCACCCCCTGCTCAATGCAGGAAATTCACAGCTACAGCATCCCTGACGGATGGGCCGTCCAGCCTCCGTCTGAAAACCTCCGGCAAAGGAGAACACACCCCCGCCCACCCCTAGGCAGTGTCTGTTCCACTATCAAACAACAGCTGTTACCGTTAGGAAGTTTATTTTATTTATTTATTTATTTCCATAATTTATATCCTGCCCCCTCCTGCCCAATGGCAGCCGACAATAAAACAATCAAAGCGTGAGTACAAAAGTATAAAATATCAGATTGATATCATACTTAAATAAAATAACTGAGGCTCAAACAAATGCCACCCCTCCCCGTCTCCCTCGCCGAACGTCTGGTAAAACAGTCAGGTTTTACTTTATCTAGGGAAGGAGGGAAGGTTTGGGGATAAACAGGCGAATCTCCCATGGGAGGGAGTTCCGCAGCCTTGAAGCAGCCACCGAGAACGCCCCCTCAAACGTACCCGGGGGACCTCCAGGAGGGCCGATCCAGAAACCAAGGGATGAGGTGGTTCCGCAGGTAGGTGGGGCCCAGGCCGTACAGGGCTTTAGAAGGTAATAACCAACGCCTTGAATTGAGCCCAGAAGACTCTAGGCAGCCAGCGCAGAGAATGGAGCAGTGGTGTTACATGCTCACGGCGGCCCGTCCCCGCAAGGAGACGGGCCGCTGCACTTGGCACCAGCTCCAGCCTCCAGATCGTCACCAAGGGTAGCCCCGCGTAGAGTGCGCTGCGGCAATCTAGTCTTGAGGTGATAAATGCATGGCTGCAAGTTCTTCCTAATGTTTCGCCTAAACCTACTTTCTTGTCATTTGAGCCCGTTGGTTCGAGTCCATTTGACTATGTTTAATACGGGGCAAGAGGGGACTTGCCAAGGCTCAGCCCCTGCAATTAAATTCAAGGGGGGAGGGAGATGTGAACCTTGGGAAATGTTCCCAGTAGGAGTGTGTAGTGCACCCCCAAACGTGAAAGACCAGGAAATCAGGCTAATATTGGCCACTTCAGGTTTGCCGACTAGAACAGTCCATCTCAGACCTTTTAGAGCACCTCACTTCCTCGTCTCTGTGGTTACATGAAGCTCCTTGACCGCCTACGTGCTTGCAGACCTCGTTCCCTCCTTTGTCAACTATCTCCCTCCCACTTGTTACCCCACCATTTGGGAAATTCCCCAGCTCAACTAGAGAGGAGCTAGATATTTGGTAACTGTGCTCCTTCTCTTCCCACTCAGATGCCTCTCGCACTTTCCTGTCTGAGAGCCACTTGGGTTGCCATATCTCCGGCCTAGATCAGTGGTTCTCAAATTGCGGACCCCTCACCCACCACACACACACACACACACACCTTGTTCCCTTCTCCCTCTTCCCACCCTCATGCTGCTTCCCTCGCTTTCTCCCCTCCTGGTTCTCAGACTCTCTTCCTGGAGTTGGTTCAAAATAGCTGTTCCACGTTCACGGAACGTTTCAGCAAAAAACGGAACCGCTCTAACTTTTTCAACTGGAATTCTGATCAGAACCCTGACACACACACACACACACACACACACACACACCAAACCCCACTGAGCATGTGCAAAAGGACTACTGCCCTTACACAAAATAGCAGGAATATTGTCACTGCCATTTTGTGCCAGGGCAACCATTTTGTGCATACATAATGTTGTTGTTTTTTTAAAAAAAACACCATAAAATAAAATTCATCTGATTCTGTTTGGAATCGGACAAAATATTGCCGGCTCCAATTCAGAAACGACAGATTTTCACATTCACCCCGACTCTCTCCCCATTTTGTCATTTCGCTATTTTGGAGGTTCCCCCCAGCTCAGAGTATGGAGCGAGGTGTTGACCATATGGGGTTTCTCTCAGCCCCTCACCCGTTTAAGAAACACAGGTAGAAAAGCCCAGAACTCCCAAGTGCTTATTTATAGATTTTCTGTTACAATCTGTGTTTACAGATACTCCCTGTCTCACATTTACAGACACTCAGCAATTAGTCCACAGAAACCACCCTTCATTTTCTTCCCCGGAGCATGGTTTCTGCGGAGTAATTGCAGAGGATCTGTCACGGTGAAGGACTAGGTGAAAGCCCCCATTATTATTATTATTATTATTAACAAACATTTATATAGCGCCAGCAGTGTACCTGGCACTTTACAAAGTAATAAAATAGACATGGTCCCTGCCCCTAGGGCTTACAATCTGAGAGACAGGAGCTGGGGGAGAGACTTAGGAAGGGGAACAGAGGGAGAGACAAGGGGTCTAACATTCATGAAGATGCGAGGTCTCAAGTGCACGTACTTGGCTTGGTTACGATGAGAATGACAGCAGGCAGGTCCATGTTGCAAGGATAAGGGTAAACCGATCGTAGGTATAGGAATAGTGGCTCAGCAGGATAAAGAGTCAGACAGAGCAGAGCGAAAGAGGTGAGTTTTAAGGAGAGATTTGAAGGTATGAAGGGAGGGGGCAAGGCGGATGTGGACAGGGAGGGAGTTCCAGGCATGGGGGGCAGCAAGTGAGAAGGGACGAAGGCGCTTAGGGGAGCAGGGAAGGCGTGGAAGGGTGAGAGAAGGGACAGAGGAGGAGCGAAGTGCGCGGGCTGGAGTATGGAGGGCGATAAGTGCAGAGAGGTAGGGGGGAGCGAGGTTGTGAAGAGCTTCCTCCATAAGGAGGAAATGCATCTGCGTTCCTTTCTGTTCAGCCTTAGGTTTTCTGGTCTAGACATAAACCTGCATCCCAGGTCAGTTCTTGTGTATATAATCCCTCCCCTCCTCTCTCCATCTTTTCTGCTACAGACAACGGAACCAACTCCTGCAAATGCCCCAACAGCTCAGCCTGCAAGATCTTCCAGAAGGGCTACATCCTGTTGTACCCCTTCAACACCGAGTACTGCCTGATCTGCTGCTCCATGCTCTACGTCATGTGGAAAAACGTGGGACGGCGCATCTCTCACCACCACACCAAGCCCAAGTTCAAGCTACAGGGTGTCCTCTTTGGGCCGCTGCTTGGCATCTCCGCTGTGGTCATCGGCATCTGCATCTTCATCATGTACCAGGTCCAGGCAACTGGCTCCTCTGCCAGCCACCAGGTCTTCGTGCTCTACTATTCCTACTACATCGTGCTGCTGCCAGTGATGACTCTGGGAGCCTTGATTGGGACCGTTATTCACAGCCTGGAAGAGAGAGAATTGGATACGCTGAAAAATCCAACTCGAAGTCTTGATGTGATCCTACTGATGGGAGCGGCCTTAGGACAAATTGGAATTTGTTACTTCTCCATTGTAGCCACTGTGGCCACCAACCCCAGAGACCAACTGAATAGCCTCATCCTAGCCTATTCGGTGTGCCTCATCATTCAGCACATCACCCAGAACATCTTCATCATTGAGGGACTCCACAGGCAACCATTGGTGGAGGATGCCAATGCCAACCACAGGGCATCCCACTATCAGAGCTCCAGCTCATTTCAGATCCCACCCGACGAACTAACCACATCCCACGGCAGCCAAGAGCCCACACCGTCTACAGCCGACAAACACGTGGAGGCCAGAGAAGGAGAGAAACACGAAGACAGTGTCGCCCCGAGGAGAGTTTCCACCCAAGAAATAAGGCAGGAGATCAGAAGGGTGTCCCAGGCCTACATCCAGACCTACAACCACCTGAACTGGAAGAGGAAAGCCCTGAAGGAGATCTCCATCTTCTTGATCATGTGTAACATCATTGTGAGTAGTACCTGCAGAGTAGGAGTAGCAACATTGTTGTGAGTACGGTAGTACCTGTAGAGGTGTCAGGAATGGGAGTCGGGATGGTGCCCTCAGGAGAAGACGAAGCCAAGTTAAGGGACTAGGGCTCCAGATGTTTGAAGTCCAGCTCCAGACCTCTCCAGCAGAACCCACCCTCCCAGCTTCTTCTGATACTTCAGCCCTGGCTGTGCCGGAGCAGCAGGGATGGAACAAGTGGCATCAGGGCCCACGGCCTATGGGTGCTGGAGGGGGCAAGAAGGGGCATTCCCTGTCCCCCAACTTTGCTGTGGCCACTTAGGAAGCATTGTGATGTCATGCTCTGAAGGGGCAACATGACATCACAACGCTCCGTAAGTGGCATGGCTAGACCAGAAAGGGGAGTGGCCACGTTGGAAAGGAGACGTGGCAAAGAGGCTCCTCCCCTTTGGGTGAGCCCCAACTCTAGGCCCAAGCCCCACTCTAAGCTCCTGTCCTAGAGACACCCCTAGTCAAAAGCCAGAGAACCAAAGTTGTGTCCAGAACCAGGTTTCTAGGCAGAGCAGGGCAGAAGCAAGGGAGAAGCTAGAAGCTGAGGCGAGGCCCAAGTACATGAGTGAAGTAGCCAGCGTGTGGCACAGACACTTCCTGATTCACCTTTCTATAGTCCTGGGCAGCCAATCGGGTGCAGGCTTGGTCAGCCAATCAGGCACCAGCTGTTGCTGAGCTGGGTCTGTGGTCGGCTCCCCTGTAGCAGCATGATCGAGTCCCAGATTTGTCAGCCTAACATCATCTGACCTCTCCTCTTTTCTAAACCCCCTTTCCAGCTGTGGTTCTTGCCGTCGTTCGGGGCTCACCCCTTGTTCGAGAACGGACTAGAGAAGTCCTTTTATGGTTACTCTACCTGGTTTGCTATCGTCAATTTTGGCCTGCCTCTGGGCGTGTTCTACAGAATGCACTCGGTCGGATGGCTCCTGGAGGTCTACCTGTCGGCTTGATCAGACTCCCGTTTCCCTGCTCTGGTGGCAAAGGAAAACCGAGCTGAAATTGCTACAGAAACCAAAGAAAAGGGGGACCTTGGGAACAAAGGCATAAAAGGTTTCCAGCTCATTGACTTTTTCATTTTTCAAAAATGAAAACGTTTCACTCTAGTTCTGTTTGTGCCGCTTCTTTGAGAATTTCAGAGAGGCCTGATTCTTGGTTTCAAGAGGTTTCCGTCATAGAAAATCCAAAGGAGCCTGTAAATAGGGAGCTGTTATTTACCCTCTGAAACACAACAACAAAGGGGATGTTCTAGGAAAGTAATTTAGAGTAGGTTTAAACCAAATAAAAGGAAGGACCTTTTCACTCAGACGATTTGCCATAGCATGCTGCAAAAGCCAAGAACTTAACCAGATTTTTTTTAAAAAAAAAAATTTGGTCTGAAGAATTTTTTTTAGAGGATAAGTCCATAAATGGCTATTAGTCAGCTTGGTCGAGGAACATAACCTATGAGTGTTGGGAGCAGGGTGTGAACAGCAGGGAATGGAACATCCCATTAAGACCTGTTGGGTGGGTATACTTCTTGGAAGCATACAACGTTGGCCATTGTCGGAGGCAAGACGTTGAGCTGGATGGACCATTAGCCTGACCCAGTGTGCCAATCATTTTAAAATAATAGTGGAAAATAGCCACATCACATCAAGATGTACAAGACTGGCAATGTGTGCTCAGGATGCCGCCTAGTAATTAACAGGACTGCAAGCATTTCAAACCCACCAAACTAAGGAACCCGAGGGCAGCAGTAGGACCAGGAGATGCAGCCACTGAACTACACACGCTACAGAGCTTTTGCAAAACCACCACCAAAGGGTTCCTCCCAGCCACGTCCTCTCATCCGCCGGCCGTCTTGCAAAGGAGTGAAAGGTTGCCAAACTCGGGTAGACTCGGCTGCAGGCAGCGCACTCCGCACAACAAGAAAACAACAAAAAAACCAAAAAAGGTGTTGAGTTTTCACATGGATGTGTGAAAATGTTTCCACAAGTACCTGGGGGAGGGTTGGACAGCAGCTAAACCAGCGGATCAGAGTTCTCGTCCTGGTTCTGACGTGCCCACGTTGGACAAATATATTAGAATTTGATCTTCAACATGATGAACAATCTCCACTCTGATTGACATGACCAGGCTCTAGGTGTTGCGAACCCATGCTGATCTGGCCTTGAATTCCTCTATGCTCCATTCCCATGATGGACTGGGAATGAAACCACTTACCCCATTTAACAGAGAAGCGCTGGGGTCTTCAGTAATATTTCTAAGGACACTCTGGGACAGAGATGAAAAACAGATGAATGCTGGGAAGTATCATTGCTTAAAGTGGTTTAAAAACTCAAAATCCCTTAATCCTACCTTTGACTAGGGCTGCATTCACATAATCAAAGCTGAAGGTTTTTAATAACTGGCCTTGTGACGGTATAGTTCGCTCTACTCCTGTGACCCAATTTAGTCCTGCCAACATCTGCCCTCCAGTGGCTGTGTCATTGAAATGGACGTGAGGACACCCATCCCATCTTGCCGGGCACGCAAAGCATTCTGGGATGAACTTCACAGAGTTCTCAGCAGGAAAGACGTTGTGCTGTAGCCTGGGAACAATTTGTTCCTCTTTTCCTTCTTGTTTCCCTTCTTCCAGTTTTGTAAGCCCCCTCTGGACAGGCGCCTGTCTAATGATGGCATACCCCCAGCTACCTTGCTCTTGCTGTGCATCATAATCATTTGTGCAACATGCCCACGGAAAATATTTCCATTACAAGGTACTTCCGTTTAGAAAGCGGAGGGGAGTATCCACTGCCGATTTTCCCAGCGTACAGACTTCACTTCCTACTCTGGAATCCCATTGCTTGGTGTGTGAATGACTCCAAGGTTCAAGCAAGTTAGGGTCTTATTAAACCAATTTAGCTGTTTGTGTGAACCTGGCCCTAATAAGGGTTGGTTTACTTTTGCCAAACCACTGGTCTGAAACATGCTGTGAGGTCCCACAGACACTTTCCAACAGAAGGTGGTCTCATGTCTCATCAAGAGAACCCGGGGCAAAAGAGAAAGGGAGAAGTGCCCCCCCCCACCCCCAATTTAAAGTGCTGATAGTCTTAATTCTCCTCACAACAATCCCAGGGTATGGGAAAGGGGTCCGTCTCCCCCATCTTTAGATTTAGGTTGCTCCACTGCCTTTGATTTACATTCTGTCTCTCAGTCTCGGGACCCACATGGCAACTCTACTCCAAGAGAACAATGACCCATAGGTGCCTAACACCCACTGAAAGTCAAATATCAATTCAGAATCCAAAGAAAATCTTCCTGTGTTATAGCTCTCTCTCTCTCTTTGCTAAGCAGAATGGGCTCATTCTCTTTGCTTTAGTGGCGTTTACAACATTGCAAATTTTTTAAAAACAGCCCTAAAATAATCTATAGTGAGGAGAAGAAAGCACGATATTATTTCCTTGATCTCATCACAGTGAATGCATAGTACTTGGTAGCATGTATTAAAGTAGGCACAAATGCCGAAGTTGGACTTGGATCTGGGGGAGTTCCTCATCTGTAAAATGGAAATAATAATATAATAATAAAATAAAATAATAATAAGAAATAAAATTATTTGCCTCACAGGGCCATTGCAAGGGTGAACTAGAGAAAGATTGCAAAGCACTTTGAACACTGCAAGTACTATATAAATAAAGGAATATATGTATGGTGTATTTATTATTACTATTTAGTTTTTTTTAATCTACTACATTTGTATCCCCTTTTGGGTACAGGTTGCAATATTTATGTTTAGTTTATGTTTATGTTTTATTGTACATGTTTATTTTCTGTTGACCATGGCGAAAGCTAGCGTCTCAATAAATTGAATTGAATTGCATATAAATAGAGGGAATTACAGGAGACGAAAATGTATAATTTGGGGTCTAAGCAGAGATGCTCGCATTGATTGATTAATAAAGGTGCTAAGTTAGGTAATTAATTACAAAGGACAGTGAGATTTAGTAGCAGGCCTTGTGCGAGTGCTGAGTTTGGGGAGTAGAGAGGCAGGTTGTTTGGCAAAGAAACCTTTGTTCTGTACTCACAGGATCTGATGCAAAACTCATTGAACACGATAAGGGGGGAAATGTGCTTTAACAGGCATTAAATCAGGCCATTAATGAGTTTTATAAAGGTCAAAGGGCTGGCTCCACTTTTACGATCAATCCATCTTGCGTTATCAAAAGCCTTCGCGTTGCCCCAAGCGGATGAATTAAAGTGCAAGCTCTTTCCCCTTTTTATTGCTCTCCATCCAATATAAATGAATCCAAAAGGGCTGTTCGGTCACAGCCAGGGGATTTCCACCTCAAAATAACCCCAAACCCACCGGCCGAGATCAGGGACAGATAGTGCAAATGCGCTACTTTTCAAAGACCCCCACCTCATTAGAGGGGATGAAATTGCAGAGAGAGAAAGGGTCAGGCAAGCCTGGACTTTGCATCTCAAATACTTTTACTCAGCCTTTTGTCAACAAGAAGTGTCAGGAGAAATTACAACGGGACAAATTAGGCACCAATAAAGTTAATGATTATTCTTGTATCGGAGGAATCTGTACCAGGGGATCCTACAACAGGCACACCATGATTCAAAAGGGACAACCCAGAGCTAACCCAGGGGTGGGGAACTCAAGCTTAGGAGCTCAGCCAACTCAGGCTTAACATGGCCGAGACCTACCTCCTCATCTTCCCCCGCAAAACATTCCCCTCTCCATTTCTATCGAGGGTGTCACCATCCAGCCTGCCCCTCAGGCGCATAGCCTAGGATTTATCTTTGACTCCTCCCTCTCATTTACACCTCAGATCCAGGCTGTTGCCAAATCCTGCTGCTTTGCCCTGTAGAATATTGTTAAAATCCAGCCCTGCCTTACTGTTGTCACTGCAAAAACCCTAGTCCATGCTCTAGTCATCTCTCACCTTGACTACTGTAACTTCTTCACTGGTCTCCCCTGCTCTGATCTCACTCATCTCCGTTCAACGCTCGGCTGCCAGTCATCCACCTTGCCCGTCTCTTTAACCACGTTCAGCCCCCTCCTCTCTGCCCTACACTGGCTCCCTCTCTGGGAACGCATTCAGCACAAGCTCCTGGTCTAACTTCACCTTCAAGGCTCCTCATGGCCTTGCTCCCCCACATCTCTGCTCTTGTATCCTGCCACATTCCTGCCCAGGAGCTTCACTCCTCCCTCTGCTCCACCCGTACCTGCTTGCGACTCCCCGTCTCCTCTAAATGCCTTTGCCCCTTCTCTCTTGCTGCCCCCCCCCCCACTGCCTGGAACTCCCTCCCTGGATACATTCGTTCTGCTCCCTCCCAACTTTCAAATCCCTCCTGAAAACCCACCTCTTCCGTCAGGCGTTCCCTGTCTTTGTGAAATTGCATCCTCTTCCCTCCGAGTCTCTTCCCTGTAACTAAGTGAAGCACGTCCACCGGCATCTTCTCAACCTCACGAATGTATCCTTGTCTCTCTCGATGTTCACCTGGTCTCCCCCTTCCTTGTCTCTCTTAGATTGTAAGCCCCTTGGGGGCAGGGACCCATCTATAACTGATTGTACCCTGCCAGGTACACTGCTGGCGCTATATACATCAGAACAATAACTAATAATATCAGACCTGGAAGCCAGATGCAACCTCATGGCTAGTTTTTAGTTGGACCCTTTCGAGTACTTGGATCTGGCCCCTGGAACCAGCTCCTACCCTCTAGTACTGAAAGAGTGAGATCAGGCTAAGGGAGAAGGGCCTGCGCACAAGGACAGGGGACAGATCCATGGGACAAATCCATGATCTGGACCCTCCCGAGTGCACCCCTTAAGCACCCCAACTTCTATGCTGCCCTCAGAGTTTGTACTAATTTTTAAAGTGGCCCCTGGGAGGGAAAAGGTCCCCCCCCTGAGGCTAACCCTTTCAAATCAAAGGGAGAAGGTTTGAATTAGTCAAGCTGGCCAAAGGGATCAGACTTCTGATCGCTGGAGATAGAGGGTGAACAGGAGGGACTAGATTACTCCTTGTGACCCATTGGGCACTTCTCCGAAGCAACTAATACTAGTATCCTGTGGGAGATGGGATACTAGGCTATGTGCAGAGACCGACATTCATGGTGTCTTCCCCATCGGAGGCAATGGGGAAACCAGTGTCCGTGGACGGGCCTATGGTTTTGCGGATCCTTGGCTTGACCCACTAGGGCAGCGATGTTGTTAGGAGACTTTGGGAGCAGATCCTGCAGCTGGAAGGGTATAAGCATTAGGGGTGGAGGAAAGTTTGTTGGTTTGGATCTGCTGCATTACGGACAAGGAGGGGGTACGAGTCCATAGGGCCCAACTAACGAGAAAGCCCTGGAATCTGAGATCCAGAGCGATTTTGCTTCCCTCTCTAGAATCTAAGAACAGAGACTCCTTGTGCAATAAGGAAATTGGTGTGTGGTCTCCTAGCGGTGCACTGTGAACTACTTCCACGGGCCAACTTCTCAGTAAGAAGGGCCAGCAGCCCACAGGCTCTGGGACACCAGGAACTGCCACTCCAGTTCAGGCTAATAGTCCATGTAGCCCAGGTTCCTGTCTCCAATACTGGCCAATACCAACTGCTCTAGAAGACGGCGTACCAAATGCCCCAATGGACCATCAGGGAGTCACTTGCCCTTTCCAGAGGTTTCTCCTTCACTCTAGGGCGTCAGGATATATATCACGGAGCACGGCTTAGAATCTTCTCCCCCTGATGGACTGCTTCCTCATAGGCCCAAAACGCCATGGACCAACTCTTCCGAGAGCGTGTAGCCCGGCCATGCTGGAGCATTCCTCAGTGGGGTCCGGAAGCATGTCTCTCATATTGCTGGAGCCCTGTGCACTCCAGGGGGGCTAGCTGTGCTGAGGACACTGTGGGGCACACCATGAAGGGCTCCCCACTCCCTTGGAAGCGTCCCCTTTCTTGATGGGCCGCTGTAGAAACAACAGCAGGCTGCATACTATGTAAGGTGACGGGAGCCTCCACCAGACCAGAAGGGGTGACCCAGGCCAGATGTTCCCCACCCCTGGGACATCGACTTTATACGGGATACAGTTCTGGTTGTGTTCATTAGTCATAAAGGGCATGGTTCTGTGCTATGCCAGGAAAGGAGAACCTCAAGCCTGGGGGCAAAACGTTTTTATGTGGTTCCCCCTTCCCAGCGCCTGGATCCAGTTCCTACCTCCAAGCGCTGAAAAACTGAGCTCGGGGGAAGAGAGCAGAGATGAGAGCCTGCACGCAAGAAGAGAGGAGGGATCCATGATTGGACCCTCCACTTCCTCGGTGCACCCCCACCCCGAACGTCAATCCCCCTGGAGCTTGTGCTAATTTTCAAAGTAGCCCCCGAGGGAAAAGGCTCACCGCCCGCTGTGCTAAGTGGTCGGTCTTCCTGGCTTAGGTATTGAGCCACCCAGGTGAGATAGGAGAGATTAGGAGAGGGGCAAGTTTTCCAGTTATCTAGCGGAAGCCAGAAGGGCATCAATTACCCGGCGACACAAAACAAGACCATCAACACTTCCCCCTTCCCTCCCAAGGACAGAGTCAAAGCGGGTTGCGGTGTCCAAGATCATTTTTATCTCTATCTGTAAGCAAGTAGTTTACAGTGCCATTGGATTTCCATGGAACAAACAAAGACGCCAAAACACCAAAGGAATGCAGAATTCCGGAAAAGATTCACACACAAAAAAGTGCTACACAAAACAACAAACAAACAAATGGAAGGAGATACCATAAAAACCAGGGGGGGGGGGGAAGCGAGAGAGAAGGAAATGTCACGTGTAGGACACCAAGAGCCTCTCTCCCACCATGAGGCGCGTGTGCAGTACAATCAGAGGTTGGCCCGTCAGGGCATCACCAAATCACATTCTTAAGACGAGAGATAGTCCAAGCAAAATATATCTATCTATCTATATATATGTATATATACATATAGACTTCAATCTCTTAATGTCTTTATACAGGTGCGAATGGAGGGATGAAGTGAAAGAATGGGGAAGGGGGTTGAAGTGGGTGAGCAAGAGAAAGAAAAAGCTCTCCATCTGTCCTTGGTCCTTCCAAAACCAAAGCAGAGAGACGGCTTTGGTGCTAGGTGAGCTACTGACCCTCAACCAGATCTCCTAACATGAGGAAGAGAGGCCTCCAGCAAGGTGACTGTCCACCCCACCCCTTCAACCTCCACTTAAAGGGAAGGACTGCAAGATGGTGGCTACACCAGAACACACCGGCCCGCTACAAAAAGGAGAGCGAGAATGATTTACATGAAGTCATCTTCAACCATGGTTCTCAAGAGAGGTCTATGGACAAGCCTTCTCCGGGTTCCATTTTGCAGCCTGCCTAGAGGTTGGCAGTAAGGGGAGCCAAAGCTTGGTTCTTGGGAGGATCTTTCATGCCACAGCCCAACTATGCAAGAGAAAGTTGGCCTGCAACAAGGAGAACCAAACAGAAACCAACCTGGACATGCCATTTTCAGAACTGTAACCATGTACTGCTATGACCTAGACAGCTGGCCCCTCATGAGTCCTGTTCACTATGGATCTCCATACTTGGTGCAACACAGCTTCTCTAACTTAGAACCTGATAAATCCCAAACTCTAGTCTAGTGGTCTCCCCACCAGGAGTTGGGTTGTTTTGCTCTTGCTGCATCCAACAACATCTCCACGACTCTTGCCCGGAAAAAGTGGCGAACGCTCAGTCCTTTCCACCAGTCCCTGAATACCCCTCGTTGGAACAACCTCCCCGTAAGGAAGTCAGAAATAGCTCCTTCCAAAGCCGGTCAACGCTGGCGTTTCCAGTTAGCAAGACCAGACCAACGGAAGGAGACGCAGCTTCCTCCTTAGGGGTTGAATGCACTAGTGTCTCCATTGACCCAACCCTTTCCTCTCGAACTCTGCACCTAAATTAAGTGGCTTTAGACCTTCCCTTCACCGCAAGATGCCACCTTGAAGGACCCTCCAAAAGCAGCAGGGACAAGGGGCAAAGAACAGGAAGGACAGAGCTTCGGATGCCGCACTGAAGCATCAGTTACTGCAGAGAGAGAGAGAGGGAGAGACACCTAGGGAGGTTTCTGAAGACAGGGAAGAGGAACTCAAACACACAGGCATAAAGGGGATTAAATAAATTAATTTCTTCCAGTGTTTCCCTTTTAGGGAGTTAGTAAATAAAGACATTTCCCCCCTCCACCCTGGCTGGGTACAGCAAAGGAAGGCAGTGGCACAAGGACTTGCCAGCTGGATGGGTCCCAAGCTAACGTCTTTGGCGGGAAACCACGTAACCGTCTCCCCCCCACAGCAGCAGCTTCCCCCATTGGGCCGAGTTTAACCCTTTATAATCGAGTCTCTCTCAAAAGCTGGATCTGACCAGGAAGAGCCAGGAAAATCAGGGTCTCCATCTAGTCCGGTTCAGCTGGGTCGTTAGCCCAAAGGCAGGAAAGTAAGGATGGACGGGGGGAAGGAACCACCCCGGACAGTGCATCCTCCGGCATCTTTCACTGCCCTTTCCAGGGGGAACCAGGCCAGGGAAGATCTGGGAGCAGATCCTTATTAAAAGCTTAAAATGGCAGCTGGGTAAATGGCAGGGCTGGTGGGTTTGGCTGTGAATTGGGGGGAGCAGCTGTGAGGAAGCAGCACACACAGCGAGTGAGGTCTTGGTTTCCAGTGTTTCTCCCTTAGCAGAAGTGAGTCTCCCTTAGACGCGCTGGATCTCAAACAGCTTCACATCCGTGTCATACCAAATGGGAGGATCCACGTTCCTAGAACAGAAAGACAAAGTGGGTTGGTTCTCTGGGCGAAGGACTCCCGGCCTCTGGCTGGGATCATCAGGATGTTGGCAACTTTATAAACAGCAACAACCACCGCCACTTAGCATTTCTAGCGCTCCCGGCGTACGCAACACTTGGCAGTCACAGAGTTTCGGAGACAGGTCCCTGCCCAGTGGGCTCACAATCTAAGGTGGACATGGGTGAGGGGAACACAGGGACAGACTGTCGCGGAGAAACATAGGGTCACACACGTGTAACACGGGAATACATGTAGACTACAAGTCTGGTGAATCTGTAATGCCAAAGGGTCCACATGTATGTAAGGTTACAGTGAGAGCTGTAGAACTCAAATTAAGGCTCTGGCACCAGGCTAAGAGAGAACAAAATGGGTATTGAAGGTCTCTCGCCAGACAGCCCTGTTGAGATGTAAATTGACTTCCATGTTTGCCTGGGCTGACTACGTGTCCTGACCCACGATTCCCCAAAGGAGAGAACAGAGACAAAGACTATTTAAATGAGCCAGTAAGTCACCTAGAGGAAGCTCATTCCTACAGCCATCTTGAGGGCTGATCTGCATATGAAAGGCCAGCCAGCAGCTAGGCTGGAGAAACCATGAGGAGAGAGACAGGATTTTGCTTTTTACCAACTAAGCAGCCAGCGCCCAGTCGTTCTACCTTTATGGCTGAGAAACGAGAAGTTTATGGACCTTTATAGGGTAAGATTAATTTAGGAACTCAACCAGTATAGGTTAGGAATGCGTTAAGTTTACCTTTCATTACTAATAACCACTCTGTATCAACTATCTTGCTTATGTAATCAATAAACTTACTTCTTATCTTTATAAAGAAGTGTCGGTGTCTAACATTGGAACACAAGTGAGCAACAAACCCAGAGAGTAAAGAGTCTGTAAACGGGAAGGATCGGGCCCTTGGGTGACAAAGGAGTTTCATTGTGGCCCACTTGAATTAGCCAGAGAGAGAGACTGATTCGAGAGAGCTGTGCGCAAGGGAAACTGAGTCACTGAAACCCGGTAAAGTGGGGGTGCGGACCCCCAAACCCGTGACACAGACACATTCCCATTTTACAGATGGGGGAACTGAGGCTGAGAGGCTGTGACTTGCCCACGGTCCCCCAGTGAGCTCATGACTAGGGCAGGATTTTAACCCTGGCTTCCCAGGTCCAAGTCTAGCACCTTAGGCTGCGTTCCCATCTGCGGTGGCGGCAGAGGGAGGGCCGAGGGAAGCCGGCTGACAGGGAAAGACCTGTCGGTGCGACCGGGGATCTGCATGTCAGAGCAGGATTTTGCGCCCTGACACGCGCGAGAGAAGCCGCGGCAGATCCCCGTTCGCACCGGCTCTTTCCCTGTCAGCCGGCTCCTCCGTGCTGCCGCGTCTTCCCTCGCCCCTCCCTCTGCCGCCGCCGATGGGAATGCAGCCTTATCCAGCACCACATTGTCCCCAGATAGAGTCAGGTGTTGTGGCGCCCCCTGCAGGAGCTGGCATCCTGCCGCTGGCTCTTCTAAACCACGCTCCACAGCTCCGCCTGCTGGAGCATTTCAGTAACTGCAAGTTCTCCCACAACCAGCACTTCCTCTACCCAAAGCCAGTGGATAACCGTGCTGAACTTGAACCTAGGAGAACCCAGGGTCTCATCTTAGTCACAAACTCACTAGGTGGCCTTGGGTAAGTCACTGCCTCTCAGCATCAGTTTCACCCATATGTAAAATGAGACTGTACAGGCCGGTCATTTATTCAGACTGTTTTGCATTGATCCGTATTTAAAATGGTCAGATGAATAAATAATCACCCTGGACAAACCCCTCTCTCTCCCTATGTGCCCCTCGTGTCTCCCATCCCTTGTCTATCCTAGATTGTAAGCTCCTTGGGGCAGAGATCTGTCTCTAGTCATGACTTTTCAGCACCAAGCACATTGATGGTGCTATAGATTACCAAACAAACAATTCTCCACAGTGACACATGCAGAGAGCGCCTAGAACCGGACAAGCTAGGAGCGCATACCCGACCCAAGGCCGTCAGGCTCAGCTCAGCATCCCCAGCGGTGGAAGGTCCCGCCCCACATGGAATGCCATGATGTCACGGTGCTATGGGGCGGGGCCACCCTGCTTCTTGGGGTCCATGATTACTATTAATTATTTGTTTTGATTTACATCCCACCCTATCTAAAGAGGTTCAGGCCAGCTCACAGCGATCACACACACCAACAGCTTAACCAACTCTAAATAAATCACACAGTGGAGACACCGTCCCCAGACCGGACAGTAGGCCTCCACTTACCATTCCATCCACCCCCTCCCATGCCCCTGCCCCCCACGCAGGGGGAGACCCTTTCCACCCACTTTCCCCCTTCAGCCCATTTGTTCCCTTCACAGAAGGGGTGTGACCATCCCTCCAAATCCTCCCTTCCAGCCAATTACCATTTACTGCCTCCCCACCAGCCTGTACCCCCATCCAGACCCTCCGAAAGGGGCCAGGGTTGTCCCGGTACCTCACCCCCCTTCCCTGTTACTTATCAAAAATAAAAGAATAAAAATAGGCCACGTGGCCACATTGGAAAGGGGGTGGGGCTACAACATCCCCACGCCCCCTTTTCTGACACGGCCCTGACCCCGCCCCCTCTCCAAAAGCGCCTTGATATCATGGCACTTCTAAGGAGCGGGCAAATTGGGCTTCATCTCCGGTCCAATCCGGCTCATTCCTAAATCCGGGATCCAAACAGATTCCTCACACGCAGGAGGTCCTCCCGTTGCAAGAAAACGACGCAGGCTGGAGTCACAGCCGACCGATTTACCTTAAATAAATAACTCCCCACATGTAGGTTCGGAACCACATGGCCGTGCCGGAGTTGGCCTGGTACTTGCGGATCAGGATGGGGTGAGGGACGGGCAGCAGCCCCACCAGGGTGCCATGCTGTAAGAACTTCAGGATCTCAGACTCGTCTGTCAGGCCCCTGGCACAGAGAGAAAGAAGAGGAGCAATCGTGAGGTCTAGACCTGTCCCCAGCGGAATCCGTGGTCGCAGAGAGAGCTCACACGGCAGGCAAAGTTCCAGGATGATCCTAAACCCGTGCGTGCGCTGCCAAAGGTACTGGGAACGTGCATACGGTGCGTGCAAATACCGCGTACCATGGCGTAGGCGTTTTAGGATCAGGCTGTCTAACCGGGCACAGGAGCGAGGAACCTTTTCTCTCCCGTGGGCCATTTTGAGAATTACTACAAGCGCTGCAAAACACACAGGAGTTGGGGGGGTCCAGCTCATGGATCTAAGCCGGGGGTGGCGAACCTCAGGCCTGGAGGTCAAATGAAGCCTGTGGCTAGATTTTATGTGGCCCCTTTTTAGCGCCTGGAACTGGACTCACGTCGGCAGGCTTTCCCTAGCTCCTCGCCCCCAGAGGCTGCTTGCTGATCCTCCTCCTACTCTCCTGTCACTCAGGATCCTTCCCACCCCACCCCATAACTAAGCTAAGCCCCTGCGACTTCTCCATGTCGTTGATGCATCCCTGTTTCTCCCTAGATTCTTGTCAACCCTAGATTGTCAGCCCTTTGGGGCAGGGATCTGTCTCTTACTAACGATTGTGCAGTGCCAGGCACACAGCTGGTGCTATATGAATCATCAGCATCATCAAAGTAGTGCCGTTTTCCTCCCTGGACCGGCGGCAACTACAGCTACAATAGGAACTAAAATTAGGACCCGTGGGTAATGTCTACATTTTCGGGCACCCCACTGGACTCCCCGAGGACCAATCGGGTGTCCGATGCCCAAAAATGCAAGCATTACCCAGAGAAATTGACACGCCCCAGCGGTCCCAGCCGGGGCCTGTCAATTTCAAAGGCCTCTCAGTTAAGAGGTGCTCTAGTGGGGAAGTGGCCTTTGAAGGGGCCAGGATCTGGTCAGTTTCCAAGGCTGGAAACTCTGGTGGCACCTGAACATACAGCCAATCCCATTGTTGGGACAATCTTCCACTGTCACTCAGAGCTTGCTGGGTACACACCAGTTACTTGGGCCCCCCCACCACAAACTTGCCTCTTCCGGCTCCTCCCCTGCCCCCCCCCCCTCCCCCTACGTACTTGTCAATGCAGATTTTCTCCACCTGGGGGACCAGCACCTGTCAGAGTCTCATGATTGTCTGCAGAGGCAACTTTGACTTCCAAGACATCACCTGGGGGGGGGAAAAGGCGGGGGGGGGGGGCAAGAGGGTCACCGAGGAGATCAGCACCCGGGGTTTGAGCAGTTCGGAGGGTTAACCCTTGGCAAGATAAATATCTCCACTCACAGTAAGCAGAATATTTGTTATTATTATTATGATGCACTGTACAATCCACAGAGACAGGTCCCTACTCCTAAGGAGATTACAAGCTGAGAGACAAAGGAGGGGGGGGTACGAGGGAGAGGTGAACACCGGGAAAGGCAAGAGGACATTCATGAGGTTGAGAGGTTGCAGGTGCACGTGCTTTGCTTAGTTACAGGGAATTAGGTTCTGAGTGAGGGAGAAAGGACGGAGTATCGAAGTCACGAAGAGGGATGTGTATTAGGGCTGAAGGACGCCAGTGGATCCCAGTGGATCAGGTATTGGACTAGGACTTGGGAGACCAGGGTTCTAAGCCCTGATCTGACTGGGTGGCCTTTGGCAAGTCACTCTCTCAGCCTCAGTTTTCCATGTGGAAAATGGGAATAATAATGACCTCCCTCGCAGGGGTGTTATGACGGGGCTGAAACTGCCTCCAACCGGATTCCGTTTCCGGCAGAATCCGGCCGTTTCGGCTGATCCGGCAAACGAACGACTATTTCACCAGCGCGCAAAAGGGTGGATGCCATACAGCAAAATGGCGGTTGGACGTCCTGCAGCATGGCGGGCGCCACTTTGGGCAAGGCGCGAGAACGCAGCGAAAGGGACGGTGGGTTTTCCGATTGGAATGTCACCGTGGATTAAATCCATGGTGAAATTCCAACGGCCTTTCCGTTGACCGTCGCCACGGAGGGGTAGCGGTATCTCAAAAGGTCTTCTCGCTAAGAGGGACACCTGCAGGCTGCACACTCAGCTTCCCCCTTAGATACAGGAACGTGGAACCCACTCGGGACCCCACAAGGGTTGAATGTCCCCAGCTTCGGAAACTGGAATTCCGTCCCCCACCCCCTTTTCCTCCATCCCAACTTCTCTCACCCAGTCAGGAGTCGGGTTCCATTGCCCGCTCGAGGACGCACTGGACAGACGCCTTCGATCCCTCTTGGGCTTCGGTGTGGCTTCCTAGAAAGAAGAAACGAGACACAGCGGGAGCATCACGAACAGGCGTTAGAATCTTAGATCATAAAATCTTAAAAGTTAGAAAGGACCTCGTGGGCTACGTAGTCCAACCCCCGGCTCAGATGCAGGATGACAACAGCTACAACATCCCCAACAGGTGGTCGTGAAGGCTAATTTTTTTTTTAAACAAAACACAACCCTCCAGCGATGGAGAGCCTGCAACTTCCCTAGGCAACTTGTTCCATTTGCTGCACCGCTCTCGCAGCTAGGAAGTTTTTCCTGGTATCTCACCCAAATCTGCCTTCCTGTAACTGGAGCCTATTCCTTCTAATCCTGCCCTCCATGGCCCATTCACGGAATGGTTCCTTGCTCTGTTCTTCACGTATTTGGAGACTGCTCTTGTGTCTCTCAATCCTCTCTTCGCTAGGCTAAACATACCCGACCTTCAACCTGACCTGACCCTTTATCAGCCTTGCTCCATCCACCCCAGTGGAACCATTAACATACTTAAAACTGGGCCCATGCTGAAACTTCTTTGATGAACTGAGGCCTCAATTATAGGGGGGTGGGGGTCAGGAGAGCAAGGGGAACAAGTCCAGTCTCAGAAGCTTTGTTCTCGCCGATCTTTCTTCCATCAACCACCCCCCTTCCCAAAACAACAACAGAGTTTTGCAATGTTTACTGGTTGCAATATCCTTGTACAGCCCACTCTGAGGCCACTATCAGGTTTCAATCAAGCTTCTAAAAATAAGTTAATAAAAATGCTGCTTAATCTCCCAGCCCCCTTCCACCTTCTCTCCCTCACAGCCTGAGAAACCAATCCCTCTACTCCCCACATATCGCCCCGCTCCCCCATCCCTTTTCCCAGTCTAGTTCTCTGCTGACACATTTAGGGGACAGCGGATGGAATTATGCAGCAATATGTCAAACCAAGGTGCTTTCAAGAGGATTCCCACCGATAAGAGATCATTGCTCAATGGGATTTTTAAACAGGTTAGAAGAGGAGGAAGCCTGACCAACACATTGATGGATTAATGGTTCTTTGCAGGAAGGAAGAACTTTAAAAAAATTCCCTATTTCATCCAACACAGATGTGCTGATTAATGAACAGCTTGCTGTTCCCTGTCCCAGGGATCTGGCCTCAGCCCTTCTAGGCACCCCTGGGAGGACCAGCTCGCTGTTCTCTGCCCCAGGGATCTGGCCTCAGCCTTTCTAGGCACCCCTGGAGGACCAGCTCGCTGTTCCCTGTCCCAGGAATTTGGCCTCAGCCTTTCTAAGCACCCTGGAAAACCAGCTCGCCATTCCCTGTCCCAGGGATCTGCCCTCAGCCCTTCTAGGCACCCTGGAGGACCAGCTCGCTGTTCCCTGTCCCAGGAATCTGGCCTCAGCCCTTCTAGGCACCCCTGGGAGGACCAGCTCGCTGTTCCCTGTCCCAAGGATATGGCCTCAGCCCTTCTAGGGACTCTGGAGGACCAGCTCACTGTTCGGAATGTTGCTTCAGTTCCAACACTGCTCCTGAATGGCTCAGGTAAAACTTGCCACACGAGATCATGACACCCTATAGATACAAAAGTGCTCACGGGGAGATAAGAGAGAGTTGAAACGAGCGCTCAAAAAAACCCAAAAACCAGGTAAACCCATCAAGGTACTCTACCCAAACCGAACATGGTGGTTGCGAGTCCCCTTCCAGCCATAGGATTCTAACCATGTGTTATTCTACAATCATAGCGGCAATGGGCAGCGGTTAAAGCTCTGAGCAAGAGAAGGCTTTGCAATCAGCATCACAGCTAAGGGTTTCCTGGCCCATTCCTAGCTCCTCGCCCCCCACAAATTCCTCACGGAGGCCTTTCCCCATAGAACGTCTTATTCTTTCAGGAGCCTCCCTCCTCCTCTGGTAACTAAGCTAAAAGGGTGCGACTCCATGAACGACGTCCTTTCCTAGCTTCCTTGTCCCTCCTGGAGGGTAAGCCCCTCGGGGCAGGGAACTGTCTCGAATCGTGAGTGCTCAGCCCCCGGAACAACATGGCTGGGGCCGTAGAAGGCGCTCCCGGTCAGCGCCCACGCTTGGGTCTAAACGGTTCTCTTGAGCAGCTAGCGCCAGTCAACAACGCGAGAGAGCACGAAGGTAGGTGCGCGCACGCAGACCCTGCTGGCAAGGCAGGGTTGGCAGGTTTTAGCCTCGTGCGCTAGCGTCCGTAGACCAGCCTAGGATGAAGCCCACACAACACAAGGCCAGGCCATTGTCCTAACCACCCCCAGCCCGGCGGACTCTCCCCTCCTGGACGGCCGAGCGTGAGGGAACGCGCAGCCTTACCCCGCTCCAGGACTCAGCGTCGCTGACGACCGCAGCCGGGCTGCCCTCAGACAGAGCTTGGGAAGACTCTGGTTCTAGGGAGCGCATGGTCCCGTCTTCCGATACCTGCGATTTCTCGGTGAGCTTATCGATGCCTGGATATGGGAAGGGAAAGCGAAGGGCAGCCTGAGAGAGGGCTTGGTATTGCTTTATCCACTAGGCCTTAGACACAACAGATCCCCCCCAATGCTTCTGGTTCCACACAGACCCCTCAGTCTCTCCTACCCCATTAAGTGTGGACTTGGGCTCCCCCCGCCCCCCCATTCCATACATGGGGCAGAGGGACTTCTCCTAGGGGTCCGTCACCGACAGGATCGAACTGGTCCTGGCCCAGGCACCGTCTCTACTGAAGCCTGGGCCATGCAAGCTCCGCAGCTGCGCAAGACGCTGAACGCCATGGCGGAAAGCGAGGAATACTTCAGCCCCCGCCCCTTACGGATTGGGGACTCCACTGGAGACGAGGGACAGAGTCACTTTGAAAAACCAGACCCAGGTTCGTGTTCTAACTTCTCCTTCCCAACAGCCAGACTGCGGTTCAGCCAGCGGCCTTGCAGGTCCAACCTGGCCATTTCTCTTTTTTTTTTTTTTTTAAACCGAGCATAAATTTCCAGAAGGACATCATGCAACAACTCCAAACCAGTGGCATAGCTAGCTTTAATAAGGGCTCTGGAGCAAGTCAAATTTCTGGGCCTATGCCAACTGGGATTGAGGAGGAGGGGGAGGCCAGAGCAGGAGGAGGCTGGGGCAGGCATGGGACGGGCAATGGGGCATGTGGGGCACTGGAGTAGGGGGCAAAGTAAGGCACCAGGGCAGACCAGTGCTGCGGTGGGTTGGCAACCACGGGCAGAGACGGCACTGGCTTACACTAGGGAAGGTACAGGCAGCTCTGGCAGAGATAAAAGCAGGCTATTTGGATGTCTCGATTGGGCTGGTCCTACTAGGCCCCCGGAAAGTCTGGGTGCATGGTTCCACCTGTAGCTATGCCTCTGCTCCAAGCTCTGCATGCTTCTTAACTCACATCATTCATGCTGGTACGTTTGAACAGGGTTCGATTCCCCCTGCAGGCTAGAAAAATGGCGGACACTATGTTGATGCCTTTTGTGTAATCCAGACCGCCGGCGAATTGCCGTGAGGCGATCTGGCCCACATTGGCTAAGACGTTGGACAGCCCTGGTCGACATGAAGACCAAGCGCATCCAACCCCTTGTAAAGCAAGTTTCGTGACCCCCTTCTTGAACCCTCCACGCGCTGAAGGGCTCAGGCTGACCTGGTGTTGCCACAAGACTGGTCTTCAGCGTCCCTGGTTCGGCAGGAGCTGCTGGCCGCGACCCTTCCATGGAGATCGCCTCCTGGGAGTTGGTGCGAGAAATGGGCTCGGGAGCCTTCTTCTTGCGCTGCAGAGCTTTCTGGATGGACTGCGCGTCGGTGGGCAGGTTGGCCAGCTGGTGAAACACGTTCCGCTTGCGGATAATTGCGTAGACCAAATTGGAGTTCCCTGGAAACGGATGGAGAGAAAAGACTGAGCTCTCTGCTAACAGCCGTGGGGTTCCCCCGCGTGCCACGCCCCCCGCATTCGCTAGCAGAGACAGAATGGCTTGCGACTGCGGAATCACTTTCGTCTCAGGCAAACGGGCTGGGGTCACAATACCGATTGCTCGTTAGCAAGCCTTCGCTGCTTTCGGGAGTCATGGGATTATTTTAATTAACTTGTTTAAAATTATATTCCACCCTCACCCTAAGGGTGGGTTATAGCAAAAAACAAACAAACAACATAAAAATCGGACACAAAAATAGATTTTAAAAATCCTCTAGAAACCCAAACACCTATCCCCACCTGCCAAAGACACGGCCCAAAAGAAAGATCTTACACTACCTCTAGAAACCCACACCCAAACACCTATCCCCACCTGCCAAAGACACGGCCCAAAAGAAAGATCTTACAATACCTCTAGAAACCCAAACCCCTATCCCCACCTGCCAAAGACACGGCCCAAAAGAAAGATCTTACACTACCTCTAGAAATCCACACCCAAACACCTAACCTCACCTGCCAAAGACACGGCCCAAAAGAAAGATCTTACAATACCTCTAGAAACCCAAACCCCTATCCCCACCTGCCAAAGACACGGCCCAAAAGAAAGATCTTACAATACCTCTAGAAGGGGCTCGGGCTTGGACGCAGCTCTAGGGGGAAGAGGGTTTCACAATACAGGGGCAGCGGCTGAGAAGGCCCCACTGTGTGCCTTCTCCGTATGAACCCAGCCAGCAGATGCTACTTGCAGGAGGACACGCTTGCCTGACTGCGATGGAGCACAGGACCCAGTACAAGTTCTGCACCACTCCTAGTTTTTATAAACTTCTATCCTATCCCCTCTCGGTCGTCTCTTCTCCAAGCTGAAGAGTCTGGAGACGACAGAGGGGATAGGATAGAAGTTTATAAAACCGGGAGTGGTGCAGAAGAAGTCGCTAGGGAGCGGTTATTTACCCTCGCTAAGATACTAGAACAAGGGGACACTCCATGAAATTAACTGGCAGCAGGTTTAAAACAAATAAGAGAAAGTATTTTTTCCACTCAGCGTACAATTAACTTGTGAAATTTACTGCCGGAGGAAGTGGTCTCGGCCAGTAGTATCGAGTTCTTGGAGGATAGGTCATTCATGGCTATTAGCCAAGTAGGTTTTGGGGAACGTAACCTCTTACTGTTGGGGGATGGACCTACAGGGAATGGATTGCCCATTGTGACCTGTTGGGTACTTCTCCCAAGAGACAGAGATGGGCCACTGTTGGAGACAGGATACTGGGCTTGATGGACTGTCGGTCTGACCCAGTACGGCACAACGACTTACGTTCTTAATGGTTCTCGGTTCTCGTGAGAAATCAAAGCGATTCTCGTTTCAGCCCTAGTTGGGGCTGCTGTGGATGAACAGGGAGGATGTTGCTACTGTCTCCTAACAGCCAATCAGCAGTAGCAGCAGCACCAGGCTTGGCCTCCATCAAGTTCAATGACCAGGGGTGTGAACAGGAGTTGCGGGAGCGGTGGGAGCTAGCAGGACAGGGCCACGAGCTCCTCTGAATACCCCAATTCTGTGTCTGCGTCTGCGTCTGCGTCTGCGTCTGCGTCTGCGTCTGCGTCTGCGTCTGCGTCTGCGTCTGCGTCTGCGTCTGCGTCTGCGTCTGCGTGAAAGGGTAGGACTCTGGGGCAGGGTTGAGCCTGGGTATTTCCAAGCTGGGGATGGGGCTGTTCTAATAAGCCACTCACCATCAAACTGGTACTGGATGATGTTATTGAAAACCTCCAGCAAGAAGAAGACAAGGTGGTGGTTCTGCACCGTGGAGAAGAGGAACCAGGTGGTGGAGAAGGCTTCCAGGAGATGCAGCAGCTTGTTCGCGGCAACCATGGAGAGAGACTTCAAGTACGGCGATACTGGAATGGGGAAGAGGAGGCGTCAGGATGGAAACTGGTCTCCCACTACAACCCCCTCACTGGTTTGGCTCAACCGCCATCTGCAAAAACCCTAGAGGAGGATTCAATAGGGAAGAGGCCAAGAGGATTGCACAGAAAGGACTCTCATGAGTTATGGGAGGAGAATCTTTCCTGCAGGGATTTTGAAAGCTACCCTATGGTATGTCGGCAGAGTACTGCTCCCTATTCATTTCGAAAAGGCAACAGGGAAACTTGCTGCTTCTACCATTCAATAGGGTTTTTCCCATAAGAGACAGTCGGTGCTGCAAGCATTAACGCTCTTAGCATTAAGGGGTTTAAGCACTTCTGCCTAAAATCAGGGATGACCGGGCAGCAGATTGAGATCGCCTGGTAGAGGACACGCTGGTCTCTAGTGTGACGAGGGGGTGGGGGACCAGACCAGCCTCTCGGGAGGAGGGCAGGACGGGTCCCCAGGAGATAAGGTAGGACAGCTCCTCTGGCACGGTGGGGGAAGGCTCTCTCTAAAGGGGACTGCTACTCGCCACTCCCAAGACCACTTGCTGAGGAACCCTAGTGCTGGAAGTCAACGGGAAGGGGGTCTCAGCCTGGAGTGCCAAAAAATCCTGGCAGATCGTCGGAGTTTGCAGCCTGAAGTCTGGCCACCCTGACCTAAAGGGAGTCACTGCCATCTGCTGGAGGAAAAGGAGTATTGCAGCTGTTTGGGTCCTTGCTTCGGTCACTGCTTCGGTGTCGAGGCCTGAGACCCAGTTTACAGGCCCTGATTGGCCAAGCCGGCAGCTGTGTGAGCCAAAGCTCCTTGGACTCAGGCCAGACTTCCTAGCTGCCCCCTGCAAAGTGCTCCATAGGGGGTCTGGCCACATTGGAAAGGGAGTAAAGGAATGCTTTAGCACCCGCCCCATCGTTACAGAGCGCCGTAGCCACTCACAGGGTTCCTACCCTCCCTCCAGGCTTTCGGGGTGGGGAAAGCCCCTTTCCAACATAACCCCCAAGGAACAGGGTTGGGAAAGTCCCTATGGCCCTACCCACCCCCTTTGCCACCATGGCCCTCCCCTGCTGCCCCAAGAAGCTCTGGTTTCCCTGTGTTACTGGGAGCCGGGGGGGACTTGGGATCAATCAAAACCCAGAGAGGTGACAAGCGTCAGTGAGGTGAGGACTCAGTAGAGCCAGGTTGCATGAAGCCAAGGTCCAGCGCGATTGGGCTCCGACTCAGCTTTAGCCCACCTTGGCTCTGGTGCGGGGCCCAATCCGTGTTGCCTTTTCAGGAAGGGAAGCTGACTTGGCCAGGATGGCTCCATACCCACAGGCTCTTTCTGCCTCTTAGCTCTCTGACCGCTCTACTAGACGTAACCCTGTCAACAGCGGGGATTGAACTCTCGCTCTGCATGAGCCTCTCTCGGCTAAGCTAGAAGATCTGGTTCGGTTAGCGCTGTAGAGTAGCCGGCTCATGAACCCGGGGGTGGAGGGTGGACTGACACCACCATGCCACTAGAGGGGCCCAGTGTGCCAACCCTCTGGGGCTCCATACCGCCTTTCCCCAGCATTGCTCGTTGCAGGAACCCTGAACTCGAGGACTTTTCCTCCACGGTAACGAAGCTGGCCTAGGGAGCCCGGCCAAACCGGCGTGGGAAAGTGCCCCACTCCCCGGCATTACATTAACAGCAAAGCTAGGGCCGTTTACCATTCACAATGATGGTGAGCAGGCAGTCGAAGAGGGGCTGGAGCCGCTGGTGCCCACTGGTGATGATCTTGTGAAAGACCTACAGCAAGGAAGGAGAGGGACACACTGAGAAACCACTGGAACCACCAGCTTCTTAGGAATAGGACCTCCCTGGCAGGGGGTGGAGCCGTGGAGCAAGGGGACTGCCACGCCCCTTTCCAATATAACCCCACTCTTCACAGAGGGCAGTGACATCATGATTCTCCATTGGGTGGGAAAGACCCTCCCCTTCCACCCACCCTTTCTGGCACGGCCATTCCTTGGATTCCTCCTGCTTATCAGAGGTGCCCCTGGCCGGCCTGGAGAAATCAGGGTTTAGCTTGGAGCCTCCAAGTCAAAACTTGCGAGTCTCAGACTCTGGACAAAACCCAGAGAGGTGGAAACCCTTGTGTCTTTTTTGGCAGGGCACTTGGCACTCCTTTGCCATGGGCGTCTACTTCAGAGTCGTCTTAGCCCTCATTTACAAAGAGGAGTTGGCACCTTCTCTACAGCTTCCCACCCAGGGCTTAATCTGGTCGGAGGGGGGGAATGCCAAGGCCGTACCCCCTGTGCCAGAGCTTGCCAGAGCAGACAGCTGAACCCTAGCAGGGTGAGTTCGGAAAAGCCATTCCGATTTCGCAGAAAAGTTCCACAAAGTTGGAACGGCTCGTCGGAATTCCACTTGGAATTCCAACTGATTTTTTGGTCAGAATTCCAACTGGAAGGCCTTTCCGCATGGCACAAAAAGCCTCCCACCCCCGTTCCCGGTTCAGTCCTCGGGAGTTCTCATCGGACTGGTTCCAACAAAATCAGAAACGGGTGAAAATTCCAGCCCTAAAGCCTAGTTCCCAGCTAGTAGTCCAACTACTGGACACCCCCCACCCACCCCCACTGAACAGAAAGACAGGAGGTCTTGTCATTTAATCTATACGATGACCAGCACAGAGGGCGGACCAGGAAAGTCGTTAATGAACGCCAAATAAATCACCCACCTTTTTCCTAGCTTTTGTTTCCAACCCTGAAAGGGCCCAATATCACCCTTGTCCCAGCCTGTCACGTTTTGGGATGCGCACACTCTCCTTTTGGAAACGCTGGGGGACGCTCTGTCCCATCTGACAGCTGGGGCAGGATGTCGGCGTCCCCACTCCCAGGAAGGGGGCGGGGCTCGAGGAGGCCGGCTTCTGGGTCGCTCCCTCAAATGCGGGGAGCAGCCAACGGCAAAGGGGCACGGCCAAAAGTGGCCTGCCCTTTGGCTGTGGCCGGCAGATGGAGCCGGTGCAGTCAGCATTTGGAGGGAGGGGTATGTTTATATTGCTTGTGAGAGGACTCTCCCTTCTGGCGAGAGCAGGAGGGTAGAGGGAGGGCTCCCCCCAGGTGGCAGCAGGGCGGAGGCGAGGAAGTAGTTAAGGCAGGACCTCTAGTGCTACCTGTGAGTAGATACAAGAGGACAGCTCCATTGATGGATGATGTATTTGGTGTATTTATTGCTTTAGGGAGGGATTGGGGGTTATTTCGGGGGGCTGTTATTGCTGTAATGATCTTTATAATGATGTATAGTATTTATTATGTATTATCATGTTTATGTTGTGAGCCGCCTCGAGCCATTTGTGAATGGGAGAGTGCAGGATACAAATTTAAAATGATTTCCTGGGGCTGAGCCGTGGCACGCCTCCTCCCTTTGTCCCCTCCCTTGGAGTGAGGCGTAAGGTAACGTCACGCATGCGCGGACGCAGCATTTGAAGGGCCGAGGCAGGGGCAGACGCAGTAAGGGCCGCCATACTTACTACGATCAGGAGATCCGCATGCGTCCCGGTGAACACCGGGATGTCCATCGGCACGCGCACCGAATACGGCTTGTTCAGGCGGACCCCAAAGTTACGCTCCCCGCTCAGCAGCAACAGGATGAAAACCCCAATGTGCATCAGGCCGACTCGAGCTGCGGAAAGAGGCAGAGCGTTGGAGAAGGGGCCGGCTGGCAGAGCACAGGAAAGGAGCAGAGTTGGAGTAGGACTGATATCGAAATCTTCGCCCGGCTCTAGCGGAACCGTGCATTTTGTTTGGACCGAATTCTGATCGGGCCAAACGAAATACGGCGGTCATTGGTGTAGGCGCAAAAATAGCGTCGCCCCTAACCAAAATGGCATCTGGCACTGGTACCGCCATTTTGGTTATGGGCGGTGCCATTTTCAGCATGCACAAACAGCTGGTTTTGTGGGTTTTGTTTGTTTTTATTTTGACCGGGATTCTGATCAGAGAAGGCTCCAATCGGAATTCCGGCTGAAATTAAGAACTACTGCTATGGTTTCATGGAAATGGCCACAGAAATGGAACCATTGTTCCGAACCACCCCAAAGCTGGAGAAACAGAGGGAGGCTTAAGGAGAAGACAGGATAGCGAGGCTGCATTTGCACAAGCCGGTTTTTTTCTGCCTTGCCAATTTCTTAGCCTGCCTTTTCACAGCTTCCTCCCCTGCTTTAAAAGTGACTCCTTGCTGCTGTGCCTGCTGCTAGGTATTCCATAATGCGGCTCAGCATTGCCTCTGGGGCAGCAGGCTTCGTTCCGTCACCCGTTACCACAAAAACACACGGGGGAGTTAGCATGATTGATAAACCTTGGTTTCGGAGCTTTTGTCAAATTATTTTTTGAGTCAACGTGCGTTACACCCAGGGCCCCCTGAGCTAACCTTGTCACACATTCAAAATAAAAGCAAGAATAAGGGATTTTAGCCTTATTTGTTTGTTTGTTTGTTGTTTATTGGGCATTTGGTGAAAGCTCTGCCAATAAAACATTATTATTATTAATAAGGGATTTTAGCGCACTGAGTGTCTCATGTAAATGCTAGCTTGTCCTGAGTGAAATTGTATCATCCTCACTCAATCTCTTCCCTGTAGCTAAGTGAAGCACGTGCACCTGCAACTTCTCAATTTCATGAATGTATCCTTGTCTCTTCTGACGTTCACCTCTCCCTCGTCGCTTAGATTGTAAGCCCTTTGGGGCACGGACCAGTCTAACTACTGATTGTGCAGTGCCAGGTACATTGCTGGTGCTATATAAATAATAAACAACAACAATAATGCAGTCACAGCAACCTGGATTCCATGCACGCTCTGCTGTGCACAACTGAAGCCATCTTCATCTGCTGCAGTGGGGTTGGAGGACGAATTTGTTGCCTTCCGGAATGGAGCTGGAATTTAAATCAGCTCTCTTGCTTCTGCCAGCTTCAGATCACACAGATTTGTCAGGAAAACCCCAAAGTCAAAGATATGATGGAAGGATTTGACAGATTTATTTTGATTCCACCCAATTCTCGTTTTGCAGCACTACCGTCAGGGCAATGTGAATTCTCTACTGCTACAATCACAGCTATTGTCGCGGAATTGGACCCGTGGCCAAATAGCTACAGAAATTGTCTCTAGCAGGGCAGAATTACAGCTTAGGAGAGACACTGGGAGCTAGTCAATGAGACGCTAACACCACTGGGAGCCGCTGGGATATATTCTGGGGCCATAGGAGCTACTGTACCAGCTGTCAAAGAGGAGCAGTCCATAACTCCCGGCTAGACAGAAGAGCCCTCCCAATGTAGAGGTCTATATGGTATTTTGTGTTTTTAAAGGTATGCTACTGTTGGAAAAGCACGCTGAAAAGCTTGTTTACATTCACAGTTCCACATAATTTGTAGGACTGAGTAAATTCACATAATTTATCCTGTTTGAAGGATCTGGATTTTCTGCTCGCAGAATTTGAATTTTGTAGTTGCAGAATTCGGGGGGGAAAATTAGAGAACACAAATTGAAAGCATTTAGCCTGTTCCTCTCACATAGCCAGTATAAATACCGAAATCTTCTGAAAAAAGAGGAGTCAGAGGAGAGCAACAAAGATGCTAGAGGAGGAGAAAACCTAGGAGGAGAGGTTGAAACAACTGGGAATGTTTAACCTTGAAAAGAGAAAATGAAGGGGAGGGGGCAGACTAGACTATAGTTTTCAAACATGTAAAAGGCTGCTAATAAGCACAGTATCATCCAGTTATTCGCTCTGATAACGGCCAATAGAACCAGAGGGAATGGGTTTAAATTAAAAGGAGAAAAGATGTAGGCTAAACATTTTCCAACAAGAATTTTCTAACTGCGAAGCAGTGGAATAACTGGTCAAGGGAGTTTGTGGAGGCTTTTAAAATAGGTTAGACAGACATCTCTCAGGGATGGAGTAGGTCCTGTGAATCCCGAACAAGATAACCTCTTCGGTTCCCTCTAGGTCTAGGATTCTCAGCAGTGGAATTGCTCCTGATTTACACCAGCATGAGGGTAGGATCAGAATCCCCATCCGTTCCTGCAAGGAATGCTGTTGCAGCATAGAAGTCGTAATGCAAGGCTTTTAAAGGGCCAGCGAGCTCCGTACTTACACTGATCCGCTCTGGCGTCGTTCAGGAAGAACAGGATCGGGACCAGGATATCCAGGACATCGCTGCTCTTCAGCACGAAGAAGAGAAATTTCTGAAAGGGAGACAGAAGAACTAAGCCTCTCCAAAAGGTTTCTTCTCTCTCCGATAACCGGGTCCCACCAAGCCTTGGCTACAAAGAGGAGAGGGCCACTGACACCAACGTTTGCAGAAGCGGCTGCTAACATCGGATGCCCAATTCAACACACTCCCAACCCAGTGTTTTCAGAAGGCGGGGGATCTGCAGCTCCTGCGGCAGAGGTTTCTAAACTGGGTCAGGATCTCCAGCGGGGTGATGGAGGACGGGGGGGGGTCACAATCCTAACTGATATCGGATATACCGCTGCACACTCATTATAACGCACTTCGGTAATAACACAGGGGCAGCCGTGGCTCTCAACATTTTGAACCTGTACTATAATTCCAGGGCAGGCAAAGGGAAGGTCTCCACCAGCCTTGGGGGCACACTACTGACTTGAAATAGCGGGAAGCCGCTGACAGGGAGGGGCGCTAAATTGCCACCCCCACCGCGGTGGAGTCAGAGCCAGCCTTAGAATTTGTAGAGCGCAGGACAACAGAATAATAAGGCACGGCCTCCGTGGCCTCGCCCTCCACAGCCCCACCCCCTGAACCACCGGCAGTCAGGGGTTTGCTTACAAACCAACATTTTCACACGCGCGCGCACATGCAAGAGAGCTCTCTCCCTTTCTCACACACAGACACACCTCTGTCGGGAGGGTTTGGGATCAGTGATTTACTGGAAGGGAGGGGGGGCAGCCGCCCCGGGAGAGGAGAGGACCCCACAGAAATAGCCTCTTCTAGGCCCCCGGGCGCACCGGACCCGAGCCTCCCAAGGAGACCTGGGCCGTGGTCCCTACCGGCCCTGCCGCTGCCCCTAATGTTTCACTGGCCTGAGTGGCCGGGATGGGCGCTGGGAACCTTAAGAAATGGCCGTGCAGCTAGACTCCACCACGGCCCACGGGAAGGGGAAAGAGCGTTTCCTCCAGGGCCCTCTCCGCCCCGCAGACGGACTGGACGGGAGAGGGACCCGTCGGAAGCACACTGAGCAGCCGCAGGGGGAAGGGTCCACGTCCTGCACGCCGCCACCTCCTCAGGGCCCGAGGGTGACTGCTTGACCCAAAGGCAGCAAGGCCCCGAAGCAACAGGAAGGTAACACGGTGCTTCTCTGCTGCGGGGATTTATTCATACTCCTTGGCTCGGAAGGATTTATTCACCCGCTGCTTGCCGATTTGACCGGCAAGAGCTCAGCCCGAAGACCCGCGTCCCCTGGCTCAAACATTCGCCCCGACATACTTGGCACCAATCAGCACAACCAGAGCCTTGGAATTCAAGTAGTTGCCATGGCGCTGCTGAACAAGGCCTGTCATGTGACCCAGGCTCGCGCTTTTCTGCTTCCGGGTACCCCAACCGTCACCCCTGTTTTCACTAGGGTAGGAGGCAACCACTGCGCCCCAGCGGGGCCCCAAACATGACCAGCTCTAGAGGCCCCACACAGGGGGACCTCTCCAAAGGGACAGGGCCACAGAGGAGGAGCCGGGGCCATCAGGGGCTCTGTACTTCATCTTCGCCCTGGGCCCCACAAAATTCTGAGGCCGATCTCGACATGACCAAGAATGACCAGTGCAACCAAAGCTCCAAGTATCACATGTTCTGCCGCTAAAATGCTTTCAATTCCATCATTCTAAGATTCACGCTCAGTGCTCCCCAGATATCGCCCTCTATCAGGAGGCACCAACACTGTCCCCCTTTCTCCCGTCTCTCCCTCAGCCTGGGGCAGCCCCCAGAGGGATGGCACCTTGTTGAAGTCGCAGAGTTTCCAGAAGAGGACGAGGAGCTCCTGATGGAACTGAATCTTTTTGGCCGAGTTGGGCAGATAGGTCTGGGCCAGAGGATTGGACAGTAAACGCGCCAGGCCTTTCAGAATGAACTGGAAATCCTGCCGAGACACAGACAAAATGGAAAAAGAAACATCATTGGACGGTCTGCGTTTGGGCCTAAGAAACAGGAAATCAGTCCCCAAAGGGTTTCTTGCAACCGAGTCGATTACCTCCTCTCTGTGGATCCGAGACAGGTAATTCACAAACAGGTTGTCTGGCCCCGGAGGCTGCAGTAACAGGAGATTTAAGACAAGTGCTTATTAGCAACAAAATTTGCTATGGAAGCTGTTACCCCTCACTCCTCCCAATTGTGTGGGAGTCTCCTGGGTTTTATTCATTCATAGCAACTCTGTATCCCCCTGGGAGGCTAAATACCGCAATGACATACAGAAAATGTAGACGCTAACTCAGAGTCCATCTTTTAGAAGCACCTGGTGATCCAGAGAACGTCTCCTGCTTCCAAAATGGCTCCAACCCTCTTTTATACCCCTGCCCTAGACTTTTCTGTAGTTCAGCTCACCACTCCATATTGCACAACAGCCTCCTCCCCTGCAAGTAGCTAGTCTGTTCCCAACTCTTGGTGAAGTCCCCACACCCCTAGAATCAGGGGCAGCGTTCCTTGGTTGACGTAAGAATCGACACGGTTAGCAAGATGGGAAAAGGGCTCCCCCTGTTAGGGTCGAAAAGCAATTTCCTTGCCCTGTTTTGGGAGTGGCTGCTAGAGAACGTCTTTCGACGGAAGCCGTTCCAAAGGGATAGTTCTGGATGAGAACAGATCTGAAATCTTTGGCAGGTGTGTTCCGGGTCACTATTGTTCCAGCACAGCTGCCGTCTTGAGGATGGGACACCTCTGCATTCGCAGCCTCCAACAGAAAGCCAAGTATAATAATCCTGCAGCTAAGGCAGGAGTGGGAAAACGTAAGGCCCAGGGACCAAATGCAGCCCCCTTGACTAGTTATTTGGCCTCTTTCCACTTCCTGGCCCCTGAATCCAGTTCCTACCCCTAAGCACTGAAAGACTGAGCTCAGGCGAAGGGAACAGAGAGGAGGGCAGGCCCACAAGGACAGGGAACAGATCCATGATCGGGACCTTCCTCTTCCTGAGCTCACCCCTTAAGCACCCTTGCCCTCAACTTGTGTGCGGCCCTTGGAGCTTGTACTAATTTTCAAAGTGCCCCCCCACCCCGGAGAGGAACGGTTCCCCCGCCCTGAGTTAGGCTATACTCTCCCCCAGCCAACCAACTACAGGTAATGCACAAACGTTAATACAGGTACAGTGGCCAGTCTTTTCCTGACTCGCTGAACTGCTTCCTTTTTTAAATACCAAGGGGCTATAACTCGGGGGGCTGATAATAGGAACAGGAGGCCTTCACCCGCAAGACAGAAATTAAGTCTAGGCAGCACAAACACTGACGAGATTCTTCATGATCTACAAGAGATGGTTGGGCTATCTATCTCCACGGGTTTCTAGCAGACAAGTCTATGTCCAAATTCCAGAGGGTTGAAATTCAAGAGATGCTGGAGACTGAACTTCACTGCAGTCATAAATGGTGGCTTTTCTAGGTCGGGGTTTAACGTAGGACAGCACAGGGAGACCTGCACCACGGCCACTTGGGTCCTTCAATCTGCTGACACCATTCAAGGGCATTGCGTTCACACGTGGAGAGTAGAGCAACCGGTTGAGAGCAAGGTTCTAGCCGAGGTGCGACTGCAGAGGTTCTCTCCCAGGGGGAGTTCTAGGGAAAAGAACAGCAAAGCACCATGGGAGCAGGAGCCAAGCAGCTCATACAACTCACATCAGTGTCATCCATGGCGGTGCTGGTCGTGGTGCCGTCCACCGTGGGACTGGAGCTGGTGGCGGTATCGTAGTCCAAGGTGACGATCAGCACCTGGGCTGCCTCCTCGACCAGGGGCTCGCGATAGTCCGAGAAGAGCAAGTGGTTGTAGGGGATCCCATAGCCCACGGGGTCGTACGCGCAGACGATATTCAGCAGGGAGGTGAACAGCGGCAGCGCATGCCTACAAGGGGAGGAAACCAGAAAGTTCAGAAGCAAGAAGTGGTTGTTTCATACTTGCCCTACGCTAGGACCCTGCTCAACACCCCGCCAAAGGAACACAGGCTGCTCCAACTACTCCACAGCCTCATTATAACACAGTATTTGGGAGCCATGCTTCAGACCAAAACCATGTTATAACAAGGATGCTTAAATCTTAAGTGTAATAGGGAGCCTCCCCAGAGCCGGTAGGAGCCCTATTTACTGTGCTGCCTAGCACCTATATTTGGTCAGGCATCAGCCTGGGAGCATGCCCAGAGGAGGCTCCAAAGCTCTCTGGAGTTAAAAGTGCTGGGGCATGCTCAGTAAGGCCCGACAGAACGGAGCATGCTCAGTAAGGCCCGACAGAACGGAGCATGCTCAAGGCCTATAAAAGGTCCTGATCTCAGTCTGCTAAGTGTGGCCGTAGGAGCTGTTGCCGTGGGCTTCCTCCTCCTAAGAAACTCGGTCTGAAGCACAGAGAGATCAGTTAGAAGGATGGCTCAGCCCAGAGGGGCTAAAGCCTGAGAGTAATAGCCAGGGGGCCATGCCTGGCTAAAGGGCTGCGTATGATTGATGGAGAACTGTGTGTATATGAACAGTATGTGGAATGTATAAAAGAACTGAAAGAGACTTTATACTAATTCCCTAAGAGTGAGGGACTGTTAAAAGGGAAGGGCATGGCAGTGGGATTTACTAATTCCCCAAATCTGACACCCCAGCGCAGCTCTGGGGACACCACCCCTATGCTACATTAAGTGTCTGGATCCTTTTGATATACACAGGAAGAAATATTAGCAGGATGTGAGAAGATTCCCCCCTTCAGGGGAAAGACTCATCAGGTTTGCTCTAAGGAATAATGATCCATCAGCTGCTTTGCTGCCCTTCAGTGACCCAGAGCTATTTCACATGTACTCTGACCAGTCATAAAATGATCATAGTCCCTGTATAGCAGAAAGAAACTTGTTTTGAAACAGATGCCCCTCCCTGCCTGCAGAGGGGCTGCGATGGGTCATAAGCCTTAGACAATGCATGTCTGATTAATTATTCCTGTGGGGGAGGAGGAGGAGAATTTTTTTTCACAAAACTGCTCCTCTGTCCACCTATCTATATCAAAGGGCTTGTCGAGCAAGTTGGACGAACAAGGACTGCGCCCTTTTACGTTTTGTTGCGGTACCGTATTGCTGACAAAAGTCAGGAGCCATGCTTCCATACCATGGGAAAACCAAATTAACATCGTAACAGGTGTAAAAACAAGGTATCAGCAAATGGAGTTGCTGCCTATGGCAGTAAATTTGGGAGAAATGAACTTTTTAATCCTTGCCACGCTCAGGCCTTGAGTGGTGGAAGTGACAAGCTTTGTCAAGAATCCAAGTTATTTTTACTTTCTTGGGCAGGCCAGGAAGGTGATAAAGGAGAAGAGGCTGCAGGCCCAAAGAAAGCTCTAGGCGGAGGCCACGCCAGCCTCCCCCCTTCGCGCCAAGTGCTCCTGGCATGGCCATGCATGCCCTCCTCTTCCCCGCTGCAGGATGCTCCGGCCTGCAGAGTTTTAAGGAAGTTTGGATCCGGTTCAGGCCAAGAAGATAGCCCGGCCGGCCAAGAGGTAGAGCGTGATCTACTAGTAGATCACAAGCTAGTCTCCAGTAGATCACGGTGTGGGGAGAGGGACCAGAGATCGCCTTTAGGGAGAAGAGCAGGGCCAGGGCCCCAGGGAGGAGGCAAGCTAGGAGAGCTTGCCCAGCGCAGAGAGGAAGGCTCTCGCTAATGGGCGTGCTCCTCTGCGCTCCTGAGACGGAGGTGCTGCCCTAGAGCTGGGAGCCAACAGGGGAGGTCCCAGCCTGAAGTACCAGAACCAGCAGGTGGGATCCTAGTAGAGGGCCTGGCTCAAGCGGATTGCATGCACAAGTCTGGCTGCTGCCCCTGCTCTAGAGGGAGGTACCAAATTTGCCCCCCTCCAGCCCGCAGAAGTAGTAACACACAGTGCGGGATTCTCCATCCCATCTCATGGGTAGGGTGGAAGTGTGGATCTTTGCCAGCAAACATGCGCGTCTGACAGAGCAGGCTCTCACTAGCCTGCAGGACGCGCATGTTTGCCGGCAAAGATCCACAACTTCCGCCCTTCCTAGGAGACAGAAGCTGCGTGTCGTTTGACTCCCAGACTTCCCCCGGAGACTCGGGAGAGCCAAGGGCTCCGCATTCCGTCCGGTCGGAAAAGCGCCCACAGCTTCAAGAAGGCCAAATGCCACTTAGGACACCGCCACTAGAGGGCAGCATTCACCTGCAACCAATTGCAGCAAACAAGGCTTTCTCTACATACTGCATGCTGGTCAGAATTGCTAACAAAAGGGGTTTGCTTCAAAGGAGAGGGGCAGGGGGGGGAGCGCGGGGGGGGGATGGGCTACTCAGAGGGCAGACTTGAGAACCAGAAATGCTCACCTTATTAGCTTGAATAGGCTCTGTGTCACGGACAAATCATTTTAAAGACCCCTGCTTGGGCCAGAAAGTTTGGCTTCACAGGGCCAGACTCAAATCCAATGTATCCAGGCCTTACAGTGCTCTAGAAGAGGCGGAGCTTTGTCAGAAAAGGGGCAGGACTAAGGCATTCCTCATCCTCTTCAAATGTGCCCCTCCCACCCCACCGCCCAAGCACCATGACATCACAGCACAGCTGGGGAGTAGGGCGGCCATACCTTCGCTTTAAAAGAGGACGATTATGAAAAATGCATGTTGCAGGGCTGCATTGGTTCCAGTGCAGCCCTGCACCATGTATTTTTTTCATAAGCATCCTCTTTTAAAGGGGAGGTATGATCACCCTAATGGGGAGGCCAGTCTGATCTGAGGGGCTTGGACAAAAAGCGTGACCTGGTGGCTTCTGATCCCCTTAACCTCCCCTTCTGCCTCGACAGCACGGTTAGTAAATCCCCCTTCTCCCAGAGACTGGGTGGCTTTCGCTGGTTGCAAAAGCAATGATGTGTGCTAAGCGGTGTGTCACGGAGGAGCATAGGGTCACACACGTGTGATACTGGCCTACATGTAGACTACAAGCCTAGCAAATATGTAAAGCAAACGGTTCAACATGTATGTAATGTTACAATTGAAAACTGTAAAACTCAAATCCAGACTGCGACATGTGACCAAGCCCCAGGAAATGGAAAGACAGTTTGTTGATTTGCCCAGACAGAGACATTAAAAATGCTAATGCCAGCAGCCATTGCCTACATGCAAGAGACAGAGAAAGCTGATAAAGAGAAGAAAGGGAATTCTAGAACCTTCGAGAAGGACAAGCGGTGTTCATTCTAGAGGCGAACAAGAGCGTGCAGGGAAAGGGAGTCGTGTGACTAGAACGGGCGGCTGCGTGGCGACAGGAAACCTAATGGCATTGCTGCACCTGAGCCTCACGCGCAAGGGAGGACGACGCCCCCTCAAGGGTCCATCACACGCCTGCCTCAGTCTCACCTGTTCTCCGTGGAGCAGAAGAACTGGACCCAGGGGTTGGCATTGCTGCTGTCGGAGGAAGGGGGCAGGTACACGGCCTCGGAGAAGCACGTCAAGAGGAGTTTCAGCAGCTCCATTCTGGAAGGAAAGACGCAGGAGAGGCGAGTTCAGAAGCCACGGCCAGGAGAAAGAGAGAGCGTCTCTCTGCGGGGACGGAGTCCGCGGGGGCAGCCTGACAAACTCTCCGAATGAGCGGGCAGAAAGCTCCTTTTAAGGGCACGAAGAACAGCGCCATATAATGGAGCAATGGGGCTCAGTCGAGCTCGGGCCCAGGACTCTGAGGGAGCCCTTTGCAAAGCAGCCTGAGCACCGCCAGGAAGCTTTCAGAGTGGGCAGGGGAGGGACCGGGGCCAACACTGCCTCTACCCATTCTGAACATTTCTGAGCACTGCTCAGGCCTCTTGCAATGAGCCCCACCAAGAAGGAAGTGGGGTGGAGTGCTGCCTCCTCCTCCGACTCTTAACATTTCCTTTCTGGTGGAGTGCTGCAGCTCGGGGGGTGGGAGGGAAGCTGGGACAGCACAGTCTTCATGAGTAACCCAGACCACACCCTGAAGCCCCTGCCCACTTATTGCCCTTAGGGGGCACCCATAAATACGACCTGAGCCCAGTCCCCGCACAGCCTGGCTAGGCCACTGGCTAAGAGCCTGGTCAGACCCATGACAAGGGACCTCCAGGGCAACACTTCCATAAAAGAGTCCCAGCCCCACACGCCATCCCCAACCAGGTTAAGCAAGTCAGTTATAAGGCTTCGCTTCCAAGCCTAGAACACTTACTGTGGAATCCACTAGGGCTGCATCTACATGGGCAAAATTATTCCAAAGTCGCTGTAATTCTGGATTTGTCATTCGGGGTAACCGTCTCCACAATCACTAATACGCCGGAATAAGCATTATTCTGGATTGGCAGCGTAGACGATTTATTATTATTGATTTATGACAGCATTTTTACCCTGCCCCTCCTGCAGCTAAGACTCACAAGGAGGATTGCGCCAATCCCGTGGCGCAACGCCCTTCAATTTCTGCACCTTCGTCCACTCTGATCTCTGGGAACTTGAAATGGGAATCTGAATCGGCTGGGGGGGGGGGGCGCGACACACAGGGAGTGCTGGGAACATCACAGGTGTAACCCCCACCCGTGTGGCATTCCGAGACTGCAGAATGCCATAGAGACGTTGGGTAGAGGGGACGTAAACTCTAGCTGCAGTTCTCTATGGCAGTGCGGCCTCCTGTCCGGAATAAGCCTTGACGCAATCAATCGCTATTCTGGAATAAAGTCTTCAGCAATGAGGATTTACAACTCCTGATTAAAACCAGAATCCGGACTTATTCACGTCGGGTTCTCTGTCTACACAAACACTTAATCCTGGGCTTAGAGGCGTTTACTCCAGAATAACGCCCATGTAGGAACAGCCACTAAGGAACTTAATAGAACAGAAGTGGCTTAGAGGTCGACTGTGACCTCCTGGCACACGGTGGTGGTTTCTGGCCTCCCCCGGGCTGCTGCAGGGACATGTGCTGTTGCTGTCTCTCCCCCTGCCCCCCAATCCTGGTGCCAGTGCCAAGGGAAGAAGTGGCGGCGCACGCTGCCCGCACCAGCATGAGGAAGGAGTCATGAAGCGGCCAGTGTGGCTGGAGGGAGGGGAGGCGGTGCGCGAAAGCGG
>QEPC01011341.1:11137250-11166813 GCA_003113815.1 Sphenodon punctatus | reverse complement strand
GACTCCTCTGTACGTTTTTACATCAGGAGCGCGGGAACCTCAGGCCCGGGGGCCAAACGTGGCCCTTGGCAAGTTTTTAACATGCCTCCGTTCCAGTGTCTGGATCCGGCCCCTGGATCCATTCTCTACCCTGAAAAACTGAGCTCATGATAATGGAACAGAGAGGAGGGCATGCACACAAAGGCAGGGGACAGACCCATGACACAGATCCATGATCTGGGCCCTCCTTTTCTTGAATAAACCTGTTAAGCACCCCTACCCCCAACCTCTGGGTGGCCCTTGGAGCGCGTACTAATTTTCAGTGTGCCCCCCCACCCCCAGGACAGAAAAGGTTCCCCACCCCTGTTTTACATCCTTGAGTCAGGGAAACACAAAGTGACTGAGAATAATGGACTTGAACGGTGGAGGTTGCATTGCTGGTCAATCCAGGTTCATTTGGAACCTGGGGTAAGACTCCCGGATTATGGGGTGCAGCAAGATTTAATATGGTTCCCTTTCCAGTCCCTGTTCCTGCCCCCAAGCACAGAAAAACTGAGCTCAGGGGAAGGGAGCAGAGATGAGGGTGCATGTACACAAGGACAGGGGACAGATCCAAACTGATACACACGCCAAGGGCCATACAGAAGGTGGGGTGCTCAGGAAGAGGAGGGGGCCAGATCATGGATCTGTACCATGGATCTCTCTCTGCTCCCTCACCCCAAACTCAGTTATTCAGTGCTTGGGGAGTAGGAACTGGATCCAGGAGACCAGGAAGTGGACAGGGGCCCCCCACAAAAACTAAACACAGGCTGCATTTAGCCCCTGGGCCTGAGGTTCTGGATTCCTGATCTAGAGCCTCCTTTTATTGAAGGCCCTTCTTAAGCGGCTGCGCCCCCAACTTTTATGCGGTCCTTGGAGTTTGTACTAATTCTCAGAGTGGCCCCCGGGGAGAGAAAAAGCTCCCCATCCCTGGCATACGGTATCCTAATCAAGAGCTTTACAACGCTACACTCGGCTGATCCCCTCCCTCGGCACTGGAACGGAGGTTGCCCTCCAGAACCCCACGCTCACCGAGTGCCCAGAGTTGGCGAGGGTGGCCTCTCGGAGCAGGGAACGAGGCATGCTGGGACATAAGGGGGCAGGACCCGGCAGCTGGAAGGCATGCGGAGCAGGAACCCCGCTTCCCCTTTACCCCCAGACCCCATTCCATCTTCTGCCCCAGGGTTAGAGTTGCCATCGATGCCAATTTTTAAAAGGAACCCATGTTGCAGGGCCTGTATTGGCGCCAATGCAGGCCCTGCAACATGTTGGTTTTTTTCCAATAAGTGTTCCTTAAAGATTTGCATCAGTAGCAACTCGAACCCTGGGGCTCATCCTGACCTACCTACTCCCCTGTGTGTGGGGGGCGCATCCACATACATTGTATGTGGATGTGCCCCCCACATACAGCCATACTACCCAGCACAACAGCCTCCCAATGGGGCTCTCTAGGTGCCACCCCAGCAATGATCCGCAACCAAGCAGCGTCGCCTGCCCTTGGGAATGCTCTTGGCATCCCCTCTCGGCTTTTAGGAGACTAAAGGACAAAGACCCTGTCCCTGGACATCCCCCTCGTGCTTTGCTGCGGGCGTCGGGTCAGTCCGAGCAAAGACAAAACGGCCATTGAAAGCAGCATGTTTACCCTCCGGGAGGAACGAGGGCCGAGATGAACGCGTTGGCATCGAGGGCACTTGGCACGTTGGAACCGTTGCTTTTTAGGACTTTAATTAAGCAGATTCGCCAGCGTTCGCAGCACAAGTCCCTCCTAATTACTCTGGGCAGCCGTTATATAACTGCGACTCCCACAAAGACATGCTCCCAAGGACACAGGTTCAAGTGCGCACCAATTACACCATCCCCCTCCAGGAATTCTAACCGGGGAGACAGACGCACACTGGGAATTCATCCCCTATTAGCTCCAGTGGAGCTCGTGGGAGCTGCAAACTCCCCTGCCTGGGAAGCTCAGACAGCACCCCCTGATGGGAGAGACTAGAACTGGTGCGCAGCCAACTCTTTTTAATTCCCCCAAACTAGATCAGTTATGAACTTCCCCGTAGTCCCTGCTTCCGTGATTTTTATTAAGTAAATGCTTTCTTCTTATTCTTATTAGTTATTTATATAACACCAGCAACGTGCCTAGTGCTGAACAGCCATGATTAGAGAGATGGAACTCTGCCCCAAGGGGTTTACAATCTAGAATGAACAAGGGGAAGGTTGACAAAGGGGAGGGACGGGAATACATTCATGAAACTGAGACGTCACAGGGGCCCATGCTTACTGCTTAGAGCATTTAAAGGTGATGAGGCCAAGTGCTTTGAGGGGGGAAAAAAGGCCTACAGGAGGGTGTCGAAGATACAGCCCGATTAGGCCATACATTTGACCCCCGAGGCTCAAGGGAAAGCTAGGGAAACACGTGGCTAATTTGGAGAACTGGAGTTTCCAGGGGTCAGAAAGGGAGTAAGCTATAGGGACTTTCCCACGCCCATGGCCTCGCCCCTTCGGAGTGTTTTGATGTCATGGGCGGGTTATGTCGGAAAGAGGCATGACAGTCTCTTGGCCCCACCCCCCATGACATGGCTCCGCCCCCTCCCGATTTCCTCCCAGAGCAAGATGGCTGCCCTAGGTCCAACCATGGGGAGACTGGTTTGCTCCCCACCTATCGACTGGCAGGGAGTGACCCAGTTCCCTGTTGCCCAGAAACATCCTGCCACACAGCTGATTGCTACAGCCTGAAGCAAGGCAACAAAAAATCAAAATTTGGCCCCCAGTGCTACAAAACTTTGCCACCTCCCCCCCTCCTCCCCTACATGCAGTCTTGAAGGTCCCCTGTAATAAACCTTCTCTGGGTATTTTCAAATGAGACGATAATAGCCCATCGAAGTCTGGGTTCGGTGTGTACAGCCTCCACCTCACATGGTCAGCGTGCCCAGCCTAACAAACGGGCAAGCCCCCAGCGTGCATTTCAGACATTTGCAGGCAGCCCCCACTGGCAGCCGCCATGAGAGAGTACAGAGAGAGGGGGACAGGAAGCAGTTGCTCCTCAGACGCTCTAGGATTTTCGCCCACAACTCTATGCTGCTGGCGGCCCCGTACGCATGGAGGCGCTGCACACACCTTAACTGATGGGACGTGGACACATGGAGGCACGTTAGCCTCCATTCGCCCACACGGCCGTCTCCACATTCTCCGAGACCTCGCTGTGAGTGGGGGCGAACACCTAACAAACAGGCAGGGGGGGTCACCGACCTGGTGCGGGCTGTGGCAAGCGAACGTCTCGTTTGGTAACACCCTGTGTCTGATTATGTCTCCCCCTAGTGGATGACCCCGGGAAGAATAAGAGAGACCATGATCAAATGACAAAGCAGGGATGGGGGAGCCCGAGGGCCAATGGCGGCCCGCAGATAGTTTTTATGTGGCCCCTTCCCTGTTCCTGGATCCGACCCTTGGATCTAGTTCTGATCCTCAACAGGCTGAGCTCAGGTGAAGGGAGCAGAGGTGAAGGCCTGTGCACAGGGATCATCAAAATAATACAATTTTATTTCTAAAGCCCCACCCCCCAAAAATTAATAAACTAGCACTCGACACGTGTTACAAGATAAAAACAATATAAAATAGATTTAAAATAAAAATCCCGTTTAAAACGATTTAAAAGGGGAAGCGAAAGAGGGAGTGAAAGGCCACATAAAAAGGAAACCAGCAATAAATTCTAAAAGCACCAGGAAAATAAGGACCAAAGGCCCCTTCCCCATGGCCCCACCCCCCCCCTCGGGCGCACCCATGGTGCGCTCTAGAGGTGGTCCTGTCTTATTTAGTTATTTTAAAAATTTTCAACCCTGACCATCCTGCCACAAGCAGCTCTGGTCGGCTCACAATCATAAAACAACAATTGGGAGTGACTGGGGGGCCCCACACCCTGCCCTTGTGAAATTGGGGGCATCTGCGGGGGGGCCCCCCAGAAGTAGAGAAAAGAGCAGGGCCCATGGCAGCCACCCTGCGGCAAGGCTGGCCTTGTCTGGCGACACAGCTTGGGCCAATACAGTAAAGAACTTTATTCTCACCCGAGCTGCAGTTAGAAGCTATCTGGACTTGCACTACGCAAGGGTGAGGTGGTCCCTTTAAGAGAAACCATGTTAACAGCCGGTTCGACACCACACCCGGAAGGAAGCTGGCTGGCTTACCACAGTGCTCTTCCGATGGCTCTGGACGGTGAAATCGGGGCAGAAGAGCAGATCGGCAACCGCCAGCAGCAGCGACTCAGCCAGTGGCCGGGCATTGTCATCATCTTCATCGCCCTGAAAACAGCAAACAAGAAAGACCTTTCTCAATCCCAGACAGACAGACAGGACAAAGCAATAGTCGCAGGGCACGACAAGGGAAGGAGTCGCTTCTTTATCGGGAGCAGGAGGCAATCTTTGTCAGACGAGGTAGGTAGGACAAGTGTGGGAGAGGACAAGTGACACCAATTGCAGTGAGCAGAGGAGTTGTTTCAGGAAGATGGGCAGAGAAATTGAATGTGGAAGGAGAAAGTATGTAGGAAGAGGCAGAGCTGCTTCATGGGGGTTATGAGAAATGACAGTCAACCATGCGATGCAGCAGCTAAAAAGGCTAATGCTATTCCAGGTTGAATCAGCAGAAATATTGTCACCAAGACAAGGGAAGCGACTGGGTACGCTTGGGACATATTGGGTACACTTGGGAGGGAAACGGGAGTCAGCGGCTACAGCAGTAACTGCATCAGGCCTCAGTCTTTGTATCATCCCCGCTTCAATCATGTCCAGCCCCTCCTCTCCTCCCTCTACTGGTTCCCTCTCCCCAAGCACATTCAGCACAAACTCCTGGCCTTTATCTTCAAGGCCCTTCATGGCCGTGTCCCCTCCTATCCCTCTGCGCTTGTCTCCCTGTCCGGGAGCGCCACTCCTCCTCTGCCACCACCCTCATCTGGCCCCAGTGTCCCGCTGCCCCTCAAGCCATATTTGCCCCTTCTCCCGTGCCACCCACTAGGCCTGGAACTCTCCTTGAATACATTCGCCCCTCCCAACTTTCAAAACCCTCCCTCTTCTGCCAGGCTTCCCCTAGCTCCTCATCCCCTTCGCCCAAGGCCCCGTGCCCACATTCAAAGCAGCTTGTGGTTGCAGGCCTGCATTGGCGCCATCTCCCCCCCACCCCTCTGGTCAACCTGTATTTCTCATAAGCGTCCTCTAAAGTTTGCATATCTGGCCACCCTAATTCTTGTTTATTCCTCTGTTTCCCATCTCCTTTGTCTCTTCTAGATTATAAACCCCCTGGGGCAGGGACCCGTTCTATAATTAATGATCGCACAGTGCCAGGTATCTGTGCTCAGTAATCACCCTGGCAACCCCACCGTCGCACCATACGTCGGCAGATCATCGGGCCTTTGTTGTGGCCAGCGGAACTCCCTCCCTCCAGATGTTCAATCTCAGTTCCTCCCGCCTCGCCTTTAAAAAGCACCTGAAGACTTGCTTGCTCTACAGGTGCTTTTAGGATCCACAGCTGGCTCTCACTTCATGCGTCTTTTCCTCCCTCCTTATCTTCCCCTTTTAAATTGATCTCAATTTTAAATAGATTTTATCTTGTTTTATCGTCTTATGTTGTGACGCGCTCTGAGCATCATCTGGCATGGGGGGGTGACGGGGAAGCACTATAGAAATAAAAAGTATTATTATTATTATTGCTGGCACTATATAAATACTTAATAATAATAATAATCAAGAACTGGGTGGGCTTGTCAAACTGGCATGGGAGGAAGGCATCTAGGAGATGCGCTTTCTCAGTTGCAGCAGAGCGAGTCAGGCCCCGCACTGGCTGCATGTCCCCCATTGCCAACAAGGATGGGGAGGGGAATGCAGCCAACATCCCCGACGTTCAACACATCCTTCTGCAGAGCAGACGGTGCCGCCTCTGGCATTCAAAGCCAGGCCACTTCGGAATACAGCCACGGATGCTCAAGTCACACATGGTTACTTCTCTGCAGCCGTTTCCAAGGGAACCGCCAGAGTCCCTTTTTTCCTGCCGCTGAAAGAGCATCCTGGATCGGAGATGCTCCCCATGGCGGCGGGATCCAGGTGGGGAAGGGGAGGGGCAGGAAGAGCGACAGAGGCTTATCTCTGAGAGCCAGGCCTGGGTCAGAGCTGTGCGCGCAGACACAAAGCCCTTCAATCCCAGCCGGCGGGGCCAAACTGGGATAATAACCCGCATTGCTCCGATAGCCTCTGGTGCGACATCCGGGAGATCGATAAAAGGGACTCAAGCCCAGGAAGGGGAGGGGGGGGGGCAGCAGACACATGCTTTGACTCAGCTTTGAAATTGGAGATGAAAGAGGAGACTTTGGAGGTCAAAAGGGATTATTATAGGACAGGCGGATCCGCACCAAGGCTGACTGGGCTTCCAAACCGTGCTGGCAGCGCCTGTCCTGCAAGCCAGACAAAACAGAGAGACAGCAGCTCCCTGGCACATCTTCCCAGAGGCGGTTCATGGGAAGCTTTTATTTGGCCCCTTTCCAGTTACGAGCTCCGGCCCCTGGGTCCAGCTCCTACCCCTCAAGCTCTGAGAGGGAGGGAGCAGAGATGAGCTGCACCTGCACACAAGGATCGGGGATGCACCCATAACACAGATGAATAAACCGGACACGCCTCTTTCCACATCCTGAGCATATCCCCTTCCCTCCCACTTCTGCGTGGCCCGTGGAGCTCGTACTGATTTTCAAAGCGGCCCTTGGGAAGGAAAATGTTCCTTAATGCCTAAGGGCTGGCAGCCCAGATGGGAAGAGTTGGTGGCGAAGCATGAGTCAGGTGATCTGCAAGTCCAGGGCATTTAAGGCCGAGCAAAGTCGGCCTTCGGACTGACAGGGTCCAGGCAAGGGAGTTAGAGGTGCCTGCCCAGAAAGCCGTAGCAAGGTGGCAGCAGCCCTCCGGAGTTTTCTGTTCAGAAGAACAGGTCCTCTGAAAGCACAGAGCTTGGGGTGTAGGCCCCTCTCAACCCTGCTTTGAGGTGGAACAGTGGCTCAGACTAGGGGACCCTCCTCCCTCCTCAAGGAGAGGTCACGGCTGGGAGCCTGCCTTTGGCCTTAGGGCCTGCGTCATGGCAAGGAGGCAGGAAGCAAAACCAGACTCTGTTAAAAGCTGCCCTGGATCTGGCTGGCCAGGGAGGCTGAGCTAGAAAGGCTGGGAGCTCTAAGACAAGAAGCAGAGGGAAAGGCTCAACTCGAGCAAAGAAGGTCCCACCTTCGCGAGGCTGAAAGGACGTATTGCTTGGTTGTGTCGTTGGGAGCACATCTTGAATAAATAGGACACTGGTGAGGAAATGAGTGCTGGGGATTGTTAGGCCCTAACCCTGCAGGGACTCACACCCTCCCACCCCCCGTCAGACCCATTCTGTTACACCCTCCATGGAGCCAGGGGCAGCTCCCTCCCCCTGTGCCTCCAGGACTCGCACAGAAATTATGTCCGCCATCCCCAAAGATCCTTCTCTCCCCCCCACCACTTCCTCTCACTCTTAGATTGTAAGCCCCTTGGGGCAGGGACCTGTCTACAACTACTGATTGTACAATGCCAGGAACACTGCTGGTGCTCTATAAATAATAATAGCAATCACAATAATCTACACTCGGAGCTTGATGTGCAGAGGTGGGGGGTTAAATTCAAAGAGGGCGGGGGAGGCTGAGTCCCAGGAAATGTTCCCAGGAGGAGCGTGCACCCCAAAATGCAACAGGCCAGGAAAAAGGCAGATATTGGCCATTTTGGGGTTGGAAACAAAAGCCAGAAAAACCTTGGCTGGTTTATTTGGCTTTCATTGATGACTTTCCTGCACCCGCCATTGTATAGATTAAAAATCACAAGAACTCCTGCTTTATATTCAGCGGTCGAGAGGCAGGGGGGGTGTCTAGTGGTTGGGTTCCTAGCTACAGAACAGGGTTCAATTCCTGCTCTGATAAACTCTGGGACAGGGACGTGGCTTGGACCCTGGCCATTTAATTACACACACCAAGCATTGTCTGTACTCCCTAAAAACTCGGATCTTGTACCCTTCTGCCCCATCCCTACACCAAGCAAGACCCCTTCCTAGTGGTAAAAGCAGGGAGACAGCATCCTGGGTCTGGGAAACAGGGCTCTCCTGGTCCCACCCCCTTAACAACAGGATCAACAACACTTTATTGCCCTCTCCGCCAACAGATTGGGCTCTGCCACATCTTGGCCTCCATACCCATCAGTGCTGCTCCTAAGTTGGCAGGTGGGGCAAAATGTGGGTGTTATTGCAGGAGTTACCAGAAATGCAGGCCTTTTCCCCTAGAAGTACAGACAACCTTGTTTAACCCCATGCAGCATTCAGACACCGCAGAATTAAACGAGAGCAAAGCAGAGTCACCAAGAGGCTTTGGCTTGTCGGTAGGGCACAACTGGGTTCGCTGGGGCGGTATGAAAAGGCCAGGGAAGGCAGGTGGCACTTTCAGTCCGTGCCATTTCCTCACCACCCTAAGAGACCAAGATGTCTTTGCGGTTCGAAGACAGTTGGCCAACGGAGGTGCCAAGTAAGCAAATGCCGCTATTAACGTTGGCTGGATCACAACATGAAGCAGGCTGCGTCGTCCTGCCCAAACGACTCTGCTCTCCCAGGCTCTGCTTCCCTTTTTTGCTCTGCACTGCCCTGTCCCAAGGCGAGCTGTCCAACTCTCAAGACCAGCAGCCTAGAAATCAAGTGCGGTCAGCCAGTTGACCCCAGGCAACGTTTGGTGTAGCCCGCAATCCTTGGGTGGGAGGGAGGCGCAGCCAAGCTGGGAAGGGAACGGGCAAAGGAGCTCTCCAACCCCTTATGGCGTGCCTCATAACATCACTGCATGGAAAACGGCCAAAGTCACGCCAGAAGAGGCTGAAGCAAAAGGAATCTCCCACATGCTACCCAGCCTAGGCTGACTTCCCAACCTATTAGATCCTATGCCAGATAAATACGACCTCCCCTGATTTAAGTGTATCAACACTCCCTCCTGCTGCTTCGTAGAACTTCCCCTTGAAACAGATTCAATAGGACAGGCTGGGGGACAGCACAAGGTTCTTGCTGCAGCAGCCCTCTAACACCCAGAGAAATGCTCTGCGGTGAATTTTTCTAACGGTGGGAAAAGCTAAAAGCATGAGGGAGGGGAGGAGAGATGGGCTGTGTGGTTTCTCTCAGTGCATCCCAGCATGCTTTGCGGAGAGTCAGCCAGCTCAAGGCTGCCACTCCCTGGTGGATTTTCCAATCCATCATTTGTCTCCTTGACCCACTAGGAACCTTCCAAGGAGCTTCCATAAGGATTCGAACAATTAAAACAGACTCTGTTGCAATAGATCCTTGCTGGGCTTCCTACAGCCTCCCCTCCCCACAAGGAGAGAGATAATATAACCCAGTGTATACTGACCCCTCCTCGCCCAGCTCCTGGGACAGTCGACCAGAAGAAGCCTCTCCAGTCAGGATCCTCAAAGATGTAGGGCAGGATGCGGGTCAGGAGACGGCTGCAGTTCAAGACAATTTGCTTCTCCTTTTCAGAGTGGCAACCGCTCTCTGCCCCCTGCACCAACTTCTCCAAGGCCTTGAAAGGATAAAAAAAAAAAAATCAAGGGAGCATTAATCACACAGTCTATGGATGCACAGATTCCATTTTGTGTTACAGAACACCAATTTTCCAGGGGCAAAAGCCTCCCGGTCCTTGTCACACTTGGGCCACTTGCCCAAGTTACTGGCGATTCTCTCGGCGGGGAATCTCCAGGCTGGGAAATTTATGCCAAGCTCCGCACGTGGGCTGAAAGCGTCATCAGCCGCGTCCAGCAGCTTTTTTTTCTCTGAATGTCAGGGCTTGAAATCCAGCCCCGACATTCGGAGGAAAAAAAGCTGCTGGATGCAGCTGATGACCTGCCCCCATGTGCTGAGTTCGGTACAAGTTTCCCAGCGGGGAGATTCCCCACTGAGAGAAATCGCCGGACCCGGTAATGTAGGCAAGTGGCTTTAGAAACAAGTAGCAAAAATATGGGCCAAATTAGGGCCAAAACAGAATTTTGGAACAAATACCATCTCCGGCAGATCCAGCCATTCAACTCCATTTGGCAAAACGTAGACCAAAATGCAATCCTGTCAACATCTTGCCAGAGTTCCAGATTGGCTGTGGTAATCTTCTGCACAAGATGGTGGCGCCCGTACCGCACAAGGCGTCGCCATCCTGCACGTGTACAGTACACGGCGCAAGACAGCGGTGCCCAAAACTCAGAATTTTGCAGAGAGTTCCAACATGGATTACGTCCACATCACAATTCCACGCCATGTTCCAAAATGGCAAAAACCCAATTGCCGGTCCGTGTCAGGCCTACGTCAAAACACTCTTGCAATCATGGCAGGCCTCTTGCGTCACGTGCAAACCGATCGAGAGAAAGCCACCTTCCTCAGAATATGGTAGCTGGAAAACGTAATCCTCCAAAGCTCCCTCCCACTCTAGCCTTTGCCGAAGAAGCCCAATTTAGTGCAGTGGTCCTACAGGCCAAAATAAATACTCTGTGGACGGGACATGTGTACAAATATGGACGATTACCCACCCCATATAGGCATTATGGCCACTGACGTGTACTTCCTCCCAACACTTTCCAACTCCCACGTGCAAACAGACAGGAATTAGGGCAGTCACTTGCTATTTAATGTTTGGCTTTTGAAGTCACGGGCTGTACCTCTCTTGATTTTCATGACAGACTGTCTGGCTTGTACTGTCAGTTTTTGTTGCTGCTTCTAAGTGCGAATGATGTCTGCCCTCTGCCACAGGACCGTGCTTAGATCTATTTTCAAACACAGCTGCAGGTCTGTGGCATAGTAACCCGGACTGAATTTGCACCTAGTACAGTTACAAGTCACCTTACAACTACTTGCCGCCAAAAAACCAGCCAGCGCACCCTGGGGCTGATCCCAAGCCCTGTGGATCCCGCACGCAGCAGCATGCAAACCGAGCGGACTTCCGTCGCGGGCACATTGTGCCGTGCAGAAATCGTGCCCGGGATCTGCGGGGCTTGGAATCGGCTCCACCGTCATCCCATCGAATTGTACTTTTAACATCATGAGGGATGATGTCATCAGGTCCCCCAGCACATAACTCCTCCCACCTTTGTTGTGGGGAGGAGCTAGGACATCTACTATCAGCCCCAGAAGCCAGGAGTTTGAACTAGGGGAAAAGGAACTGCGATTAACATCCCTGTTGAGAAACGGCCGCCAAGTCTTGCTCTAGTGGAATGATTTCTAAAGACAAAAGCCTGAAGCATTCTTGATGCCAACACTTTCCTAGGTAAGCTAAGTCTTGGCGAACAAACTGTTCCCCAAGCAGTCAGCCATACCCTACTGGCCTGACAATATGCCAGCTCTGGCACCTCAAGAAACAGGGATAGATGCCCCTCGTGTTCTACACAAGGCAGAGAAATCATCATGAATGGGATGATCCTACCCAAGGACCCAGACCTTTGGAGGGGGGCTGTGAGCTTAAATCTTCTTTGCCTTATCTATCTAGGGCAAGGTTGGAGAACCTTTTCCCTTTCTGGGGCCACTCTGAAACTTAATGCAAACTCCAAGGGCCACACAGATGTTGGGGGTGGAGATACTAAAGGGTGCACTAAGAAAGAGGGTCCAGATCATGGATCTGTCCCCTCTCCTTGTGCACAGGCCCCCCCATCTCTGCTCCCTTTCCCCAACTTCATTCTTTCAGTGCTTGGGGGTAGAAACTAGCTCCAGGGGTCAGATCCAGGAACGGAGAAGGGGCCAAATTAAAAGCTCAATGTGGATCACATTTGGCCCCTGGCCTTGAGGTTCCCCACCCCTGCTTTAAGGCAAAGGTTCTCAAACTGGGGTGTGTGTGCAAAAAGGACTCCAGCTAGCAAACCCCTAGCTCCACACACTTACTGAGCTAGGGGTGACCCTCCAAAATCATGGGGTGGCAAGACGGAGAGACGGTGGGGAGCAACAGGAGGATGGGAAGGGGGAGAGAAAGCACGGTGTACTTAGGTGTGTGTCGGGTGAGGGGACCTCAGCTACCACAGACAAGCAGAGGGGGTTGTGGTTCAAAACGTTCGAGAACCACCGAGCCGCAGTGACGCACCACACCGGCTCGGTGACCTAGAGACCAATTTAGGGTAGATGCCGCGCCGGTTGCTGTTGAACCGATAAAGAAATAAGGAGCACCGGTTCCGTCAAGGACACCCAACGCTTGTACGGACCCACGATACCTCGGCATAACGACAGCCCAAGCCAACACCAAGGGGTGCGGGGGCGGCGGAAGAAGCGTCAACAAAAGTTCTAAACCAATCCCGTGGCTGTTGTGGTTTGAGGTAAACCAAAAGAGGAAATGAGAGCAAACCACGGAAAGATGGTTACGCTAGCAGAGAAGGGAGCGGAAGATAAACCTCAGAGCGATACAGGGATCCGCAGTCCCGGAGAGCGATGTCCAGCAGAGCAAGGGGCCCTTGGGAAAGGCTTGGATCTGAACTGCACAGGCTCCAAAAGCCATGGAAGGACAGGATTGGAAGGGGTTCAGAGGGTCATCTAGTCCAACCCCCGGATCGGACGCAGGATGACGACAGCTACGAGATCCCTGACAGGTGGCCGTCCAACTTCTTTCGATGGGAGAGGCTACCACCTCCCTAGACAGCCGGTTCCATCGTGGCACATGCTCGGTTTGGAAGTTTTTTCCTGATATCTAACCAACATCTCCCTTCCTGTAACTGGAGCCAGTTGTTCCTAGTCCTACCCTCTATAACAACGCAGAACACTTCCTTGCCATCTTCTTGGGGGCAGCCATTTAAACAGCGATCCCGTCTCCCCTTGGCCTGCTCTTTGCTAGACTAAACGTATCCAGTTCTTTCAACCTTTCCTCATAAGACTTGCTTTAGCGTCTTTGCTGCCCTCCTCGGAACCGGCTCCAGTTTGTCAATGTCCTTCTTAAAACGAGGTGCCTAAAACTGGACACGATACTCCAAATGAGGCCTGACCAGTGCAATTATTACTTCTGCTGACTTGGAAACAAGGCTTCTGCTAATGCAGCCCCAAACTGCATTCGTCTTTTCTGCAGCTGCAGCACATTGTTGTTACATTTTCAGCTTGTAATCAATCACGATCACTAGATACACATTATTATTATTATTATTATTGCGTGCATGGTCAATAGTCACAGAGGGGCAGTTTTGTGCTGGGAAGTCTATGGGGAACGGTTAATTACGGCAACCCCACCACTCAGAAGACATCTATCCAACATCCCCACAGAGGCCAAGACCTTGGTCATGGTGAAATGCCCCGTTGTGTAATGAGGGGCAGCGCCATCCAAGTGGTGGGATTTTAGCGATCCTGAAGACTCATGCGTAGCTCTGCGTAGGGGTAGATTTCACTAGGATTGTAGACACCAGATGAGAAAGAGAAGGTACCTTACCTTATAGCAGAGAGTAGCTAAGTTTGATGGGGATTCTTCCCTGACTGCTCGAATTTCTGCAGCTGGAACAAGGGCGAAGACATCCTGCACTGATGTTGCTGTGTCTGCCCAGAACTGGTCCCAGAAAGCATCATCGGTTGCCTCCACAGGCTGCAAAGAGAGAAATCCAATGTTACCGACATGAACGTGAGAGAGAGAGAGAGATCATGGAGGCAGCCTTCCTCAGTAGGAAGCCCAGGACCAAATCTGACCAGCTGAGCCTGTTTTTGTGGCCCCCAAATTCCTGTCAAACACATGCAGCTCAGCCCGAGCTGCTGTAGCTGAAATTTGATGTAAGTCCCGCCCATCCACTCTCGATTCCCCTCTTTTCCAGACTGGATGGGACTTGGGCGGAGGAGAAACTGAGCAGGGCTAAACTCTTCTCTGATTGGCCGCGGTGGTAAGCCCTGCCCCCTCTTCCCTCTCCAGCCACAGTGAGCGTGGCTCAGAATCATTCAAGGGCCTTGGAAAGGGGAAGGTTGCTCCCCATGGCTGGGGGAGAACGAAGCCTGACCCTCTCCAAGAATGAGTGCGAGGCATTGCATTTCCTGTGAGGGGAGGCAGGATTACAGACAACCTCTCCACGACACCCACCCGGCTCACCTTGTTTGTCCCACAACCTGCCCTCTTTGCTCCATTTCACTCTCTGTCTTGCCCCACACTCACCCCGTCTCCTTCCCACTCCAGGCCTTTATGCCCTGCCGCTTTCCCTGCTCCATGCCGAGTCCAACCTCAACACCCACAAAGCAGCCCATTTGAATTTGGTACAAATGCACTATTTGGTCCACAAAGGGATATACAGGGGCTAGACTAGAATGACCTTTTACGTTTGCGCAGTGGAGGGTCAGCGCAAAAAGTAAGAAAGCGAAAAGGGCAGCGAGAGTTGTTGGGGACGGAACTTGGCATATTGTTATTTGTGCTGGATTGAGCCTCGTTTATGCCAGTTTCATCCAAATGAGATTCCAAGGGCCTTTTAAGGGGGCCGTACTTGTGCCAACCGTAGGAAAAGTACAGGAGTGGACGCAGAAAAGGGTTCCACGACCTTCAAAGCAGGTGTAAGCGGCTGTATCCTTGCATTTTGCCAGTTCCTGTAGGTACAGAGGATGCGCCGAGTTCTTACCCGTTACTATTTGTATTGCGGTGGACCGGGACCCTATTGAACACAGACATCGAAGGAAAAACATCTCTGCTCCCAAAGCACTTTTATGCTACATTATGACGAAGGGGCATCAAAGGGAGGATGCCGGTGAGGGAGGACAAGGTCACATCATTTTTTTTAAAAAAACCAAGCAAGTTAGTGGTCAAAGAGAGCACGTTGGGATAGCTCCGACCCCCAGATCACACTTGCTCTGCCCCAAGAAACTCCCCCTCCTTCCCCATCTTGTTGGTTCCACCAGGCAGAGAGGGGGGGGTGCGTCTCCTTTCCATCGTGAGGAGCTGGGATTCAAACGACTGCCCTTGAGCCAGCTCCGCAGTGCTGCCCCCTCTGTGCTCCGATTTCAGCCCATGCTGCTGCCTACTAGACCTTCTGTTCAACACGAAGTTGGAAGTGGTGACCATAGCAACGGGGTCCTGATGGGATTCTCTGCCCACGGAGCTCCTGATTGGCTGCTGCTGCTCATATAAGAACCACCTGACAGGAACAGGAAGCCCTTGGTCTGCCTTGTTTCTTAGCCTGGCCAGCTGCTTCAGGCCTCTCTCTCAGTCCCCAAGCCTGCTTTTCTGCCCAGCTACCTACTCTCTTCCCAGCTTCGACTCCTCCTCCAGTCCCTTCCCAAACTGGACTGTTCTTTTGGCCCCAACTTCCTGGCTTGCCTCTCAACTTCACTTTCTCGACTGCCCGTTGGCTTTTTTGTTCCGGCTTGACCTGACCTTCGGCGTGACCTTTTGGATTCCCTGGTTCGGATCCTGACCTGCCTCTCAACGTCTCCAGACCCCACTCACACCCTGCCCGAGCCCTCGCACACTTTGTCGGACCCCCATCTCCTCTCTTCCAGACCTAAACACAGGGCATTTCTTCCTTGAAGGCGAGAGCAGTTTTACCTTTCACCTTAAAGTCCGTTTGCACCAGGGGTCACTTTGAAAAACAGTACAAGCTCCAAGGGCCACACAGAAGTTGGGAGCGTGCTAAGGAAGAGGAGGGTCTAGATCAGGGATGGAGAACCTCAGGCCCAGCGGCCAAACGCGGACCACAGCTAGTTTTATGTGGCCCCTTTCCAGTTCTTAGACCTGGCCCCTGGATCCAGTTCCTAATTCCAACCACTGAAAAACTGATTTCAGGGTAAGGGAGTGGAGAGGAGGACCCATGCACACAAGGAGAGGGGGCAGATCCATGATCTCTACCCTCCACCTCCTGAGCACACCCCTCGAGCATCCCTGCCGCTAACTTCTATCTAGCCCTCGGAGCATATACCAACTTTCATACTCGCCCTGAAAGGGAAAAGGTTCCCCATCCCTGCTCTGGATCATAGCTCTGTCCCCTCTCGTGTGCATCTCCTCATCTCTGCTCCCTTCCCCTGAGCTCAGTCATTTAGTGCTAGGGTGCAGGAACTGGATCCAGGGGCCGCATCTGGCACCCCTTTGGGCCTGTCGTCTCCCATCCCTAATTTACACCCAGAAAAGCAACTTTCAATCTGACACGACTAGGCTCCAGTTTCACTCCCAGCCAGTCGCACACAAAATGTCCTCGGCGAACCGCTGTTTCAAGCTGCTGCCTGGCAAACCCAGCTGTGTGGCCTCAGCTCCTTCCGCTAACAAAAGCGCTACCCACAAAAAGGTGAAAGCATGCTGAACAAGACAGACTAGACAGTCCGGCTGGCTCTCTTATCAGCTGTACTGGCTCAACCAGGCTAACCGGACGAGAAACCCATCTGTCAGCAAGGAGCAGATATGACCCTCAGCCACGCAGAGGCCCAACGGCAAAACCTTTCCCATTTAATAGAATGGGTTTAGTCGGTCTCAACAAGACCGCACTACAGGGAGGAAGGATGGCACCACCAGGCCTACAGGAAGCAGAGGCCATATGGTAAGAAGGTGATGCTGTTAGATAATACTCCCAGCAAACACAGAGCTTGGAAAAGCTCAATGAAGCCTTCATATTGCATTCATTTTAATCCCACACAACACCCACACTGCTGCTCAGAGAGAAGCCCCCCCCCACACACCCCCAATGTAGATTACAATTTCAGATTGCTCATAATGATACTGAACCACAACAGTGACAATACACCCATTGCAGATTTACAGACAAATCTGTTTGTTGGTTTTTTTTTAATTGCGTGCACGCACAACTGACCACTGGACCAGTCTGCACATGCACCGCCCTTTTCCAAAATGGCGGTGGTAGCAACGCCACCATTTTGGAAAAGGGCAGGCAGTCTGCAAATGCACAGCGGCCAATGCGCACGCACAGACCGAAAAGGGGGAGCAGTGCAGAGGGTTTCTTCTTCTTCCCTTGGCCAACAAGTCCCCGTCTCCCCCACCCATCCCAAAAACATTCTAGCAGCACTCTTCAACAACCTGGGGAGAGGGGAGCTTCACGCGGGGCTCAGAGAGGCTGTGTGAAAACCCAGAGACACCAGGTTAAACCCTAGTGGAGACTTGCAGTTTGTGGAATCCTAATGAAATTCTACGGGATTCCATGCCGGCTCCCCTTCAGTAGAGTCCGAGCCAAGATGTGTTCTCTCTCAAGAGCTTTGGCCTGATCCTCAAAGCACTTCCCTGGCACAAGCCTGTGGCAGAGCCTGTACCACTGGGCAAACATGGCTCTGCCCTCCACAGTCCCACCCCTTTAACGTCTTCCTGCAGGGGCTCTGCTTCTCCATCCTAATAGGGAAGGAGAGGGGAGTGGGGGCAGGGCCCCACAGGAGCAGCTGACCTGGGGGCTGAGAATTTCAGGGCCCCACAAAAATAGCCCATCCTGAGGCCTCAGGAGCTCGGGTCCTGAGGACCAGCCTCTCTGCAGCATGGGCCCTGCTTAAGGCCGGCCCCAATAAGTTGTTTTCAAGTTGGCCAAAGGAGCATTGTTGGGTCTGCATGCACTTGTTGATGGTCCCTAGCGATCCAGCTGGTGTAATGTGCTTCCACTCCTTGCTTCCAGATGGTATTTCTCAATAAAGCTAAAAAGGCATAAACACTTCCCTAATATTCCTTTTCCAACTGCTTCTGTTGCTGTCCCAGAGGCATTACCAGATCATGAACCAACGGGATGATCCACAACAGTGTAAACAGATGTGGCCCCTCCATGGCCCTGCCCTCCACAGCCCCACCCCTTTAACCTCTTCCTGAAGGGCCCTGCGTCCCTATTCTAATAGGCAAGGAGAGGGGAGTGGAGGCAGGACCCCACAGGAGCAGCTGTCCTGGGGGCTGAGAATTCCACAAGAGATCCTCCCTCTTAAGGCTCTGTCTGACTCTTTATCCTGCTGAGTCACTATTCCTATACCTATGATCTGTAGTGTTTACCCTTTTCCTTGCCACATGGACCTGCCTGCTGTCATTCTCATTGTAACCAAGCCAAGTACGTGCACTTGAGACCTCGCATCTTCATGAATGTTAGACCCCTTGTCTCTCCCTCTGTTCCCCTTCCTAAGTCTCTCCCCCAGCTCCTGTCTCTCAGATTGTAAGCCCTAGGGGCAGGGACCCTGTCTATTTTATTACTTTGTAAAGTGCCAGGTACACTGCTGGCGCTATATAAATGTTTGTTAATAATAATTAATAATAAGGCATGATCCCTCTATGAAAAAATGTTGAAACATTTGGTGTAAACAAATCTCCATGCCCAGAAGCCAAAATTTAGGAGGCAAAGAGATCTAATTATTTGGCCAGGCATTGAGCAGGTGAGGATAGGGTCTGGGGAGTTGTTTTGACAGGAATTTTTTATAGCCTAGGATTCATGTATGCAATAGCTTACTGGCTTTGCCAGTGACTTACTGTGTGACCTTGAACACAGGTCCTGTAGGGTCCTGCCCCCCAATCTCCTCTCCTCACCTATTAGGATAGGGAAGCAGGGCCCTACACTTAGACTCCCTGCAAGAGCTCTGGCAGAATTACAGTGGGGTAGGGAAGTAGGGGGCGTGACCACTGCTTCACCCCACCCCTTTCTGACATGACCACGCCCCTTTTCAGAGTATCATGACATCACGACCCATGGAAGGGGCGGAGCCAGACAGGAGTCGGGGCGGGTGATGCAACCGTGCCTCCTTGCACCCTCCTCCCGGCACCCATGGGTGAAAACAGACATGACGCTAACCACCCTTGGTGGTTATTTATGCATGTTGCAGGGCTGTATTGGTGCCCTATGCAGCCCTGCAACGTGCATAAATAACCACCAAGGGTGGTTAAAGGGTGGTTAGCGTCATGTCTGTTTTCACCCCATGTCTCCTTGTCCTTCGAGTTTCCCTGATGTAAAAATGAAGGCGTAGGGCTTAGTCTTATGAGCTTGGAAAGCCTTTCTGCCCAAGGATCTTACAGGCTCGTCCAGAGCAAAACAGGAATTTCCAACACTCTAACCATACTAAAGAGTGCTTGGTCACTCGGAACAACAGGCTGACCGCACATTCCACCGACGTCATAAAGACTCAAAAAGCAAACAGCGACTCTTGCCCAACAGCAGTTATTCTAGGCGGCGGGCGAGTCCATTGTCTTACGCCAGGAGAGAGATTAACATTTGCTTATGGCAAAACACCTTCCGTTGCAATCCAGTTATGCATTTCTTTCCAATTTGCAAATAAACGAGGGTGACTGCGCTAATGGCTTCTGATTCACCGCTGAGACACAGAAGCACTCGGCTTGTCTCAGATGGCCAGATGCGAGGAGGCAGCGCCTTCTAACCGGCGGCCGCCTCGGAGGCACTAACAAACTCAGGAGCGGGTGATGCGTCACTGAAACACAAAGGCCGGAAATCAAGAGGTGGGCAGAGGCTGAACTGGTAGAGCTGGTTCATCTCCCTGTGGTTTTGTTCCTTTACAGCCCGATGCCAAGAACCTGGCTAGTGCTGTCTTTGCCGTGCTCCCTTTCAGCCACGTAATGAGTCCGACACACACACAAATATGATGCGCCTCAATGCTGCAGATGAGCTTAAAGCAAGAAGCAGAGATCTGCTGTCAAGCTGAAACTGCAAGGGAAGTTTATGGAGGCGGAGGATTAAATTATTCATGTCCAGATTTTCATAGCCTTTAATATATTGATTCAAATTTATACCCTCACGGTATCCTTCGGGTAGGCTATAAGATGTAAAAACATATGCAACAGAAATACATAAATAAAACTCATTTAAAATCCTCTATCCTCAGCCTCCCCAAGCCATAGCCCCACTTCCCAAATGCTTGGCTAAATAAATAGGTCGTACGTTGCCTCTGGAAGATGGACAGATTCAGGCTCTGGTGAACCTCAAGAGGAAGGGAGTTCCAGCATTATTGGAGCAGACACTGAAAATGGGCCAGGCGGCTGACGGTAAAGTCAAGAGGCCGTTCTTGACTGAACTAAGGGGTAACAATGGGACATAGAGGAGGAGAAGGTCTTGCAGACATGCGGGGCCTAGGCTGTTTAGGACTTTATAGGTCAAAATCAATACCATTATTGTGCCCGGAATGTGACTGGGAACCAGTGCAGACTGAAGCATGGCATTGGATGGTCACAATGGATCAGCTTTATGTCTCATCCAAGGAGACATCTCCAGCACCACAGGACTCCCTTGTGTGACTATAGGTTCAAATCTGGCTCCGGGCTGAAGATGCATACACGCTGCCAATTCACACTGGGTGTCTTTAGACATAACGTCAACGGGTGTCTGAATGTGTGTTTTGACCTCGATATCAACATCGGTTTGGCCCTGTGTTCACCATGTGGCGCTGCTTAGACACACAGTCCAGCTTGGGGCAAATCGGTGTTTTGCTTCCCACCCGATCTCAGCACACAAACGCTGCCACCTCGTTCCCGGCCGTGTTGTACCTGCGAACATGCCATACAATAGCATTGGACACAACGTTGGCCACGTGTTCAGTCGGAACACGCAAATTGTCCCTGGTGTTCACATTGTGCGTTCAATGGGTGGCCAAATTGGCGTTGGGATTGTTATGGTGCTTACACACAAACAGCCAAACACGTGCTTAGGGGTTTTGACACCCAAACTTTGTTACGTCTAAAGACGCCCACCCTAAGACTTCATTCTTCAGCAACTGGGTTTCCTGGAGAGGGCTCCCATCCAAACACACAGCCGTGCATCCCCAAACAAAGCTCTAGTTAGTGGAGTTTGGCCCTTTTTACACAGGCCGCGACGTGGAGGGTGTGTGCGCCGGTCCGTGTGCGGTGGGTGTGGGTGGGCACACCCCCGTCTCCACTCCACCCCCAACCATCTACATGCACAGAGCAACGGCCGTTCTCACCAGTTGCTCTGTGTGTGGGTGAAGGTGCATGCGTGTTTGCAGGAGCGCGCCTGTAAACACACACACTGCGGATTTTACACGAGACTCCCCCACTCACGAACACCCAGATTTCTGGGGGTTCATGCATGGGTGCACCCACCCCCCTGTAAAAAGGGCTTTTGACAAAGACTTCTCTCACACAAGAGTCTCCAGAAAGATTAAGAAATAATTTGTCCAATGAATGGTTAGTTTCAACAAGTGTTTTTTAGTTTTTTAAAATATACAGTTTCTAAGGGGCACAAGTGAAGATCACTCACACCTAAGAGCATCTTAAATACAAAATTCTTGAGGTTCAAGAACTGAATATAACAAGCACCATGACACAGAGGCTAACAAAGGCAGTCAGTGAGCCTCTGCATACTGCGTTGTCCTGAATGCTGCTACGATCTCCAGCCACCGCCGCGTCCCAAGCTCAGTGAACATCCCAAGGCTCTGGAAACAAGGACGCTCTTGGTTTAAAGATCATAAGAAGTGCCATACTGGCCTGGGCAGACCAACGGTCCATCAAGCACAACATCCCTTCTAGGATAGTTGATTGTATGTGATTATCCATCAAATAAATCGTGGCCATTCTTGACTGCTTCAGAGGGCGTTTTCAAACGAGATGCTGCCGTGCAAGGCCACCTAGAAGCCGCTCATCCAAACACCTGTCTGAAGGCGGCGCGAGGGAACGCACGCCCCCGCGAGTCACACGGTACCCACTCACGGCGCACTGCCGAGGACTCCGGAGTGCAACGCGGAGGGCAAGCCAAAAAGGTGCGACGGCACATCCTCCCACCCATATGAACTGCGGTGGCCGGCCACACCAGCAAACCAGTCCGCCCGCTTACAGGCACTGCGGGCAGGGGACCACAAGTGCTGTGGAGCCCGGTTCCCCATCGCTCACGGCCGGGACAGGTCAATTTCAAAGGCCAGTCCGGCATGCTTCCCCCCTCCCCCATGCTCCGTAGCAGGGGGAGTGCGCGGCGGCTGCCATGGTAGCCACGCTAGGAACTACCTGTTCAAATTCCTCCTCGCAACCTCCACCCGAGTGGCTTCTCCGCAGCTGCGCCACTCAGAGGACACACACCTCCCCCCTCCAGCCTTGCTCATTTAAAAACACCCAGAGAAGTACTCAGCATAATGGAATGATCTATTCCTTGCTGTTCGCTCCCGACAGCCATAAGTTATGGCTGCTTCCCCAGGTTACCACGCTGGGGGAAACCGACGAGAGGAAAACTCACGGAGGGAAAGTAATGTGAAGCTTGGGACATGGGTGCGGGGTTCAAGGCATCATAAGATCATAAGTACCACCATGCTGAGTCAGACCAATGGTCCATCAAGCCCAGCATCCTGTCTCCGACAGTGGCCAGTTTTGGTCACATGAGAAAAGCGTCAGCAGTCACAATGGGCAATTCATTCCCCGTTGATCACTCCCTGCTCCTAACAGTCACTCCCTGCTCCCGGCAGGAAAACTCACAGCACGTCATAAGACACATCTCGCATTGTTTTCCATCGCAGAAGGCAGAGTGCAAAATCCAGCCCTGCCATCCTTGATTGAAAACGCAAGACGCATCGTATGATGCTTTTAACCCTGCCTCCGCGTTCCAAGCTTCACTTCACTTTCCCCGACGTGAATTTTCTTCTTGTCAAGTTTCCCCTGGCACGATGACGTGGGCAAGCAGCCTTTGTCCCCCAACCTACTAAGACTAATAGCCACTAACGAACCTATCCTCCAAGAACCTATCCAACCCTTTGTTAAACCCAACTATGCTACCGGCCTTGACCACCTCATTCATTCAATAAGCACTGCCTCCCTAGACTTCGTTGGTGTGAGCAACACCAACATAATAGTCATACCCCTTGAAGGAGCAATTTTAAAAACATTTGGCTTTACAGTTGACTTCTCTGCAGATATGCCCCAGGATAGGGCCAAGTCAGACTTTGTTCAAACCAATTTGGCCACGCTGCCTTTACTCCGTACTGCTCCTTGGTACGGGAAGATAAAATCTCAACATCAGATGGAACACTACTTGACTATTAGAGAGAACTACTCTTTGCGCAGAGAATTGACCTTATTAAGATTTCAGCAGATGCCATCTGCAGTTTTAGAGAGATCCCGATTGATCAAAGACGTTGTTATTGCCCATCTGGTCAGATAGAGGATCTTCCTCACTATTTGTTCCGTTGTGAGGCTACTACAGAGATCCGTAATAAAATATTGAAGCCTCACCTAATGGGAAAGTCATATTGGGAGCTGAGAAACTTGGGTGCCTGGAAGACACAAGAGATTCCCTTATCAAGTTCTAATTAACAGCTTCATCAAGATAGGGCAAAGGCACATCAGTGGGAGGAAAGTTTGAAGAAACAGGGCCATAAACTCTTGCTCCTTCTCAACTTCTTTAAGATAATGCCACAATGGTTCAGAAAAAACTAATCTTAAAAATGATGCTTTTATTGACCAGGCACTTGCTTTCAATTGTAAAGACCATCTGATCACTGATAGGTCAGAAGGAAATGCATTTATCGAGCAACTAGCCTAGGTTCAATTCCAGTTTTTGCAGCAGGCTTGCTGCGATACCTTGGATCAGGGGTAGGGAACCTCAGGCCTAGGGGCCAAATGCGGCCCATGGCTAGATTTATTTAGCCTCTTTCTAATTCCAAGTTCTGGCCCTTGAATCTGGTTCCTGTCCCCAAGCAACTGAAAGTCTACACTCAAGGTAAGTGAGCAGAGATGTGGGCATACACACAAGGATAAGGGACAGGTTCATGGCACAGATCCATGATCTGGACCTTCCTATTTCTCAGTGTATTCCTTAATTACCCCACCACCATCAATGTTTATCCGGCTCCCAGGGGCGATACTAATTTTCAAAGCAGCCCCATGGAGGGAAAAGTCTACCTACCCCTGCCTTAGCTACATCAACAGCTCTCTGGGCTACATTTTATGAATCTGTTAAAATAAAATAATAATAATAATAAAAAAGTCTACTGAACCAGAGTGTTGCGAGGCTGAATTTATTCATGACGGCAAAGCACTTGGAGACTCCCAGATGAAAGGTGCAAATAATATTACTACTCAGTTATAGAGAGGTAAACCCCAGTTATCAGCAGGGATCAGGGGAGAGGTGAAAATTTATTACCCGCATTATAAAAAAAAATATAGAACGAATACTTCTTATAACCCAAAGAAAGTATTTCAAAATCTTGGATGCACATTTTTTTTTTTTTTAACCCTTGATGTTATCCGGTTACTTTTATGCTCTTTTTTTATTGCCATTAAAAATCAACAGTCAGTTTCATGTTTATTTCAAGGTCGGTTTCACCTTCAGAATGTCACCATGATAGGCATCCCAGAGGGCCGTTTGGGTCTTAGAGCAGGAGTGGGGACCCTCAGGCCTAGGGGCCCAAATGCAACCTGCAGCTACTTTTTATTTGGCCCCTTTCAAGTTCCTGGCTCTGGCCCCTGGATCCAGTTCCTAACCCCCAAGCACTAAAAGACTGAGCTCAGAGGGAGGCATGCATACACAGATCCAGGAACTGAACCTTCCTCTTTCTAAGTGCACCCCTTAAGCACACCTGCCCCCAACTTCTCAACGCTCTCAGAGCTTGTACCAATTTTCAAAGTGGCCCCTAGGAGGGAAAAGGTTCCCCTTGGGATAGGTTTTTAGTTTTTTTTACCCCTGTGTGTTTTTTGTTTGTTTGTTTTTAAATGGAAACATGTCTGGGTTTTAATAGCTTATTTTTGCAGGTTAAAAAAAACACACACAAAAAAACACTAAACCCCTAAACTTGGGCCAAATCTGAACTGACAACAGTGTCTGACAATCAGCAACTATTGTTTTGAGCTGGGGCACTTCCTTCCTTCAAAGCTCATAAAACCAAAGTTGCAATTTGCTGCATTGCTCAGTTCAAGGTTTTCGGTTACCAGTGATTTAATTAAAAATACAAACCTCCGCTTGTCCTGTCGCCCAGCGTTAGAGAAAGCAGAAAGACAAGAGCTAGGCTACTGAAAAGGCAAGGCTTACTTTATCCTCTGGGGACTGGGATTTGAAACAAACCAGTGTTTTCCTTAATACAATGACAAATGGGCATGAGCAATCCAAGCAAAGCAGAGTGTGAAAAGATCTGAAAGAAACAGGGCTATTGGGGACCCAGTAGGAAAATCCAGTCCACTTCTAGGCAGGAAACATCTGTCCCCACCCTTCCCACATACTTTGCCAATATCCAGATCGCTTTTTGTGCCTTTGAAACTGCATGCGAGCCTATCTGTTCCCCAGTCCTATAGGCAGTAGAGACAAAACAGCGTGGAGATCTCTTTTTATTGGACCAAGTCAAGTTGTGGGAGGTGCACGAGCTTTCGAACCTCACATTCCAACTCCTGACCTGCCCGACAAAGGACCTTGTGAGGTCCAAAAGCATGTGCACCTCGACCAACTGGAGCTGGTCCAATAAAAGAGATCTCCATTTTTTCTCTACTGCATATATTTGGGACCAACACTCTCCCCAATCCTATAGGTCCGGTCTGCCCTGACAGACATCCGAGGCCCTTTTTACACAAGACAACCCTACGCAATGTTCTTATTAGCAGCTATTAGCCAGACAGGCTCAGGAAACATGATGGGAGCTGGGGGAAAACCACAGGGAATGGATCCCCCACTGTGACCTGTTGGGTGCTTCTCCCAAGCCACCATGACTGGCCACTGTCGGAGACAGGATGCTGGGCTAGATGGACCCTTGGTCTGACCCAGTATGGCACTTCTTATGTTCTTATGCACATGGGGGTGCCGGCGTGGGTGTGTCCTGTGTAAACACCACGGCCGGTAGGTGGGGATGCATCCGCACTCCCACCAAACACCCGTCTCCCATGCATACAGCAACCGGCAAAAACAGCGGTGGGTGTGCGTCCATGTAACCACCCCCGCACCGGGGCGCACACCCATCTCCCCCATCCGTGCTCAAATTAAAAGGGGCTGAGACAGCTGCCCTTTTCTTATCCCCCAAACGCACACGCAGGGGGTCACGCTCACTATTACGGAATAGAACCGACTGACTCCCCACATCAGGGTTAAGTCAAGGTCATTGCCTGTATAAAGCTGCATTCACACATTACGCAAAGTCCACAAAAATCCTTTTCCCTTGCTTTTTTTTTTTCTTCTTTATCGTCTGAAAAGATTACCTCGCTGCACCTTTAATAAAAAAACGTTTCACTTGGAAACCAAGGTTTAACAACGATGCTTCTTCTTTTGTGCACATTTATTTTAACTTTGGGAAGGAACAAGTCTGCCACCTGAGTAACAAGGGCCGTGCAACGCACCAGGCAAAGCGTTATGGTTTGTGCAGCATTACGGGTTTGAAAGCAGCAGCTGGGGCAAAATGGACAGCAAAGAAGCCATGTGTGGAAAAACATTACAGCACAAGAGCCATCTCTCAGATGAAGCAAAAAACGCAGGAGAAGAGACTCATGTGAATGCAGATTGAAAGAATGCAAGAGAGTCCAGCCATATGCACACCGTACGCACGCAAACACCAGTGCCCTGTTCAGGTATTTCAATATGGGCGTTCCTCCATCCCCACCCACTTCTTCTCCGGTCCTGGCACAAAACCGGGCTGTATTTCTGCAGAGACCTGTAACTAATCCAGCCAAGAAGAGAGAATGGCATTTCTTTAGTCTGTGCCACCCTGGGCTTGATCTCGCTGTACACATCAATAAAACCCAAGGAGTCAATCAGCCTTCTGTTCACACAGTGTACGCAATGATCTTGGGAGATTTTAAACCCCGACTCGATCAATGAATTTGGAGCACGACTGTTGCACCAAAACAGAACCCCGGCCCATTCATTTAACATTCCGTCTCCAGCAGTGGTTAAAACCGGATGCATCTAAGGAAGGTGGGAAAGGTCAGCCACGCACCTAAGTAAATATGCAAATGTCAGGGCCCTGTATATTCAGCAAATTTTTTTTGCTAAATTCTGCAACCGGGAAAAAAAAATCCAGATTTTGTGAGAAGACTAAATTCTGCAAATTAACTAAATCCTACAAATCGAATGCAAATGAGCCCTCCATGAAGCCAGGGCATCAATTTTGGAAATCTCACTTTTTAAATACAAGATACCTCCAGACTGACTTCTCGACAAAGGGAGTTCTTCTCTTCAGCAGGGGATCGCAATCTGCACTTCTTTGGCAATTATGGCAGAAGGCCCCCTTGCCCCAAATGTATATTGGTAGCCAAGAGGTCCAATACCCAATTGGTTAGGTTAAATTGGTTACTTTATCCTCTGTGGAATGTGGTTTGAAGCAAATCCATGTTTTCCTTAATACAATGACAAATGTGCATGGGCAATCCAAGTCAAACGTTGCCAGCATCCATTAACTACTTCACTTTGCTCCCTCCACTCAGGCTGCAGTTCTGCGATGCCAGAGGCAATCTCTATATCAGTTAGATCACATGCCAAATTCTGCAAAAACTGATGCAATTGCAAGCAGTAGAAGATTCACAGGGTAAGGCTGTGTACAGGGGTCAGAAAGAGGAATTTCACCCTCTGGGAACCAGCTGGGGCCGTGAAGAACAAACAAGAAACACCATCTCCCCCACCTCCACTTTGATAAATTCCTCTTAACCCAGAGATAAGAGTTATGGTTTCCATCATAACTGGAAGAGATGTCAGTGCCAATACAGTCCTGAATGACCATTCATCCATCTCTCAAAGCCACCAAGCTCGATGCATGCAAATCTCAGCACTTGAACATCATGGGTTGCTACAAGTGGAAAGCAATGGACCAAAACAGAAAAATTTGAGTAGCCTCTTCCCACATTCTGCTCCACTTTAAACTTTAGCCACTGAGCCTCGGCCTCCAAGGAATCCCAAATTCACCAGATGTTGCAGTGAAGCAAGGCCTATAGGTTAGCATCTTTACACCAAGAACACAGGGCCCCAAATTCCAACCCCACGCTGCGGAACTTAGAAATACTCCAGCTACTCAGCAGCGAGTTGCCAAACAAATCTCTCTCCCACAGAGAATCTCCCTCTTTTTCTGGGTTCTCCTGCTTGCTCAGGTAGGTGTTAAAAGATCCTGTGGCTCTACAACCCTTATTCCTCTGTCAATAAACAGCACTGCAGGCTAATTGGCTCTTTGCACGCCCTGCCTCTGCGTGCGTGGGACACTGCTGACATACAACAGCTGTTACACCTGCTTGCGTACAGTCACACTTCCCTGTGCCTGGAGGGGATACGCACTAGAGAAAGGGAATGCTTTCATGCCCCAAAACCTGACTCAAAGAGACTAGACGGAGTTCAGATCCTCATCCAACAGGCTGGTCCTGAAACAATCCAAACTTTCCTGAAAAGTTATAAAAGCTGTATTGCTTAGGGAGCAATTCTCCAACATTGCCTGTAACGCCCTTCCTGAATACATACACTCTGTTCCCTCCTGACCTTTAAATCCCTCCAAAAAGAACCTACCTCTTTATTAATAATAATAATAATAATAATAATATTTATTTTTATATAACACACACACACCCCGCCATGGCACTCAGAGTGCTATACATAGAACAATTTAACACAACTTTGTAACTCTCTAACACAACTTTGTAACCCTCACAACAACCCTGTGACACAACCACCTTCTGTCAGACTTTCCCTTGCTCCTTACGCTGTCTTATTCTTCAAGATTCCCCTCCAAGCTAAGCATGTTTGTGAATGTATCCCTGTTTCTCTCCCTATGTTCCTTTCCTCACTATTGTCCATCCCAGACTGTAAGCCCCTTGGGGCAGAGTCCTACCTCTAAGCATAACTGTCCAACACCAGGCATATTGCTAGTCCTATATAAAATAATAATGATACGATAACAGATTAAAGTGCAGGGGTGGGGGGTTGTAGAAAGATAAGGAGCTGTAAAGGAGTCGGTATTTCAGGAAAGGGTCAGGTGGTAGCTGGAGCACTCACACGATTTTAGAAAAAGAGGGTGGGGGGAGATTTTTAGCACCGGGATAGTCGTAGGGTTGGGTAAAGATTTAGCAAAAACCCTGATCCAACATTTTGCATCCTTCCTCTCTCCACAACAGACTCTTGCTCAGGCTTCCTGTCCCTCCCGCACATGGATTCATGTAGTTCTCCCATCTCCAAATCTTTTCCTCCCAAGTAAGGTAGCCCAGTATCCTGGCACTACCCCTGCTACTTAGCCTCCAGTTCGCTGTTCCAGACAGTCAGGCCTTCTCTGGCTGTAAGGCCCAGTCTCCTCTCAATGCACACATGCCAGCTGCTGGCACCTTGAGGGGGGTTGCTAAAGACACGGGCAGGCACTGGTTATTGGGGGTACTTGAAACCAAGCTTAAGGTGGTGGGAGGCATTGGTGAGGAGTTGCCCCTGCTTAGAGCTTACGGAGAGGTTCTGGCAGGAGCTGTTCAATAAAGGGCCCAAGGTGTCCTGCAACTACAAACAGGGAGGCAGGAAAGGGCTTGATGGGGAGCCAACACTCAGGGGCCTCCCTCATAGACACCCCACCTGACAGCTGATCCCATCCAGCCCCACCACAGGGGCCTCCCCCCCCCCCACCTCCCCACTCCAGGGGGGGCTATCCTATCCAAAAAACCCTCCCCCCATGGGGTCTCTCCCATCCAGCAGCCCCCCCCACTCCCCCCATGGGGTCTCTCCCATCCAGCCCCCCC
>QEPC01011341.1:11037129-11119543 GCA_003113815.1 Sphenodon punctatus | reverse complement strand
CCCCCCCCCCCCCCCCCAAATCCCAGAATTTCTTTGGGAAATCTAAATGTACAACGGTATTTAAGAATTCGTGACAAGTAGCAAAAGGGGGGCAATTTGAGTTGCAAAGCCCTGGCAAGGGCCAGATTCTGCTTGCAGTTACCATGGGGTAAATTTGGTGTCGTGCCACTTGGTGTCGCGGGAATGGTGAAGTTGCAGAAACTAGAGGCAGAGTTTAAATCGAGATAGATGAGATGGTTAAGCGTGATAAGAGTTCGGTAGAGAGAGGGGGGAAATTGATCAGAGCTGACTTGTGCTAAATTGGGGGGGAAGAGGGACTGGCTTTTAATTTACAAACAGCAAAAGGTTTGGTTAAAAACAGGGTTTCTTTTACAAAGGAGAAAAAAAACTGCACATTCACCCGTGTTTTTAAACATCTCTCCATATTCCTAGCTTGAAATGAAAACTTGTCTTTATTGCTGACCGTGGTTATCCGACAGACTGGGGTCTGCAATTATGGGTACTGTGCGTTTGGGTATATTTGTACAGCTTCCTATTTGGGGTCAAAATTCAGACTGAGAAAACAGCTCTCTCTCCATACTAGTGGTGCATTATAAATGTACCTCAGTGGCTTTCTCTAGACAATGAAAATCCATTGATGATGTTAAAATAAAACCTATCCCTGTAATTCTTTAGGCTGGTGAGGTGTTTTTTCCCCCACCTTACCAGTGACCTGCAAACTATCTGTACAGGCGGTAGAGACAGTCCAGCTGCATCTGGGCTGCTTCCATCAAGCATAGTGGTGGTAGATTTTTGTTGCAATGTAAAGTTTTCACAACTTCAGCTGCAGGGTGAAAGATTGAGGGGGGAAATGAGGGGCAGAGCTTAGAACGCTTTAGTTGCTTGGCCGGGTAAAAATAAATCTTATTTGGGGATGGATCCTGGTTCACAAAATGTGTTGCCTGCCCTAAAGGGAGACGGAGATGGATGATGCTAATCAACCGCATTAATTCTTGTATACCCTACGATTGTTGGCTTGATCCCATACTTCATTCAGGATCAAGACCCCCTTGTATGGGAATCCACATAGGAAGGCCAAGTCTCCACATAGGAAACTTAAGACCATGTCACATGGACCATGTGGCATTGATTTGTCCTAGCCTGAGGAGCATTGTACCTGGCCCTAGTTTAGTGAGTCAGCACTTACAAGGTAAATAATTTCCACTAATAAAAATGGGGGTTCCCACACAACCCAATTTCTGATCTGAAACACAATGATGCAAATTCAGAGTGGCTCCACAGATGGAGCCGAGGTCAGATTATGGGCCCCGACTTTGCGTAGGATGGAAGGCCACTTGGGTCCTGAATGAGGACAGCTTTGGGGGGAGGGGTATTACATCCTAAGAAATCGGGAGCCAGATGCAAATATGTCAATCTAAAGCAAGCTCGGATTGGGGAGCCGGAAAGCCTTTAATTGAAATCAATGAAATGGAATGGTACTGCAGGGTAATTACAATAGTAATTAATTTGCATGAGGCACAAAGCTCTTCAGTTAAGGACAGTGCTATGTTTTGTACACATTACACTGAGTCCTTTCTCTTCTAGCACCACAATGTATGTATGGTCCGTGCTCCAAGGTTAACATGGCCATGGGGCCGGTCTGCAAGTGGGGGGAATAATTCAAGGTACGGAGTAAGATTATTAGGCGTTCATGTGCATTGCTAAGAGGATCAGGATGCCAACTGCCCAGGGGTCATGGAGAAAAGGCAGTGCTTGGCAGCCGATTCAGGTGGCAAGATGACAAAAGCATATTCTAAATTTGTTTTGCATGAGGGCGAAGGGGAGGTAAAATCATGGTAACGTGGGGAGACTGGCTAAAATCTGGGTGAATCCGTTGGTCGCTGGGACTCTTTCCCAATTTTTCTGAGTCATCAAATATTTATGGCGTTTATGTCAAAAATCTGTTTGCTAAGCAACAGACAGCTTAACCGGGAGCTCTGTGGCACTTACGCCTATTAAGCGCTTGGCTACTGCCTAATTGTGCCAACCGCATCAAGCAGATCACACTTCCAGCAGCCCTGGTACAGCACCGGCAACTTTCCTTTTCCCTGAGCCTCCGGCATTTAAATGAATGCCGCCGAAGTGGCGTGTTTTCAAAAGGGAAAGAAAATCCACGTTCCGTTTGAACGGCACGTTCTCTCTTAAGCATGGCCCGTCGACGCATTTGAACGTCCTGTGTCCAACCTGAGCTTCTTACAAAGTAGTTCCTATACAACTGATTGGTATCAGGGGTGGCCAGATGTATGGCTCACATGATCCACTTGATCTACTAGGAAGGAACCCTTCTTTTGGTTCCGACATTCAGTGCCAGGGCCCCTCCCGCCGGCACCTCAGCAACTGGTCTCAAGAGTGGAGAGAAGCCCTCCCCTTTAGAAAGAGCCTTCCCCGCCATGCTGGGGAAGCTAGCCTAGCCCATCTCCTCCCCAGAGACGCTCCATCATTCCCAGGTTGCAGTGCATGATAGCGCCTCTCCTGCTTTGAACTCTATGGTTCCGCTTTCATCCCAGCGTGCTCTGCATATGTTAGGAGGACCCAGCTCTTGAACCTTCACCTCTGGGTTTAGTAGAGCAGTGGCTAGGCCTGCAGCTCCACTGTTTCACCTTGCCTCAGGCCTAGCCACTCCCCCCAAGGGCCCTCTCTCTTTGCCCTAGCCACACCCCTCGCCTGTCCTCGCTTCCTGATTGGCTGCCAGGTAGGATATAAGCCTGGTTGGTGGCAACAGGAAGCTGGGTGGAACACTTCCTGTTCCTCTACTACCTTCTGGTCCCCACACCAGCCCTGTTCCCTGTCTCTTCTCTTTCTGCTTGCTCCCAGCTCTTGCTCCAAGCTCCCCCAGCCTTGTTCCTTGCACCCCACTCCAGCTGTGCTCCCTTGTTCCCCCCCTACCTGCCTCCTCATTCCCCACTCTAGCTGTGCTTCTTCTCTCTCCTAGCCTTTCTGACCCCAATCCTGAACCTGTGCCCCAACGTTGCTGTCTGCTCACATCCCAAACACCCCCTCGCTCCATCCCTTGTTGTTACCGTGGCGTTCAGGACTATGAGCATTTTCACACGCACCTGATTTCTCCTGGACTTCAACGTCTGGGTTCGTTGAAGTCACACATGGGGAGTTTAGATACTCCCCCACCCCCCGGAAATCAGCCGGGTGCCATTGTAAACAGCGGCATGCAGCTGTGACTTCCATGTATTTTGTGACCTGGACTTGTAAGTCCCTGATAGCAGAGGACTTACAAGTCCAGGTCATGAAACATGCAGAAGTCGCCGAGCGCCACTGTTTACAACGTTGCCCAACCAACTTCCAGGAGGAGGGGGAAGTTCTAAAATCCCTGTGTGTGACTTCACTGAACTCGAACTTTGAAGTCCAGGAGAAATCAGGTGGATGTAAAAACGCCCATAGTATGTCTTATTGCGAGCACTTCCACAGCATCACCATTGGGGGCTCATTGGGGTGGTACGAAAGCAGTTTTTAGTCAGGCATCAACAATACTGCATATTTTTTCACTCAGCGTATAATCGGGTTGTGGAATCTACTGCCAGAGGCTGTGGTAAGGGCCAGTACTATAGCTGAGTTTAAAAGAGGTTTGGACAAGTTTCTGGAAGATAGGTCCATTAGCAGCTATTAGCCAGACAGGATCAGGGAACATGACGGGAGCTGGGGGGAAACAACAGGGAATGGATCCCCCATTGTGACCTGTTGGGTGCTTCTCCCAAGCCACCGTGACTGGCCACTGTCGGAGACAGGATGCTGGGCTCGATGGACCATTGGTCTGACCCAGTATGATGCGTCTTATGTTCTTATGAGTTAGTAAAACCTAAAAAAGTTAATTCAGCTTTGTTAAATTGGTTTTTGTTTTGTTCGTGAGAATGGCTATGTACCCTAGATGCACTTAGCTGTTGTGGGCCAGTGGCTGAGGTGTGGCTTCAACTCTCAACCATGAACCTTGCCAGCTTGAATACTCCAACGTACACTCCAAGTCCCTGCTAAGGAAGGACTGTCCCTCATTGGGTGCTGAATCCCACTGTCCCCCTTTCAGGTGAGAGAGACAAAAAGACCAGAATTCAAGTCTCAGGCCTGATGGCCTCCCAGGAAAAGCCTTTGAGGGGCCAATGGGGAGATGACGGAACAACAAGCAGCAGAGTGGTGTGCTGAGCTAATTGCTAGTGGTTATAATATTGATGTATAAGTTTATCCTCTTGAGAATCCTGTAGCTTTGCGGCAGGGCCAGGGAGAAACCAAGATTGGGACATGGGGAAGAAAGCTAGGAGTGAGAAGACAGAGACTTTGCCTGGAGCTTAGAAATAAAGATCCCTGTTATTGTTATAGCCTGGCTCCAGAGCCTGGCATACAAGAGAGAGTTTCTGTCCCTCTGTATGCACTTGGAATGCTGGGACGTGTGTGTGTCAGAGAGGGTGGAGCTTGCTGAGGGCGGAGCTTATTGGATAAGGGGCAGGCCTTTGGCCACTTGAAATGTCAGGAGATACGCTCCAGCTTAGCTAGGGTGATAATAGTAATTTCATCATTACAACTCGATGATGTTTCTCTTTTGGGCATGTCTTTGTCTTTTAGCCATAAAAAGGGAGGGGAGGGCGGGGAGACTTCTGATTAAAACGACGCCACTGGTTCCTGGGTGATCCCACCAATTCTTCCAGACGTGTCCACCATAAGGATGCACGTGGCAGGATCTTGCATTTCCCCATGGTATCCTTTCCTGCTGACTGGGAAAAGGCAGGCTGGGGCAGGAGGCTTGTGCATGCACATGATTCGAACAGAGGTAGGACGGTAACGCTATGGAGGGGAGGGGGAAGGACAATGAGTTGTCTCCCGGCAGCTGGGAAAGGATGATGTGGCCGTCGTGACACCCTCGCGAGCTGCCTTTGGCAGGCGGGGGCGGGGTAAAAATTCTTATCTAAATAAATAAGCAACCGTCTCTGCTAGGAGAGAGCTGGGGAAATGTAGCTGCAGAGAACAGAGCGTTGGCACTGAAAGGAATTGCATTAAAAGCAAAGCGCGCTTGGCTCCCATCCCATCATTCGCCTGCTCGCCCCTCGGCCTGTTTCTCTTTGCCCCACACAGTCAGGACTGGATCCAGGCAGGTGCAAGCAGGCAGAGCCCCATGTGGCCCCCGCATGGACCCCCAATACATAGGGTCCAGGCATGGGCTCGGGGAGGGGGGAGGCAAAGGAGTGTGATTATTACACCCTGAGGAGGGCTGTGATGTCAGGACACGTGGGAAAGGGGTGTGTGCACATCAGAAAGGGGTGGAGCCTGTTTGATGTGACCGGTCAGGCACCTTTTCTGAACATTAACGTCACGATGCTCACAAAGAGGCGTGGCCATGTCAGAAGGGGAGGGGCAAACCAGCTCTCCCGCTCCTCTCCCCACTGAACGTAGTTCTGCTGGCGTTCTAGGGCCCAGGAATAAAACTGAGCATGAGAACCACTGACGTAAAATACAGGCCCACAGGGCCTCAAATGTGGCCAACCCTGGCCTGAGGGGCGGGGGGGGGGGGCATTAACATATTCCTATGTTATGAGGAGCACAACATTTCACATGGGGGCTCCAACTTCCCACCATCCGGCCCTGACTGCAGTAAGGAGACCCTCCCCGCTTCCCTTTCCCCAGACAGACTCCGGAGCCAAAGAACCTAGAGGACAGTTCCAAAGAGGGGGAGCTTTGGGCTGATTCGGAGACAGGAGTGTATTGAGCTGGCTCCTCGGAGCACATGAGAGCAGCCCAAAGGCTGTGCTAAGTTACGCTGCTGGCTAACACGCCTCAAGGGCTGATGGAGCAACAGAGGTTAAGCAAGGCATAAAAAAAAAAAGCATCCCAGTCATATTTCTGTTAACTGCTACTCCTCATTTCTGTCTATACCACTACTAGGCACATGCAGCACTTTACGGTCACAGATTTGGAGACAGGTCCCTGCCCAGGGGACAATTGGAGGCCGCTTGTGTACGAGTCCCGCGTTGAAAGAAAAGCCCTGCCGGCGACGGGAAGCACGTGAATTCCAGCAGCGCGGGGAGCATGGAAATACTCTCTCCCCGCGCCGGCTTTTCTCTCAACGCGGGACTCAGGAGGCGTTTTTCAGCGCCTCGTATAAAAGCCGTCTAAGATGGACACGAGTGAGGGGAACACAGGGAGAGACGGACACACACACGTTCCCATTTTACAGATGGGGGAACTGAGGCTGAGAGGTTGTGACTTGCCCGAAGCCACCCAGTGAGTTCCTGGCTTGGGAGAGATTACTTAACTTCGTGGCTTGGTAAGAGAAATTGGGGGCTCCAGGACATCCTATTGGATTGGGGGACCCCCACACCCTATCACCTACCGGCTGCCCAAGCCCATTTCAACCGGTACTTTATTCACACAGATGCTAGGTTGAGGTTTGAGGAGCTCAGAAGGACGGGGGCGGCTTCTTGAGCCTGGAACAATTGGAAGAGTCCAGATCATGGAAATATACTATGGGAGTCATTCCCCATCCTTGACTTCATGCCCTCATCTCCTCTCTCCCCGTCCCCCGCCCACAATGCACTCCTTCAGTGCTTGAAGGTAGGGACTAGCCAGAGGCCAGATCCAAGTATTGTGAAAGGGGTCAAGTAAAAACCAGCCATAGGCCAAATTTAGTCCAATAGCCAAGGTTCCTCTCCCCCTGGGTTAGAGTTCAGATTAGTTAACAACTAGTCCCTAATGTGTCCATGAGAATCAAGCACAGCTGCAAAATCGGAAGGGTGGACAGGCAGATCTAGAGAGAAGACTGCCGTATGCCACCCTGCTTCCCGGCAGCATTCGCAGGTCTCAGAAGCCAGACAAATGCGCAGAGCCACCTCCATTGGGAGAGATTTGCGAGCAAGAATGGCCTTGGAGGGGCCAGTGTAGCTTAGTGAATAAGGTGGACTTAGATCTTAGAAACCAGGATTCAAGTCTTGTTTTAGCCATAACTCACCGGGGGGGGGCGCCTTTGGGCAAGTCACTCTCTCGCTTTCAGCCTCAGTTCCCCATCTGTAAAATGGGAATAATAATGACCCTACCTGTGAGGGTGGAGTAGATAAGGATTTTCAAGCACTCTGAATTCTGAAAACAGAGAAATGCTAAACAATAATCTGGGGCAGAGTCTTTGAAGGGGCCAAAAGGGGAAGATCTGCCCCTTCCCCCCATAACGTTGGACTGTCACTCCCTTGAACGCAGCCATCCAATTTTCCATAATAATGCAAAATAAAATAGAACCCAGTTACTATTACTATTATTTTTATTTTTATATAGCGCCAGCGATGTACCTACCACTGTACAATCAGGAGTTATAGACCGGTCCCTACCCCTAAGGGGCTTACAATCTAAGAGGCAAGGGAGCGGTAAACATCGGGAGGGCCAAGAGGACATTCATAAGGTTGAGAAGTTGCAGGCGAACGTGCTTCACTTAGTTACAGGGAACTAGATTCTGAGTGGGGGGGGAGAGGACGCAGTTTCACTCATGACAAGCTAGGGAAGGCCTGATGGAAGTGGGATTTGAAAGTTGGGAGGGAAAGAGCAGAGCGAATGTGTCCAGGGAAGGAGCTCCAGGCATGAGGGGCAGCAAGGGAGAAGGGGCAAAGACGTTTAGAGGAGCAAGGGGGTTGTGAGCAGACGAGGGTGCGGGCAGAGGAGGAGCAAAGCTCCCAGGCAGCAGTGCGGCGAGAGACAAAAACAGAAAGAGATGGGGGAGCAAGGCCATGAAGAGCCTTGAAAGTGAAGACCAGGCGCTTGTGCTGAATGCATTCCCGTAGAGGGAACTAGTCAGCTGGTTTGTACAGGAATGAAACAGTCGCTCCGCTGGGGAACAAAGGGCATCCCAAGTTGTCCAGCTGCACGACACAGCTCCCAGAGAGGAGTCACGCGGGTTGCCCGACATCCTAGGCTGCAGCGGTTCGGTGGCTGTTGTTTGATAAAGCTGTCCCTTCGGAAGAACCCAAGCTTTCTCTGCAGGAGCCGAGGTTCTTATTTTATTTATGAGCGCGAGCTTGCAGGTGTCTTCGGATAATGGAAAGTTTTCAGCGACTAATTGCTGAGCCACTTGGAAATCCAACGCTTCGCCAGCCAGCGCGGCAGACCGGATCTGTAGAGAAGAGATGGGAAAGGGGTCATCTCAGCTGGAGAAGGATTGAGATTCTCTCCGTTTTGGAATAAAAAAGCTATCAATGGGGGGGTGGGGGAGTGCAGAGGAATAAATGGAATTTGCTCAGGAATCTCTTTTCATAACCTTCCATACAAGCTCCTTTCAACATCTGTTAACACTCAGGCACATATTTCCAGATGTGGGAGAGAATGGAATCAGAAGGACAGAGAGAAAACAATGAATTCGCTGGTCCGTGGACTGGCCAGCCAGCCAGAGGTATTTCTCCTTGGCTAGGCCGTGGGATTTGCTTATGTGAATTCAAAAGGACATTCCATCCATAGGATCCCACGTAACCAGTAGATCGATGAAAAAATCAAGCCACTGCTGCTTTCATCCATGGAAGAAGTGCCTGTACTTTTTTGTCTTCAATACTGAGCACTTATAGGGGTTGTGGGGAGAGAAGAGAGTAACTCTAATGGAAGCAGATGGGCCCCGGGGCCCCCCCACGCTCCATGGTGCAGTTGTATCCCCGGCGTCTACTGGGAAGGGGGGTAGAGGGGCCATTCCGACCTAGTTACACCCCTGCAGGGGGATGTTTCGGTGAAAGGGAAGAATTGTTTGATCAGGCGCAGGTAGAAAATACTGTAGACAGAATGGAGTCAGAAGGAAAACCTACACGAGGCTGAACTCAAGGGGATTTGAGATATTGATTTTCCACTGGAATAGGGTCAGACCCTAAATGAAATAAAAGCAAGGGGAACCCAATAAAGAAAAAAAAAGCAGAGAACAAATTAAAAGGATCAAATATTTATATGACTGTTATAAATATTATTTATAGAATATAAATATTTCTATGTATAGCGTGATCCTGCTACATGCAAGGTGGTCAGACTTCTAAAATCATCCAAGTGAGATGATAAAAAACACCAAGAAGGGCAGTCCTCACCCATTCAAGCCGAAGCCTTCGACTCCAGTGACGACAGGATTGTGCAATCCTCCACCATTCAAGTCAATGGGAGGGTTGCCATTGTTTTTAATAGTGGAGGATTACACCTGAATTCTTAGTCAAAGGGACTTAGGGTCATTTGAAAATTGAAAAATGCCTACTATTTCCATTGAAGGGTGCTCGGTAACGCGTGGGAGGTGCTTAGCGCTAGAACTGAAACGAATATTTCATTCATTCATTCAAAGGGGGCCGCTTTGAAAATGAGTACAAGCTTCGAGGGCTACACAAAAGTTGGGGGCAGGGGTGCGTAAGGGGTACGCTCAAGAAAAGGAGGGCCCAGATCACGGCTCTGCACTGTGGATCTGTCCCCTATTCTTCTGTGCATGCCCTCCTCTCTTCTCCTTTCCCCTGAGCTCAGATGTTCAGTGCTTGGGGCTAGGAACTGGATCCAGGAGGCCAAATCCAGGAACTGGAAAAGGAGTCACATAAAAACTCGACGCAGGCTGCATTTGGCCCCCGGGCCTGAGTTTCTCCACCCCTGCTCTACCCAAACTGAAAATGGCAAAGCAGATAATACCCGCTATCCTTTTACATTCTGCTTGTTATGTTGGAGGCGGGGGGTTTGATTATTTTGGTTTTGGATTCTCTCGGTTACCTCATTTTGGCAATATAGCAGCACTATCGTCCAGGTGCAACTGCCAAAAATGACATCACTGAAAAACCAAAAGGGAATAGCCCAAAAAAACAAAAATGCCAATAACGGTTTTGGTTGCCGATACCATTTAGAGGGTTATCCAAAAATGTTGCAACTACCCATGAATAATAAATCGACTCCCCGTTTGAGTTTTACTTAAGCTCCATGCGCGATTCTTACATCTATAAAATAACGGGGATATTGAACCCATTCTCCTGGGCCGAGTTTGGCTCCCCCTGTCACAGAGGCCGTCTGACCGAGTGAGGCGGGGTGGGGAAAGAAGTGATCTCTCTCTGCCCTCGTTTCAAAAACCACTCAATAAATTATCTCTGACTAGTGGGACTGAATGTATCTTGATGACTTTGAGGGATGTAGCCTGCTGTTACAGTCTTCCTGGCTGTTTGTGCCAGTTCAGAAAACCCGCCCAGCCCAGATCCGGATGAAAGTGTGCATTAGCAACGTGCAGGTCATAGTAAAGGATTGTTCGAGTGGAGAGCTGCAGCGTCTGATCAAGCCTGAGAAGAGAAGCAATAATGGAGGTACAATAGTTCTGTAAACACTCCCAAAACACTCCAAACTTTTTCTTTCTTACTATGCATTAAAATATGAAGAGGGAAATAATAATTGCAGATAACACGTGTGTGACTAAAGCAGTGGCGGGGAACCTTAGGCCCGGGGGGGTGGTTAAATGTGGCCTGTGGCAAGGTTTTATTTGGTCCCTTTCCAGTTCCTGGCTCCAGCCCGTAGATCCAGTTCCTATTGCACTAATTTTCAAAGTGGCCTCCAAGATGGAAAAGTTTCCACAACCCGGGAATGAAGTGTCAGTACAATCTCCAGAAATTGATTTCAAAACTTACGATAGAAGGGTGGGAGGTAGGGGAGCCCAAATGTCTCTGTGTGTGTGTTCTTGGACTCCGTTGTACTGAAAATATTCTGAAGGCACATGAACTCTGGACCTCTGGCATTTCAGATCTTTTGCACTTACTGTCATTTATAGGATTCAAAATTCCTTTAGAACTTTCAGTGTTCATAGTGCTTTACATTCCTTATTTAGTTCCTTCTCAAACCCTATCCTCACCTAACAAATGCCTGGCTAAATAGGTAGGTCTTGTGTTGTCTCTGCAAAATACTCAGGCTTTGGAAAACTGCCAGGGGAAGGAAGCCAGGGTCAAAGAAACATAGCAGACATGGTCTGGAATAGTCGGAAGCACCAGTTAAGATCGATGTAATGAAAACTGCAACGGAGAGAGGAATCGACGTGGCACTCGAATACAGAGCAGGTAGTAAAGCTGATCTAGTGTCAGGCACCAGATCTGGCCTCAGACAAAGTGGTGCCAGGATTGGTACTAGACATGAGTTACAGCAGGATCAGGACCAAGCAAGAGTCAGGATCAGAGCCAGGCAGGTGAAATCAACCAGATTAGGGTCAGATCTGAGCAGAATTGTTCAAGTCCAAGTGCTGAGAGGTCAGACCAGGAAATCAAGTCAGGCCACTTCATCAAGCCGAAGAACAGGCCAGGGGCCCAAGCTGAAGAATTAGTCTGATGGGGGCAGGAAGGAGGAACAACTCAACATGGCTAAAACTGAACTCCTTATCTTCCTCATCCTTCCTCTCCCTCTTCCCTGTCAATCCTCATCAATGGGGTCACCATCCTTCCCGTTCTCCAAGCCCGTAGCCTAGGCTTCATCTTTGACTCACCCCTCTCTTTTAAACCCTACATCGACTCTGTTGCCAAATCCTGTCGCTTCTCCCTCTGTAACATTCGCCCTTTTCTCTCTGTCTCCTCTGCCAAAACCCTTGTTCATGCCCTGGTCATCTCTCGCCTCAATTACTGTAACCTCCTTCTCACTGGCCTCCCCAGTCTCACCTTTCTCCCCTTATCTCCATCCACAGCTCTGCTGCCAGGGTCATCCACCTCACCCGTCGCTTCGACCACGTGCAGCCCCTCCTCTCCTCTCTTCACTGGCTCCCCCTTCCTGAACGAATCCTGCACAAGCTCCTAGTCTTCACCTATAAAGCTCTTCACAACCTCGCTCCCCCCTACCTCTCTGTGCTAATTTCCCTCTGTACTCTAGTCCGTGAACTTTGCTCCTCCTCTGTCCCCTCTCTCGCCCTCCCACGCCTTCCCTGCTCCCCTAACTGCCTTCGTCCTTTCTCCCTAGGTGCCCCCCACTCCTGGAACTCCCTCCCTGCCCACATCCGCCTTGCCCCCTCCCTTCGTACCTTCAGATCCCTCCTCAAGGCTCAGACCCACCTCTTCTGCTCTACCCTCCCCGACTCCTCGCTCCCCTCTCCTAACTCCTGCTGATCCCCTCCATCCAGTACAACCTGTTACCTGAGGTCTGTGTACTCCTAGCCTCACCACACGGACCAACCAGCCATCATTCTCGATGTAACCAAGCCAAGCGTGTGCACCTGAGACCTCGCATCTTCGTGAATGTTACACTCCTTGTCTCTCCCACTGGTCTCTCAGATTGTAAGCCCTAGGGCAGGGACCGTGTCTATTCCGTTACTTTGTAAAGTGCCAGGTACATTGCTGGTGCTATATAAATCTTGCTAATAATGATAAAAAGGGCGCTGAGAGGGCAAAAGGGCAAAGAGATGGTGCAAGGCTGGGAAGCAGGCTGACAGGATCAAGGCTCGGAGGCAGCAAGGCTGAGGCGTGACTTCCCCTGCTTTTTCAGTTGGTTTGTATGCAGCCAAGAGCAAATCAGGGCCTAGTGGACAGCGAGCCCCTGTTAGACTGGCAGCATGCTGGAGTGGGGCCTAAAAGGCAGAAGCAGCAGCCCAAGTCAGAGTACTGAGATGATGCTGTGGAGCTAGCCACTACCCTCACGTTCCCAAAGACGCCGGTTCTAATCCCAGGCCCAGACGTTGAAAGAGCGGGACGTACTGGTGCCTTGCTATGGGCTCCTTTCACTGATGTCAATAGGACTTCCTTGACTTTCTGATTTATACCAGTGTTAAGCAGGAAGAGAATCCAGACCTAACAGCTTACAACTGTGTGTGTGTGTAGGTGTCATTTTCCCTGAAGCATTTGTCAAGGAAAGGTGCACCTTATCAGTGGATCTGGCCATAGAAGCTTTCCACAGAAGAGTTCCTTTTCTTTTCTGCTTTATCTCGCCAGCGGCTGAGGCTTTTATTTACTTACGAACATTTATTGTGGATGATTGATAACAGAGAGCTGAACTGACCAATGGACAAGCAGCTTGCAAGCTACTCTATCTAGCAGACAAACACCAACGTGGCTGTTGAGATAAGCTGGGGTAGGATAGAAATATTCATACTGAGTCCAAAACAGCCTCGCTTTGAAATCAGTGGCAAAACTCACATGGAGTTCAGTGAGAGAAGTGGGTTTCTGTAGTAGGTATGTGTGACAGGGATACAGGAGAGTCTCTGCAGAATTAGGCCCTGGGTGGGGGGATAGGTACTTGCAAAGAGCAACCCTCCCCCCAAAAGTCAGGTTGTGCAAGGGCAGGCCTCTGGCCCCTTTAAGTGCTCTTGCCGCCTCCTTTGGCAACACCTCTTCTGGGCCTATAAGAACAGTAAGCTCAGACATGAAGTCAGTCTGCAGTGAGGATGAAGAAGGGGCTCTGCTTCAGCAGCTTGGGAGCTGGCCAGGGTGCTGATCCTGGGAAGATAGCAAGATGTGGAACCTGCAAAGAGAGGTATGAGCAACCCCTGATAGACTCACGCTCCCAGGAAAGCCCAGCATGACAAGCCTATGAAGACTTCCTCATGACACAGAGAATGGATGGGAGAGAAACCAGCATGAAACAAGAGGAGCAACGAAGTTGAAGGTGCAGGAGAGAGAAAGAGAGGCTGAGAGATGGGGAAGGCTGGAGGAAAGGGAAGAAGCATAAACTGAGAAGATTAAAAGAAGGTGCAATGGGAACAAGGAAAGTTGCACTTGGAAGGGGGAAGAGGACATTCTATCCTAAGAATTTCTCCATAACGGGAGCATAAACTTTGCAACTAAAAATGTAATTAATGAATCCGATCTTTGAGAGAAGAATAATTGCATAAGAAAGTGGCTCAAGACAAGAGGCGTTTGGCAATTCTTTTTTTTCCCTAGAGCTGATGCATGTGTAGATTACATGGAGCTGTGGGGTTCAGAGTGAGGGCTGTCTATTATGTAAATAAGGGATGTCCAATATGTTCTGTAGAGTTCTGAAATGAGGGATTCCTGGAAGCCCTATTCAAATCTCTCTGGCTCTTGCTAAACCATACCTCAGAGGTGACTCTTTTCCCCCTGTCTTTTCAAAAATGTTCCGCCTCATCAAAAATCCTTCCACAGAGCAATTATTTTTGCCTATGGAAGGTGCCAGATTGCATGAAATGTCACATATTTTAAAAGTAGGTCCCCTGGGAAGATACACCTGCATCGTCCTTGACAAGGGTTTTATCTACACACAAACACACACACACACAGCCAGCAGATTACACACGGTTTTGCAAGGCGCTGCCGGATGGAGCCTATTGTTCTCCCCGTGCATGGCTGAGTTCCATTGTCAAGGTTGCCAGAGAGAGTTATAAGCTGCTGGCATACAGATCTGCTGCCTCACCTGTACTGGAAGCAGCCACCGCGATAATCCATAATAACTTCGTTTCACTGTAACCGGTCTAGAGGGTAACCCACCCACACCCGTCCCTCTGAAATAACAGGGTCAGATTGTCAGCTAGGATAAATCCACCCTGCGCTAGTCGAGTCTGTGGAGCGATAGCAATTTACACCTGCTGAGGATCTGGTCCATTAAGCCCAATGCATCTCTGCTGTCGCTCAAGAGGTTTGAATGGGAATACAGCATGGGGGAACATGGCCCATTAGGGCTTGATTTAACAGCGATGGGCCTGGATTGAACTGCAGATGTTTAGTGGCTCCGAGAGCCAGGCTCATGTTGGGGGGCAGCGGCTAAGGTGCTCAAGCAAAGAAAAAACACGGAACTGCCTAATGCATCTTGCGGACACTCCTCCTCCAGCTCTTCAGACAATGGAAAGGTCGCTAAACTAGCACGGAGGAGGAGCCAGAATCTCTCCCTCCTTGGCACCGTCTGTCTGTTGTGGGTATTTACATGGCCGCTATCAGGGCTGGCCTTAGGATTTGCAGGGCCCAGGGCAAAGATAAAATGTGGGGCCTGTGGGGACCCCTCCCCCTTGGGGGCAACCTCTGTAGTGCCCTGAAGGGGGTCATGTTTGGGGCCCCACTGAGAGGGAGTGTGGTCCCCACAACCTGTCCTGGTGAAAATAGAGGCCACAGTGGGGCCCTTGTAAAGAATGGGGCCCAGGGCAACCGCCCAAGGTTGCCCTATGGTAAGGCCAGCCCTGGCCCCTATTAGCGTAATCCAGGGGTGGGCAAACTGTGGTTCGAGAGCCACACGCGGCTCTCGGGCAGTTCCAGTGTGGCTCTTGAGCAGGGCCTGTCGCAGGCCTCGTACTGCCTTAAGGGTCCTGCGTCGTAGTTCGCTGCACCAAACTCTCAGCAGCCAAATCACAGCTGCTCTTTGGACTCTCAGCAACCAGGCCACAGAGCACCGGATCGGCCAGCCAGGCAGGAGACGTGAGGAGGGGTGAGGCTCAGCCTGGGAGATGTCAGAGAGGCACGTACGTGACCGGGCAGAGACCCTAAGTGCTGCTAGTCCTTTAAGGGACTGCAGCTAGTACCAGCTGGGGAGCAGGCTAGCTGGGCTGCAGGTGCTAGTGGAAATATAGGACAGCATCTAATTGACAACCAGCTGGAAATGGGTGTGGCAGAAAGCAGCCTAGGCATAAAAACTGAGCTGGGAGCTCAGTCAAGAGGAAGGGGTTGATGAGGTAGGACCTCTGATATAGATTGGTGAAATGGAGAGACAAGAGCTAAGAGTGCCATCTCCAGACAAAGCCAAAGGGTGTTGGGGGGGTGGTAAAGGAAGAGGGCCTGATGTAGAAGCCCAAGCAGACAGCAAGTCAAAGCCAAAGGCTTGTACCTAATTGAAAGAGACTTTATAAGCCAGAGGTTAATGCTTGGCCAAAGGGATTGAGCCAGCCAGAGGCAGGGGCCCGACTAAGGCATGTGAAATAGAATGACTTTAAGGCTAATTCCTGGAACAGACTGTAATTGTGGTCAGATCCTGTAAAGACTTACACCTAGCAAGGCTTGACACTACCACGCAGCCATAATAAGATTTTGGTACTGTGGCTTTTGGGATGGGAAACATGGCCCACCATGGCTTAACACTTGAGCACCTCCTGGTTCCAAGGCCCTTGAATTCTGCGCTGCCATTTTTGCAGAATTTGCCAGAGGGTTACAGACGTTGCCTCTGGCAGCATGGAATCCCAGCCTGTGTGGGGAGCAGTGTGAACTAACCGATGGAGGGGCCGCACAGTGAGCTTAGCCAATGGGATGTCGGTATACATTGGTGGGCTATAGGGCCCTGTCTTACCATCTGCTCAAGAGGAACAGCTGAAACAAAGTAACCAACACCAGTGGATCAAAATAACCAAGATTCCAAAATAAATAAAGTATTCAAAACTGAGTGAATCAAATAAGCGGCTTTGTGAACATCATTTTCGTTCATGGAGATCTTTTGGATATTCAGAGGCCTGTCAAAATGCAAATAATATCTATATTGGTGTCTGCTCTCTAATTCACTTTTCTCCTGTCTTTCCTTGGATGCCAACATGCTCCCTCTTTCCAATGAGAATCTGGTTTCCTCCTCTGCCCTCACCTTCTCCTCCTTGTCTCTCTACCCCTCTCCCTCCACGCCACTGACGTCCGCTCAAATTATTGCTGACAGGGTTCTTTAAATCATGATGCAGGATCCTGGGCTGACTAATCCACTTAACTCAACCCCAGCAGATTAAATTGGATGCCATATGGCAGGACGGCGTGGGCGTAATCCTCAAGGAATTGGGGGGGCGGGGGGAAAGACCCTTGCTTCGTTATCTGGTGGTGTGGATTCCTCAGTGCTGGCTGCTCTGTGCTGGCACCTGCCTTGCTGACCAGATCACATTGGACAATATGAGATTTGCTGCCTGCATGCCACTGGGAGAATATATATATATATATGATCTAGGGAGGAGGGGGATGTTAACAGATATTGTGCCGTTTGCCACAATCCAAGCAGCTGAGGCATTAGGAGCTCTCTCTCCCCCTCTGTTAGGCTCTAATGAACCCATCCCTCCCGCCACTCTCTGCTTTCCATCAGCTTTCTGTCCCCTGGGGGCACTTTGGAAATTGGAGGCAGTTTTGTGGCTGAAGCAAGGTGAAGGAGGTCTCTGCACCAGTAGACGTGTCTCTATTGATTCAATTCATCCCGGCAATTGTGGACATCAGACCTGGCCACTCTGCGGCACAGAGATGATTATGATTATTAAAGCCATTCTCAGGGTAACTGCGGGGTGCAAGAGAAAGTTGGAGAGAAGGCTCTCAGGGAAATGAGGGGTGTAACTGCCAGTCAGCCGAGGACTTGATCCAAATAACTATCCCAGTGTGTGTGTGTGTGTGTGTGTGTGATCTGAGGGGAATACATTGCCTCCCACTCCCTTCCTGAAGGGAATCCGTTATTATACTGTTTCCTATAGGTGTCCCCATCCTCCAGGCACGTAGCCTGAGATTCATCGTTGGTCCCCTCTCCCCACTCTTTTACACCTCCTGTTTGGTCTGTCATTTCTCCCTCCATAACATGGCTAAAATTCAGCTCTTCCCACTGTCAAAACTCTGGATGTTAATACATGTTCAAGGGCGCTGGCAGAATTACATTGGAAGGAAGAGACGAGGGGGCAGGACCGCTGCTCTGCCCCGCCCCTCTGATGTGGCCACACCCTTTTCTAAGCATCACGACACTGATGCTCAAAAGGGGTGGGGCCAAGGCAGTTCTTGCTTCTTTCTGATGTGACCACACCCCTTTCCCAACATCATGCCATGGCAATGTTCAGAAAGAGGACGGGCCAGGTGGGAGCTCGGGGGCTGCAATTGCATACACCTTAACCCTCAAAACATCGGTGCGTGGACACGTAATCCTCACAAAACCTGTGCATATTATTATTATAAACATTTATATAGCGCTGGTCATGTACCTGGCGCTGTACAGAACATAGAAATAGATGCGGTCCCTGCCTGTGGCTTACAATCTAAAAGACAAGGAGGGGGAGACAGGGAGAGGGGACAGTGGGAGAGACAGGGGAGAAGACAAACAAACATTCAGGCGGATGCGAAGTCTCAGGTGCGTGTGCTTGGCTTGGTTACAATCAGGCTGGTTGCAGCAGTCTGCAGAGGAGGGCAGACAGTAAGTATACGGGGAACGACTAGCAGGCATTGGGAAAGGCGGCGAGGAAAAAGTGGGTCTTGAGGAGGGATTTGAAGGAGTGGAGGGAGGGGGCAAGGCGGATGTGGGTAGGGAGGGAGTTCCAGGCATGGGGGGCAGCGAGGGAGAAGGGTCGAAGGCGGTTAGGTGAGCAGGAGAAACGAGGGAGAGCGAGGGAGGGGACAGAGGAATAGTGGAGAGCGCGTGCAGGAGTGCGCAGGGAGATTCGGTCCGAGAGGTAGGGAGGAGCTTGGTCGTGGAGTGTTTTGAACGTGAATACCAGGAGTTTAAACTGGATATGTTCAGGAAGGGGGAGCCAGTGAAGAGAGAAGAGGAGAGGCTGCACATGGTCGAAGCGACAAGCAGAGTGAATGACCTTGGCAGCAGAGTTTTGGATTGCGATAAGGGGGGACAGGTGAGAGCGAGGGAGGCCAGCAAGGAGGAGGTTGCAGTAATCGAGGCGAGAGATAACCATGGCATGAACAAGGGTTTTGGCAGAGGAGGTAGAGAAAAAGGGGTGGATCCGAGCAAGGTTATGGAGGGCGAATCGGCAGGATTTGGCAACAGAGTCAATGTAAGGTTTAAAAGAGAGGTGCGTGTCAAAGATGAAGCCCAAGCTACGGGCTTGGAGAACAGGATGGATGGTGACTCCCTCGATGCAGATTGGCAGGTTAGAGGGAGAGGAAGAGGAGGGAGGAAAAATGAGGAGTTAGGTCTTGGCCATGTTGAGCTTGAGTTGACGTCGGGACATCCAGGCGGAGATATCAGAGAGGCAGTCGACAAGGCGTGAGTGGACAGAAGAGGAGAGAGAGGGGGTAGAAAGATAGAGTTGGGTGTCATCAGCGTAGAGATGATATTGGAATCCTTAGGAGGCAATAATTTTGCCAAGGAACAGGGTGTAAATAGAGAAGAGGAGAGGGCCATACCATTGGGATACGACCTCCCACCTGCCCAAATAGCCACGCCGCTCAAATTCTTCCTGCCTAGAGCTGGTTTGTTTCTTCCAGGCCAATCAAAACCAAACAGTCCAAAAGTTGCAACCAAAACAGTCTCTGGCACATGAGGCAAGTCTCCTCCCTGAGCTCCCAGCCGAGCTTCTCCCGTAGAGTCAAGCTCAGGGGCGAGGAACCTCAGGCCCGGGGGCCAAATGCGGCCCAAACCTAGTTTTTACCTGGCCCCTCTCCAGCTCCTCCCCCCCCAGACACTGAAAGACTGAACTCAGGGGAAGGGAGCAGAGATGAGGGATGGACACATTTACACAAGGAGAGGGGACAGATCCACGATCAGGGGGATGAGCTCAGAGAGGAGGGCCTGCCTGAACAGATCCATGGTCTGGACCCTCCTCTTTCTCCGCACACCCCTTAAGCACTTAGGGTTACCATGCCCCTCCCCCTTTAACACTTATGAAAAATACATGTTGCAGGGCTGCACCGGAACCAACGCAGCCCTGCCCCATGTAGTTTTATGCGTCCTCTTTTAAAACGGAGGTATGGTGACCCTACCCCGACTCTTACATTTTTGGTGGCCCTCAGATCTTGTACTCATTTTCAAAGTGGCCCCTGGGAGGGAAGGAAAGGGAAGTGTAAACTCGCTGCCCCGTTGATGCCATGCAACATGCAGCACAAACAAGACCAGCATCTCAAATAACCCGAATTCATTCCATCTCATAAGTGCCAACCCTAGGAAAGGTCTCTGGAACATGAATCCGCTAATTCCACTGTTGGAGGGAGAAGCCCCATGGGGCTCTGGAGCCTCTGCCATGGTAACTGATGCCAAAAACAATTCAATCATTACCCAGACGGATTGCTCATCAAAGTGCCGCTCTGGTAAGCAGAAAGGTGGGGGATTCAATTAGCACCTCAGCCGGCACTGCCCCCCTCTGCTCCTCCCCACAGAGGGATAATTGGGACAGTCCCCTCCTTACTTCTCCCCTAGGGATGTTGGCCTCAGAAAAGAATAGCAAGACTCAGCTGGGTGGATCTCGTGCCTAGAGAGGCCAAGGATATCGGCAGGGCATGACTTGGGCTCTCTAGTAAGAGGGGCACTGCCGAGAGGCAGCCTTGGGACCAGCACAGAAGCAGTCTCTACAGGGCCCTCTCCCTGTCTCTCAATCCCCAGGGAGGCTGATTCCAGTGGAGGCCCTTCCATCCCCTCCCCACCTCGCCCCACCTACGGTAAATTTCGGAGTGTTTACAAACGTGATGGCGGTGCGCTGCCGTCGTGCCCCAGGTCGCTGCCAACACGGTCCAGACCGGGTCAGGCGGCCAGACAACAAATGTGATGGGGGCTGGGCCTCCAGGGAGACCGAGAAGCTGCACAAACGTGTGGTGGGTCGGCCCCGCCCCCTGGCCTGATAAACAGCCCTGGTGGCCGACGATAACTGCCACTCTGAAATTTTCCTTTGTGGTTTAGGCCCTTTTTAAGCAGCCTGAGTGCCGGTAGAAAATGTTCAGAGTGGATGGGGGCAGAGCATTAGCCCCATTCCTGCCTCCACCCACTCTGAAAATTTCATAGCAGTGCTCAAGTCTCTTGCAAAGGGCCCCCCTATAGACCAGGCTCAGCTGTGCCGCCTCACTCCATGGTAGCTACACCTATGTGTGTGTATGTGTGTGAGAGAGAAAGAGAGTCTCTGTGTGTGCATCCACACGCACATGGGAAAGCCTGCATGTGCATGTGTGTGAAAACACATGACACTTCTTTTTGAAAGCAAACACCAAACTGCCAGTTTTTAAAGGGCTACAGAGGGCCCCGCAGAGTCTAAGGTCGGCCCTGGTCAATATCCTAACCAGAGATTTCACTGGCTTCAAATTGGGTCACAATTTGGTTCCTGCATTGTTTGCAGAAACAAATTTCCATGTATTTGGCCATTTTGGAATTTTGTCACCAATGGTGTCAAAACAAAGTCATTGCAATACCAACGTGACAAAAATAATCAAAATGAAATACCCAAATAAATAACTATGGAAATATCGTTTCGATGTGGGACAGGGCTTGTGAAACCAACATACAACATGTAACATATATGTTTCTGGGATGAGCAATCAATGTGCACATCAAACCACCATGGGAAATACTTATTTGGATATTTGGTCTTCGGGTTGCCACTGGACAGAACCACCTTGGCAAGCCGGGGGAAAGGGGCTGTCATGGCCCTTTTTGAGCTAGCCCCACCCAATAAGGGGTGTCATGATGTCACATCAGAAGGGGGCAGGGCAAAGGAGCTGTCATGCTTCTTCCGACATAGCCCTGCCCGTACAGAGCATCATGACATCCCAACAGTCCATAGCAGCTGGGCCATGCCACGTAGGAAGTGGGGAGTCCCTATGGTCCAGCCCCCTTTCTGATTCTCTGGGTCAGATGCCGAGGCCCCTTGACTCGGAGAAATCAGAGTCTTTGGGTCAAATCCGAGTGAACCCCAGAGGTGGCAACACACCCTCCCATTGTATGGAAGATTATTCTGTCCAAAAGCTGAAGGAGGACTGGAGTTCCCCCTGGGTCATTCCAATGAGCCTGCGGCCTCAAGCGTTTTGCTTTCCTTTACTCTCTAGACCTGCACTTGGCGGCCGAATTGGGGAAGACGTTGCTGGAGCGTAACAAGGAGCTGGAGGATTCGTTGCAGCAGATGTACACCACCAACGAGGAGCAAGTGCAGGAGATCGAGGTATATCCATGGATGCTGTCAGACGGCAGGGACGTAACCCTATAGCAAAAGCTCCCCACTGCTGTTGGTACTCACTGAGCGCAAATGTGTGTAGGGGATTAACTACTTCACGACAGCTCCTGCAAGCTGCTGTCTTGTAAAGGGAATGGCGGGCTGCCTGTGGGGGCAGGGAAGTCAAAGGCCCATACGGAAAGGACTGAGCAGTGGTGGATTAAAGGAGAGCCGTTTGCTGGCTCCACTCCACGCCAGCTTCCCCCTCTTAGTGCATTGGGCACTGAGGCAGTGTGCGCGTAGCTTGGTACTTTGGGCAAGTGGGATCCAATCGCCTCGGTGACCTGTTCCTTCAAGGCATGGCGTTCCTGCTGGGGAGTCCTGAATGCCTTCCAATCCCACTAAAGCCAGTGGGAGTTTAGGATGCTGCTTGCGCCATCTCATAAAAGAGAGTAGACCTGGAAAAGCTTCAGAGAAGGGCAACAAAATTGATCAGGGGTATTAGGTCTACAAATGGCTATTAGTCAAGTAGGTTGAGAGACACAAGCTTGCTGGGAGCGAACAGCAGGGAACAGATGGCTCCATTATGGCCTGTTGGGTACTTCTCCAAAGCAACCAAGGGTGAGTCAGGATACTGAGCTCGATGGGCCATTGATCTGACCCACTATGGCACTACTTCAGCTAAGTAGGGCTGAAACGAGACTCAGTTTGTTTCTCGCAGAAATCTCGCAAGAATCGTTACTGAGATAGCGGGACAATCTTGGTAATGGTTTGAGCTCTCGGCGAGAATCTTGTCAAAATTGACCATTTACTGTCATTTACCGGGTACCGTATACTGATTTACCGGGTACCACGTTGAACCTGGTAACCCACACCCGCAAAATGGCCATGGAAGCTGTTCTGAGCATGTGGAGCCCTCTTCCAAGATGGCACTGGCAGCATCGCCGCCATTTTGGAAAAGGGCAGCCATTTTGTGTAAGCGCATTACCGGGTTGAATGTAGTACACGGTAAATCGGTACACGGTCCATGATAATTAACGGGACACGGTCAGTTGAGAAAAACTCGACTGAGAAAGCGTCGAGAATCGGGGGGGGGGTTGGTTCTCGATGATCGATTCTCACTAAAAACGAGTCGAGAACCATGATTCTCTGTGAGAATCAAGAGAAAATCGATATCGAGTCTCTGCCCTACAGGACAACAGAAAGGAAGACAGGAGGCTTCTCAGGAGAGGGCTCTGTGGAGAATCGTGACCTCTTGGAGTCTGCAAATTTCATGGGCTTCTGATTTCCTCCCCTCACCTCCAACAGTACCTGACAAAACAGCTGGATATGTTACGCCAGATGAACGAACAGCATGCCAAGGTCTACGAGCAACTGGACGTGACAGCACGCGACCTGGAGCTGGCCAACCAGAAGCTCGTGCTGGAGAGCAAGACATCCCAGCAGAAGATACAATGGTAACGAGCTATTATTTTACATAGAGCCAGCAACGTGCTTGGTGCTGTACAATCATTAATAAGAGGCAGGCCCCTGCCCCAGGGACTTACAACTGAGAGGAGACGAGGGAGAGGGGTACAGAGGGAGAGACACGGAAACATTCATCAAATTAAGAAGTCACAGGTGCCCGCGCTTAGTTTTGCATTATCCCAGAGTAAACCCCTCTAATCCTGGATCGAATTGTTTGTGTAGACAAATACCCCAGTATAAATATTTCCTGGTTTTATCCCAGAATTATAAAACCTGATTTTCCAGGTTTTGTTTATTCCGGGATAAAATGATACCGGAATAGTGTTTGTGTAGACGATTATCCCAGGAATGAAGCCTCCGCCGCCATAGAGAATTGCAGGTAGAGTTTACCTCCCCTCTACCTGATGTCTCTATGGTATTCTGCAGTCTCCGGACGCCACACAGGTCAGATTCCACCTGTGATCTTCCCCGCACTCCCTGCCGGCTCCAGCTCTTCTCAGCGGAGTCCCAGAGCAGGGCACAAAGCGGGAAGCTGTCAAGTAGAAATGCCTGGTCTCTGTCAGGCGGGGGGGCAAATGTGGGATGCAGAGAGAGTACTGCGGTTTGCATTTAAGGGGAACTAAATCAGTAAGGAGTTGCATTTAGGAGGCTGCCAAAAGCAATAATTTACCACAGTCCAGGGCTATGCTTAAACAAGAAGCCTCAGCCTCCCGGGGCACCCCTCCGAGCCAGCTCTGTGCCATATGCTCGGGGAGGGCACTGCACCGTGGGACTGATGCAGTCCTCCTTGTGACTCTGATACCAGGATAAGGGCCTACACTGCCATCCCGGGATAGCGCTTTATCCCTGAAAATTAATCATCGTGTAGACACTTATCCCTGGATGACAATCGCGGAATGACAGCTAATCCCAGAATAATTGTGCTTGTGTAGAAACAGCCTTAGTTACAGGGAAGAAGGGGACTCTGAATGATAGGACAGGAGGAGGAGCATCAGTGGGCAGTTCTTGGGGGACAGGGAGCAAGGAAAAACTTAACAGAAGAGGTAGGTCTCTAGGAGGGCTTTGAAAGAAGGGCGCAGTGAATGTGTTCAGGGAGGGCGTTCCAAACCTAGGGGTGATGATGGTTCAGGGAGCAAGAAATGGGGAAATGAGGGTGGACGGTTGGGGTCAGGACTGGGGCAGGATCAGGGCCGGGGTAGGTGGGAAACAGAATCCGAGCAGGGATCAAGACATAAACCCAAAGCCAGAGCCAGGAAACCAGAGCCAGGGATCGAAATGGGAATCGGCCCAAATGGGCGTAGAAATGGGCAGGCAAAGAAAGCAAGAGCCATGGACAGGAGTTTATGGACAACTCTGTGTTGTCCGGGTTTATGGGCAAGAGCAGAAGCAAGGATCAGGAGCAAGGCAGGGACAGGAAATGGCATCCGTTGTTCTACCCAGCTTCCTACAGCTGTCAGTCAGCCCTATATAATAACAATGAGAAGGGGGAGGGAAAAATACATATGATGTCAAGCAGCCAATCGGGAAACTTGAAGGCGTGGGACAAGGTTGAGGTTTGAGGGACGTCTCCGGAGACTAGGGGGTGTGGCCTGACCCATGCAAAGAGGGGCTATAAGCAGCTCCTGATCCCAAGCCCTGGAGCGGTGGTGGCCCTGGTGAGCTGGAAGATGCCCCGAAGTCACCGGTTCAACTCCCCATGCCTGATACCCAGTTTGGGAAGCAATGTTCAAGAGAACAGATTCGGGAAGGAGCTCATTGCCCTGTGCTTTCTCCATTTCCTCATCTAAATTCAACGGGGGGAAAAGAAACCCCACACAGGCAGAATGTAATCTCGTAAGAGGAAAGTGCTGCACGCCCTTGCACGCGCAGAATGTTGCCGTTTGGAGGCTGTGTGGAATGCAGGCTCTGACCTGGCACAGGCAGAACCCACTTCCTCTGGCTATTCCTTGGGAGGGGAATTGGATGGAAGAGACTTGACAGACAGCCACCTGGAATCCCTTGTTGCTTCATCTTGCGCTTTCTTCCTGGACTTGCCCTCAGCCTGACGGAAACCATCGAGGGGCTGCAGAACCAGGTGGACGAGCTGCAGAAGCAGGTGGAGGAGATGCGGAGCCTCGACCAGTTGCGCGTCCGGCGGGAGAAGCGAGAGAGGCGGCGAACCATCCATACCTTCCCCTGCCTCAAGGAGCTGTGCTCCAGCCCCAGGTACCCGCGCGCACAGCGGAGGCAAGATCAGGGAGCTTGCACTAAGAGTTGAAAGGGGGTAAACGATGCTTCTTGTGCATAAGGTCCTTCCTTAGTGCGTAGGCCTCGTCAGCTGGGCGAGGGGGCGGGGGCACTGGGCTAGGCAGTAGGACTTGCTGAATCTTTAAAAAGAATCCATGTCCCCCACCCTTCCATCACCAGGTGGTGTCCTTAGTCAGGGGTGGGGAGCTTCAGACTCAGGGAGCCAGGGATTAGAGAGGGACTGGGATTAGTTTTTAGGTGACCCCTTTCCAGTTCCTGGATCTGTCCCCTAGATCCAGTTCCTATCCCCAAGCACTGAAAGTCTGAGCTCGGAGAAGGGAGCAGAAATGAGGGCATGTACACATGGATAGAGGGCTAGATCCATGATCTGGCCCCCTCCTCTTCCTGAGTGCCCCCCTTAAACACGCCCGCCTCCAACTTTTATGAGGCCCCTCAGAACTTGTACTAATTTGTAGAGCAACCCCCGGGAGGGAAAAGGGTCCCCACCCCTGTCTTTAGGAATATGTGAGCTGGGAGAGACCCATCAAAGTGCCCACCAGAGTCTTTGTATGGGACACCCATTATTGTCTAGCACATGGGGTGAGTGAAGATAGCGCCTCACCCTGGCCAAACAGAGCTCCTGCAGGACCACTAGCACAGCCGGCAATGGTAGCCAGCCCCTCCACCCCCAGTGCAGGGCTGCCTCCTGCACTGGGTTATCTGTGATTCCCAGAACCCCTCGCGTCCAGCCGAGCTCCACAACCAGCCACAGAATTCATCTATTGCCCTCCTGGCGCAGTGTCACTGCCAATGAAATCCCTTCTAAATAATTAACCGATCAATAGACTTGCTGTCCCATCGCCAAATCAAGCCACTGCCCAAGGATACAAATAAGCAGCATTTCCGCCATAGCAGTGTTTTACTAGGGCATCATCTACCCCCAGGCAAAATGTACTTGGCACCTCGGTGGACGCTTACCCACAATGCCCTTTGCATTACTTTACCCACAATGCCTCAGGACTGCAGGGTTTGGCTTTTCCAGTTGCATTTGGGATTGGAAGGTCACGCTGACCTTCGGTAACTAAGGGAAATGTTCAATACCCCCCGCTCCCAGCAGTCACCCTGTTCTAGCTAGTGAATCTGCCACAGACCAGGGGAGTGGAGTGGTTGAGCAGAAAAGGGGAGTGGATTTACTAACAGAGATGAGCCACCGAGATTCATTTGTTTTGTCTTCTTTTCCATCCATCTTCCTTTTAGAACCATCCTCCCTCTTTTTCTGGAGAGCTTCCCAGACACCTAATGGACCAGTCCATTTAACCCACAGGCTGCAGCCCAGAGTTATAGCACCGTGAATCTGAAAGACTGGTGTTGGGCTTAGATCTGGGAGGCCGGGGGGGCTCAAATCCCATCTTTTCCCATGAACTCACTGGGTGACCCTGGATAAGTCGCTGTTTTTCAGTTCCACATCTGTAAAATGGGAATAAGAATAACCTAGCTCCCAGGTTTGCTGTGAGGGTGAACTCAGCACTTGGGAAAGGGTGTGACTATGCCAAAAAGGGGTGGGACAGAGTTCTGCCCCCCCATAAGTTAGTCAGCTGGGCAATCACCATGGAGCTGCTGCCCAGGCAGAGTCACTTCCTGCCCAGGGACGGTCACTTCTTGTTCAAGGCAAGCCTGGCCACCCCTGAACCTGGGTAACTCTTCTGAGGTTTTCAGTGGCATTACAGGTATAATTAAGACCAGAATTTGTCCCCAAGATCCTTGGGGAACTAATATTGTCAGCTACTAACTGCAGTCTCCCTGTGGCACAGGTACGAGGATGGATTCCAAGTCCACAGCTCTTCAATGGAATTCAACCAGAAGCCCCTGGAGCAAGAGAATGAGCAGCTCCAGGCCATGGTGAATTCCCTCCGATCCCAAGTCAACCAAGAGAAGCAGCGGAAAGAGAGGGTGGAGCGAGAGTACACGTCTGTCATCCAGGAATATTCGGACCTCGAGCAGCGCGTGTGCGAGATGGAGAATTGCAAGCTGCGCATCAAGGAACTGGAGGCTGAGCTGCTGGAGCTTCAGCAGATGAAACAAGTCAAGAAGTATCTCCTTAGCCGAGAGGACAACCTGTCAGAGGCGCTCCTGGAGCCACTGAACAATGCCCCAGAAGCAGACTACATTGACCTCTCAGAAGAAGACGGGGGTAGGAATAATGGGACGTCCATGACGGCTTCCCCAAACCACCCCGTCCGGAAAAGTTGTAGCGACACCGCTTTGAATGCCATTGTGGCCAAGGATGCCGTCAGCCGGCACGAAGGCAACTACACCCTCCACGCCAACAATGTGCGCAAAAGGGGGATGTCGATCTTGAGGGAGGTGGATGAGCAGTACCACGCCCTGCTGGAGAAGTACGAGGAGCTTCTCAGTAAGTGTCGGCAGCACAAGGACAGCGTGCGCCATGCCGGCGTCTAGACCTCCCGCCCCATCTCCCGTGACAGCTCCTTCAGGGACTTCCGGGGTGAGAGTCACGAGCTGGAAGAGCGCAAAACGATGGAGAAGAGCCTTAGCAAACATGTGGAGGCTGTGGACAAGCGGCTGGAGCAGAGCCAGCCGGAGTACAAGGCCCTCTTCAAGGAGATCTTCTCCCGCATCCAGAAGACGAAAGCCGACATCAGCGCCACCAAAGTGAAAAACAAGAGCAGCAAATGAACCCCGCGCGCTGCTGGGTTTTCTTGCGTTTCCACAAGCGAACATGACAGCTAACTCTTCCCTTTAGCCCCAGGAAACGTTGTACGGCTACCAGTCTGGAGGGCAAGGAAGCCTCTTGTGTTGTCTTCTTGCATGGGAAAGAAAACTCCATGGTTCAAGAGGATGAAAGGGCCCCGGAGATTTGAGTCCGCTCCAAGCAAAACCAGCTTCTGTCAGGGTCCCTGAACTTGGAAAAGCGATATATTGTAGTTGTAGATGGTTTCGGAGTCTTCACGATGAATTCCTGCATGTGTTTCTGCCGCAGATGAAATCACAAATACAGGACTTCGGACCTACTGTCCACCCTTTCAGCTTCTCCTACATCCACTGTGTTTGGTCACTTGCAGGCCATACCGACACAAAACCTGGATCTCCTGTAGCGTCCTGGGGGTATAACATTTCAAAAGCCATTTGAAGTTCCGCAGACTGCTTCTGGACACCCAGTTCTTCTCTTCCGCTTTGGTTTTTAGTTTTTACTATGAAGACACCGCAGTTGAAGCAAAGAGACTTTGACTGGACTTCTCCATTCCCCAAAGGGCAGTACGTTCTTCCTGTTTAAGCCATCCTCTTATTGGTCAGGTTTTTCAGCTATTTACAATGCAAGCTCATTGCGACTGGAAAAACTTGAAGAGAAACACAGAACTGATTGCTGTCATCGACGACACCTGATCATTTAGACTATACTTAGGACACCGTAAGCATAGGATTCCCTCCTTTTGCACTCGCAGCAGTATTTCATTTCAGGCGAATCACTGGCCTGCTTAAATTCATCTAATTGATGAACTGGGCTTTCCACAGAGCCAATCAAGAAGTGCTATTACTGGCTCAGAGACACCATCCCTCACCTTCCCCAGGTGTGGCGATTGGTCCCCTGTGCCTTGCTACTCCAGTAGTCATTGTTGTCATTGTCCTTCATGGCGAGCTCTTAAAATACAACTTGTGTTGGGCTTGAAAAACCCAAGTAGCAGTGACTTACACATAGGTAGGAGGATAACAGCAAAGCAGCCTGTTCTTGAAGTGTTAAGAGCAGTGGCCACCACCAAGTAGTACCGATCACACTCCCCCACATCTTCTCTAGCTAGCTACTCTCCAGGCTGAGCCAACGGACTTCAGAGTAGTCTGCCGAAAATAACCTAGCATGGTTCAGCTGCCACGTTTCTTAACTACTCCAGTTAGCTTTCAAATCCTTTACTCTGTTCACGCCCTCACCAACCAACACACATACCCATCCAAGAAAAAGCCTCTCCAGTCTCAGGAATTGCCAAGATCCATTTCTCAGAAACTCAAAATTGGCCTTTTTTGGTCCAACGCTAGCATGGGACGTGTAGCTGGGACTCCCATGAGAGTATATGAAGATGAACAGTATTTCACAAAGCTTAGACTTCAAACCCACAGTTCTCTCCTCCAGGCAGGGGATGATCATAGCAATTGTTATAAGTTACCAAGCAGTATTATACTTGGAAGAAGCTTAGGGCCAGCGCCTGATTTCATTACATCTGAATAAATCTGAAAGTTGGTAATGTTTCTCAGACTTTATACCAATGCAAATAAGATCAGAATCTGGCTTTTGGTTATTTCCAGCCTAATTTAATCGCCTCTTCCAAACGCAGTGTGCTTTTTTCCCAGTAGTTACCACTGTAGCAGCTTGCAAAGCTGGGATCTCCAAACCTTTGCCGTTCCTGCCTCTTAGACCGTCCCGCAGGAGGCACCAAATTCTGGAAATATTCTTCCTCTACTACTCAAGGCCAAAAGCTTCTCTTCCATTCTTAGCATGGTTAGATGGTCAGTGGCCCCAAACTCAGAAACATAGGAGCCATACACACGATTGGAAGCCACAGTGCGGTAACCGTAGAGAGAACCTTCATGCCTTACTGATTTATAATGGAAAGCAGTTGTCTACACAGAAAGAACCACGTTGATTTTTCTCAAAGCATTGAGCATTCTACGTTGGCAGAGGACATGTTGATTATTGATGTTCTTTTACTTAAACCTTTCTACTAGGGGACTTTTGAACCTATCTTAGTTCTAAAGTCATCTGTTTGTGGTATCAGTATTGGGGGAGGGGGGGGGGTTTCACCATTGCTTCTGGTTCTGAACACCATCATGTACAAACCAGCATCACCATTAAGTGTACATCAGATAAATATATTTAAAAAATGCTTTATTCTCTTCTTAAATAATAATTAAAAAAAAAAAAAGAAACACCGGTAGTCTGACCGCCAAAACTTTCCACGTGTCTACTTTTAAATTCCAAAAATAGTGTTGCTCTTTCAGAATCCTCATCCTGATGTAGGTCACAAAAACACCCGAGGCTCTTTGCTAGAAGGTGGAGTGAATGCGCCAGGATGAATGTTACCGCTGCGGTTCTTTATGTAATCTCCATTTGGGGTGCGAGCGGACTGAGGAAATGCACCTTGTTATACCCTTCCAGAATTTGGAACAGCCCAGTGGGTTGTAAAATCCTAAACGCTTAACCTCGAAAATGGGGCGGGGGGGAGTTTTTTGGGTGAGAGCCAAGAAAAAAAATTATTCATGCGAGCAACATTAACACTTGGCTGAACAAAGGAACAGCTGCAGTGGATCGTCGGGTTTGTTCAGCAAAACGCTGAGAGCATCTTTGTCCAAAAATATCACCGGCCATATGACAAGCACACATAGACAAATGCTTGCGCCTTGCAGGCATTTCATTTTCTGGAGGCCTCTAGCCTTTCCACTGAAGGAGAAAAGAAGCACTGACTGCACTGCTATCATACCTACCGGCTGAGTATCTCAAAGTATTTTACACAGTAGTACAGCAAGCCAACACAAGCTTGGCTGGACTTGTGTGGCCAAGGTTGTGATTGTTCCATAGTAGCGACACCCCTGAATTTCCCATAGGGGGCTCCATTGAGCCTGGAGCCCTGGACTCTAGCGGGGGGCCCTTTGCAAGCAATCTGAGAACCAGTATGAAATTTTCAGAGTGGGCAGAGGAGGGAGCAGGCCAGCCCTATGCCCCCACGCACTCTGAAAACTTTCTAGCAGCACTCCAGCTGCTTACAAAGGGCCCGACAAGAAGGAAAATTTCAGAGTGGGCAGGGCAGGGGTGCTGAAATGTTCCTTCTCCCTTAAAATGCAGGACACTTGGCAAAATGGCAACCCTAGACAAGGCTGGCCCTAGAGCTTACAGGGTCTAGGGTGAAAATAAAATGTGGGTCCCCCATGGCCCTGTCCTCCATAGCTTCATCCCTTTAGCCTCTTCCTGCAGGGCCCTGCTCCCCAAACCTTGCAGGTGAGGCAGGGGGGAGGGCCCAGCAACTAGCATCTCCACCCCAGGGGACCAGACTCATAGGTGGGGAAGCAGGCTCCACAAAATAGCCCATCCCAAGTCTTCAGGAGCACTGGTCCTGAGGCTTCCAGAACTGGCGTCCATATAGGGGCCCATCCAGCCATCGGGGTCTGGACCATGGCCCCTGCTGGCCCTGACCCTTCCTCTTCTCTCAAAACCTTTTCTCGTCCCCCGTCAGTAGGGTTACCGCCCTCCCTCTGGGCTTTCACCCGGAGGGGCTGGGGTCATGTCAGCAGGGAAGATGGGCTGCCACACCCCTTTCTGACATAACCACGCCCCTTACAGACTGAGCATCACGACATCATGAGGCTCCATAGGGGCGAAGCCACAGCCAAGCAGGAAGGAAAGGAATGCCTGCGTGGGTCACCCCACTTCGGATGTGTGGGCACCCCCCTGCCACCAGCACCACCAAAAGCCCCAATTTATCTGAGTGGCTCATAGGAGCCCCCTGGCCAACCCAGAGTAATCAGGGCTTCCTCCAGAGACTCCTCGTCAAAATCCAGAGTCTCTGTGCACAACCCAGAGAGATGGCAACCCTAAACATCGGAGATGTCAATAAGGCCTGTCCATTATGTTCTCTAGAACTGGGGGGGGGGGGGAAGAGAGCGATCCGTTATGTTCTATGGAATTGTGGGGGCTCTGAAATCAGCGACAGCTGGCAGCCCTAGCTTCATTTCCCCTGGCTTCTTGTCGGGCCCTTTGTAAGCAGCTGGAGTGCTGCTAGAAAGTTTTCAGAGTGGGTGGGGGCAGAGGGTGGCTGGCTTTGCAGAGTCCGGCTATGGAGCCTGGCTGAAGTCTGGGGAATCTCAACTTCCGTTAGGTTAAAAACTGAAAGTCCTCAGCCCTGACAGCTGGAAACCCTGACTGTTGTTAGGGTTACCAGGGACGTAACTAGGTGGGAATGGCCCTCTACTGGGGTGCTCTGCTCCAATGTGCACATGTATTCGACATGCATATGGCCCTGGAGTGGCTGCACCTATTGTAGCTCTGGTTGGTTACCCACTCCCAGGGTTTTCAAGCATCACCTCTGGGCTCAGGGTCAATCCAATAATCCTCAGGCTCAGTTGAACAGCACCTTCTATTTTACCTTGCCTTTGCACGGGCTGGAGAAGGGAGACATGCAGCATTATCCAGACCCAGCTGCTCAGGAGACGTTCCTACATTGGCTGCAGTGAAAGGGGGGACCCTATCCCTGGGAATCCCTATGGGCTATGGGACTGCCCATCTATTTATCCCTTAGTCTCAGGGTGGCTTACAGTTCTTTAATTTATTAACTTTAACATTCACTAATTAACTCAACTCTCTTAATCCATACAACCTGCTGAGGTAGGTTAGGCGGAGAGATCTGTGACTGGCCCCCCCACTTCCTGGTCCAAATACTGTACTCGTAAGCACACTACACCACGCACATCCCCCATGCCTCTGCACCCTGCCTCTTCTACGCCATCTATCCTGTCTAGAGTTGCCACCTATGTATATTTCTCCACGTCACTTATGAAAAATATGCTGACGACACTCAACTCTATCTCTCCACTCCTTCCCTCTCCCCCTCTGTTCAAGCCCGTCTCACCAACTGTCTCTCCAATATCTCTGCCTGGATGTCTCAACGCCAGCTCAAACTGAACATGGCGAAACCTGAACTCCTGATCTTCCCTCCCAATCCTTCCTCTCCCTCTACCCGGTCAATTACCATTGACGGGGTCTCCATCCTCCCTGCTCGCAGCTTGGCCTTCATATCTGACTTGCACCTCACCTTCAAACCCTACATTGACTCCGTTGCCAAATCCTGCCGCTTCTCCCTCCACAACATTGCCAAGATCCGCCCTTTTCTGTCTGTCTCCTCTGCCAAAATTCTCATCCACGCCCTAGTCATCTCACGCCTCGACTATTGTAACCTCCTCCTCACTGGCCTTCCCCGCTCCCACCTTTCTTCCCTCATCTTGTTCAACACTCTGCTGCCAGGATCATCCACCTAGCCCGTCGCTTTGACCAGGTGCAGCCGCTGCTCTCCTCTCCCCACTGGCTCTCCCTTCCTGAGCGTATTCTTCACAAGCTCCTTGTCTTAACCTACAAAGCCCTTCACAACCTCGCTCCCCCCAACCTCTCTGCCCTGATCTCCCTCTGAACCCCCGCTTCTCTTCCATCCTCTCCCTCACCCTCCCACGCCTCCCATGCTCCCCCAACCGCCTTCATCCCTTCTCCCTCGCTGCCCCGCATGCCTGGAACTCCCTCCCGGCCCTCAGCCGCCTTGCCCCCACCCTCCACACCTTCAAGTCCCTCCTCAAAACCCACCGCCCTTCCTAACTCCTGCTAATCATCCCCACCCAGGATTATCCCCCACCTATCATCTGCAAACTCCCAATTCTCTGCAACCAAGCCAAGAACGTGTATCTGAGCTCTCGCATCCTCATGAATGTTGCATCCCTTGTCTCTCCCTCTGTTCCCCCTCCCGTCTCTAGATTGTAAGCGCTCGAGCAGGGACCGTGTCTATCTTATTCTTTGTAAAGCGTCAGGTACATCGCTGGTGCTATATAAATGCTTATAAAATAAATAAAATTATAATAATAATGTTGCAGGGCCTGCATTGGCACCTATGGTACTAATGCAGACCCTGCAACATGTATTTTTCATAAGTGGCCTGGGAAAATATATGTAGGTGACAACCCTAATCCTGTCCCTACCTCTTGCCCCTATTTTTTTTATTAGCCAAACAGAAGTGTGCTTTTCAATTGCTATTTACATCAATCAAATGCATGCAAAGTTATGCAAATGAGCACTGCCAGGGCTTCTTGCCCAACAGAGGTGGCAATCCCAACTGCCCTGCAGGTGCTCCTGGCTCCAAAACCAGAGGGCAAATGATGATGATGAACCCGAATTTTCCCAGTTTTAAAATCTCATGATTTAAAACCAATCTTGTGATTTGGAGGGGAGGGGGGGTGAACATCTGGGGCTGAATCCCATGGCTCCAGGCAGGTTAGAGATGCTGCCAGGAAGAAAGCCCATGCTAGAGCTGCAATATATTTGCATACCATCCTAGCTCCCACTCTCCAGGCCGCTCTGCCCTCTCCCCGCCTGCAATCTCAAGCAGCGGGAGGGGGAGGAAACGTTCCCCGGAACCCAGCAGCGCAGCTGCTGTTTCCCGGTCGGCCCCGTTGGAGCGTTGCACCCGGAAAGAGACAAGATGGCGGCCCGCGCCCTGCGGTGCCTTTGCCGGGCAAGGCCGGCGCTGTTGCTCCCGTCGCGGAACGCCCTGTCCCGAACAGCGGCCGCCGGCTCCGAGTTCCGCAGCGAGTATAGTCTGGACAAGCTCTACCCGCCACCAAACCCGAGCACCGCCACGCCCGAGGGGACCGGGGTGAGCGGAGCACAGAGCTGGGGGGGGTGGAGCTATGGATTGATTGACGGCCCGGGATGTAGAGGCGGGGCCAGAGGGTGATGGACATAGGAGGCCTGGGTGTGGAGGGGGCGGGGCCAGGCGGGTTGATGATGGTCAGGGGGCGGGGCCAGGGGCTTGGTGGACTGGGTTCCAGGCTTGGAGGGAGTGGGGTTTAGGGGACCACACAAAGTGTTGAGAATGCAGGGGTGTGGCCTAAAAGAAGTGGGTGGAGCCTGAGGGTAGGGTGGCCATAGCTCCCCATTTATAGAGGACGCTTATGAAAAATACATGGTGCAGGGCTGCATTGGTTCTATTGCAGTCCTGCACCGTGTGTTTTTCATAAGTGCCCTCTTTTAAAAGGGGAGGGGTACCTAGTTGCAGATAGTGACTCTGGTGGGGTTCGATCCTGCAGATCATTGTTGATAGCTGCCACCAGGCCTGGGCTCCTACTGCGTCCGCAGCATCATGGTGGGAGCCAGATCGTGAAGCACGGTTGCTCCAGCATGGTTTTTGCCTTCCGATGCGCGCTGGCCCCAGTAATGAGTTGGGGGACTCCATCCTGTTGGGAGCTCCCGCTGCAAAAAATGGGAGATCGGCCTCTTGAGCGCTGCTGAGCATTGCGGAGGGGGCGGAGTAAGAAACCCAAGTGATGGGCCATTTAGCTGTGGAGCAGCGTCGAAAGAGACAGGGAGAGGGGGCAGGCAGAGTTGAAGCTTAGGGAGCGCATCACGAATGGCTGCATGGGGGTCTTGTCCGTGCCCATAATAAGAGTGAATAAAACCTCTCCGGTGAGAGTGGGTGGGACAGGATCATAGAATTGTAGGGTTAGAAATAGGGCTGGGTTGGAACGGCCCCTGGTACAGAAAATGGGAGGGGACCCCTCCTCCCAGCAGCTGAAAGAGAGAGTGGGCTCCGATGCAACTGGACCGCATGTCCCTATTATAGTTGTTCCCTTAGTTGGAAGTGTCCCCAAGGTGGACTTAGCCCAACCCCCTAGACCAAAGCAGGATGCCTACTATGTTCCGCATAGGGCTGCCACATATGCATGCAGGCCTTGCAATACGTATCTTCCATAAGTGTTCCTTAAATATATGCATAGGTGGCAACCCTAGTTCAGCATCACAAACAGATACTTGTCCATGCAGTTTTTTAAAATGTCCGATGAAGGCAAATCCACAGCCCCCCCCCTAGGCAGCCTATTCTATTTCCCAACCGTTCCTACAGTTGGAATGCGGCGGCTAGTCTGTTCAGAAGGCAAAGCCAGAGTCTTGGACAACAAGGGGGAAAAGCGCAGATTTCTGATTAAAGTCTCTAAAGCAAATCGGGTCTAGAGACATAAACCTAGATGGAAGAATAATGCTTCTGAGGCCAGGTAATATAACTTACTGCAGGGACTCTTCAAGAAGGCAGTTTTTAAATCATGTCCGTTTCTGACTAATATAGGATTGTGGTTGTGCACAAATAAATCCCATAGTTTTAACATATCCCCTTCACCTGTGCTTGGTAGACCAACTTTATTGCCAACTTCTAAATGTCAAAATTCAGTTGCCAAACTCTTTGTGTTTTATAGGAGGAAACCAAGCAGAAGACTCCTGACATTCCTTTGGGTGAGTGTGGTGGCACGTAGGAGACGGCGCGTCTCCTATGTGGCAACTCAATAGATAAAGCCTCCCAGGAAAGCACTCTTGATGGAAGGCGCTTCCATCAAGAGTGCTTTCCTGGGAGGCTTTATCTATTGAGTTGCCAGTGAATCAATACGACTATTTTTAGGGAATGAGAGAATTCAGTTACCTGTGCGGAAGCTGCAAAAATCAAAGTTGTAAATTTGTTAATTTGGAGCGTCGACACTGGAAATCTTTAAAGAGCAAGGAATTGATCGCACTGTAAATTTGTGAGATGAGCTGGCGGGGGGGCGGGCTTGGAGGGTTGTGCCCAGGAATATTAATAATTCTGAGTTTGCTTTGTACATGATATTGAGCTAGAAGAAAATCTGTGTGATCAAGACTGATTAAAAAAATAATTATCTTCTCTACAGGCCAGCCTGTTCACCAGGCGGGAGATGGGAGTGTTCTGGGCCTTGGTATTGCAGGGGGCTCTCCGATTCTTAACCATCTGTTCGGGAAACAGGGAGTATAAGTGAGCCCCCTCCCCATGGACGTAATTACAGGAGGGGATGTGGGGGAAAGTTCCCAACAAAGTTAAGGGTGTGGGGGGTGGCATTAGTCCTATCCCCCACTAAATATTTAGCTTAATTGAACTCCCCTGGCTTTGCTTCAGCCCCCATCGAGCATCTCAGGTCCATGCTCGTGCCACTGTTTCTCCTTCCTGTGCTCTGCCTTAACCTGCTGCAACATACAGCGAAGAAGTGAAGGAAGGAGGAGAAGATTGACCTGCTGGGTAAACCCTGAGACCTGACAGCGGTGTGTGGTTCTTTTTCCACATTCTGCTGCACAGGGGAGCTGCCTGCTGCTCTGTTACTGTTTTGCAGCCGTATTCTGCAGGCTCTGCTCGGCTCCCTGCTGGAACAGCCCCCAGTTGCGCCAACACCCCCTCCCTTCCTTCTGCCACCACTGCTTCCCCCTTGCCTCCCCCTACAGCCATTAGGAGAGGAGCCCTCACCACCAGGACAAGTCAGGGGCTTGTTTCCACTATTCCCCAAGCACCCCCCACAAAAAAACTTTGGGGAGAAGTTTTATGCCTCTGCCCCTCCCTCCGCCTGCAGTGCTGAATGCCCACCCCAGGCCTTGTTCTAAGCACTGCAAGACAGACTGTGAAACCCATTCACCAGCATCAAAAGTTTACCGGTGGAAGTTGGTTTTTTACAGTCCTATGCACGCTGATGGATAATGGAAACTGTAGGGCCCATTCCGATGGACAGGGTTAAACTGAAGTAACTAGTTCAATTAAATTAGATCGAAGTAACTGCTCCGCTTAGTTACAGCTCTCGAGGCAGCTGCAAACAGATGTAGTTAGTTTGCAATCTCTCACTAATGGTCATGACAACAAATTGTTACCCAGACACTAACAAGGTTCGCGCTACAGCTACTTGGAAATAAAATGTGAAGGGGAGCATATACTCCTAATTTGTCAGGACTACCTACTTCTCTTCCTACTCCTGAATCACTTTGGTTTTGAGCTCCTGATGCGAGGGCTTTTCAGGAACAAAAGTGATTTGAGATGCAACTACGTTGAAATAGCTGTTTGTCGACACACGCCCTGTGATGGATGAGGGAGAGGATAAATGCAAAAGAAAGGTGTCCACTGGGGTAGATGAGTGTGTGTAATGTACAGCAATGAGAGAGGAACTCTAAAATAATTCCCTCTTACGGCCCTGTATTTCATGAACCTCCATAACAGAAGGAAGTGGGGTGAAAATATTCCTAAACTTTTGGTTTGGGAACGAACAGTAGTTGAGGGAGCCAGTGAAGCTGGTCAGTCTTGCCATTGACTCCAATAGAATTTGCATTAGGCTTTAAATCGGGTGGGGGACCTTTCTCTCCCAAGGGCAACTTTGAAGTTTAGTACACGCTCTGAAGGATGCATAGAAGTTGGGGGGCAGAGGTGCATGGAGGGGGCATACTCAAGAAAGGAGGGTCCAGATTCTGGATCTGTGGCATGGATCTCCTCCCCTATCCTTGCGTAAATGCCTTCCTCTCTGCTCCCTTACCCAGAGCTCAGTTTTTCAGTGGATGGGAGTAGGAACTGGATCGGGGACTAGATACGGAAACTAGAAAGGAGCAACACAAAAAGTTGCTGTGGGCTGCATTGGGCCTTTGGAGCTGGGATTCCCCACCTTTGCTCTAAATGTATACTTAACCTCTAAGCATGTTTCCTTGCAACAAAACAGTAGCTGTCTGCATAGAGGTGGCAAATAACTCGGAGCGTCGTTCCTGCTTGAGGAAGTCTCTTCTCCTCTCCCGCCAGAGCTAACTAAATGAACCATATTGCTTTTAAATTGACATTTTCTTTCTCTTTCTCATATACACCCTTTTGGACCATCTTTTTTGCTGTGGTGTTATGCATATCCTTCTTTTCTTTTTGTTTTCAGATTGCCTGAACATATCCTATTGCCGGAGCAGTGGCCCTGGAGGCCAGAATGTTAATAAAGGTACAAAGAAAGACCCCAAAATTGCAGAAAGAGACTTAATCACAGGCAGAAAAACTCCCAGGGTGTAAAGTGAACCATTTGCATACATTGAGGCTTAGCTTTCTGCTCCCTGCAGCAGACTGCCAGGTTCCTGGAACTTGCTGGCTCTATAGCTGCAAAGGGACAGGTTCATCATGATGAGCAGGCTTCCTTAAAGGGGCCCGCTGTCTGTTTCGTCACAACATGTAATCCAGTGACCCCAGACAGCAACAAACACAAAGGATAGAAAAAACCAATTGGGATTGCAACTCCCATCAGCAGGTGGAGTGAGTCCACTTGAGTTCCAAACCACGCTTAGGAGACTTCTGTCCGAGGATGCCCCCTTGAGTTATTCATAGTAAATGGAAATAGAATTTAAAATTAACTTTTCTAAATTCTGGACATAACGTTGTAACAAGAGGAGACAACGGTGGTGTTCCACTGTGCCCGTAAACATTAAAACAAGCACAACCGTCTCTGTTGGATGTGAATAGCAGCTGCATTGTGTAAACCTCCTTTTCTCTTTTCTGCTCCTTTCAGTGAACAGTAAGGCTGAAGTTAGGTTCCATCTGGCGTCGGCAGATTGGATTGCGGAAGACGTGCGGCAGAAAATGGCAGAGATGGTAACTTCTGTTTTGTTGAGTTTAACCTCTTTCTGGGCTGAGAGAGGCACTCGAATCTGCTTAAGACAAATTTCTCTGACCATGTAAAAAACATTTTACTTATCAGAAACTACTTAAGCAGCCCTTAAGGAAATGGACCCCAGAGATGGAGAAAACTGACGCTCAGGTTAAGTTAGCACCAGGTTTCTCCATCCCCTTGGAAGTAGTGAGTCGGAGTTGGCAGCAGCGTGCGTGTATGTGATCTTGTCCGTTCTGGCTCTGGGAGTCTTGGGTGGGCTTGGAGACCTGGTGCTCAGTCCCCTCACAGCCCAGTTGAGACTCCCAGAGTCGGATCTGACATGATCACACACGCATGGCTCTGCCTGGCTGGGTCTGGAGAGATCTGATGTTCCCCAACTCCTGTCTTCAGCTTGCGTGAAATGAAGACTCGCCCTGACAGGGTCTACCCTATGGTATTTTAACCACATGCTTTCAAGAAATCATTAATACATTCAAAGGTCCTAATATTTTTAGCTGGATGAGTATACTTGATACACCTTAAAAGTTCTCATGTTTCAGAATTCTACTTATCTGGATCAAGAAGCATTACATCCCCGTAGACCTGCAGCTGGGGAAAACAAATGAATTCCACTTATCCAGAAATAAGTTCTACTTAAGTGGATTTCACTGTCATACAAATATAACGAAGCCCATGGAGTCCCAATAGTTGTTGTTTTTCTTTCTTGTTCAGCACAGGAATAAAATCAATAAATCTGGGGAACTGATCGTAAAATCCGAAGTGAGTCGTTACCAGATGAGGAACCTGGCAGACTGCTTGCAAAAAATCAGAGACCTGATCGCAGGGGCCACCGAGATCACCTCAGTGAAATGCAAAGAAGATTCCAATGTCATCAGAGCCAGGTAAATGGGTAGCTACAGCCGGGCCACATCTCCAGGGGTTGGGAAATAGCAGGGGACCCAAAAATGACCATAATGCAGAACTTTATACAGAGAGTTTTGCCTGGGGTCAGAGGATTGTATTGGAGTCTCCAAATGGGGCCGCACAGGCAGAAGGTTTGGGAGCTACTGGTGTAATGCGTATGGGCTGACCACAGCATTCCCCAAAGCACATTGGGATCATCAGCTCTCCTCCACCGCCACGGAGTTAGTGCCCGCAGGACCTAGAACCTGCTTTGCTGTAACTACAGCAGATTCTGTGGACTTCCCAGGAACCCGGGACTGCGGTACGAGAGCCACTGTTGCGTACCAGTTGGGTGGGTTCCTCTTTAAGGAGTCTGTCAGCCATCTTGGGGGAGCTCATGGTACAAATAACTAGGGCTGGCCAGACTTATGATGCATGGGATCCACTTGATCCAAGCATCAACCTCTGGTGATCAACCTCTTAGGACCCCTCAGGCATGCCTGATGGAGACCCTTCAGGCATCAACCTCTCAAGACCCATCCGACTGGCTCCAGGACCTGGCCCCCTCCCGCTGGCTCCCAGCTCTGGGGCACCTCAGCAACCGGTCTCAAGAGTGAAGAGGAGTGAAACCCTGTGTCCGATTGGACTTGGTCACCTGTGCCAGGCTTAGAGCCAGCTCCTGTAAGCAGCCATCTTGTTGAGCGAGTCGTTACCAGATGAGGAACCTAGCAGACTGCTTGCAAAAAATCAATAGGTTCAGAGACCTGCGTTTGCTACATTTCCCTCATTTCTGTTAAATGGAGAAAACCCAGTGAAGTAGGGTCCCTGCTCAGCAGGTGTGGCCCAAGAGGTAGATGGCGAACCTTTAGATTGTAAACTCTCGGGCAGGGACCGTGTCTGTCTTACTCTTTGTAAAGCACCAGGTGCATCGCTGGTGCTATATAAATGCTTATAATAATAATAACTGCGCAGTTTACCTAGAGTCCAGCTAGTTTTTTAGATCAGAAGATCCTTGTGACAGAATTCGTTGTCTTGAATGGCCAAGCACATAGGCTACAAATAATGGATCCTAATTGTGTCCAAAGTGTTTCTAGGTTGACTTGCTCAGATTTATATATCTGACACACACACACACACCCCATCCTTTTTGTCTTCAGGGTGGAAAAACTGAACCGTGAACGACTGAGACAGAAGCGAATTCACTCGATTACAAAACAAAGCAGGAAGGTAGATATCGACTGAGCACAACAAGGGAGATTGTCTTCAGACTCGTTGGACTTGAAGTTAAAACTGATGTGATCATGGACTGTGCTGAATTCTGTGTATCAAAAATATAAAAGAAAACCACGTAACATTTGGGTTGTGGTTTTTTAATTATTATTATTTTGCGAAACGAGGGTTTTTTTGCTTTAAGATAGCTGTAATAATTTTATTAGCCACCCCCAACCGCCAAATGGCACTCAGAGTGCTTCACAGTCATAAGATACAATAATATAAAACAGTCTAGTCTGTTTAAAAGGTGAAAGTAAAGAGGAAGGGCAGAAAACGTTAAGGGCGATGGGGCCTTTGCTGTGGCTGGTTCCCCCTTTAAACAGATGGATATTTTAAATGAATTTCGTGTGTGCGATGTATTTGTTACAAAGTGCTCTTAGTGCCATCTGGCGGGGGACACTATTCAAAATAAAATGATTACTGTCTACACATGCTGAATTGCACGTGTAGTTGGATCATCACCAGATGTGTCCCAGCAGCCACCGGGGGGTGGGGAGGTGCAGGGTGGTTTCCCTACCCCCAGGGGTCCTGGGAGCCATGCTGGCAGCCAGGCAGGAAGTGTTAGGTCTGTCTACAGGGTGGAGTGTCGTACTGGGTTAGACCGGTGGTCCATCAAGCCCAGCATCCTGTCTCCGAGAGTGGCCACCTTCAGTTGCTTCGCAGAAGTGCACCACAGGTCACAATGCGGTGATCTATTCACTCCCAATAGTTAGTGGCTGTGTCCCCCCAAACTACTTGACTAATAGCCATATAAAGCCCACCTAGGCTACCGGCCTTCACAGCATTATCTGGCAACAAGTTCCACAAATTAATTGTAACAGCAGCTCATCGAAGAGGCTATCTGGCTCCTGCAGCCATGGCTGTCCCGAACTCATCCTCTTCCACAGCCTGGCACGTCTGCCGCTGCTCTTCCTGGACTCCAGGTAAGCGCTGACCCTCTTTCCTTCCCGGCATCCTGCACATGGGCCGCTGTTACTAAATGTAACCGCAGCTACAGGTGTCCAGCAGGCCTCCCTCCGTGATGGGCCAATGACAGCTGCCCGTCATGGTGGCCACTCCAGGCTGGGAGGAGGAGACTACCAGACAGGCAAGCCGTTTCCCAGGTGTGTTGGCAGCTAGCCTGGGGAAACTCCGGGCTAAACATCTGGATGGCCCTTCACAAACATGATAGTGGCCTGTGGGCCCAAGCAGGCCATCATCCTGGTTAATACCCAAGGCTGTTTGACAGCCAAGGGGTGGGGAGAAAAAACACATGCTCTTTTTCTTTAATGCTTGTGGGTACCGCGCTGTCAGGGTCTCATTCACAGAATTACGGACCCTGCAGTGCAGGGCAAGATATTTATCGTTTATATGGTAGTCTACAAGCACTTGAAAGGTGCCCCTTAGTCTCTTTCTTAGGCTCACCTTAGTCTCCCATAGTCTTCGCCCCTGTACATAAGTCAATACGTCCACCTGCAACTTCACACCTTCATGGATGGATCCCGCCAACCCCGGACAAGGTCATGATCCCATCTGGTATTTGATCTACGTTTTCATGTCTTTGTTGCAGGGTTTATATTTAAGTGTCAAAATGGGAGAGCGCAGGGAAACATTTGGGAACCACTTTTCTAATCCTTTGAAATACGTAGTCAATTTTAACCTTGCTTGGGGATTACCAGTCTTCCCCTACACACCTCCCCAATCCAGTACGCTTTTCATTTAGGGCTGAAAACTGGATTTGAAGCATTTAGTATGGTGTGTGGGATGAAAAGCAAATGTATTAATAGGAGGGACGCTTGTTCTGGAGCACAAATCTTATCCCGTTGTAGTACGGCCAGGCAGAGACGGCTGAGCGGAAGTGCTTGCAGGCAGCACGGGATGGGGCAGGCGCCGGTGGCGGCAGCACAAGGCAGGCAGAGCAGCAGCAAGTGGAAGGAGGGGAGTGGGTAGGACAGGAGAGGATGGGATGGGGGGAGCATTTCTTACACCTGGGCCCATTCCAACCTAACCACACCCTTGAACTGCCACCTAACAGACACCTCCCTTAACAGGTCTTGCACAGGGGGTAAGGGGAAGCCTCCATTTCAGGATTCTGATTTTCAGCTAATCAGCAGGTAAGTTCTCCCCCCCCCCTCCTCCACTGCAGGATCACCCCCCCACCCCCAAAGTTAGACTCTTGTAACTGAATGGCAAGAATGAAAAACACTGCACTTTTCTATTGGACTGAGTATTGTTTCTAGGTTTAATAAAATTCTTAGCAGCATTTTTAATATTTGTGTTTTTGTACACTATATAAATAATCTATAATAACGATTAGTTGACATCCATTGACTGATCTACTCGAGTGACTTATTTTGGTTTCTGTTGTTTTCCCCACGGGATGTCTGTATTGTGTCAGTTTTGCCACACTAGGAAGAGCACAGGAATAAGGCCTTATCAATTCAGCCTCGTATGAACTACATGCAATAGATTTCCAGGCTGGCGAGGGTTGAATAAATCATTACAGCATGTATCAAATGCACAGAGCACACGTACATTTTGCTTGGTCATTTGCTGCATTCATCCTGGAGAAGGCATCCTTCTACTAGTACCAATGCAGCAGCGTGCCCCACACCCAGCAGTTTCTTAAAAGTGAGAGGCTGGGCTGTGTGCAGAACAGATCACTCATGTAAAACCTTTATGAAATCCACAGAGCACTCCTAAGTTTGCATAGGCATCTGCTAGAGAAGGCAGGCTTTTATCAATACACAGGGGCAAAGGAGAAACAGCTGTTAAAAAATTAGCAGGCGAAAAATTTCAGAAGATGCTGCACTCGCAGTGAGGGAAAGGGAGGATGTCATTGAAGTCTCACTCTGGATTGTTCTGCACCTGAAAGAAAACAGTACTTCTCAAGCATCAGAGAAGCAGTAAGTTTTCAATAAAGGCAGAAGGGCGGAGGAATAGGTTCCTTTCTCTGCAAGCTGAATCTCTTTCAAAGGCCAGGCCTCCTGTGAAAATGCTACAACAGCAGGGACTAAAATACAGTTCATGCTACTCTCTCGTTCAAACGCACATATGGAATAGATCCTGTGGCAAAGGTGTACCTGAGCCAGGTGACTCTCTTGAATGAATCACAGAGAGGAGCAAGGGAACTTTTAAAAGGCTGAGCCACAGGCGTTTGCTCTCTCTCTGGCACACATGGACTGCATGGTTTGGCTGTAACTCTGGCCTTGCCAGGACAAGAACCTTGACCCCATAGGAAAAACCTCACCTATGGAGACCAGGCCAGAACTTATCCTGCGTGAGTACTTGCTAGTCTGCCTGCTACATCAGATACAGTTGTAGAGCGACGCGTTCCAAACGGGCTACCACACCCAAAATACTGGCTTTGTTTTACCCTACTGGGGGTGTGTGTGTTATTGGCTGACCATTAAACGTCTCCTTTGGCCAGGTAGCCAGGCCAAGCTACTAAAGAGGGGGAAACTCCCTATTTGGCTAGAAGCCAACAGCTTTGGGGCCAAGGGAAGCCTTCCTTGGGTGACTCTGGTGTTCGGCCTCAACGCAGGGGAGGAAACCCCGAGAAGAGAGTGCCAGGAAGGGGGAGTGCTCTTGGGAAGCTGTGAGGCTTATACCTTTTGGGGTTCACATTTCCTGAGTGGTGTGAATGCCCTCTGGGATACACTCGGGTGGTGGCAGCAGAATAGCAAGAGTTTTCAGGGGTTTGCCAGCTGTGGGGACCCCTGGTCAGAGATTTGGAGAAACACAGTGAGGTGGGTTGCTCAGCTGTATAGCACCCCCTGCTGGTGTTTTGCCACAATCATCCCCTGACATGGGGGCCACACACCCATTTGGGGGGGGATATGTGTAATGTAATATAAAGATGTAACAGATTGTAAGCTCAGTGGGAGCAGAATGCTGAAACCATTTGCCAGAGTGGGGGAAGGTATTCCCTTTGTTATAACAAGTGGCCACTTTATTACCAAGCAACGGCCAGGTCAGGCCCGCCACCTTGATAACAATGACAATGGCCAGGACACGCAGGAAATGACCTAAGGTCTCCAGTGAGGATGAAGAAGGAAGTTCTTCTTCCAGAATTAGCTCTCTTCCATTTTGCACTTGAACAAGTTAACAGCTCAGGAGAGGAGAGGGGAAAGAATTCTCCAAAGCACAGTCCTGCCCCTCAGAGGCACCCGCCACAGGAGCCGTAGAGGGGGTCATGGTTGGGGCCACTGGGAGGGAGTGGAGGTCTAGTATCCTGCCCTGGTGAAAATGGGGGGGGGGCACTTTTAATCCCCCCCAAAGTAGAGAAAATAGTGTGGCCCAGGATAGTTGCTCTAGGTTACCCTGTGGTAAAGCCATTATTAGCCAACCCTGCCTATCTGGCTCATGAAGCTTTGTACTCATTTTCAGAGTGGTCCACGCAGGGGGAAAAGAATTCCCCAAAGCACAAAATACATAGTAACTCTCTGAGCCTTTCCAGTTTTAAACTCTTGGTATCAAGGGGTGTTTTTACACACACATTTTTCCTGCATGTTTGCTGTTACATCCTGAAATTTCTGTGTGTCTAAATCACTCACCCAGACCTTAAACATCCAGCTCTTTGAACTTGTGCGTAGAACATCTCCCAGAACTTGCGTGTGTAAAAAGTTCTCCTGGTAAACTGCTTTGCTCCAGGCAGCTGTGGTCACTTGGTTTCCATGGCAGCCCCTCACGTCTACAGCTGCGGCTACTTTAGGCTGCCTCGGGGCAGTGTGTGTGTGAAAAACGCATCCAGAACTTGTGGACTTGTCAACCCAGAAGATTGAAAAATCCAGAATTTTTAAGGTGTGTGTAAAAATGCCCATTGACTCACATGTGATTATGCACCCAGAACAAACTTAACCTCTTGTGGGGACTAGCACCAATTGAAAGAATAATTTTCAAAACCATTACGGTAATCTTTCTGGGGGAACATATTCATTTCAGCCGTGAATGCATTATTCAGTTCCTTTTGAAGCAGCCGGATATAACGACTCTAGCAGAGCTGTTCTACGTGAGGAAACATGTGAAGGATTAGTCAACGATTATTTGCAGTCTGGGTAGAACAGGAGAAAAATGAGTTTCATCGAATTTCTGAGTACAGCACAAGTGCCATCAGAGGGCACTGTGGCCTTAGAAATGGAAAAGGGGCTGAGTGATTTCTGATTGCACTTGAAGACTGGTTTTATTTCCTTGTCCAAAGGCCCTAGGCTCCAAAGCTGACAATGGCAGCTGTCTGTCCTTCCCCCTTCCGCAGGGCAGCCCAAGAGGGGGTCAAAAGGGGTTAATCTGCCCAGGCCTCACAATGATCCTATTTGAATGGAGTAGAGAGTGTTATAAGGGGGGGGGGCCTATGGGGCATTCTGTCCTGGGTCTCCAGGAACTTCTGGGCAGCCCGGCCGTTCTGAAGACAGTAGAATCATGCAAGGAAGGCCACTGCTGACCCATTCTCCACCCATGGAGACATCTCCCTGCAAAATTGAGGCAGTGCTGATCAGGGCCAGCCTTAGAATTTATGGGGCCTCAGAGCAAAGATAATATGGGGGGCCCCATGGGCACCCTTTTCCCCTGTCACTCTGCCCCTCAGGGGCACCTCTGCGGGTCGTGTTTGGGGCCCCATTGGGAGGGAGCGGCCTGGTGAAAAACCAGGGGCAGACTGCCCTGGTGCGAACGGGTGGACTGCCCTGGGGTGGGAATACTGGGTTTTGGTTTTAATCGAAAGTCCCCAAAAATGGCTGTTTTGGTTTAAAACCGAAGCGTCCGAAAATCTTCCTCATTGAAGTCAATGGGAAATCTTCAATGGGCAGGCAAACTGGGGTCCAACCTCCCCCCGCCCGCCCCCATTCCCCNTGGACTGCATGGTTTGGCTGTAACTCTGGCCTTGCCAGGACAAGAACCTTGACCCCATAGGAAAAACCTCACCTATGGAGACCAGGCCAGAACTTATCCTGCGTGAGTACTTGCTAGTCTGCCTGCTACATCAGATACAGTTGTAGAGCGACGCGTTCCAAACGGGCTACCACACCCAAAATACTGGCTTTGTTTTACCCTACTGGGGGTGTGTGTGTTATTGGCTGACCATTAAACGTCTCCTTTGGCCAGGTAGCCAGGCCAAGCTACTAAAGAGGGGGAAACTCCCTATTTGGCTAGAAGCCAACAGCTTTGGGGCCAAGGGAAGCCTTCCTTGGGTGACTCTGGTGTTCGGCCTCAACGCAGGGGAGGAAACCCCGAGAAGAGAGTGCCAGGAAGGGGGAGTGCTCTTGGGAAGCTGTGAGGCTTATACCTTTTGGGGTTCACATTTCCTGAGTGGTGTGAATGCCCTCTGGGATACACTCGGGTGGTGGCAGCAGAATAGCAAGAGTTTTCAGGGGTTTGCCAGCTGTGGGGACCCCTGGTCAGAGATTTGGAGAAACACAGTGAGGTGGGTTGCTCAGCTGTATAGCACCCCCTGCTGGTGTTTTGCCACAATCATCCCCTGACATGGGGGCCACACACCCATTTGGGGGGGGATATGTGTAATGTAATATAAAGATGTAACAGATTGTAAGCTCAGTGGGAGCAGAATGCTGAAACCATTTGCCAGAGTGGGGGAAGGTATTCCCTTTGTTATAACAAGTGGCCACTTTATTACCAAGCAACGGCCAGGTCAGGCCCGCCACCTTGATAACAATGACAATGGCCAGGACACGCAGGAAATGACCTAAGGTCTCCAGTGAGGATGAAGAAGGAAGTTCTTCTTCCAGAATTAGCTCTCTTCCATTTTGCACTTGAACAAGTTAACAGCTCAGGAGAGGAGAGGGGAAAGAATTCTCCAAAGCACAGTCCTGCCCCTCAGAGGCACCCGCCACAGGAGCCGTAGAGGGGGTCATGGTTGGGGCCACTGGGAGGGAGTGGAGGTCTAGTATCCTGCCCTGGTGAAAATGGGGGGGGGGCACTTTTAATCCCCCCCAAAGTAGAGAAAATAGTGTGGCCCAGGATAGTTGCTCTAGGTTACCCTGTGGTAAAGCCATTATTAGCCAACCCTGCCTATCTGGCTCATGAAGCTTTGTACTCATTTTCAGAGTGGTCCACGCAGGGGGAAAAGAATTCCCCAAAGCACAAAATACATAGTAACTCTCTGAGCCTTTCCAGTTTTAAACTCTTGGTATCAAGGGGTGTTTTTACACACACATTTTTCCTGCATGTTTGCTGTTACATCCTGAAATTTCTGTGTGTCTAAATCACTCACCCAGACCTTAAACATCCAGCTCTTTGAACTTGTGCGTAGAACATCTCCCAGAACTTGCGTGTGTAAAAAGTTCTCCTGGTAAACTGCTTTGCTCCAGGCAGCTGTGGTCACTTGGTTTCCATGGCAGCCCCTCACGTCTACAGCTGCGGCTACTTTAGGCTGCCTCGGGGCAGTGTGTGTGTGAAAAACGCATCCAGAACTTGTGGACTTGTCAACCCAGAAGATTGAAAAATCCAGAATTTTTAAGGTGTGTGTAAAAATGCCCATTGACTCACATGTGATTATGCACCCAGAACAAACTTAACCTCTTGTGGGGACTAGCACCAATTGAAAGAATAATTTTCAAAACCATTACGGTAATCTTTCTGGGGGAACATATTCATTTCAGCCGTGAATGCATTATTCAGTTCCTTTTGAAGCAGCCGGATATAACGACTCTAGCAGAGCTGTTCTACGTGAGGAAACATGTGAAGGATTAGTCAACGATTATTTGCAGTCTGGGTAGAACAGGAGAAAAATGAGTTTCATCGAATTTCTGAGTACAGCACAAGTGCCATCAGAGGGCACTGTGGCCTTAGAAATGGAAAAGGGGCTGAGTGATTTCTGATTGCACTTGAAGACTGGTTTTATTTCCTTGTCCAAAGGCCCTAGGCTCCAAAGCTGACAATGGCAGCTGTCTGTCCTTCCCCCTTCCGCAGGGCAGCCCAAGAGGGGGTCAAAAGGGGTTAATCTGCCCAGGCCTCACAATGATCCTATTTGAATGGAGTAGAGAGTGTTATAAGGGGGGGGGGCCTATGGGGCATTCTGTCCTGGGTCTCCAGGAACTTCTGGGCAGCCCGGCCGTTCTGAAGACAGTAGAATCATGCAAGGAAGGCCACTGCTGACCCATTCTCCACCCATGGAGACATCTCCCTGCAAAATTGAGGCAGTGCTGATCAGGGCCAGCCTTAGAATTTATGGGGCCTCAGAGCAAAGATAATATGGGGGGCCCCATGGGCACCCTTTTCCCCTGTCACTCTGCCCCTCAGGGGCACCTCTGCGGGTCGTGTTTGGGGCCCCATTGGGAGGGAGCGGCCTGGTGAAAAACCAGGGGCAGACTGCCCTGGTGCGAACGGGTGGACTGCCCTGGGGTGGGAATACTGGGTTTTGGTTTTAATCGAAAGTCCCCAAAAATGGCTGTTTTGGTTTAAAACCGAAGCGTCCGAAAATCTTTCTCATTGAAGTCAATGGGAAATCTTCAATGGGCAGGCAAACTGGGGTCCAACCTCCCCCCGCCCGCCCCCATTCCCCAGGGCCCACTTCCGGCCTCAGAGGGTGGGGATCCACATGCCTAACACACACACCCCCGGGTCCTGTCTTTACTCCCACACCTGCCTGGGGCCCTGCCGGCTGACATACGTACCGGCCCAGGCCTTGGAGAATAGGGAGTTGAGGAGCCGCCATTTCCACCGCTGGCTGGGCCCTCTCCTGCGACCAGGCAGCCAGGCTGCCTCTGGTGCCAGGAGGCCAGGCCGGACCGGGCGCCGCAGCTGTGCCAGGCCTGTTTCCCGGCCCGGCCCAGCTGGCGGTGGAGACAGCGGCTCATAACCCCTAACCTTCGAGGCCTGGACCAGGCGGCAGGGCCCTGGGGGAGTGGGGGGATAAAGATGGGCCCCACGGGATGAAGGGTGGAAGTGTTAGGGGCGCAGATTCCCCACGCCCTCCGAGGCCGGTACAGGCCCCGGGAATGGGGGAGGTGTGACCCCTTGTCCCAGGTAATTGGGGAGGGGGCTGTCGTCCCCAGACCTTGGTTTTGGTTCCCTTTCGTTCTGGTTCCCCTTTCTGTTGAAGTCGATGCAAACAGGTTTCCCATTAATTTCAATGGGGAAAGAAACAGAACCGTAAATGGAAACTGAACGAACCGAAAATCAGGGGGGCTCCGCAACCCCCACAAAAAATCCACGCAACCAAAAAACAAAGCCCCTGCGTCCCATCCCCTTAATTCACAATTTAACCTTTTATCTATTCGGAAATCTGAGCTGCACAAAAAGGAAGAGGGCGGTGTACTTTAAATGTATAGGAGGAAACGGAGTGTAGGCAACCCCTACTCAGAAAAAAAATTGGTTATTTAAAATTATTTTTGCAAAAAGCAGTTTTCACCCCAGATGGGACTCGAACCCACAATCCCTGGCTTAGGAGGCCAGTGCCTTATCCATTAGGCCACTGGGGCTCAACGTAAACGTGCTGCGTACGTTCCTACTTAACTCTCTAATAGCCGAAGTGTTTCAATTGCAGGCGGATCGGTGTTCCACGGGAAACATGAGTTCGATCCTTTCCGTTGCCGGATTCCCACCCTATGGAACCCCCCCCCCCCGGCCCCGTAGCCTGCACGGAGAAAACGAAACCGCTTTCTAGTTTCTCCCCAGCGCCTGGCTGGAATCGTGGCTGCTTTAAAGACTGGAATGGAGACAGCTGGTCCTGGCTCCCCAGGAAAGCCCCATCTCCTGGCGAGGAGTTCCGCAGGCTCTGCAAGGGTGCAGGCATTCACCCCGGAGGGAGGGTGGGAGAGCGGCTTTGCCAGATTTGGGGAGACCCCCCCAAAGGCGATGGGGAGCTTTGATTGTCAGTACCCGGTTCTGATGGGAAGGGGGGGGGTTCCTTTGCAAAGCTCTGATTTATTTATTTTTTAAAAACAACCCAGTGCAACCCCCTCCTCCCTGATGAGTCCCTGCACCACCCCCCCCCTTGGGCGCTTCTGAGCGCCCCCCAGCGCAAAGCAAGCGCGTGCATTTCTCTCCTGCTCTTACAACAGAATGAAGTTTTTCTTTTAGAGCCACAAATCAATGAGAGTCTTTGGGATCCTCTCTCCCCCCCCTGGAAATAACGTTAGCGGCTGCCCAAGCTCACGGGCAGGGCAGCTCCGTTTGCAACGCGCTCGTTTGCAGAACCAAAAAAGGCTTGACTTCGCATTCAGGCTTGGGGCAAAGGGAAGCGGCCAGGCTGCAGCGGAGCAACGGCATGAGACGATGTTGTCTTTACCGCTGCGAGCTGTCTTTGCAAGGTGACCGCGTGGCCTAATGGATAAGGCGTCTGACTTCGGATCAGAAGATTGAGGGTTCGAGTCCCTTCGTGGTCGATTTGTTTTTAGCAGCGTTTACAAGCGGCTTGATCCAAAAAGAGGAAGGAATTGGGGGTGGGGGGCAGGATTCTAGCAGGAAGAAAGTGTTAGCAAGAGCACTAATCCCTCCGCGTTCCTACTCCCCTCTGCAATTAATCTCTCCCTCCCCTCTACAATCTCCCCTCTGCAATTAATCTCTCCCTCCCCTCTACAATTAATTAATTACAAGGTCACGCACAGGGATTGTGCACTCTATAAAATGGGTCCCATGCAGATTCGCCCACACAGGGGCTTTGCAAACGCACTCACTTCTCTATAGAATTGGCCCCACGCAAGCGATTTGCACTCCACCGTGCGATTAGCTACTCACACGGTATTTGCACTCTCCTATACAATTGCTGTTAACACACACACACTCCAGACCTTGCACTAGGATCTCAATGCGCACCCGCACTCCCAGACCCTGCCCTCGCCTGAACCGTTAACCCTATGACACATGCGTCTCCTATTATTTATTATTATTATTATTATTATTAACAAACATTTATATAGCGCCAGCAGTGTACCTGGCACTTTACAAAGTAATAAAATAGACACGGTCCCTGCCCCTAGGGCTTACAATCAGAGACAGGAATAGTGGCTCAGCAGGATAAAGGGACAGACAGAGCAGAGCGAAAGAGGTGAGTTTTAAGGAGAGATTTGAAGGTATGAAGGGAGGGGGCAAGGCGGATCTTGGAACTAGCTTCCGGATCATAAATAAAAACATCCTTGTCTGCCTTGGAAACGACAGGGGTTGCTTTCCAAAGGCAAATGTCATGCTGAGACTCGAAGGGGTAGCGTTTTACCAGCAAAGAGTCTCAGAATTATTGGAGTGGGAAAAGAAAGCAGGAGGCAGAGTGATTGGAGACATCAAGGGGTGTATGATGGACCGAACAGAATGTCTAGCCCCAGTGGCCTAATGGATAAGGCACTGGCCTCCTAAGCCAGGGATTGTGGGTTCGAGTCCCATCTGGGGTGAGAAGGTACTTTTTCTTAAATATGTTCAGTATCCTAAACTTACCGAAAGAATTGGTTAAAAAATCCACTCTTCACTATAAAAATATCCTAAACTTACCGAAAGAGTAGCCCAAGGTACACACACAAAAATACATTCTTCGTTATGAAAACATCCCTGAGTACTCTGGAAGGCAAGTTTCTAAACTTTCACATCCTTCCATTGATTGGTGTATATTTTGATATGTATTCCTTTGAAATGAGTACATTACAAATATTAGTATTTAAATGCTGTATCCCAGGAGTGGGAGGGGGAGGGACCTTTCCCCTTCCGGGGACACTAACCTTGAAGATTAGTACAAGCTCCAAGGGCTAGCACAGAAGCTGGCAGTGTTCTGAGTAGAGGGAGGATTCAGATCCTGGATCTATGCCCTATCTTTCCCCTAGCCTTGCCCTCATCTACTCTGCTTGTTTCCACCTGAGCTCTCTTTCCGTGCTGGAGGCAGGAATTGGATCCAGAGAGCAGACCCAGGAACTGGATTGGAATGGGGGGGAACACAGTGACTATGGGTCCCTGTTGTGGGAGGGGTATATATATCATCCAGCCAGTCCCCCACAGGCCTGGGGGTCATTGTTGACTTCTCCCTCCCTCTCCTTGTAACATCAGAGTGACATACTAAAAAGGACACTGAATGGCTATAAATAAGAACAATAGAGACAGAGAAGTAAAGTAATTCCTTTTATTAGGCCAACGTCAGCGGGGGGAGGTATGCGCGCTTTCCGACCTCACAGGGTCCTTTGTCAGGCAGGTCTGGACTTCATCCAAATGGTCATGGGAGTGCATAGTCCTCTCCCAAATGCCCATAGGGCTCCGTTAAAATGTGTTGGGATCCTGACTAGCAGTGTTGGGAACACACTGCCAGGCTTCAATATGTTCTCGGCGGGCAGGGGGACACCACACACGTACTCCAAAATAATACTGGGGAATAAGTAGCCTCCATTGACCCACATTGACTAGAAGACAGCAGGGATGGGCGATCTGGATTCGGATGGATCCATAAACCTGCCTGGATTGGGCCGTTACGGATCAATCTGAATTACTCCCTGCCAGTTCCGGATCTGGTGTTACGGATCCGGATTCTACCCCACCCCCTCGGGGCCCTGAAGTGTACTTACCAGCTGGAACGGTTGGTTGATTGAAGCTCTGCCGGCCTACCGCTGCTGTGGGGGGGCTTCCCGGCAGGCCCCCTCGACACAGTACCCTGCCGATCTTCCGGCTCTGGAGCACACACGTGGAAAATAGCCACCACAGCTCTTTTCAGAAATGGCAGTGGCTGCTGGGGTGGGAAATTTAATCTGAATAGTCAGATCTGAGAAGCCAAAAGGAAAGCTAAATAGAATTCCCTCCTTGCTTCTCCTGCTACCTGTCTGCTTCTCTTCAGGGCTGGTCGTAGGTATATTTGGGCACTCTTTCCTCCTCACGGGCAGGGACCGTGGCTATTTTATTACTTTGTAAAGTGCCAGGTACACTGCTGGCGGTATATAAATGTTTGTTAATAATAATAATAATAATAATCTATTTGATCATAGAAACTCCAGTTGGACATACAAAGTCCCTCCGCTCCTGCTTTTCCAAAATGACTTGCCATCCCATGATCCGTCCCCCTCTTCCCTCTTCAATCAAATGCCATTGATTGTCAAAAATCGAATACCGCTGCACACACTGAAATGCTCTTTCTCTCTCACACACACAGACAGAGGATACAGCCACCTGAGCCAGGCAGGACTGATCCCCGGCTCAACCCCCTTCTCGTCTCCAGTCATGATGTAGAGGCTCAGAAATGACACCTGTACCTGCCACTCCCAGTAGCCTACGCGTGATCATTGGCAGGTTTGTTCCCCTTACCACTGGACCTGTTTTTAGATGTGCCACGCGGCACGTGGATTTAAATAAACCACTTTTAGAGAAGCTCAACTTGTATCGTGCCGAGGGTCTTGTATCGTGCACGGCTTGTATCGTGCCGAGGGCCGTGAAATTTGGTTTGGTGGACCCAACCCTGGGCCCCATGTGGCCCCACCCCAATTTGCATAACCCTCAATTGATGTAACCCCACCCCCTGGCAGCAAGGCGCTGGGGCTGGAGAGCCGGGGGGCAGAAGCGGCAGCGAGGGGCGCATGTGGAGACATCGGCAGCAGCAGGAAGCTGGAGCCAGGGAGGAGGAAGGAGGGATCCGGCCAGCTCCTTTAACGGGCTTGCTGCCTGGAGGAAGGAGGGTTGTGTTGCGCCAGTGAAGGGGCTGGAGGAAAGATGATTGCCAGAGCAATTGGAGGCACGGCGGGCTGCAGGAAAGGTCTTTGCAGCCAGGGGGAGTCGAGCCACAGTCAAGGTCCTTGCGGGCCGCATGTTGTGCAGCCTTGTTATAGGTCAAAACCAGCTCCTATGGGCACCCACTTTTTTGGCTTGCCCCACCCAGGGCACTCTGGATTTTTTGGCAGTGGCCCATGTGTGGGTGCTGCATGGGGAAAAAAAGAAAGAAAGTGGGAAGTAGCAAATATACTGTGTTCTTTAATATAAAGCACAATGGACCGTATAAAATTAATATCTTCAAACAACCAACCAATAAAGTATTGTATTCAATTAGTGCGCACAAACATTCATTTGTGAAAAAATCCGGAGCAGTTCCTGTGCAATCAAAACTGAAAAAGCCACAAATGACCACATCCCAAAATAGGGGAACGCACTAAAAAGAACCCAGATGCGTTTCGGCGACCTGCCCCTTTCTCAATGGGTCATTATTCAATCATTGTGTGGTTTTTTTATAAGAAAGGTTACTACCTGGAAGAAAAAAAGAAACAAATCATAATCAAATATAATTTAAAACCTCATGTATGAATCAAATGGTGAACCCCCCAATTAAAATGTATGCCCAATATGGTGAGTCACTCCAGCCACCCATAAATGCAGCCTTCTTATCTCATATCAACTCCTAATAATATGATCTATAAATGAAAAACATGAATGCTTAATGAATTTTTTAAAGCATATATATGGTATGAGATAATACCTTTTAATAATGACTTTATTCTATCAATATTGCTCCTCCGGTAGAGAGTATGTATTTTAAACAGAACAAGGACTGAAGATAATTCTTAGGGGGATTGGGACCGCAAGTCAAGGGATCCTATCCCAACTCAGAGCTGCTCATTCAAGTTAACCAGAAAAAAAAACTAACTAAAAAGGAGCTGCTACAGGCAGTTTGAAGGTATAGAGAACATAAAATCAAAAAAGTCTTACCACAGCTTAGGACTATTCCCTTAGGCTTACAAAAAATTACCCACTCATGTGTGCTAATATGGTAGCCTCATCACAGAGCATCCCTTATATTCTCATGCTGCATGGAAACAATACAAAATCAAATATTACAAAAAAAACACACAACCCCCCCCCCACACACACACACACACAATTCCTCCCTTTATTCATACATCACCAATGTCAATGAAAATTCATTAAACATTATTAATTATTATTATTATTATTATTATTAACAAGCATTTATATAGCACCAGCAGTGTACCTGGCACTTTACAAAGTAATAAAATAGACACGGTCCCTGCCCCTAGGGCTTACAATCTGAGAGACAGGAGCTGGGGGAGAGACTTAGGAAGGGGAACAGAGGGAGAGACAAGGGGTCTAACATTCATGAAGATGCGAGGTCTCAAGTGCACGTACTTGGCTTGGTTACGATGAGAATGACAGCAGGCAGGTCCATGTTGCAAGGATAAGGGTAAACCGATCGTAGGTATAGGAATAGTGGCTCAGCAGGATAAAGAGTCAGACAGAGCAGAGCGAAAGAGGTGAGTTTTAAGGAGAGATTTGAAGGTATGAAGGGAGGGTGCAAGGTATATATTACATTGCAACATATATTACATATTATATATTACAGTGCAAACATATATTACATTGCCCCTTAATGTTCCCTAAATCCCTACATACCAATAATTATAATTGTCCTCCGAATATAAAAATGGCCAGCCTTCCTTGAAAGGGTTGGCTTAACACTCTTCCATTATAGCAATTAGCAGCTCTCTGTGTGACCCAACTGATATACAAGTCCTTTTCGTAGCTGAATAGAAATTTTTTAATTGTGCAGGAAGATCAGGTTGTGTGACTGGTTCCAAACTGAGAGTTTGCTGATGGACACCTTCAGATCCAAGTTCACCTTTATGCCTCCCACCACAGCCACAATACTTTATTGGTTGTTTGTTTGGAGATATTAATTTGATATGGTCCATTATGCTTTATGTTAAAGAACACAGTATATTTGCTACTTCCCACTTTCTTTTTTGTTTTTTGAGGTTGTCAGGGTTTTCCCTCTAGGTGGGGAGGCTCCCTTTTGTTTTGTTATCTGGCCTATCCTTGTTCTTTTTCTAGCTGGGTGTTGCATGGCCCATGGGAGCACACATACCCCTGCTCCACCTTCAAACTGTTGTTCGGATGAACAGTTACTGGGTGGCCATGCATAGGAGCATCTCATTTAAAAACACCCCCTGTGCAGACATCTTCCAAGCACTGAATAGTGGAGTTCACTTGGGTGGGGTGGATGGTAACATAGAGGAGGAGTATATTTTAATTTGAGGACATACTTATCAAGTTTGCAGATGACACAAAGCTGGGAGAGGTAGCAAAGACTGTGGAAGAGAGAATGAGTATTCAAAAAAATCTTGATAGAATGGAAATCTGGACTGAAATTAACCAAATGAAATTCAACCAAGATAAATGTGAAGTTCTGCATTTAAGGAAGAAAATCCCAATCCACAAGTGTGAGATGGGAGGGGGCGGCACCTGACTTGGTAGCAGCACATGCAAAAAAAATATTTAAAAATCTAGGGTTTGTGGCAGACTGCAAACTGAACATGAGTCAGAAATGTGATGTGACTGCAAAAAAAGGCTAATTTTAGGCTGCATTAACAGAAACGTTGTCTTCAATTCAGTGGTGACAAATATGATAAAGGGTCTGTACAGCAAGTCTTGTGAAGAAAGGTTGAAGGGACTGGGTATGTTTAGCCTAACAAAGAGAGGATTAAGGGGAGGCATGATAGCAATCTTCAAATACTTAAAGGCCTGCCACAGAGAAGATGACCAGGAACTATTCTTCCTTGCTACAGAGGACAGGACTAGAAATAATTATAGGCGGGTAGGTTTTGGTTAAATATCAGGGGAAACCTCCTAACAATAAGAGCCGTGCAGCAGCAGAACAAGTTGCTCAGGGAGGTCATAGGATCCCAGTCAATGGAGGTTTTAAAAAAGAGGCTGGGTGGCCATCTGTCGGGAAGGCTGTAGCCGTAGTCACCAGGGATGGGAATTTGGGTTTCGGGTAAAACCGAAATGACACCAAAATGGCTGTTTCGGTTTTATCTGAAAAAAATTAAATGCAAAAAAACCACAAAACAACAAAACGAGACCCAAAAATCCCAGAGAACCAAAACGGAAAATGGTTCCGGAGTCCCATCCCTCGTAGTCATCCTGCTAGATGACCCTTGAGGTACCTTCCAACACTGTGATTCTATACCGCACTTGGGTTGCATTCAGACAACCAACACCAGCATTATCCAACCGTTCCACTTGCCTTAAACCAAGTGGTTTCTTTGTGTCGAGCAACACATTGTTCTAAATGTAGCTTGATAGCAACATTTCATGTTAGCTAGAACATCCAACCACTACCTTGACAACAGTCCAACTTTTCAATGAAAATGGAATCGTTAATGAGATTTAATCTCCCACCCCATCACAGACTTTATATATATCTGATTAAAAAGCAACTATGCATTAGTGAGAAACTGACGGAAAGGAACTCCTTATTCCCTCAGTTCCCATGGCTAAACTGCAGGCAATAATGAACCATCAGTTTCATGCACTCTTTGTAAATACTCTTAGGTCAAGTTCCAATATAAACAGGGTAAACTAAAGTAACTACTTCACTTGCGTAGTGTTCAGACAAACAGTGTAAACCATAGTAACTATAGTTAAATCAACATAGTCACTTTGGTTTACATGGTTTATCTGAACACTGCCAAAGTGGAATAGTTATTTCAGTTATCTCCATTCATCAGACGAACCTAAGACAGGGATGGTCAGACTTATGGTGCATCAGAACCATTTGACCCAGGTCCAACCGTAGGCGATCTGCCAGGACTTCTCCTGATGACTGCAATGGTCCAGGCTTGGACCCCAATAGTTGGCTCCCAGCCCTAAGGGCACCTAAGGAACCAGCCTCAGGAGCAAAGAGGAGCACTCGCCTCAGAGAGAGCTTTTCCCCCTGCTGCACTGGAGGAACTCTCCTAGCCTGTCTTCTCCCCAACAACACTCCCTGGGGTGCTAATCCCACTCTCTTCCCCATAGGCGATCTCTGAGATGCTGGTCCCCGCCACACAACGTGATCGACTGGAGACTAGCTTGTGATCTACCAAGAGATCCCGATCTACTTCTTGCCTGCCCCTGACCTGAGAGTGTTTACAAAGAGTAACGCATGAAGCTGATAGCTCATTAAGAACATAAGAAGTGCTATACTGGGCCAGACCAATGGTCCATCTAGCCCAGCATCCTGTCTCCGACTGGCCAATCATGGTGGCTTGGGAGAAGCACCCAACAGGTCACAATGAGGGATCCATTCCCTGTTGTTTCCCCCCAGCTCCTGTCATGTTCCCTGATCCTGTCTGGCTAATAGCTGCTAATGGACCTATCTTCCAGAAACTTCTCCAAACCTCTTTTAAACTCAGCTCTAGCACTGGCCCTTACCACAGCCTCTGGCAGTAGATTCCACAACCCAATTATACGCTGAGTGAAAAAATATTTTCTTTTATTTGTTTTCAACTTGCCACCCATAAAATGGCAAAGGGCACTGAGGGAATACGAAATTCCCTGTTAGTCTCACACTAATGCATAGCTGCTTTTTCATCGGATGTAGAGAAAGCTTGAGGGTGAGATTACATCTGAGGAATGATCCAATTTCCGCTGGAAAGCTGGACTGTTGAGGTAGAGTTTCAACGTTTAAGCGTTGCTGCCAAGCTTCATTTGGAGCGCTCAGCTGTTTGGCACAAAGCAACCCCCTTAACTTTTAAGGCGGGTCAAACAGTTGGCACTCTCTGCCCACCCACCTTTTAACATTTTATCCATTTGCATCAAATAAACCAGGGTTCTCTCCCTCTCGTTCCTGCCTGAAGACCCCTGCCATGTTCCGTAGCTGGCACTCATTTGCCTGGTGACGTAGCTACTCAACCACAGGTTTCTCCCATGAGCCAGCAGTGGACGTTGCTCAAGTGCATGGGAAGACGCTGCTGTATTTTGCCTCGGCTCGATAACAGACACCACCCTACCGGTCCTCAGCCTCGGAGCCTGCCGGATAGTCGCCCAAATTGGCAAGAGGAGGGGAAGGATGTGGGGAGCTATTCTAACCAGCCTCCTTTTCTCTTTGGTGCCAGGTAAGTTCCTCCAGCTCTGTTCCCCTCTAATCAGGGTTAACTGTCAGAGCGATTGGCGTCCCTTGGCCACTGTCTCCGCCATGGTATGAGCGTGGGTTTATGCCTGACCAGCTGCCCGTGGGGATGTTGTTCCACCCTTTGGCTTCCAAAAGGGAGTAGGCAGAAGTAGGGAGAGGAATTTTGAGACCTTGCCTGGGCAAGGAGCCAGAGGCGCAGAGGGGAGACTCCCTGCTTTAATTCCCTCCTGACAGGGGGAATCTCTCCAACTTAAATTTAAGGCGGCGGCGGCTGCTGCTGCTGCTACAAAACTTCCCATTTGGGGCATTTTCCCTGATCCAATTACTGGAGAAAAAGATTTGTGTCAACCACAGCCCTGGCAGCAGGAATAGGATGGCCAGATAGGCAAATTTTTACAGGGTGGGGTACGTAATGAGAAATCCAAGTTGCAGGGCTGCAATGGTCTTGTCAAAATTTGCCTGTCTGACCACCCTAAGCAGGATCAAGGTTCCACCTTGGCCTGAGATCAATGGATTCCCACGGCCCATTCCCAAGTGGTAGCTGGGGGTTGTGTTTGGGAGTAACTTTTGAAGAAGGGGGAGTACCAGGATCTTGAGGAAAGCAGAGCTTAATTTGTGCTAGCCTCTGCCGCAGCACCTCTTCCCGACCCTATCACTGCTGTTACTCTACAAGACCGCACTCCAACTGGATGCTGAGGCACCAGGCCCTGCCCCAATCTCTCCCCGGACCAGGTTGGGGGTGATCAGCAGAGACAAATTACTGACCAGCAGCAGCAGCAGCCTGAAGCTCAGTTCCCTATTAAACTTAATATGGCCCTAAGCGAGGAGGGCTAATGATGTCTCTGGGGTCACGGTTTGGGATTCCTGGAGAAGGGCTGAGCCTTAGAACGTCTCCCCCCCCTCCCCCTTTAGAACTGGGTCTTCCATGGGTCTAGGTGTCTAGCTAAATTGGGGCTCTGGCCACGCCTCTCCCGCCTGGACTGCTACCCTGTCCTTTTCCCCAGCAGGGGCTGCCCAGGAACAAAACTGTATATTCCATGATGTGTCACTGGTCAAGCGACTGAAACTCCCCCATGACAAAGAACTTCTCCTGTCCACTCCTCCCAAGAAGAACTGGACAGAGCCCTTGGTAGTAGAAGTGGATTTTACCCTGGTTTCCATCCTCTCTGTGGTAAGGGGGGGGGGGAACCTCTTAATTTTTACTCCTTAGCCACTGGGAAAGACAAGAGAGGGAATCACTGACAATTTCTATTTCATTTCTCTGCAGATGGAGAAGTCGCAGATGGTTACATTCTATATCTGGCTGGGCATGGTAAGCACTATTCGCATCAATAAAAGACAGGCCATTCCACTTCCTAGGTTAGATCCAGGTTAGATCATTAGTCTGATCGTTCATCTTTCCCCTCTACTAGGACTGGAGAAACGACTTTGTCTCTTGGGACCCCCGGGAGCTCTGTAACATTTCTTCGGTTGTCCTGCCGGTCAATAAATTCTGGGTGCCCGAGTTCTTCATCAATGAGCAGTAAGATGATTTTATTTCATTTTCTTCTTTTCTGTAGCGAGGTTAAAAGGAGAACGCAAGGCACACGAGCAGGGGCTTAGCTAGGTTGGAATGGACCCTGGTGCAGAAGATGGAAGCTGCCACCCCATTCGCCTTCCTTCTGGGGCAGGAGACGCAGGTGCACTGCACCAGGGAGAGGGCCTGTTCCGGGTCAGAATCCCTGCAGGCCGTGGAGGCTGTCAGAGGCAGCTAGCACCAGCAGAGGGATTGGGCGAGCGGAGCTGCAGTGCAGGCCAGAGGAATCGCCCCTAATTGATACAGCTCGGCTGGGTGTGGCAGAAGCCAGCCCAGGAGTACAAAGCAGTCAGAGCTCTGAATACAGGGAGCTCTGCAGAGTCAGAGGGAGTGCTTGGCTCCAGAGACTAAAACCTTGGGAAGTCAGAGGGCTGTTTGCTAGCTAAAGAGACTTTGAGCTGTCTGGCTAACATGAGACTGAGAGCGTTTTTATACACGGACACTTATCCCGGGATTAGATCATTAGTCCTGGGATGACTTCTCCCTCTAAACGCAGCATTCGGCGATTATAATCCTGGGATCACTGAAAAAACCCGGGATTACAAAACCTCTTTTTTGAGGGTTTGTAATATCCGGTTAACTAATCCCAGGATTAGACCCGTCTAAACGACTATCTCGGGATAGTCAACTATCCCAGGATTAGTATCACAGAGTGCTATGGCAGGAGCTGACATCCTCTCTATGCAGTTCTGCCTCTATGATATCTAGTAGCACATGACTGTGGGACGATATAGGGTCATTTTAGACATTACGAGACCACGGTGGTGACCAAAAGTCCCGTAACGTCTAAATTATTTCTGTCAGAAGTTCATCGCGGTGAACCTCCGGTGGGAATCATTTTCACCATGATTTCTGGTGGGATCGGGCCCAAACTGTGATCATGGTGGCCACAGTCTGGAATCAGTGAAAAGTAACGTCTGTTACCTTCCACCAGCCGGATTGTGGCCTAGACCATGATGCAGGATTGGGCGCAACGACCGGATTGGCCGCTGCGACCGCCCGTCTCCCGGAGGGAGGGCGGCCGGGGGGAGGGCGGGGCTGTGTGGCCACACGTCGCGCCGCGCAGCCCCGCCCCCTCCCCAATCCCCTGTAGGAACCTGCCGGCACGTCTAAAGGATAGCCGGGCAGATTCTTGTCTGGGATCTAAAACAAATCCCGGACCGTGATTCAGCGTGGCGGGCCGGTTGGCCCTTATTAGCCATTATTACCTCCATCATCCTTCAACAATACATTGCGGAGCACCAAGTTTAAATACCCACAGAACAAAGGGATGAGTCTCCATTTTCTTCAACTCAGGAATCAGAAAAGAAAATCAGATTTTCTTCAGTCCCAGAAATCAGTGCGCTGAGCATGGACGAAAAGCACCACAGGATTGATATTCATCCTAGATATTCTCAAACTGGGATAACATCAACGTGCTGTTCCTTGAACTATCCCGGGATAGATTTTAATCTGGGACAGAAATGTTCATGTAAAACATGTACCACTTGTAATCCCTGGATAATAATTCTGGGACAATTTTTGCCTAATCCCGGAATGAAGTGTCTGTGTAAAAAACACCCTGAGTATATAATGGAGAAAATAGGTATATTGAGACTGCATGTCTAGAGAAAAGAGACATTAAACACTAATTCCCTACAAGTGTGTGACTGTTTGGGCCCCGATCCTTCCAGGACTCACCCCTCAGGGTCTCCAGCAGTGGTCATTAGGAATGGGACACCGGGGAGAATACCGGATACCAGATTTACCGGTATCGGATCTCCCCGGTATCGGATTTACCGGTATTGGCATACCAGATTTTTAACATTGGCTGCTTTACCATTTTTTTTACATTGCGGCCATTGACTTCAATGCGGCCAATGTTAAAAATCCGGTATGCCAATACCGGTGATTACCGGATTAATCCAATACACCTGATTATCAGGTGTATTGGATTTATCCGATACTGATATTCCCAGCCCTAGTGGTCATTCTCAGTAGGATATCGTATCTGGGTATCCGCAAGTGGGTTGGGCTAGTGCATAGCTGTGAAAACGCAGACACAAGTTTGTGGGGGTTGGTACGTTAAGCACATGCACACGACTTATGTCTTTCTATAGTGGCAGTGGTACATAAATTATTCATGTCCACTGATCATGGTCAGAAGAGTCCCAAACAGGCCATAATGGAGTGGTCCATTCCCTTTGGGTATGGGTTGTGGCAGAACACCACCTTCTGGGAAGGATGGATGAATTTGCTATGGCTTATATCGATGACATAGCCATATTCAGCGGGGACTTGGAAAGTCACTTCCTACACTTAACACAGGTTTTGTCTGCTATTCAGAAAGCTGGCCTAACGGTAAAAGCCAAGAAGTGTCAACTAGCAATGACAGCTGGAAGGGCAGGGAAGCTGTACTGGTGGCAGGTTCTGCCACATCGGTTATTTTAATCTGGGAATTTTAGGTTGTTTTAATTTTATTTTAGTCTGTTATGTATTTTAGAATGTTGTTAGCCGCCCCGAGATGCTTATAGCAGAAGGGGACGGCATATACATTTTAATAATAAATAAATAATAACATTCCCTGCCATTTACTCCCAACTTCTGACAATCAGAGGTTAACTCCCCCTGACCTACTAGGTCTATTCATGGCTATTAGCCAATCTGGATAACTCAAGTCGAACTAGAGCTGTGGCATCTTTCGGATCCAGGATCTTGGCTGGGTTGGGTTGCCCTAAGTGATGGGTAGTGGGGCCAAGCCATGCCATGGTATTCTCCCAGCTAGGGAGGCCAGACCAGCCTAAATGGAGTATAGTAGAGGCCCCCAATCAAGGAGCGTGTACGGTATGGCTGGTGGTATTTAAGCAAGGTGGATGGAGAAGCCTAGGTTTGTGTCTTGTATTTTTGTCCTTTGGAGAAAGGTGGGGGGATATATGTTATATTATATTTTATCATTGGTTATTTTATTATTGAATACATTTATATTTATTATTGTATATATTATTTGTATTTGCTATTGTAAAGTGATGTTGTGATGTAAATTTTGAGTGCTGTTTACTTATATGTAGTGGCCCTGATTGGTATGGCTAAACAATGACTGTTCATGCTCGCTGGTCCTTTAGAGTTTGGTACCGGATTAGCCCAATGTCAAAACAAATTGCCACTATTACTATGGCACTCTGTTATAGTTAAGTACTTTGGTGTTTGTAAAGCTTATAAGTACTGTGTTGGTTTGTTGTTGATACTGTCAGAGAGTCCTATGGCTATTTTATTTTATGAGTGTATGTCATGTTATGTCTTGAGTTGTTAAATTGGGTTATGGCTTTGCTACACCCAAATAAATAAATTTTATTACATTAGCCAATCTTCCAAGAGCTTACCAATCCCTTTTAAAACCCAGCTATGCTGCTGGTCTTGACCACATCCTCTGGCTACAAGTTCCAAGTCTGCAACCACGAGGTGCGTGTGTCCTTTATCTAAATACTGCAAAATGAATGACCCAAAAAATGGATCTTGTAGGTTGGGAGTGTAAAGCGTAAAGCCACCCAAGATACAACTTCTGGAAACCAGGATCCTGTTGCTTTGGTTGCTGCCTCCCTAAAGCAGAGTTTACGGCAAAAGGTAACCGTTTCCAGGTCTGAAGTATCAACCAGCCACAGATTCTGTAGAATTCCTCCTATGGAAAGCCCTTATTGGCATCTAGGAGTTTTCTCTGAAGACACCAGGGACCCTTGTTTTAATCTGCTTTAACACTGACTTTGACTGATTACAATGTCTTTAGGGCAGATGAAGTTAAACATAGAAACTCCCGCGACGTCCGACTTTTCAGCAACGGGACCATACATCGATTCCAGACTTATCGCCTCCCTTCAAGCTGCAACCTGAATACCTCCACATTCCCCTTCGATGAGCAGAAATGCACCATAACCTTGATGCACTTCATGCATTCAGGTTGTCAGATAGCAGTGCCATAGTCCTCCCAGCAGTCATAGCACTTGACGTCTTCCTTTCTCCACGTCTCCTCTCCTGCCTGCGTCTCCTGCCTGCTTCCCTGGCCCTTCCAGTGGGTAGCCACTTCCTCCAGTCCAGACCCACCCCAGCTCCTCCTCTGTGTTCATCCTCCTTCCTGATTCCCTACTCACCTAGTACACCCCCACACCCCTGTGCCTCCCCAATGCCCTAAAACATTCCTCTTTTAGAGTTGCCACACCTCCCCTTTAATCCAGGATGCTTATGAAAAATGCATGTTGCAGGGCTGCATTGGAACCAGCGACGCCCTGCACCATGTATTTTTCATAAGTGTCCTGAATGAGCGTGCCTGTAAGGCCCAGGGCTTGAATAAGCACTACGGCTGCCACCTTCGGTTGGTTTTTACCTGACGCTTCCATTTTGGCGTACGGGAGTGTCAGGTAAAAAAAAAACCCACCCCAGGTGGCAGCCTTAATAAGCCCCCTTGTGGGGCAGGGGGACGGGGCAGTTAGAAGTGGTGGCTGCTTCCTCAGCACCCCCAGTTTACTCCAGCAAGGGCCCAGGATTTGCACTGACGACTTTCCCGGTGCCAGTCAGGCCCTCAGCCCCGTGCCACGCCCCCAGCTTCCTGATTGGCTGCCGGCCATATAAAAGGCAGGCCTGCAGCCGGAGGGCTATCACCTGCCATTTTGGCCTATGGGTGTGTCAGGTAAAAAACCACCACCGGTAGCGACCTTATGCAGCCAGGGGAAGCTGGGTGGCTGCTGGACTGCCTTGCTCCTTCCTGAGTTGACCCAGCCTGGATTTGCCTTGTACTCAGCTTGTCTGTTGGATCCTGCCTGTTTCTGAAACTGGCCCTTGTTCTGCTTGCCTGTAGCCTGCTTGTCTTGCCTTCCTGGATTGATAGCCGGCCCCCTAGTCTCTGGTCCCCCGATGGCCCATGCCTGATCCGGCATCAACTGCCCGAGGCTTGAACTAGGGCTTGTGTTGTGCTACTGAGTAAGGTGTAAATCTCAGCATAAGAGATATTTTTGGTGTCGATGGGTGTTTTCAGACATGACGGGACCAATTGGCCCCGTCACGAAATCAATGAATTGATCCCCCGCCAGGATGACCCCATCATGCCCTAACAGACGTGCCGGGGGATCCCGGCGGGGAATCGGGGAGGGGGCGGGGCCACGCGGTGCAACATGTGGCCGCACAGCACCGCCCCCTCCACGCACCCCGCCGCCCGCCCTCTGGGGAGACGGGCGGCCGCCACGGCCAATGCCGCAGCAGCGCTAGCCAGCTATGGCCACGGGCCGGAATCCCTGCGGGGATTCCGGGCCGTGGCCGCTGTCCAGACGTGACGACGGGAGTCACCCCGGCGGAGAATTGCCTTCACCACACGACGGCCTCCGGCCCCGCCGCTTCGACAGCTTGCATGGTGAATGTGATTCCCCGCCATGGGAACATCCGTTCCCCCCCAACAGACGTTACGTGGTCCAAGCCACCACAGGGAATTGACTGTGGTTGACATTGACCACGTAACGTCTGAAAATACCCGATGTTTCATGAAAAGCCACCCTATATTAAACACACCATAGCTTTCGCTTTGCATTTCCCTGCTTTAACAGAATGAAACGTTTCTGGAGCTTATCCAAACGAACTCCACTGAAATGAGTAGATTAAAGAGAGAAAAAGGAACACATTTAGTTTAAGCTTTTCGTCCTAACAACCCTACTGCTCCCTAAGGTAGGGTTGCTAGATGTCCCTTATTTTAAGGGAAATGGAATATTCCTTATTTCCAAACCCCACAGCTCCACAGAACAGGCGCACCCAGGCTTTATAGCACATGTGATCCACTTGATCCACCATGTCAAATCCCATTGATCGACTGGGACCACTCCTGCTGGCTCCCAGCTCTAGGTCTCAACTGGTCTCAAGTATGGCAAGGTGCACCCCCTTTTAGAGACAGCTTCCCTGGAGGAGCTCTTCCCCTCCCTTCTGGAGACACTCCCTGGGGCATCAGTTTTGCTTTTCTCCCCAGAGATGATCTCTGAGAAGCTGGCCCCCTTCCCCCACAACCGTGATCTACCAGAGACTAGCTCGTGATCCACCGGTAGATCACAATCTACCTCTTGGCCACCCTTGCCCATAGAACATCAAAGGTGTCCTGGATTTCAGAACCCACATCCCCACAGAAAATAAACGGGTGTTCCTTATTTTAGAGCCCCACAGAACACAACAGAGGTCGCATGGTCACAGCCCCCAAATGTCTTTTGTTTTTGAATTTTTGATCCAGTGTCCACGGCATTTTCCCCAGTGGCGGGCACAAATGGGGAAAAGACTGTGAATGCAGGTCCCTGGTCCTACCCAGTGGAGAGAGCTTCGTGAATAGGGTCAATGGCCACTTTTTGCAGTTTGACCCTGAGACTCCCATTTTGGCCTGTGGGATTCTCAGGGTCAAACCACAAGAGGCGGCAAGCCTATTCATGAAGCCTTTTATCTTGTTCCTCCCCAGCCTAGCCTGAGTGCCGAAGTTAAGTGCATGCAATGAATTAGCTGCAGGTGAGACTGGCCTTTTAAAAATAAATGCCTTATTCGAGGAAAGACAGCAAGGCAAAAACTTGATGGAGCATTCATTGCCTCTCCCTGGGCCATGGCTACACACAGGCCAGCTCTGCAGAGAGATGGTAAATTCCCTGAAGGGCCTGCCCTTTTTAAAACAAACAAACAAAACCCCACCCTTTTTCCTGTTCCAGATCAAGAGGTGATGCTGAAGGATGATAGATCTTCAAAAGAGGCTAGCCAGCACAGCCGCCATCATTACTTAGCCAGCGGGGAGTGGAAGTTTGTGAAAGTGACGATTAAAAAGGGTACAGAGGTCGACGGCCCCATGAACATAAGTAAAATCACTTATAAGGTATTGGGATACTGCTCTGTTTCACACCGGGGGCTTTTCCATAATTGGGATTGTTCTGCATGGGTTTGATCACAGTAGGGAATGGGGTTGCCACCTATGCCAATTATTATGAAAAATACATGTTGCAGGGTGCCAATACAGGCCCTGCAACATGTATTTTTCATAAGTGTTCCTTAAAAATTGGCATAGGTGGCAACGCTAGTAGGGGAACTTTTCACACAGCACTAGGATTGTGTGTAAATGAGCCCTTGCAACAGGGCCAGGGTGGGGAACCTTTTGGTCACTGTGAAAATCAGTACAAGATTCATGGGCTGGATAGGAGTTGAAGTAGGGGGTGCTTAAGGGGTGTTCTCAGGAGTAGGAGGGTGCTAAAGGGGTGTTCTCAGGAGTAGGAGGGTGCTTAGGTTAGGATGGGGGAAGGAAGGAGAGAGTAGTATGGATCTATGCTAGGGGTGGGCAAAGTGTGCAAGCCCAAGAGCCACATACCAAAATTGATATATCGCCAAGAACCACAAGCAGGAGTCATGTTCACTACATAGTCCCTTAGTACCAATGGGGAAAACACAGTGAACTCAGGTCCTCGGCCACAAGACACATTACACTGATTGTGGATTCCCCTGATCCCAGGGACGGGAGAGCATGGCTAGCTACCCCCAACTTCCTCCAAACATACATCAAAACGTTGGCTCCCAGGTAGGGTTGCTACCTACGCACATTTTTAAAGGAACACTTATGTAGCTCCTGAGCTGCCATTTGCCCATCTCTGATCTATGCTGTCGATTCATTCCCTCAGGGATGTAGCTATAACAGGTGCAGCCACATGCAGAATGCCCGTGAACAGTGGAGTGGAGTACCCCAGGAGGGGGCCCATTCCCATGGTCCAACCCCTGTCCTTGAGTGCTTACCCCTGCACTTATTCTTTCAATGGCTGAGGGTAGGGACAGGATCCAGAATTGGAAAGGGGTCGAATAGAAAACAGCCACGGGATGGATTTGGCCCAGGGGCCGGAGCTTCTCCACCTCTGCCTTAAACCATCAGAAAGCGGCAAGCAACATCAGAAACAGTAGCAGGAATCGATGTCACCTTTAATTAATTTGTTGCCAGGTTGATCTGAATATACACAACGCTCTGCGTGTAAGCCAGGAAATGATGATAGCAGGGTTTTTCGTGTTGCTTTGGAGCTCAATGTGCCTAAAATGAGCACTGCCTGGAGGTGGATTTACCCAAAAGTTGAGATTTGAGGGATTAGGGTCAAGCAGAGAGGATCCAGTTCAGGATGGAAGCAGGCCCTGGTTCTCTTCCATCTAGACATCTCCCATTTCCTCAGAAATGACTTAAGAGCACAGATAGGGAAGTTTTTTCTTCCCACAAGCCACACCAAAAATTAGAATCAGCTCTTCAGGGATGAGCGAACAGAACCGAGTTTGGAAATTCGGTTCGGTTCGAAAATCAAGTTCGGTTTGGTCGACCGAACTATTCGAGTTCGATCCGAACTCTGAACTTCCGAACAGAGTTCAGAAATTCAAACCCCATTGAACTAAATGGAATATTATCTTATATGGATGAGCGAACAGAACCGAGTTCGGAAATTCGGTTCGGTTTGAAAATCGAGTTCGGTTCGGTCGACCGAACTGGTCGAGTTCGGTCCGAACTCCGAACTTCCGAACCGCGTTCGTCCATCCCTAAGCTCCATGAGCCAAATAAAACCTGAACAGTTAAGGGATGTGCACAGGTTTGAGAGAAGAAAAGGGAAGACCTAGATTATGAATCTGAGCGATGGGTCCATCACCCTATCCTCGACACGACATGCCCTCATCACCACTCCCTTTCCCTGAGCCTGCGCCTTCAATCCTTGAACAGGGTCTGGATTCTTTGGCCAGATCCAGAACTTGGAAAAGAACCAAATCAAAACTAGTCATGGGCTGGATTTGGCCCATGGTCTTGGGGATGCTGCATCCCTGCTGTAGAGGAAGTTAGGACCCTATCAGTACCAACTTAAGTAATCTCACACCCAATTTTCTACCAGTCTTGATTTTACTTTGTTGGTTGTTTTTTTGTCTTTCTCAATAGATTCATATGCGGAGACAACCCATTTTACATGTGCTCAACCTAATCCTTCCAACTTGCGCTCTCTTCCTGCTGGACCTGTTCACTTCCATCGCGCCTGGCCCTCCTGGAGACAAGATGAGCTTCAAGATCACTTTGATCCTAGGAGTCTCTTTTTTGTCTTTGATTCTGAATGACATTCTGCCAACAACCTCAGATGAGCCCCCGGTGATAGGTAGCTTTCCCTCATTACAACAGAGTTTATAACTTTTAAAACCAGACAGTATAAGGAAGTAATCATTATTAAAAGGGATAAGTATCCTTAGTCTAAAATAAGATGTACAATATGTGGGCCAGTAAGTCATTTTTCCCAGCATGGAGAATCTTGAATAAGTGGTGAGAATCCCAGCTTTCACTTAAGAAAAAGTACATTCCTAGCCTTCATGGGGTATTTTCAGACGTTACGAGATCACGCTCAACCACAGACAATCTCCTGTGGTGAGGAATGGTCCCGTAACGTCTGTTTGATCCCCGCCAGATGTTCACCACAGTGAACCTCCGGTGGGAATCAAAATAACCACGCTTTCGAGGATGGTCCGGGGACCATCTCCGAAAGCGTGGTCAAAGTGATTCCTGCCGGGGGTGAACCCCCGGCGGGAATCACTTTTTGCCCCCAACAGACGTGACGTTACCACGCTCAACCACAGCGGGATTCACCGTGGTTGAGCGTGGTAACATCTCGTCTGGCCGCTGACCACGGTCCGGAATCGACGGCCATGCTCGCCGCCGATTCCAGGCCGTGGTCAATACCCCGGGGGGGGGCAGGTGGCCTCGGGAGTGGGGGGGGGGGCACAGCCCCACCCCCCAGATTCCCCGCCGGGATCGCAGGCACGTCTGCTGGCCGTGACAGTCAGATTCCGGCGGGGAATCAAAAGGGTGATTCCGTGACGGGGCCAAAGCCACCCGTCATGTCTGAAATCACCCATGGTTGGGGGAAAAAAAAGCCTTAAAAAATTGACCACAGCACATTCCCTAAAAGCCCTGAAACCAGAAAGCTGATAAAAAGAACCCCCAATTTTATTAATGCTTAAAGTCTTTGTTCTGCCTAGACTATCACACAGGCAGTGTACATAATAGTCTAACATATTCCATTAGGAATCCTCTAACCCAGCTTTCGGATGCCTCATTCTCTGTGGCCCGATACCAGTGAATAAATATTGTTAGTGGCCTATCTAATAATTTCAGTTGGGCACCCCAATCTAAACCCAAAAGAAGAAGATAGCACAGCTGGCCTTGCATTTATCAGCTATAAAGAACCTTGTCCATGAGCATGGGGTTTAAGAACCTCAATATCATTGAAGACCATTTTATGGCTTCTGATTTCAGGGCACTCAAGTGTTGGATGGTCAACATTAGGCACCGTGGACTTCATTGTCAGGTTTCCTGTGCACTTGCAACACCCATTGAGCTGGCAACCTGTCTCGAGCAGAGAACCCAAAATTTGAGTACCTGCTATTACAGGATATTTCTCAATGTTGTTGACATCTGTGGTTATGCACTTGAGGGAAAAACTGACCATAGCAAGACCTCTCTTCGCCACACTCTTCCTTCTGTTTTGCAGCATTATTTTCCACTGGCGTATTCTTGTTTATGGTTGCCGGCCTCTTGGAGAATTGCCTGATAATGATTCTGAGAGAGAGGAAGCCTGTGAAGTTTTTGCTCATCTGCAGGAGAGGGAGGCGCGGGAGCCTTGGAAAGGAGAAAGAAGACTCTGGAAACCTTGTGGCTGATCTGGGTGGGTAGTAATCCCCAAATGCAAACATTAGGAAAAGACCTTTGGGAAGGGAATTCATTTGAAACTGTTATGTGGTGCTTGATGGAAAATTCAGAGGCAAGAAGTAAACACATAATGGCCATTTTCAGACAGGATGAGCCCACATATGTCCATCCAGTGGTCATGTGTCCAAATGCCCGTCTAAAAGTGGCGGTGAGTGGGCATGCGCTCCCGTGACCCACGGGCCTCCACCCACTCATCTTCCCGCATGGGTTTTCCCGGATGCGCCATGTGGGGGCATGAATGGGTGGTATGTGGGTGCAAGTGCACACCCAGAACACACTCCTCCCCTGCCGTGTGAACACACACACTAGACGGAAGTGCGCTGGCATTCCACCCAGTGCACACGGACCCAGCCAGGAGGTGGGTCCATCTAAAAACAGCCAATATGATGAGACCAGTATGGATTCAGGGTCTGACTGTTAAGATTTAGGGAATTAGCTCTCTTTGGATCGGGGGACCCACACACCCTGGTTTGCAGATACGAGGGAGATTCAAATAGATGGAATCTTAATCATAGTTATAGATTTATTTAGTTGTTCACACATTTATAAAACCCAGTCTGTAATGATCCAGCAGCAGTTACCTAGCTATACAATATCCCACACCCAAAGTCAGTCTTACATGTCTTGAAAGTTCAAAACGGTGGATGTCATCTGTCAGGAGCAGGAGATAGGTGATGGCCTGGTCTGGTCAAGTTGTAGGACCCCCTATTGGAGGGGTCCCGGAAAGGGTCAACAGCCCACGGACACCAAGTTAGATGCCAAGCGCTGAGACAATGTTCTGGTCTCTGCTTCAGTCTTTTATAGTGTTTTGGGGAGAAGATGTTCTTTAGTATGCATATTCCAGGGTGCTTGATTGTGCAATGTGCTTGCTGGTATTCATCTTACGGGGTCTGGCTGTCATCTCCCTTTCCCATCCATCTGGAGCCTGGATGCTAATGGTCATATTAGCAGTTTGTTTGTTAGTCAGGGTGGGCAGTTGATAACAGGACATCTTTCCCCTCCCTTCAGGCAGGGAGCAGATATGCTGATGTGTATGCCTTTGTTGTTTCTGCAGTTGACCATCTGAATGTCTACCAGGTCTTTGTCTTGTCTTTGCTCCAGCACTGAAAGTTTGTTTATAGTTAAAAGCAGGATACAAAAAGGATGATGGTCGCTTGAATAGCTGCTGCTTGTCAGTTGGAATCTCCAGGGGCAGGAACATCTCCTCCTTCCCCTCCAGGCATGAAGGAGATATTCTGCAGGGATGTTCCTTTTGTCATTCCAGCTGACCATTCAGTGTTTTGGGTTGTGTAAGTTGCATACAAGCACCCTCTTATCAAGCACCTTTGTTTAGTCCTTGTCAGTGCTTTGTTCCAGGCTGGGTGCAGTGGGTCAGCAATATGATGTAAATCACTGGTCTTGTCAGACATGGTGATATGTTGGGAGTTTGTGAAAGTCATGTAAGATTATTTCCCACACATAGCCTACCTGACTATTTCTAGAAATCCTGCCTACTGGATCAGTACAGATAATTCAGAGCTTTGGTACAATAGTTACATGCATTTTCCAAATATGGTCATTGGTTCCAGTATATTAATTCTCATCGTATATTACATACAATCAAATTGCAACATGACAGTATGGATTCAGCCTGGATCAGTGGCTCTGTAGCATCAGGGCAGCACTCTAGCTCGGCCCTCTTGCTTCACATCCCTTTGGCTCTTGGCAGTGTGCTGGGGCCACACCCCCACCTGCTTTTGATTGGCCCCCTGAGGGTTTATAAGGCCACCTAGCTCCCAGAGGAAGCTGGATGGAATAACTCTCCCATTTAATTTGCCTTTGTGATGTCTCTGTCCTAGCTCTAAATTCATTGTCCCCAGCTCTACTGTTTGCCCCCAGTCTTGCTCCAAGTCCTGACTCTCTTGGCACATTCTCTCCCCCAGGCTTGTTTTCCTCTCTGACCCGATTCCCTGCTTCAACCATGATCCGGACCCAATAACCCCACCCCACTATCTGCCCAAGTTTAGGGTTACTTGCCACTACTTGCAGTTGGCCTATGGGAGTCTCAGGGTTAAAAAGTGAAAGGCAGCAACCCTTCCTGTGTTCCCCATCACTACTCTTATGCAGCCGGATGGTACAAATCTTGTGTAAAGCTTTCATGACTTCAGTGGGCCAGAGCCGTAACTAGCCTATGACCAATGTGGCGGTGGTCAGGGGTGATTTACATGAGGGGCGCCAACCAACCACGCCCCAGGGCAGCGGAATCATCAGCTGTGCATCTGTCATGCCACGGCTGCCTTCCCCAGATTCCCTTCACTGCTGCTTCTGCCAGCCAGAGCTAAGCAGGCGTGCTTAGCCAGTAGTAGCGGGGGGTGCTTTTCAGCTTAAACTAATGCAGGGGGGGCTCCCCCCATCAGTACTGGCTACACACTCCTATTTAGTGCTGGCTGGCAGAAGCAGCAGTGGAGGGAGTCTGGGGAAGGTAGCTGCAGCGCAACAGACACACAGCTGGTGATTATGGTTGGTTGGTGCCCCTCACGTAAACGCATCCCTGGCCACCGCCACATTGGCCATAGGCCCTCCAGTGGGCTCTATGACATGTAACCTACGGCAAAAGCCCAAACTCCTTGAACAGCAACGTAACCAATTCACCAACTGGGAATTACGACCGAATGAAAAAAATAGTTTGACAACAACCCGCTTGCCAACTTTACAAAGAGGGTGAAAAAAATATGAATTGGTGAAATCCGGCCCAACAGAATTTAATTTTAAATATCTGTGTTCAATACGGAAGTCATACAAGCTTTCCATGCGGACTTTTATTGAACCACTGTGTTCGCTGTTTGCAATGGTGTGTGCCCTGGCCCAGGTAACTCCTGTTAGGATCAGACCCCCAAAGTAGCCAGATCTACACAGGGAATTAGCCTTCTCCAGTGTTTCTTTATTCACAGTGGCCTTCCAACAAGCGGATACACTATTCACAGTTCTGGTTTCTCACCATACTCAGACTTCCTCTCTCTCAGCCTCCTGCCTCCCCAGTCCAGTCTCTCTGCTACTCAGACAGGGTCAGACTGTGGGTATTTTCAGACGTGACGGGGCAGCATTCGCCCCATCACGGAAACAACCCGTAGATTCCCCACCGGGATCACTCTGGCATGGCCAACAGACGTGCCGGGGGATCCCGGCAGGGAATCGGGGGGGCGGGGCCGCACGGCGCAACGTGCGGCTGCACGCCCCCACCCCCCCATGCTCCCCCGGGCGCCGCGGCCAATGCAGCCGCAGTGCCCGCCTGAAATGACCATGGCCTGGAATCCCGGTGGGGATTCCAGGCCATGATCGCCCTCCAGACGTGATGGGCCCCTTCATCCCCCCCGGGAATCTAATTCACCACGCGATCGGTGCCGGCCCCGCGGGTTCTGCCGATCGCGTGGTGAATTAGATTCCCGGTGGGGATTGAGCGTGGTAACATCTTGGGGGGAACTTCCGGTTCCCCAACAGACGTTACGGAACCATTCCCCACCACAGGGAATTGACTGTGGTTGAGTGTGGTTTCGTAATGTCTGAAAGTCTCTAGGACAAGTCCAGTTGCCTAACGGCTCCACTGCTGTCTGCTAACCAGAGGCTTTTAGCTTCTGAACTGGCTTAGACATGCCCCTCTCAGGTGCCTCTGATGCTCACAGGCTGCTTTGGCCTCTTAAAGGGCCCTTGGCTCATGATGTCTCTGCTCTGTTACACAGTTTAAAGAGGAAAACTAGCCGATAGAAAATTCAGACCGGCCGGTAAGAGAGAAGTAAATTTGCAAAGATGTTAGAATCGTAGCATTGTACGGTTGGAAATGACCTCAAGGAACATCTAGTCCGACCCCCCTGCTCCAATCTAGGTTATCGCCTTCCTACAGCATTGTAGAGAAATACTTCTCCATTTGGATTTTGAAAACATGCAAGGAAAGAGATTCCACAACCTGGGTAAGTTCTTCCATTGCCCAATGGTTCTAGTTAGGAAGTTTTTTCTAAGGTCTAACCAAAAGATTCAGACGTGTTGTTTCACTGCCAAACCAAGATCTCTCTAGCACCTTGGTATGGAGAAGTCTAGCAAGGAGAACCTCACCCATGTTGCCAGTCCACACCCTCACACACCCAAATTGCTGGTCTTGCCATGACTTACACATACTTTCCATTCACTAAGGATAGGTACATGTAACTGTGCAAGGTGTGAGACAGGGAAGAATCAAGTCCATCTTGTATAAATCGCCCCCCTGGTGCCAGAGCAGATAAAGATTGATGTGCATTGATTAGTTGAGGTGCAATGTACATAGACTTCACCGTGTTATCAGATCTGTTAACATTTCCTCATTTCTCTTTGTCTCCTTTGCAGGGGATTTGCCAGCTGAGATATCAACAGGGTACAAGGAGAGCCGTCGGCTTTATCAACCTGGAAAGGAAGAAGCTGAAAAAACTGTCCTGTTTCTAAAAAAGATCCATTCGGAGGTGCAATTACTGAGGGAACAAATGGCTTCCCAGCAAGATCAGGAGTCACCTAAACAGGAATGGCAGGAGACCGTGAGCCTTCTGGAGAAGGGGCTTAGCTACACCCGTCTGCTGTTAGCACTTCCATTTGTAATCTATGTTGTTATAAAATGGAGAAGTTAAAATATGACCCTTACAACGTGGAACAGGAGCAGATCAGGACTGACCCACCCTCTGGGCAAGCTGAATCATTTTTCCAAGGTGAGGGAAAAAAATTGAGTAATTTTTCCAAGGTGAGAGCAACACAAAAGGGGTCATACGGCTTCCAAAGCATCTCATTACTGCTAAGGCTGGCCGTACTGCACCATGCGCTGGCCACAACTTCCCTGCAGACGTACAGTAGTGTGTCTGTGTGGGACAGGGCATCTAATTGCATGTAGTGTCATTTATTTACTGCTACTAATCATTTCTATAATGCTACTAGTTTGCATGTAGCACTGGACAGATACACACAACATAAAGACAGTCCCTGCTCCATGGAGCAGACAATCTAATCAAGATACTAAGACGTAGGATATTTTCAGACGTGCTGGGGCCAATTTGCCCTGGCACGGAATCACCCCTTTGATCCCACGCCAGGGCCACCGCGTAACAGCGAATAGACGCAGTGGCCGATCCCGGCGGGGAATCTGGGGGGGGCGGGACTGCGCGGCACAATGTGCGGCCGCACAACCCCGCCCCCCCGAGGCTGCCCCGGCTGCCTGCCCTCCAGGAGACAGGTGGGCGCCGCGGCCAATGCGGCCACAACGCCTGGCCCCCGCCCTGCATTGACCACGGCCTGGAATCCCACCACAGATTCTTGGCCGTGATCTGGGGACAGACGATACGGTCCCCTTCATCACGGGGGGAATCTCATTCACCACGCAAACGGCGGTCCCGGCGGGACCATCCCCGTTTGCACAGTGAATGTGATCCCCCCCCCCCCGTGATTCACGGGGGTGAACATCTGGGGGGGAACTTCCATTCCCCCCCAACAGACATTCCGGGATCACGATCACGCCGGGGGATTCCCCGTGGTTGACCGTGATCTCGTAACGTCTGAAAATACCCATAGACAACTACAAATAAGAGTTTTCCTATGAATAATGGACTACAGGATGCACGTATCCAGTAAATTTATTTATTTCAGTTAACATAAGGTATTTTTAGACGTTACGAGATCATGGTCAACCACCGTGAATCCCCTGTGGTGGCCGTGATTCCTGTAACATCTGTTGTGAGTTCCGCCAGATGTTCACCCCAGTGGACCTCCAGCGGGAATCACAATGACCATGATTCTGGACCTCCGGCTGCCCGGAGGTCCAGAATCATGGTGGGATCAGGCCCCAACCGTGATCACGGTGACCACGATCCAGAAAGGGCCGAAGGTAACGTCTGTTACCTTCAGCCCGCCCAGACTGTGGTCCCGACCACAGGACAGGATCGGGCGCAGCAGCCGGATTGGCCGCTGCGTCCGCCTGTCTCCCAGGGGGCGGGCGGCCGGGGGAGCTTGGGGGGGCGGGGCTGTGCGGCATCGCGTCACACAGCCCCGCCCCCTCCCCGATCCCCAGTAGGAATCAGGCCGGCACGTCTGATGGACGGCAGGACTGATTCCTGACCGGGATCCGAAACGGATGCCAGTCCATGGTTCAGCATGGCAGGCCTCTGGGCCCGTCACGACTGAAATTACCCATAGTTTAAATCAACCAGGCTATGGTATGGAGAGGGCCTGAGTTCATGATTTAGTTCATGATTTAAAAGCGATCTCAAAAAAGTAAATATATATACCAATTAATTGCATGTAGTGTCATTTATTTAAATGTATATCCCCTGTTCTCATTTTCCCTATCCTCCTGTTACTATGGTTCTTTTATCCCACTTTGCTTTGCCTTTCACTCTGGGTGAAAACAGACATGACGCTAACCACCCTTTAACCACCCTTGGGGGTCATTTATGCATGTTGCAGGGCTGCATAGGGCACCAATACAGCCCTGCAACATGCATAAATAACCACCAAGGGTGCTTAAAGGGTGGTTAGCGTCATGTCTGTTTTCACCCTGTCTACCTGTTGTACCACACCCCTTCCCTATCTCTTTCCTCCCCTCCCGTTTTCCGTTACATTTATACACCCACTGTGCTGCTTTGCTCAAATCTTCAGTTCTGACTCCTACTTGCCTGAGGAAGGGCCCTGTGAGGTCCCAAAACTTGCACATTTCCACCAACCACAGTCGGTTCAATAAAAGAGATCATTTGAATGACTTGGACCACATTCACACCTGTTGCGGGGCGGCATGCAGAAGCACCAAGCACTGGCACTGGAGTGACAGAGAGAAGCAACCCTCCTCTTGCCCTGCAGCCCTGGTGTGTGCTGGAAAGAAATGGCTCCCATTGCTTGGGGAATGTCTGTACAAGAGGTTAACATCCAGAGAAAGGGGCGGTCTTAAGTAACATGTGTTAGCTAAGGCATCCCTTAGCTTGTTCTTGTTCACATGAGAGACAGCCCGCACTGGTACAGACCCTACAAACTGTTCCCAGGATCTACTTCCCTGGTGTCATTTGTTAGTTTCCCCAGGACAAACTAAAACAGAGGTGTAGCCCTCCTGTGTCAGGGGTGGGGATAATCCTGTCTTGTACCTGGCCCATTCAAGCCATCTATCCTCTCTCTCACACACACACAGTCTGAACTATTGAAATTTCCATCCTCCAGTTTGCTCGGTCTCTCTTTCCCTGAGACCCATTTCATGCCTCCTTGGCTACGCTGTGACTGTCCCCCCCAGCCACCCATCGAGTGTGAGATGAGCTGTTGGTTTTATGGCAAGTGGTGTAAAACAGACCTTTGCTTGTTTGACCAACGCATTCTGTTGCCCCGCTGCCCGTTTAGTCGAGCATCCCCGAGTCTCCGGCTAGCATGAGGCTTGGTGGGGATGTGTGGCAAGAGCAATGCTGCAGGATCCGTCCCCCTCTTGCATGTGGATGTGATTTCATTGCGGGGAGGAAGGGAGGTGGGACAGGAGGCGTTTTGCAGGCACAGCTGTTCTGGTTTAGGATCTCCCCCACGTGGGGGGGGGGGTGAAGGAGCAGCGTTTGGGTGTATCAGTGCTATTTCTTGCAAACCCCCCCCCCCCCTTATTATGGCTTTGCTCTTCCTCCTGAGATTAATTGGAGGGAGTGATGGTCTCCCAGCAATAGCATCAGGGGCTCCATGTCCAGTTTGAATGGTGCGTGGGCTGCTAAGTATTTACTGATCTTTTTTCTACTTTGCAACGTATGTAACACAATTTCTTCGGCGCCTGGAGACAGACTTCTTCATCCGAGCACACGTACATTGAATAGAACAGAGCGGTGCTGCCGCGTCTCGGCGGCTCCCCCCCCTGCCTTCCCCCTTGCTGTAGCAATTAAAGAATCACTTGAAAGCCGCAGCCGAGTGAACAGGATGCAGTTTCCCTAGCATCTGTGACAGATGCTTGAACAAGTTGACCGCGTGGCCTAATGGATAAGGCGTCTGACTTCGGATCAGAAGATTGAGGGTTCGAGTCCCTTCGTGGTCGTTTGGTGTCTCCTTTTTATTTAAAAAAAATACATTTTTGGATGGTGGTGGTAAAAGGGGGACTTTGCAGCTCTTTGTAAGAATAATAGATCAGAAGGGGAAATCCCTGGGAGAGGAGACAGCAGTGTTGTGCTGTCTCAAAAGCAGAGTTGGTCAGAAGAATGAAGTATCAGAGTTAATGGGGTTTAAAGAGCAGGAGGGCTGCAAAGATTTTGCTCCCCTTCCTTGACACTTGCAGGGGGTGAGAGGTACCTGGCAAGGTGGTGGGGGCAAGATTTAAACCTCTTCAAATCCACCCCCAAATTTTGGTTTTGACGGTCTTCCCAAGATTAGCCCGTCGCCTGCCCAACTGGCAGCGAAAGGACCCCTTGTCATGCTCCTATCATAGGAAGAAGCAAGAGCCAAGGGTCCCCCCCATGTTGCAGCTGCAAGCTGTTTGTGACGGGTGGCTGGCCCAGTTGGCAGGAAGAGAAGCTGTGCCCAGCGCCCAGGTTGCTGTGGCAACCAGGCAACCTGCCCTGTTGTGGGTTGGGAGAAGCACATAGGGCACCCAGCCACCCTCTTTTCAAACACCGTTGTCATCAGCTGGTCGCCCGTTTTAGGGGCCAGGAAGGCATCTTTACAGGAACCCCAGATTGGCCAAGAGAAGGGATTCCTGGTTTTTCACCTTCCCTACAGTGCTAACTACTGGTGGTAGTTAGTTAGCCAGGGCTAGGGTGGCCACTGAAGCATCGCCAGAAAAGAGGACAATAATTTGCATGAAATCTACATATGCTAATTTTATATTTATTCATGCAAATTTGTGGGGCAGAGGGCGGGGCTGCAAGTGGGCAGAGACAAGCCAATGGTAGGCAGAGCCAACAGTAGACAGAGCCATCCAAATGGTTAAGCCAGTGGTCTGGCTTAACCCAGCAGCAAGGCGTTCCTAGAGTTAACATTGGAGGGGGATTACATTAGTTAACCCTGTGAACTCCTTGCTGCTGCTTGAAGCCCTGCCACTGGGGGATAGAGAGCCCTCTTGCTAAGCTCCCATCCAAGGTCTCTCTCCCACTAGTCCCATTTCTCCCTAGAAGTGTGAAAAATTAGAGCCCGGGCTCACTGTGAGGAGAAACGGATGTTTTAAGTGTCTCATCAAGCCGGTAATAACTACCAGTGATTCCCTACCATTTCAACCAACTTTTATTTTTCCATTTGTCTTTTTTGTTTGTGTTTATTTTTTTATGGGGAATAACACCAAAGTCAACCTCAGAAACCTTTGAACAACATTGCACATAAGAACACTGTGGATAACACACCCACATCATCCTTAGAAACCTTTGAACAGTGCACATAAGAACTTTGGGAGTAACACACTCAAGTTACCCTGAAAAACCTTTGAACAAGTTTGCACATAAAAACATTGGGGATAACACACATCATTCTGAGAAGCCTTTGAAGGGGGCGGGGAGTTGCTGGGAAGGGAGTAGGGGTGTTGGTTGCTGGGGGGTTGCTGGGACTGGAGGGGGCTTGCTGGGGGGTTGC
>QEPC01011341.1:10960875-11036950 GCA_003113815.1 Sphenodon punctatus | reverse complement strand
GGGGGGGGGAGGGGGGGGGGGGGGCGGAGGCAAGGGTGGAGCGGGGGGTTGCTAGGAGGAGGGGTTTGCTGGGAGGGGGGAGAAGGGAGCCAGGGGGGTTTCTGGGAGGGGGGAGGAGAGCTGGGCGGGTTATGGGAGGGGGTCCAGGGGGTTGCTGGGAAGTGGGGGGAAGTCAGGGGACATAAGTGCATTAGTGTGAACCACTGACTACTGACCTGGCAGGAGAAGTGGAGGTCAGGTAGTTGCGGCAGCGCAGCGGGGTCCAGGAAATAGAATCTGGACCAGCTGCACTCAGTGGGACTCCACGCGCTCCTGCGCGCACGCCAAAAAAGTCTGCCAGCAGGCTGCAGCTGCACTCCCGCTCTGGGTGGAAGTGCAGAGAGCGCAGCTGTGGGCAGTCGGCAAGGACAGATGGTGAGAGACTCAGATGGAAGGTGAAATCCGGACGCTTTAATGGTCCTGTTCCCCTTCCATCCCGGACAGCTGGATGGATTATAATCCAGGATTATCCCAGACCCCTGGCCACCCTAGCCAGGGCTGTTTCTTTACTGTATATAACATTTGTTGCACGCTTTGTGGGGGTCCAGTTATTGGGTTGTTGAGAGAGATGTAGCAAACTGGGAGTCATTGCCTTAAGAGATGGAGCAAGTGCTGGGGTGACATCCCCGGGAGGGGTGAAGATCAAGCGCAGAAAGGGGGCAGAGGTGGCCCCCCCGGGTCTTTTAGGCACCTGACTCCTTACTCCGGTTCTCAAGGGGCAATGTCCACCTCCCTTGCCAACATTGCGCGGTGTGGACTGGAAGGGGAGGTTCAGTTTGCGGAGAAATTGGGGGCTGGCATTTGAGGGGGCATCAAGGTCAGTTTCCCTGACAGTTATGGTTAACTGTGTTAATGCTCGGTACAAGACCCAAATTGCCGGTGGCAATTTGCCCCACCTAGCCCATTGGATGGGAATAACGAGTGCGTCCGTTAAAACCCCGTGTAACGTTGTCCTTGTCTCATTCTGGGATGCGTCGACAATGGTCTCTATTTTCAAACAGGAAAGCTGGTGAAAGCAGCAGCAGCAACTACACAAGCAGTAGTTATTGTGCTGTCTCAAAAGCAGAGTTGGTCAGAAGAATGAAGTATCAGAGATAATGGTTTAAAAAGCAGACGGGCTGTAACTACTTTGATTTTCTCTGCAGCTGTCTTAAGGCTGTTAGAGTTTAAGGCATTGGGAGCATTTCATTGAGTTCAAATGCGACAGCCAAATGTGTCTTGCCTACAGGGTTAGCCTTAGAATTTGAGGGACCCAGGGCAAAGATAAATGCAGGGTCTATGGCCCTGTCCCCTCAAGAGTACCATCTATGGGGCCCTAGAAGTGGTCATTTTGGGGGCTTCACTGTTGAAATCAGGGGCCACCGGAAGAGCGGGGCCCAGAGTAGTTGCTCCCTGGATCACCCTGTGAGGCCCTGTTTGCCCATCTCATGACAAATTCACTTTATGGGCTCATCCTAAACAGTCAACAATTCAGAGTCTGAGTAACATGCAAAAACCTGTATCCTGTTTGAAGAGGAAAAGAACCACCCCAGATGGGACTCAAACCAACAACTTAGAAAGCTAGGGCCTTATCTATTAGGGCTATTGTCAACCAGACACCAAGCAGGCAGCTAATACAGGCAAAAAATAAATAAATATAGACATTAGGGAAAGCATATCTCCTTCATGACACATCACACTCTAGGTGTATTCCTCCCCTGCTTCAAAAGTTCCTCCCTGCCTCAAAATGTAATGTGGCCGCTAATTGGTGTCCCGTTATTATTTATATACTAGTTATCTAGTTATTTAAATGTATCCACCACCCTTCCCACAAAGGCTCAGGGTGGTGTACAATCAGTAGAACAATAGCAATAGTAAAATTCAAGCTATAAAAACTCCCAAACTCCCACCTTCCCCCAGAAACCCAACCAACCCCTATCCCTGCCCACCAAATGCTTGTCCAAATAAAAAGGTTTTATACCACCTCCAGAAGATGCTTACTAAGGCTTGGGCTCAAGCAACCTTCCTGGGGGAAGGTGGTTCCACAAAACTGGGGTAGCAGCTGAGCATGCCCTCCTACACAACCCCCATCCTAAGGACAAGGGCAGCAGATTATATTTATTTATTTTCGTAGAATTCTAGGCCGCTCCCCTCCTGCTATTGTAGCTTGGGGCAGTTGACAGCAACCTAAACGACATAAAAACATTTTTTTAATCAATTAAAAACCACAATATAAATAAAAAAATACATTTCAGAATAAATTACAGTCAAAATATACTACGGCAGAATATAACACCACCACCTCAACCCAACCCCCCACCCTTCACCCGTCTCCCTCACCAAAAGCTCGGCGGAACAGCCAGGTCTTACATTGCCTGCAGAAAGAGCGGGGAGGTTCAGGCCAAGCAGATCCACATCGTCGTCACCCGAGAGACTCAGGGAGCTCTGAGGAGGGCGCCTCCAGATGACTGCAGCGGCCAGTCAGGACGCAGGGGGGTGAGGCGATCCTGCGGATAAGCAAGGCTTTATAAGCCAAAACCAACACCTTGAATTGGGCCCAGAAAGCTACAGACATCCAACGCAGAGACCGGAGCACTGGTGTAATGTTCTCGTGGCAACCCGTCCCCGTAAGGAAGCGGGCCGCCGTGCTCTGCACCAGCTGAAGCGCCAGCTTCCAAACCATCACCAAGGGTAGCCCCACGTAGCGCGTGTTGCAGTAGTCCAGTCTTGAGGTGATAAAACATGGATGACGGTGGCTACGTACAATGTATTCAACAATACATTGTCTCCATCAGGCAAGTCGTGGGGGAGTCCTCCCCTGAGGGGGAAATCACTTCGATTCCCCTCTGCAGCAATGCCAAATCTTACTTTTCCAGCTTAACGTTGATGACTTGACCTGCATCACAACTGCAGCATTCTGTGACCTCAGCCTTGCTCGTGCTCACAAATAACGTGGAGTTATTTTTCCGCGGCGTACATTTTGTGTGAACGCGGCTTCTGTGTTAGAATATCCTAGAAAGAGTCAACAACTCAGAGTCGGAAATGCTGAAACTTTCCTTCCTTTTCCATTTGGAGGTAAAAATGCTTACCCCAGATGGGACTTGAACCCACAATCCCTGGCTTAGGAGGCCAATGCCTTATCCATTAGGCCACTGGGGCCTAGAAGTATAAGACTATGGGCGTTTATTTCATTTTACAAATGACAATGGCCATGTTATGTAGGCACCTGAGAATATTTCTATCTTTTCACATCCTGTGCAGTACTGTCACCCATTTTTCCACCCTTTCAACTAGCAGACTATGAATATTCCAGAACTCCATCACTAGTGGAGGCAGAAGACAGGGTTTCCTGCTTCCAGCCTCTGCTCCCACCCTCACCCCCACCCTGCTTGGGGCTTCCTCACAGCATGGTTGGTGAGAACAAAGGGGCCCCTCTCCCAGTAAGTGCCTTCCTGGAGGCCTCACCTCAGAAGGGGTGGCATGTGTGGCAAAACTCTGGTTCCCCCCTCCTGTGGGGCTTCCTATGGGCCCCTCCTCATCACAGTGGCCCACCTGAAAATGGTACTAAAAGAAATCCATGGGGCACACAGTATCTAGAGAAGATAGACCTCATGAGTCCAGACACTTTTAAAATCCTTCCCAAGTGGTCACTGTCCTCTGTGAGGTCCCAGTAGAAATGTATCTTGAACCTGGGGGCTCTGAAGCCCCTCTGTTAGCTGAATGCCCCAAGAGGAAGGGTATATTGATACACCCCTGGACTTGTCCCACTGAAGAGAGAATGAGGGGTTGTAAATATATTTGCTTTCAGAATTGATCCAAACACAGGCTGCTTGCACTTTTAAACTGGAGGAAGGGCCGCCTTTAGCGTCTCTTCAACCCAATGGATCCTGGTTAGATCCACACTCTCCTAAATCAGGGGTTGTGAAGTTAAGTCCCATCTGGGGTGGAAATAACTTGTTATTTCTTCTTCTGGGGTACCACGGGACGGGATCGGGCGCAGCGGCCAAATTGGCCGCTGTGCCCGCCTGTCTCCCAGAGGGCAGGCAGCTGGGGGAGTGCGGGGGGTGGTGCTGTACGGCTGCACGTCACGCCACGCAGCCCCACCCCCTCGCCGATCCCCTGTAGGAATCGGACCAGTCGGACTGATTCCTCTCCGGGATCCAAAACGGATCCCGGACCGTGGTTCAACGTGGCGGGCCGAATGGCCCATCACGTCTGAAATTACCCAAATTCTTTCTTCTCTGCACACTTTTACCATGGCATCACCAATATCTTTAGCAGGCAAAATGTGGTCAGCAATGTGGTTCTCTGTCTTGTCTCCATCATAGATGTTGATCAATTTATCTCTAGGGGTGTGCAATTCGCTTTCGTTATTACGGTAACAAAAACAAAAATGTAATTTTTCTTTTTCATTGTAATAACAAAAATGACAAATAATAATAATGAAAACAAATTTTAGTTTTTGAAATAATGGGGGGAAATGGAAAATGTATTTTCATCTATAACTTTTTTGTCTCTTATTCAATTCTGATGAAACCTGGGGAGATTGTGGACCCAATGGAGGGCACTATGTGTACCAATGTTTGGAATGATTGGATAAAGGAAACTGATTTTATAAGCAATTGAATGTTGTAATTTTAAGAAAAGCTGCACACACATTCCTTGTTACAAATTTTTTATCTTCTATCCAATGTGCATGAAAACATGAAATGTTATGTCCCTTCCTAGGATTACCAATTCTGCCAAATTTCAGAAAGATTGGACAAAGGGTTCTGATGTTATAAGACATTAATTTGAAAATGCATTTCTGGGAGTAACATTTTTATATTGCATCCTGTTTACAAGACATTTGGCAGGAATGTATCCCACACTTTCCCTGTCATCTCTGCCAAACTACAGGACAATTTGATAAAGGGCCCCAATTGTATAAGCAATTGAAGTTATCCCCTTGAAGACCATTATTCAGATAAATAGCAGCATATGCAGTGACAGTCAGAGGCAGTTTTAGATCCAGCAAATCCACCATATTCAAGAAAATGGCAGAATTGAGGGTACTCCTCAGCCTATACAACCATATCCACATAAATGTAAGCACCCATTTTTTATAATGTCAGACATCAGCAATGGCCAGTCCTTGATCCGAAAAGAGTGACTGAAGGGTGAGTTGTGTCATAACCGGTTTCCTCAACAAATGCCTTCTCCATTTTATTTTCCAGTATTTCACCCCATATTTCCGGTAAATCAATGTTGGCTGCATAATTTTGGCCAGAAAGGATGCTGTCGATATTGGCTTGATCAAATGTTATGTTTGCTTCCAATGTTAGCGCTCGCATTCCAGAACTTTCCATTCTTTTAGCAGTAACTGCAATGAAGTTAAAATCAAGATAGACGCCTCCCATCACGTTAATGGTTTTATCAAGTCCTTCTGTATTATACTTTATATTTTGGCATCTTGGGTATATTCCTTCATCGACAATATTCACTGCAACATCATTGCCATGTTTGTTGACTGAGCAATCTTGTTTACTTAGCCCAATAAAAGCTGCACGATTAGCTGAAATCCATTAATTTAACTTGCCAATGCTACACAACGTTTATACCAAAACATTGAACGGTCCCTTGTGTAGTTTCCACAGGATCACTATGTAAATGCTCATTTTCGTCCACCATTTTGAAACTTTAGTAAATCTGATTGAACTGTAATGGAAAACTGTTTGCATTATCTTATTACAGAGGCTAACTATCTTCAAATACAAAAGTGAAAGCAGCATGTTGAAGTTCTGAAATTGGTATAATAATCAACATTTGTGTCCGCCATTTTGGTATTTCTTCATAAAAGACTGAACCGATTGACACCATTCCTTTTATTTACCTTCCCACTAGTGTGCCAAACCCCTTTAATAATTTTAAAGACCATACAACTTTTGTGAACGTTTGAATACAATATTTCAGAGAATCGACCACCATTTTGGATGCCATCTTGGATTTTTTCCAAAAAGGGCACCACTATTCAATACGAATCCTGGAAAATAGATTTATGACACTAACCGCTACCGCTGTGCCAAGTTTAATCTTTGGTGTCTTTTTCTATGCCGATTTGCACCATTTTCCTGAAGTACGGAGATTGTGGGTTCAAGTCCTATCTGGGGTAGAATGCTGCTTACGTCTCCCATTTTGCCGTGTGATAACAACCATGCTCATGCTTCTTTAGTCTCTCTGTCGAAATGCACCTCTGTTTTAAATGGGATAGTTCAGTCTGGGGAACTTAATGGCACCTTAAAGGTTAAAAGCTCATGCCAAAATAAAGAGATTTTCTTGTTCAGGTGCCACAAGACTTTTTTCTTTCTTGCTTGCTTTTCTGTTTTATAGTTATAGACGATCACAGCTAGTCGTCTGGAATTTGTACTGGAATTCTGGAGCCACATGGAATTGCAGAGGGAAAGATGCCTGCACAACATTCCCTAGGGGCCAAAAGCAGCAGTCGCAGTTTTTGCTCCTCCTCTGCTCCCCGAACACCCTTTATGGCCAACCCGGCAGCAGCAGCTCCTACAATTTGGGACACGTTACCTTAAGAGGGTGTAGCTGAACACTGGTTTTTCAATCTGCCGTAGCCCAGATAAGGCACTCTGTGAAATCTTTGAAGTACCACAATAACGTTTGTGGGGCTCTGATTTGTTAGAAGGGGGAACTGAACGCTTTAGTCACAGGAGAGGCACAAGTTTCCCGAGAGAACCGTTTGCTTGGTTCCTGTCTCAACGCACTGCATAGACCGTTTCACTTTTCATTTGGAAGAAGAATACTACTTGAATTGTTGTCTGAACAAGGCATTGGCCTTCTAAGCGAGGGATTGTGGGCTCCAACCCATCTGGGGTGGAATGTTGCTATTATTCTTTCTCCCTCTTACGTGGTTTTCTTAGAAACTTTCCACCATAGACCTACAAACCTGGAAACCAAATGTGTGAGGAGTGCAATATGGCAGGGAGTGTGCGGCAACCTCTGACTGGGAACCCTGATTTGCCCAGATGTGCCTGTCTACACCAGAAGAGAGGGGGATATAAGGATATCTCCATTTTCTGCGCTCCTGATGCAGGGTAAAAAGCAGTGTCCCCCCTGTAAATCTCCTGCTCTCCATAATCAGAATCCATTTCTCGGTTTTAGTTTTTCCACTGAATTTGTTAATAACAAAAAGAGACTGTTTAATGTCCCTAGAAAGAATGATTTGTAGAGGCAGTTGATTGCTTTCCTCCTACCACATCTCTGCTGCTTTCTTTGGTCCCAGGGGCCTAATGGCTAGGGCATGAACTTCCTAAGTCGGGGATTGTGGGTTCAAGTCCCATTGGACACGAAACGTTATTATTTCCTACACAGTCCTTCACCGTTATTTTAAAAAATAAAATACATTTTAAAACCTTCCTTGGGCTGCATCCTGACAGTTCCGTATGCCCTAAACTAAAGCAAGGGAGGAGAACCTTTTCCCTCCCAGGGACCCCTTTGAAAATTCGTACACGCTCCAAGGTCCTCGCAGAGGTGTTGAAAGTGGGGATGTTTGAAAACTAGCTGTGGGCAGCACTTGCTTTTTACACCTGAGGTTTCCATCCCCACCCCTGTCCTGAGTACAGGAGGGCTACACCTCTGTTTTAGTTTGTCCTGGAGAAACTGGCAAAACCAGGGAAGTAGATCATGTGAACAGTCTGTAGGTTCTGTAGTGGTGCAGGCTGTCTCTCATGTGAACAAGAACAAGCCTTCAGCTAACACATGTTAACCCCCTGTAGAGACATTCCCCAAGCAATGGGAGCCTTTTCTTTCCAGGACACACCAGGGCTGCATGTATTGGGGGGTGCTTCTTCTCTCTGTAACCCCAGTGCCCAGGCTTGATGCTTCTTTGCCCAGTCAAAGGGTTTGATTGCAAAAGGGAGCCTGGACGCTAGCTCGCAGCTGGGTTAGGTTTGCGGCGCTGCACTAGAGGAAACCCAGCCCCTTCCCCACCCATTTTATGGAGCTATCAGGACCCCATGAATCCTTTGTGAACCTTGCACAACAGGCAAAGGCATAACAAGGCCATGATGGACCTAGAGGGGTGAGGGGACAGGGCTTACCCATAAAGATAGCACCAGCCCAACTTCCAGTGCTCCCCTCCCCAAGCAGCAACACCAGAAAATAAGTTTTCAGAGTGGGTGGGGCCAGCACCCATACCCACTCTGAAAACTTCCTTCTTGGTAAGGCCCTTTACAACTGGCGTGAACACTGCTAGGAAATGTTCAGAGTGGGCAGGGGTCATGCGCTGGCCCCACTCCCTCTCCCACTGAAAATGTCCTAGCAGCATTCAGATTACTTGCAAAGGGCCCCCTCGCCTGGTCTCAGCTGCGTAGCCTTAGCTACGCCGCTGGAAAAAGGTAGGCGTATTGGTGCTGGGGCTGGTATTCTCAGTCCGTGGCCCTCTAACCAGACACTCTCCTCCCTGCCTGCCGCTGTTCTCACCCTCCCCTGCCCAACTGTGTTTCTCAGTGAGGGAAGTTGGGAACTTGTGCAAAATGCTCACGTCGGCTCCCAGGTTTGACGGACACAGACTGAAACAGAAAATGTCACATTGTTTATGTCCAATTAAACACAATATCCCTTTCCGGGAGGGGCCAGAGGTCTCTGCATTGCAGGATCATATGTTACACACGTTGCTGGTTTCAGTTTATACACGGACCGCATGCAGCCGCATGTGTTGAGCGGCTCCTCCTAACTTAAGAACGTAAGAAGTGCCAGACTGGGCCAGAGCAATGGTCCATCCAGCCCAGCATCCTGTCTCCAACAGGGGCCACTTTGAGTCACTTCACAGGAGCACCCGACACAGTTCATAACGGAATGATCCATCCTCTGCCACTCATTCCCCAGCTCCTGACAGAGCCCGTGTCCCCCTGACCCACTTGGCTAGTAATAGCCATTTATGAACCGATCCTCCAAGAACTTATCCATACTTTTTAAAACCCAGCTAAACTACTGGCCTCGACCACATCCTCTGGCAGCAAGTTCCACACGTTAATTGTGGATTGAGGGGGGGAAAACCCTTTATTTGATTTGTTTTAATTCTGCCATGAATGAGTGTCGTGGAATGTCCCCTAGTTCTAGTACTAGTTGAGAGGGTAAATAACTTCTTATTTACTTGTTCCTCACCCCTCATGATTTTATAAACTTCTCTTCTGTCTCCTCTCAGTTTGTACAGAAGCCGTTCGTACCCCTGATCACTTCTCTTGTCCTTCTCTGCACCTTTTCAAGGTCTCTTCTCTCTTTTTTGAGAAGGGGTGACCAGAACTGCACCCAACGGGTGCTTTTCGCTGGACAGTCTCCACGTCTCTGCTCCGCCTCACACCTGGGGTGTGTGTCCGTCTAAAGAACATCCCAGAGCACCGCCAGCGAAGCACGCAGCCCAAATGTGGAGCCCCAGCCGGAGGCAGAACAGCGGTTGTCTGTTTGGCCGTCAGCCACTGCAGCTGCACTCTTGGCTAGGGGTCACCCCTGGGCAACACCGTAGAGCGACAGGCAGCAGCCTAGAGCAGTGGGCAATCCACCCACAGCTCTATGGTATGGGGGAGGGAGGTACCGTGTGTGCCGATCGCCGGAGCGGCTGGGCTGTGTAAACCCAGCACAGGCAGGGCTGGACATAGGGGACGCGGGGCTGGACACTCCCCCGGAGCGGGTCCAGCCCTGGGTCCATCTGAAGCAGAACTATGTTTTTTTTCTGTTTCATTCTCTGTTCCTTTCCCCAAAATTCGTAACGTTCCGTTTGCCTTTTTGGCTGCCGCCGCCCACGGAACTGAGGTTTCCGACTAACTGTTCCCATCAGCTCCAAAATCCTTTCATCTGAATAAGTTACACTGCAAGAGCTTTGTTACCGGAGCGGAATGACTTAATTTAGACCCCAACACCATGTCTGCCTAGCTAGGATTATTTTTCCCTATGTCTGTCACTTTGGACTTGTCAACACTGAATTTCATCTGCCGTTCGGTTGCTCAGTCACCGAGTCGTGGAAGGCGTTCTGGTAATTCCTTACAGTCAGCCCAGGTCTTAACTATCGTGAATAACTTTTGTTATTGCTGCGATCCCTTTATAGGATGGGGCTCCCTGTCTTGGAGTCTCTGCGCAGCCACATTTTTTGCCAGCGCTTCTCACAATCCTGTTGTCGTGTCAAATTTATTCATGGAACTTAAATTCTCCTCCCCTCCCTGCGCCCTCCACCAACATAGAGGTCCCTGCGTGGTCACATGGTGGATCAGGGCCTGGCAGTTCGGACACCGTCCCATCTCAGAACCTGCTGGTCCAAAGGAATTGTTAGTCTCTCCAGCTACTGACTTTATTTCACATGGACATTCTCAGGCTCATTGCCGATATACATAGCCATGCACATGTGGATGCGGAAGTAATTCCCTCTCCTCTGCCACCATAAAGAACTCCTTCCAAAATAAACCCTGCTTCCTTTAAACGTCTACCACACACACGGGTAAAATTTGTGTTGCACAGAGAAGCTAAAATGATGGAATCCTTCTCGTTTCTCCCACTGCCTCTCTAGCTCCCCTTCCGGCATCTTATTCTTTTGCTCCCCCGACCTTCCAGCTATCAATCATCATAGAAGCTATCGTCTTGTCACATGCAATTGCAATGCCCACCCCCACCCCAAGGTCAAATCCTCCTGCCTCTCTGAAAGGCTGCCTCCTCCCGTCTGAGCTGGGAGCACAGGTTTGCAAGTTCCATCAGGGCCTGGAGTCCTCAGGGTGAGTGTATGCAGAAAACCTTTCTGGGGGGGCTCACTCCACTGTTCTGCCATTCCCTTTCCTATGCGATTCATCAGAGTCCAGCTCCTTTTCCCAATGGCATTTTAAGACCTTTTTATTTGTCCGGGCATTTGGCAGGTGGGGACAGGGTTTGGGTATCTGTGGGATTTTTGGGTGTGTTTTGATTTATAACTGAATTGAACTGAACTGACCGCCCCCCCATGCAAGGAAATGTCCTGTCCCACACAGACACACAACTGGATGCCTGTGGGGAAGCTGGGGCCAGTGCATGCACACAATTTCATTTATTTATTTATTATTTTATCCCACCCATTCCCTCAAGGCTCAGGGCAGCTTATATTAGGGCCATCCCCAGCAGCAAGGCGATGCTCTAGGAATCGTACGGACCCCTTCGTTGTGTTCCTAGGAGGCTGTCATCCTGGAGAAATTCTTCAGCTTGCCCAGAGCGTGGGCCGACCCTGCTCGCCTCCTATTCCACACTGCAAGGGTTGCATTTTAACTCATCCATTTTACAGTAATATAGATTACAAATGGAAGTGCTAACAACAGACGGGCATAGCCAAGCCCCTTCTCCAGAAGGTTCACGGTCTCCTTCCATGCCAGCTCAGCTGATTCCTGGCCTCCTGGGGAAGCTAGTTGTTCCCTCATTAACTGCATCTCCGAATGGAGCCGCCTTAGAAACAGGACGGTTTCCTCCGCCCCTTCCTTTCCAGCCTGGGGAGTCTCCTTGAACCCGGCTGATGTCTCAGCTGGCAAGTCTCCTGAAAGGAAGGACAAGGAGAAATGAAGAGATGTCAATAGATCTGAGCGGGGGATGTCAGGTAAGAGAACCAAGTGCAGATAAGAGACCCCGACATTGATATGTAGGGCCAGCCTTACCCCAGGGGAACCCGGGGAGGACGGGCCTGGGGCCAGCTTTTTCCAGGGTCCTGTAGTGGCCTGTTTTCACCAGGGCAGGGTGTGGGGGCTCCAATCTCTCCCAGCAGGACCCCAAACATGACCACCTTTAGGGCCCCACAAAGGGTTCCCTCAATTGGGAGGGGCCACCAGGACCTCCTATTTTAATCTTCACGCTGGGGCCCGCCAGTTGTAAGGCTGGCCCTGCACAGATGGGATCCCCAGCTAATTAATGCACAACGGTCCTTATCAGCTCGGGCATGGCGCTAATGATACAAGATGGATTCGCTTCTTCCCTGCCTGACCCCTCATCTAGTTGAACGTACCTATCACAAGGCAATGGAAGGTATGCACAAGACACAGCCAGTCCAGCAATTTGGATGCGTGAGGGTGTGGGCCAGATACAGGGGGGAGGGTCTCCCGGTGAGAATTCTCCTTGCTAAGCTGCTAAAGAGATATTGCTGTGGCAGGGAAGCAAATTGGCAGCCGCCAAAACACACCAACACCGTTGCAAGCTTACTTTGTTCTACAGACCAGTCTGAATTTCCTTCCAGCTAGTTTTCCTCTCTAAGTTCTAAGCCAGGGGACAGCAAAAGGTCCCAGACCCAAGAGCTGGGTATCAAAATCTTCATACGGCCGGCAGCCACAACCACAACATACGGGCGCACGCACACAGTTCCTGCTTTGCGATTGGCTGGCGGAGCCGCTGCTCAGTACTTAGTGGTGTTGGCTGCTGAGATTCTGATGAGCAGCGGCCAGTCAGCTGCCAAGACCCGGGTGGAATGAACTAAGGCCCTTTTTAAATGAGACGCACCCACCTCATGCCCACCCAGTGGACATGTGTGCACGTTCTCGCGAAACACACATTTGGAGTGTTTCACAAAAAAAGTGATTTGGAGGGGTCTGGTCCTGCAGGGACTTACCATCTAGGAACCACACCTTGCCACAATGTGCCTCAGTTTTTTTCCATCAAGTACCACACAACAGTTTCTTGAATCCATCCCCCTTCCCATAAAACTTTCCCTTCTTGTATTTCGAGGACGACCCACCCAGGTCAGATGATCCAAAGTTCCCAGATGCTTCCTTTTCCTTCCTGAGGATTCTATGCATCACTCTCCTTCCCTTGAGTAATGGCTTCAGAGGCTTCGTCTCCCTCAGGCTGACAATGAGGCAATCCCCCAAGAGACCGGCAACCATAAACAAGAATACGCCAGTGAAAAACAACGCTGCAGAACAGAAGAAAGAAGGTGGTGAAGAGAGGTCTCACCAAGAGCAGTCGAACCCTCAAGCGCATAAGCCAAAAGCAGTCAATAATGTTGAGAAATAGCCTAGAATGATAGAAGTCACAAAACTTTGGGTACTCCGCTACCCTGCTTGAGACAGGTTTGCCAAGCGAACAGATGTTGCAAGGGCACCGGAAACACGACAACCAAACCCAAGATGCTTGATGTTGGGCACAACACTTGAGGCTGCTGAAATCAGATGGCATAAAATGGTCTGCCATGGTATTGAGGTGCTTAAATCCACACTCAAAAATTAAACTCTCTTTAGTAGATGGAAGGGAGGCCAGCTTTGCTATCTTTCTCTATTGGCTTTTGATCAGGGTGCCCAACAGAAGTTATTAGATAGGCCACTGATGTGTGTTATTCACCAATACTGGGCTACAGAGAATCTAACACGTTGCAACCAGACTGGCCTGCATGCTTGACATTGCTGGACTAAGGCGTTTCTGGCCAGAGGGGGTAATCGAGCCTGTTAATGTCGCCTATATAATGTTCTAAACTGAATTAAGTCTTGGTGGAGGATTAATCTTTTGAGCTAAGGCTGTTGTCTGTAGGGGTCATTTACACCAGCGCCTGGCTGTGTGTTAGGTTGGTTCCTACTCCTGCAATCCAGCTGCCTAGGACTGATCTGGTCTGGCCCATCCCAAATCATGAGTTAAGCCCCCCCCCCCGCCTCTCAGCATGAAATTGGCTTTAAAATTATGCCGTTCTAAGCATTAAATAATCTGGGGGTTCTTTTTAAACAGCCTTCTGCTTTCTGACCATTTAGGGTAATGGCTCTCAATCTTTTTGTAGGCAAGACCCACAGAAACATTTCAAACCAAAAACCAGGACGTACATTAAAACAAAAGCTGGGACCAAGCGTGACCGGGCGGTGGCAACAGAAGGATCTGATTCTGGCAGCGGCAACAGTAGGGAGCCCCCAGGAGATGGGAGGCAGGGTGAGTGCTAGAAGTCATGCCCCTTCTCTCCCTATCCCACCCCTCAGGCCTCAGGGTCACAAGATGGCCAGAAGCAGCAGCAGGGAATGTGATGCAGCTGTGTCACGGCTTGTAGCACTCGCAGGGTGAACAACGCCAACTCCCCTTTAACATTTCTTATGCATGTTGCAGGGCTGGATTAGTCCCCTATGGATCCCTGCAACATGCTTAAGAAGTGTTAAAGTGGAGTTAGCGTTCTGTCTGTTTTCACCCCCAGAATCTCTTGGGCCTTGCTTCCAGGCCACCCGAGGTCCTTCTTAGGAGCCACCAATGATTTTCCCAGGTCTCACCAATTGGTCCTGATCCACTCATTGAGAACCACCGCTTTAAGGAAAGTGCTGTAGAGAATGTTTTCTGTTGCAGCCATGAAGGCTAAAAAACATTACTGCACAGGTTGTGTTTTGTACACTCTGGTTTAGGTTAATGATACTTAGCCCTTTGATAGCACTCGCTCCGTTATAGAATCTGTTTTCAGTATTATGATCCCTGCTCCAATGAAGGCAGCTACCTATCACCGGGGGCTCATCTGAGGCGGTCGGCAGAATTTCATTCAGGATCAATGACAAAACGGAGACTTCTAGGATCAAGGTGATCTTGAAGTTGATCTCGCCCCCAGCAGAGCCAGATCCAAAGGAAACGGCCAGGTCCAGCAGGAAGAGAGCACAAGTTGGGAGGATCAGGTTCAGTACATATAAAACAGGTCGCCTGTGCATGAAGATCTGCCAAGAAAGACACACACACACAAAAAAAGCAACAAGGAAAATAAAGGCTGGTAGGAAATAATAAGCAAGAAAAGATAAGGGGACCAATAACGTATATTATTCCACAGACTAGCCAGACAAGGATATAACCACAAATAAGTCTGTGAATAGAAATTGCCCTACTGTTTATTATACATGAATCCAACTTGAAACCTTTCGATATGAACAATAATGCATGTAAACAGTGAATATAAAATACACCACAGCAATTAATGTAAAACCTCTTGCAAAAGTCCAATAATTTCGCCAACGCGTTTCGAAAACTTCTTCAGGGCTTCAAAAACTTTTGAATTTTCTTGAGCTTAAAAAAAAGATTACAAATCTTTTGAAAATATGTGGTTGTTGGTAACCCAGATAATTAACCATACCCCTCCCTATGGATGCCTTTGTAGGTTCTCTTTGGATAATTTGGTTTATTTATGTCCAATAGCTCAAGAAAATTCAAACGTTTTTTGAAGCTCTAAAGCCCTGAAGAAGTTTTCGAAACGCATTGACGAAATTATTGGACTTTTGCAAGAGGTTTTACCTTATTGCTGTGGTGGATTTTATATTCACTTGCTTACATGCATTGTCGTTATCCTGCTTCCAAGCCGAGGGTTGGACTAGATGGGCTCTAAGGTCCCTTCCAACTCTAGGATTCCATGATTCGAAGGCAACACGTGAACTCCTGCTCCTGTTGCTAATGTCGTTTGTCCCTTTCTGACATTCTAAGGCCGAGGTACCAAACCACTGGCTCGTGGGCTAAATTGATCCCATGGTTCTGTATTATTTGGCCCTTTCCCAATGCCTGGATCCAGTCCCTTGCTGGAACGGTGAGCTTAGGGGAAGGTGGTGGAGAGGAGGGCATGCACTCAGTCCCAGGGGATGGATCCATGGCACAGATTCATGAGCTGGACCCTGCCCCCCTTTCCTTCGTACATCCGGAGCTCAACATCCCCCACCCCAAACTCCATCCAGCCCGTTGAGCTTGTATTGATTTTCAAACTGTGCCATGGGAGGCAAAAGTTCACCCACCCCCATTGAGAGTTACCAGTTCTCATGGTTTGACCCCGAGACTCTCAGTTTGGCCTATGGGAGTCTCTGGGTGAAACCGCACAAGGTGGCAACCCTACCCCTGTTCCAAGGGCACATTCGCACAAATCCCACCCAGTGCTGAGTGAAAGGAACCATTGCCCCCTTCCTGCGATCACCTTCCCCGGTGAAACGGTGGTGAGCGGGGCTTGCAGCCGGGGCACGGAGGATCTCAACGCGCCAGCTGCAAGCCCCGTTCGGTGCCTTTCTGCTGGGGAAGGAGATGAACTAAGATCTAGAAAGGGGGCGGGGGGGGGGGGTCATGGCTAGGGAAGGCCAGTTCCCCAGTCGTGACCCCCATGATGGCCCAGGTGCAAACACATGTTCAAACCTTAGCCCGCATTGGCATCCTCTTCAATCTTGACGCCATGCGGGGGTCACAGGTCAGGAACACGTCCCGATCCGTGTTTACCTAACGAATGACCCAACGGACACCGATCTGTGGGTGGCTGTATCGTGTCTATCGTAAGCACCCAATGTTGCTCAAAATCCCCCTGCGCGACATAGACAAGTATCCCAGTACCTCGTAAGTGATCACGCTGTAGTCCACGGAGAAGTTGGTGGTTTTGTATTCTAGAATCTTGAGCTCCACAAACCTCCACTCGCCACTGGTTAAATAGTTCTTGCGGCTGTCCTGGTTGGCCTTGGCTGAAGATTTTGCACTGGTCAGTTTCACCTCCTTGTCTGGAGCAAGTAGCAGTAAAAGGAAAAAAGGGGGAAAGTGGGGACATGAGTGACTTTACACAAGCAAGGTGATTCGGCAGCAAGAAATCCCCTAATTTAAGGACACCAGTCCAAATGCAACATGCACCAGAAAAATAAGGGGGGAAAGGGCAAAGCCCAGTTTATTATATACAATAAAACAGAAATATATATATATATGTATAATATATGTAGAGGCCTCAAAAGAGTGTGGCCTCAAAATACATGATACATGTTCTTCCTTATGGGTGAAACCATTCTCTAAAAGGCTTTCAGGCTCAATGCCTGCATGCTATCCTTTCACCCTGCAGGGCCTGGGGGGACCTGGAAGCAAGGCTCAAGAGATTCTGGGGGGTGAAAACAGGTCGCTATAAAGGAGGCATGATTAAAAAAGACAGACTGCTGCATATAGTTTATTGATTTGAATCATGTATTCACTTTTGTCTTATTTCAAGATTTCCCACCTTCATTATGTTGCCCATCAGATGATATAAGGGGGTGCAGAAAATTTGTATCCGCCCTGAAGAACCGGTATTAATTACAACATGGGCTCTATGGGCATTTACGATTGATATTTGGGGAATAGCTTTGTGTCAAAAAAAATCTTTAAATCAAATGAGCTAAAATATTTAAAAAATAATATAGAATGATACCACTAGTCCGTTCACTCCATGTTTTGTCTCTCTTTCATAATGTTTGTTACAGCCAACACTGAGGAACACAGATCAATTCCCACTGAGGAAGGGGGGGGATGTTCCCCTGAAACGTGTTTGGGTTGGTTTATCTGTATTTGCACAGCTACAGTGTTATGCATATTTTGTGATTCATCATGTTCATATTTTGACAAAACGGTGATATTGCTGTATAAGATATAATTGTCATCTATGTGTGTGGTTTGCATATTGTCCACGCAATTTGTATTTCATTTTGAAAAGTTTTTTTTATCATGTATTTTGAGGCCACGCTCTTTGGGTTTAGCCTCTACATATATTTTTTTTCTGTTTTATTGTATATAATAAACTGGGCTTTGCCCTTTCCCCCCTTATTTTTCTGGTGCATGTTACATGAGTGACTTTCTCATCTCTCTGTAGAGCTGGCCAGCGTGTATCCAAATCCATAGCCGAAGGAAAGGAGATGAAAGCTCTATAAAGTTGTGGCATTGCCGCATCTCTTTTTAAAAATAAAGGCCACAGCCTTTACCAAACGCCAGTCTCACCGGCAGTTACTAGTCAACAGCACTTAACTTGGTCACTCAAGTTAGACTGGGAAGGAACAAGTTCAAACGCCTCCTAAACTTCTTCCCTCAATGGGCTGGGACCGTAGGCTGGGGGGCTTGTCAAGCACAATTTCAAAAATGCCTTTAAATGGGACTCGGGGCACTTTTACAATCATAAAAATATAAGAACAATGTAAAACAATACAAGATCAATTTTAAAGGGGAAGGTCAAGGGGGAGGACAGACTACATTAAGGGGGAACCAGCAGTGGATTCTAAAAGCACCTAGAGAATAAATGACTTTTCGGGTGCTTTTTTAAATCCCAGTTCAATACAGATCTAAAAAGCAGGGTTGGCCCTATTGCTGGGCAGCTCGGGGCAGCCGCCCTTGGCCCCACCGATAGGAAGGGCCACGCTCAGGGTCCACAGCTCCCAGCCTGACAGTAGCCAGGAGCTGGGGGCCCCAAGCGCGGGGCTCTGGGCCGACTCTGCCTCTCCCTCACTCCTGCTGGCCCCCTCCACTACCTGTCAGAGGCTTGGGGCGCTGTGAATCACTGCCCCAAAAGCATTCTGATAGGCTAAATTCCTATGGAGGAACGAAGCCTGAATCTCTGCAGCCCCTCCTTTGACCCCCTCTCCATGGCTCAACTGAACATCTGCACTATGTGTGGGGAGAACCTGAAATGGAAGAGGGGGGAGGCTTTGAGGTCCTTGCTTCTCCCTGCTGCTTTGCCTTCTAATTGAATTGCTGTATGCATGCGCAGCAATTCACTTAGAAGGCAGAGGGGCTGGGGAAGCAGGGAGGGTGGCTGGCAGCAGCAGCTTCACAAGTGGGGCATCACCCAATTGCCCCACACACCCCAGACTGCCCCTACTATATGATATACAGTAGAATTACACCCCTTACTCAATAGCACGACACAAATCATGCTATGAACCTGATCTAGGCACAGGGCGGAATGAGGAATCTTAAATCACTCGGGAGGCACAGGGATGGATTATGCCCTGGACGAGTAGGGGTTCAGGAAGGAGGAAGTACAGAGTGGAAGACTGAGGATGGGCCTGAAGGAAGTGGATGTGCATCAGAGGGCCTGGGAAGCAGGCAAGAGGGGATCCATGGAGAAAGGAAGCGATCAAGTGACAGGAACACAGGCAAATGTAGCTTTGCGGCCTGGCAACCTGAGTGTACAGAAGGATTCAAGGATATGTTGCATCTCTGCTCATCGAAGGGGAATGTGTAGACGTGCAGGTTGCAGGACGATGTGAGACGATAGGCCTGGAAACGCTCGATGAGCCCGTCGTGGGTAACCCGGGCGTAGGTGCTGGTCGTAGACTTGTCTTCATCCGCCCTAAAGATATTGTAATTTAGCAAAGTCAGTGCTTAGAGAAGGTTGAAGCCTGTAGGTAAAACTCAGCAGATGTCTATTAGTGGTTTTCCAGGAGGGGAATTCGGCAGATACTGGGTTTGCGGTTGATATTTCAGACCTGGAAACGATCACTTTGTGGCCTCTGTGCTCTGCTCGAGGGAGGCAGGAGCAAAAACAACAGGGGCCATTTTGAAAGGAGATGCAACCACCCATGTCCACCCTTCAACCACCCACCTGTTCACCCGTGTGAAGGTGGGGTGGGTGCGTGCACGTTCCTGTGACCCACACAGCACCCACTCATGGCCACGCACGGGGCATTGGAGAAAAAGCTGGAGTGCACCGTGTGAGGGAAGGCAAGAAAGTGCATGGGGAGAGACGCCCAAGCATCCCCTGCCCACGTGAACTGGGGCAGTCACCCACGCCAGCAGACAGGTCGATAGCTGACCGCCTCCCCAGTCCCACCCACAGCCCTGTCAGGCGCTCTCTGGGGAGCTCTTAAAGGGCACATGCGCAAAATACAACACCGCATGGGCTCAAAGCACAACAAGCTCCCCTTGCACACAAGACAAGAGCTAATGCCATGGAGGCCAGCAGCTCAAACAGCAGCCCCTGCATGTCCCCCTCCCTCGCCCCAGTAGGGACCTCCGTTGCAGCCCAGGACTGCCGGCAGCTGCCGTGGCAGCACTGGCTCCTGGGCAGGAAGGGGTTGCTGACTGCTGCAGCTTCGTGTTTCTATGGTGTCCGTGGGTCGTGTCATGGCAGAGGGCGAGCAGTTGGGTGGGAAGTGTTGCTGGGTGGGCAACGGGAGGGGAAATGGCCGCCCATATGAATTGATTGTAGGGCTGGTCTGTGGAGGCGGGAGTGTGTATGCTCTGCAGCCGTTCCACTCAGCGGACACGCCGCCGCCTCCACCCCACCCAGCCATGCTCGTTTACAAACAGCCACGGTTCTGGCTACCACAAAAAGGGCATGAGCCCTTCGGCAGAGATTTTGAGAGAGGAGTTGTTCCTCCTAGAAACAGGACCAGATCCCTGGGAGCCAGCCATGGGGTGGCTGGTTACAGTCTCACATGCGATCAGCCCTCTTGGAATCCAACATGTAAGGCTCAAGGAACAGCAGTACGGATGGAATGGGTATCGGATTAAGTTACACCCACAGGTTTGGGTACTGCATGGGCCACCCAAGTGCTGATCCATACCCCATTACCTGACAAATTGGTATTTACTGGTACAAGTTTACTGGTCCTAAATTGGGATGGAGACTCAGAGAAGAAAAAAAATGGGACAAAAACTTAACCAGAAGTTGGTATTTCAGTCCCAGAGGTCAGCATGAAAATTGGTATTTTGGGACATCAGGGACTAATCAGGACAAATTTTCCAGTCAATTCAGGTTCCAGAAAGTGGACAGGTAAACCTGTTTCGGCAGCCACTCATTTCAACACCAACCCTCAGGCATTCTCCAAATAGATCAAAGTTAATTTTATGTCGGCACATGCAAGTATATATAATACAATGGGGGGGGGGAATATTTAAAAAGTACAGCTAGACAAAGGAATGAGTTGCACGTGGAAGTCGTGTCAGGGCTCACAGTGGCACAGACAGTAGGTGCAGGAGGAGGTCCAGGGAAACATGATGGGGAAATTTGTGCAAGATCCAGGTCCAAGGTCCAGGAGATGATCTGGGACTGAGGTCCCGGGGTCAGGGCAGGGGATCGGCACACAGACCAAGGGGACGGGGCAGACATCGACGAGGCAGGACTGGACAGGACAAGGCAGAGTTGGAACCAGGCGGAGTGGACTCTCTGGGGAGACGGGGGGGGGGGGGAAATGCATCTGACAGACGCCGGGTCCCTATCGAAGCAGACACCGAGCCCCAGCATCCTGGTGGCCAGACTCAGTGGGATCAGAAGGATCAGCCTCCAACTGGCCCAATGGACACACTAGGGTCAGGGGATGCCTTGGCTCACCCCCACCATTCACCATCTCCGTTCCTGCACTCGAGTTGCAGAACGCCTCTGGTGCAAATCCCACTTCCACACCGACTTCCTTCACTTCAAATTCTGCCTGTTATCACTCAAAACTGCTATCTCCCCCGCTAGACAGCAGTACTATGCCTCCCGCATTGAGTCCTGCTCCCGGGACCCTCGCTGCCTCTTTTCCACCTTTGACTCCCTTCTCAAACCCCCCTGTCCTCCTCCTCCCTCTTCTCTCTCCCCTCAGGATCTTGCTCTCTTTTTCACCTCTAAGATTGACAAGATCCGTCTAGATATCACTTCCAAGTCCTCTCCCCCTGCTACTCCCACCCCTTCTCCCTCCTCCCCCACACCTCTCCTGTCCAGGCTCCTTCCCTCCCGCCTCCCTTGAGGAAATCTCCTCCCTGCTCTCCTCCTCCAACCCCTCCACTTGCCCCCTGGACCCCATTCCTTCCCACCTCCTGACCTCCATTGCCTCCACCATCACCCGTCCCCTCCTGCAAATCATCAACCTCTCCCTCTCTACCGGCTCTGTCCCCTCTGCCTTTAAACACGCCACTGTCTCCCCCATCCTCACAAAGTCCACGCTGGATCCCTCTGAACCCTCTAATTACCATCCTGTCTCACTCCTCCCTTTTGCTACCAAGCTCCTTGAATGGATTGTCTACTCCCATTGCCTCGACCTCCTCTCCGCCAACTCCTCCCTTGACCCACTCCAATCTGGCTTCCGCCCACTTCACTCCACTGAAACCGCTCTTGCTAAGATCACCAACGATCTTCTTGTGGCTAAATCCAACCGCCTTTACTCTATTCTTGTCCTCCTTGATCTCTCTGCTGCCTTTGACACTGTTGACCACTCGCTCCTGCTTGAATCGCTCCACTCCCAGGACTCTGTCCTTGACTGGTTCTCCTCCTACCTTTCTGANCCTCTCCTCTTCTCTATCTACACCCAATCTCTAGGCAAACTCATTGCGTCCCACGGTTTCCAATACCACCTATACACTGACGACACTCAACTCTATCTCTCCACTCCTTCCCTCTCCCCCTCTGTTCAAGCTTGTCTCACCAACTGTCTCTCTGATATCTCCCCCTGGATGTCTCAACGCCAACTCAAACTGAACATGGCGAAAACTGAACTCCTTATCTTCCCTCCCAGTCAGTTGCCATTGATGGGGTTTCCATCCTCCCTGTCTCCCAAGCTCGCAGCTTGGGCTTCATCTTCGACTCGCACCTTACCTTCAAACCCTACATTGACTCCGTTGCCAAATCTTGCCACTTCTCCCTCCACAACATTGCTAAGATCTGCCCTTTTCTGTCTGCCTCCTCTGCCAAAACTCTCATCCATGCCCTAGTCATCTCACGCCTTGACTATTGTAACCACCTTCTCGCAGGCCTTCCCTGCTCCCACCTTTCTTTCCTTATCTCTGTTCAAAACTCTGCTGCCAGGATCATCCACCTAGCCTGTCGCTTTGACCACGTGCAGCCTTTTCTCTCTCCACTGACTCCTTCTTCCTGAGCGTATTCTGCACAAGCTCCTCGTGAAGGGCTTTGTACATGAAGACAACCTTTCTCCCCCCTACCTCTTTGCCCTGATCTTCCTCCGAACCCCTGCTCGAGCACTCCGCTCCTCCTCCATCCCCTCCCTCAGCCTCCCACGCCTCCCGTACTCCCCCAACCGCCTTCGTCCCTTCTCCCTCGCTGCCCCACATGCCTGGAACTCCCTCCCTGCCCTCGTCTGCCTTGCCCCCACCCTCCACGCCTTCAAGTCCCTCCTCAAAACCCACCTCTTCTGCTCTGCCCTTCCAAACTCCTGCTAAGCATCGCCACCCAGGATTATCCCCCACCTTTTATCTGCAAACTCCCAATTTACTGTAACCAAGCTAAGAACATGTACTTGAGCTCTCATCCTCGTGAATGTTGCATCCCTTGTCTCTCCCTCTGTTTTCCCCTTCCCTGTCTCCCCTCCCTCTGTCTTTAGATTGTAAGCTCTGGAGCAGGGACCATGTCTATTTTGTTCTTTGTAAGTGCCAGGTACATCGCTGGTGCTATATAAATGCTAATAATTATTATTAATAAACTGCCTTTGTTCAACGCTTTTCAAAAAAACTGTCTGAATATGAATAAGCATCTTCTTGGGATGCTCTAGATACAGGGCTTCCTGCCTTGGAGCAGGGGGTTGGACTAGATGGGTCCTTTCCAACCCCATGATGCCAGTGGCTTGTGACCTGAACAGGACAATGGTACAGGGGATAGGAATGACTACAGTCAGTTGTAGATTATGTCCCCTAAGGCACAATGCCCTACAGCAAAAGTGGTCAAACTGTGTAGTAGTAGTAAGTAAATTTTATTGACTCAACCAAATGGTTGTAGCAAACAAAGATTATATCACATTCCCGTGGCAAAATACATACAGTGTTTCATGTACGCATTCCTGTTGCAAAATACAGCAAAATTATATTGCATCAACTTAACAGTGCAGAGGGGCCAAATCCCAGGCTGGCATGTCCTACAGATAAAATTTCCTGTTTAAATAAGTCACAAACCTTGTGCCATACAAAAACTGGGATTCTAACCGAGTAATCAGGCTAAAGCCTCTCTAAAGAAAAAACTATATGGTCCCTAGAGACTGCAAGACTTGACTACGATTATTAGCTACCAGGGTATGGGCAAAATTTGCCACTTTAATTATAGATTCCCTGTGAGGATTTGCCAACAAGTAAGACAATTTCAATGGCAAATCCCAATGCGACTTCCCAGCCATTAATTCCTTTAGATAGTTTGATTTTACTTCAGCAGTGTGTGGACAATTAAATAAATAATGTTGCAAATCCTCTACCTGCAAACCACATGTGCATAATCGATCTTTGTAAGAAATCCCATTTAGTCTTCCCTCGAGGACCTTAGTTGGCATTAGTTGAAAACGTAAAAGAGTAAATGCCCTCCGAATTGTGAAATTTGTTAGACTAGACAAATAGTCTGGCCACTGTGATGTTTGCATTAAATGGTCAGAGGCAGTTAAAACAGCTTTTTTGCAGTTTCTTCTTAGTAAAGAAGGTCTGGAATTTAGCAATAAATTCACAGCTCAAAGCACTGAGGGTTCATTTACTCTGTATAATGAGCTGATTCATCTCTTAGCGCCTTTTCTTGTGGCCTCAAAAACGGCCCGTTCCCGGTTAGGCGGGCATATTTGCTGGTTTGATAATGATTGCCAAAGACTGCGAACCAGTCTTCGACGGTTTGCCAAGCAATTGAAGCAAGCCCCCTCACCAGAGCTTAGAAAATCGTATCGACACAAGGAGATCTTATCATAAGCTGTTGTCATTTAAGAAGTACGAGTATCAGAGGCAATGTTGGTTGCAGTTACTGACTGCAGTAAGGCAAAAGAATTCGAGACTTTTTTGGAATCTCGTTCATTCTTCTGGATTTAGGAAAGGTGAAGTTCGGCAATCTGCTCCCTCACCCCCCCCCCTGGGAAGTTTGGATCAAATTCTATGAGAAGATCTACTCTAAAGTGATCTGTGTAGATCAGAGTTTGAATCTGGCCCCAATTGATTGGTTCCCATCCTGGAAACCAGTGCCGGCAGACAAACTCCAGACCCTTATTATGAAGCTTAAACCTGGTAAAGCTCCAGGGGTTGATCTGTTTACCACGGACATGCTAAAAAGTGCTCCAGAGTAGTGGGCAAGAATTTTGGCCCCATTTTTTACCTTAATAAACGATACGGGGAAAATCCCGAAACCTTGGCTAAATAGTATTGTCATGCCAATACTTTAAAAAGGCGACCCTCAGCTTCCCTCAAACTATCGCCCTATAAGTCTTTTAAGTGTTGTGGGGAAGCTGTATGCGAGCTTCTTGTTGGGGAAATTTCAGGGTTGGATCAAAGAAAATAAAGTGATGGAACCTGAACAAGCTGGCTTCCAAGAAGAGAAATCGACTACAGATCAGATTTTTATTTTATTTCATCTTGTAAACAATTTTGTACGACAAAAAAGAATGTATCTTTGTTTCATTGATCTTTGAATGGCATTTGATACTGTGAACAGGGACCGGTTATGGGTTAAGTTGAATTCCTCTTTATTAGACCCCAGAGTGTTATTTTTGTTAATCAAATTGCACACAACTAACACCTTACAAATTAGATATGCCTCTTCTAGTCAGCCTACCAAAAAAGTTCCTGTTTTTCAAGGAGTTAAGCAGGGATGCATATTGGCCCCTGCCTTGTTTAATTTTTTCCTTAATGACGTAATCTCTTTTTTGAACAGCAGAGACGTATGCCCCCAAATTAGGGGCCAGAAAGATTCCTGCGTTGCTTTACGCGGATGACACGGTCCTGAATTCTCAAACTCCAGTAGGGCTGAGGAGGGTTATGCAATTGTTTAAGGATTGTCAGACTGAAAATCTTTCTTTAATTGCTCAAAAACTAAGGTTCTGGTGGTTGGGCAGCATCTATACGCAAGCCCCACCACTGGTTTATAGAAGCAAATCCAATAGAACAGGTGAGCAATTTTAAATATCTGGGGGTTATTTTTTCCTCTTCCCTAAACTGGTCGTGCCATTTCAAGGCAGTCTTGAGAACCACCAAGTGAACTTCTGCAGTCATATTGAATTTTTATTTCAAGGAGGGGGGTAAATTAGTAGTGCCCGCATCACATCTCTTTAGGGCTAAAGTTATCAGGTCAGTCTCTATACGCTTTTCCAGTCTGGGGCATCGGCTTTCTGGACAAGTTGGAAAAAGTGCAAAATGGTTTCTTGCGCTCTATCTTGGGGGTTGCCAAGGGGACACCCCAAGTTATATTGCGGCAAGAGGTGGGTTGTTCCCCCGCCCCCCTTAAATCTGGCGGACTCCTGTGCCTTATTAAATTCTGGCTGAAACATTTTTTATTCCCAGCTCAGGATGAGTCCCTCTTGGCATTGGCTATCAGAGAGGGGCTTTTTCAGTCTTAGGATTCCCCAGTCACAGTGGAAGTTGCTAAACTGGGTTTTTCAAAGGAAGCTTTGAGTCATCTTGGCCTGAATGATGCTGTCGCTTTGATCAGGAGGAGAATCTCAGACCAATATGAGAAATCTCTTATAATGTCTCAAAAGATTGCTTCATTGTATTCAAGAATTAGTCCTTTTAGTAGTGGTTTTGGATACCTTGATACATGGCTGAACTTTCATCGTAGAAGTGCACTTACTAAATTTCGCTGTAATGTCTTTCCCTCAGCCCTCATAGAGGGACGATATAAGAACATCCCAAGTGAAGAGAGGGTTTGCCCCATTTGTGACCTGACGGCAAATGAAACTATCAGTCATGGTTTTTTTTACTGTCCCACCTATGAAGTGATAAGAAAATATCTGCGTACCTTTTACGTATGCTTTGCTAACCCCCTCACCATGCTGCTTCCAAAACTTCTTAGTTCACGAGAATTGGGGGTAACAAGGAGAGTCGCAGTTTTTTGCCAGACTGCTATTCAAATAAGGTCGTCAAGAGTAAATGGCAATAGCTAATTCATCCCTTGACTGACTGAGTTTGGATATATGGGATTTATGTACTGATTATGCTTATTTGGGGTAACAGTATTATGCAAGGAAACAATTGTATTTTATTTTGTTTGTTGGATTGCATTATGGTTAGAATGATCAATTCTGACGATTTTGATAATTTGTGTATTTTTATCTGATTTTTCTTTTTAACTTGGAATGTTTGTAATATTTTAGTATGTTTTGTAATTCGGCAACACAATAAACATTCATTCATTCGAATACATAAAAGAGTAAATACCCTCCGAACTGTGAAATATTCACATTGATGAATGGACTTAAATTTTCCACAGTGAGGAGCCACATGGGATTCATGAATCAGTGTCATATCAAACTGGATATAAATCTCCTTTAGACGTTCCCGAAAAATTTCTCTAGCCTGTACTCTCGAACGTCCTTGAAAGAAAATGAAGGAGAATCCCAAGATAGAAAGTAATTTATTTATCTGGGATCTCCACAGCTTAGAACATCTAAGTTCAGCTTGTTCGACCCAACATAGACAGGGTAATCTATCCTCGGCCATAATTAATAGCCGCTGCCAATATGAGAAGATACTCCGCATTGCCTTCATTTCTAAGGGGAGAAGGCCCATTTCTGCTCTCAAGAAAGAGACGGGAGTACCAGTAGGGGCCCCCAAGGTCAAACTGTGGCTCTTTGCCCCCATTGGGGTAAATGGATGCAGCTCTCGGAATTAGGAAACATTGTCCAATCCTGCCTTAAGGTGTGTTTGGGGGATTTGGGACTGAGCACTAGGAGAGGTTTTAGGCCAGATTTCTCTGCCAATGACTGAATGATTTCCTTAATATTAATATCACAAACATAGCTCGCTCTCAAAATGGTCCTCACACAGACCAAGGCACACCTAGTGCAAAGTAACGTCTGTCCTTTTTGACTGGCCACCCTCAAACGCTGTCTCTTTTCAAACAGCTTCCATCTCCTAATCCTTCCCATACATGCAGCACAGAACAGGATCGGTCCCTCTCAGATGGGCTGCATCATCAGAGCTTCATTTATACAAAATGAATTACTAGGGCCCAAACCTGTCTCGTAAGCCATGCCCTCTTCCCCAGGCCAGAACTTGACAGAACATGGGAAATAAACCCTGGTCTCCAACTAGTAATCTGATCACTAGACTAACCTGCCACTTTACAGCTGAATAGAAAACAGGAGTTCTTGTGGTTGAATCTGTATGATGGCCAGCACAGGGGACGGGGCACAGAAGTCATTAATGAAAGCCAAATAAACCATACAGGGTTCTTCTGGCTTTTAGTTCTAACCCTGAAATGACCAATATTGGCCTTTTCCTGGCCTTTCACATTTTTGTGTGCACACTCCTAGTGGGAATATTTCCCAGGGCTGAGCCCCCCTTGAATTTAACCACACACACACACACACACACACACACACACACACACACACACACAAAATGAAGCCCTGGACTGCACCAAGACAGCTGGGGTCTTCTCAAGGCATTAACTTTGGGCTTTGTGGTTTCCTTTTAACATCGCTACAGATACTAAACAAACAAAGTAAAATTGTCTTACTGCTCGTCGATGTAGATCTCGGGCGCCCAGAAGGCAGCGGCTGGCAGGACAACAGAAGAAATGTTACAGAATTCCAGGGGGTCCCAAGAGACAAAGTCATTCTTCCATTCCTATTGGGGGGGGGGGGGAGAAAGATGAACAATCAGTCTAAGGATCTAACCAGGGCAGGATTGCTTGGGGAGTGGAGCCCCTTGTCTTTTATGGATAAGCAAGGACCTTACCGCAAACAGCCAGAAATAGAACGTGACCACTTGTAATTTCTCCATCTGCAGAGAAATAAAACAGAAATCGTCAGTGTGATTCCCTCTCGTGTCTTTCCCAGTGGCTAAGGAGTAAACATTGAGGGGTTTGCCCTCCTCGCCCCCCTTACCACAGAGAGAATGGAAACCAAGGTAAAATCCAGTTGTACTTCCACGGGCTCTCTCCAGTTCCTCTTGGGAGTAGTGGACCGGAATAGTTCTCTGTTAGCGGAGATGTTCAGATGCTCAACCACATCATGAAATTTACAGATTTGTTCATGTGCAGCCCCTGCTAGGGGATAAAAGAACAGGATATCAGTTCAGGCAGGAGAGGCATGATGATGGAAGTAGCGTGGCATTTCCTTCCAGTTTAGGGGAGATGTCTAGATCCAAGGAAATCCAAACCCCACTGCTGAATTTGTTTTTAAAAGAGGTGTCAGAGCTCACCCCTGCTCAGGGCTGGCACTACTAGGCAGAAGCCTATGTGGCAAGTTGAAGAGGGAGGCAAAACTGCAGCTGCCCCACCACTGGCAAGCAAGGAGAGGTGGGGGGAACCTGGGGTGACTCTGGAAGAGGTTATACAGCAAATTGACAAAGTAGTAACAGATCACCAAATCCAGATGGTCTTCACCCCAGAGTTCTATGGAGGAACTCAAATACGAAAATGCAGACCTACTACTGGTAATTTATAAGCGATCACTAAAATCTGACACTGAGAACTAGAGAGTAGCAAATGTAACGCCGATATTTAAAAAGGACTCCAGAAGCAATCCTGGAAGCTGGTGAGCCTGATGTCTGTGCTGGGCAAAGTGGTGGAAACAATAACTAACAACAGAATTACTGGGCATATTGATAGACATGGCTTAATGAGGAAGAGTCAACATGGATTTAACAAAGGGAAATTGCGCCTCACTAATCTACTGGAATTTTTTGAGAGTGTAAATAAGCATGTGGATAGGGGTGAGCCAGTTGAAATAGTGTATCTGGATTTCCAGAAAGCATTTGGTAAGGTCCCTCATGAGAGACTCTTGAGGAAGTTAAAAAGTCATGGGATAGGAAGCAGTGCCCTATTGTGGATCGGTAACTGGTTAACAGAGAGGAAACAAAATAGTAGGACTAAATGGTCAGTTTTCACAATGAAAACTGTACCGGACCAGTGTTGTTTAATTTATTCATTAATGAGCTGGAAAAGAGAGTGCGGTGATCAAATTTGTAGATGACACAAAGTTATTCAAGGCAGTTAAAACACAAGCAGACTGTGAAGAATTCCTGGGAGATCTTGTGAGACTGGGTTACCGGGCATCCAAATGGCAGCTTAAATTTGTTACTGGGCATCCAAATGGCAGATTAAATTAAATTTAATTTTTCATTAATTAATTAATGAAATAATAATTCAGGAGAACTGGAGCGGAGACTACTCGGACTGGCCTCCCTGAGGTGCCCCCTCTGTCTGCACTGAGGGACCAGGCCATGGTCCCTACTGGCCCTGATTAGGGCCAGCCCTGTCCCCTCCCGTTGTGCCTACACCATTTGGAAGCCAGGGCATGGAGCATCACTGCTGGCCAGGCATTAGCCCACACTTGTGCCAGGGAGGAGGCAGGGGCGTAGCTAGAACAGGTGCAGCCACACAAGGGGCCATGTGCCAGTGCATGTAGAATACACTGGCACATTGGAGTGGGGGGCCATTCCATCTTCTGCACCAGACCCCATTCCCACCTAGCTACGCCTCTGGGTGGAGGTAGTGGCTGAGGGATGCAAATTGCTCTGGCAATAATAATATTGTGCATGCTTTGGACGTATAAAGGCCCCAAGTTCAATCTCTGGCATCTCCGATTCAGGATCTTTGGAACCATGCCTGGTGTGGGTGAGGCCTCTGCCGGGGATCCTGGAGGGGAGGGTCTCGGGTAGCACACCTGGGTGAGGCCTCTGCCTCCTGCCAGAGAGCCTGATTTCAAACCTTGCTGCCATGTCAGGTTGTGACAATACTGGGCTCAGATGGACCAGTGGTCTGACTCAGCTAGGCAGGTCCTTATATCCTGAATAATGCTAAGTTTTATGTCTCGGGCTCCCCTGTGCTGAATGGTGTTCAGAGCACTTCACAACATTAGAACAATACAAAAAACACAGGGCTGTACCTGCGGGGTGTGTGTGTGTGTGTCTGTATTTGTGTATTAAGTATTTGCATATATTTGTAGCTGTATCTTTACCTATGTTCACTGCATTCTCCCCATCATTGCCAATGTGGAAAATGCAGTGAAGGCAGGTCTCTGAATAGGAGTTACTTATTTTGGCACACAGGTGCAGTGAGGCTCTGCCAATTTGACAGGCCTATAAGGAAAGAAAAATGCAGTCAAAAACTGCTGCTAAGTCTGCTACCAATTTAAAAAGGGGAACACCGATTTGGGGGAGGGTGGAGAATATAGCTAGCTTGGTGGGGAGGTTGTTAGCTTGGGGAGGGTGGAATGGGTCTAGCTCAGGGGAATTGCTGGCTTGAGGGAGAGTGAGGCATGCAGCTGACTTGGGAGAATGGAACATTGGGATGGCTCGTGGGAGGAGTTGCTGGCTTCAGGATGGGGAACAGGATATGGGTCTGGGCTTGGGGGTGTCACTGGTTTGGGGGAATGGGACATGGGGCTGGCTCAAGGAAGAGGGAATAAGGCATAGTTCTGGCAGAGGGAGAGTGGTTTTTGGCTCAGAGAGGAGTCATTAGCTTGTGGGATCCCTAGATTGGAATGGGGCTGGCTCAGGGACGTCATTATTGAAACCCGAATGCACATCCCTAAATAGAACCCCATAAAACAACTTAAATCCATGTAAGATCCATTTTAAAGCAGTTTAAGGGTGAAGGAAAAAAATACATCAAGGAGAATCCGCAGTAGATCCATGTAAGATTCATTTTAAAGCAGTTTAAGGGTGAAGGAAAAAAATACATCAAGGAGAATCCACAGCAGATCCTGCAAAGGCATTTGAAGAATATTATATTATATATATATATATATAGTGCAACTCAGGGTGACGTACAAAAGACAATAAAACATCGAACGATCCCCAGGATCCCCAAGCAGTGGGTGGTATCGGAGCATAGATAACCAGCAGTGAGAGATTCAAGCAGCAGGTCTTGAATATATAGGTCTATTCCACTCAGGGCACTAAAGCTTAAATTCCGTCTGCTGCTCTACAGGCAGCCAATGCAGAGAACAAGGCGACAAGCATATGATCACAGCTTCCCAAACCAGGGAATTGTCCCATTTGGTTTGTCAACTGATTAAACTGGAAAAGACTTGGAGGAACTTACCTTGCAGCAAAGAGACAACAAGGGTGGTTAGAATAGCTCTCCACATCCTTTCGCTGTCAACGTGGGTGACCATTCAGCAAGCTCCGAGGCAGAAGGCTGGTCAGGCAGTGCCTGTTGAGCTGAGAGAAGGCAAGATGAAACTGCACTGTCCCACGTGCCATGCATTTGATTTGAGAAACTTGGCTCAGGATAGAAGCCAGAGGTAACCGAGCTAAGCCTTTTATTGGATTTATGTCAGCTGACAAATGGGCGTCGGCCTCAGAACTTCCGCAGAGTTCTTCTTCAAGCAAGAAAGAGGAGGAAAGAGCATATTTGTGCCTATGAACGTGTCTAAGTACGGGAACGTGCTGAAATTTCATGCAAATGGATAAAATGTCAAGCAAGGGGGAGGCAGAGGGACTTCTACAGTGCCAGCATCATCCAACCATTTCACTTACCTTAATAGTCAAGGAATTGCTTTGTGCCAAGCAGCAAAGTGCCCTAATTCTAGCTTCTCAGCCACATGAATATTCAAACTCTGACTTGACAATAGTCCAGCAGCTTCTCAATGGAGATTGGATCTTTACTCAGATTTAATCTCCACCCACTGTCCCCAGCCCATACTCTCTCTACAACTGATTAAGCAGCAGCTTTGCATTAGTGCAAAACTAACGGGAATTGCTTACTCCCTTGGCCCCTATTGCCGCTCTGTGGACAGTAATGAACTATCGGTTTTGTGCATTCTTCGTAAATACTCTTAGCCAAGAGCACGTGTGGCTGAGGCAGCTAATGCAACACTCATCATTACTGTCTTGCTGGTCTTAGGCGGTGGAGGAGTCGTGGTGGTTACGAGAAATGTCTCAAGCTCAGTGTCCTTAGGCCGCCTGTTGCCCTGTGTTCTATTGCGGTCTCTTTGGTCAGCTATAGGGTGGCCACTGTCAGATATGCAAGTTTTGGAGGACACTTATAAGAAATACAGCCCTGCAACCTGTATTTCTCATAAGTGTCCTCTAAAGTTTGCATATCTGGCCACCCTAGTCAACCAGGAGCAGCCTTCTGGCAACATCCTTGGGGCGCCATGTATAGGCGGCGAGGGCACACAGGCATTCTCAGTGCCTGTCTCCAGCTTTTTGAACTCCCTTCTCCCTGAGATTTGCCAAAGTGCAGCCTAGGCTTGTTCCAGAAACAATGTAAAGCAGAGATTCGGAAGTGAGTAAATAGTAATTGGTTTTATTTTTAATGTATGCATTTGATTGAATTGTAACGCACCCCGAGCCTGTGATTTTTGAGAAAGGGCAGAATAGAAAACTAAACACCTTTTTGCAAAGGGAAACATGACCCACTCCAAGTCCTTTTCTCTATTTCTCCCTCTTCCCCACCAAATTTCCCCACCACTGCTCTCTTGGAGAGGCTGGCCCTGTTCTTTGCATCCAACCGAGCTGATTTTCTCTTTTGGGAGGGGCAATTCCCATTTCCTACAACAGTACCTTTTTGCCCAGTACAGTAATGAGTTTTGTTATCTGGTACTGGGTTACCAGCTGTGTAAGGTTTGTACTGGGTTCAGCAGAAAAAGGGGATCATTAGCATCTCATTAATCCAGCAGGAGAAAGAGCTGGCTCTCTCTCTGCCCTGTCTGCTGCTATTTGTTTGTTCATTGCAGGGGTGTGGTTGTGGGGCACCTTTTTTCACTTTACAAGAAGCTTGGGATCAGCTCTGCTATCAAAGAACGGTGTCACCCAAGCAGGAGGGTGCTGTGTGCTTGTGACAGAGGCCCCTTTTACACAGACCCCTCCCCCCCCTGCTGCTCGGTGTTCAGGCGGGTGTGCGGCGGGGAGAGGCAATCAGTGTATATGGCCGCAGGTGAGGGGGGGATGGGTGTGCAGCGGGGGGGTGCCCGTGTAAACACCATGGGTGGCGGGTGTTGGTGCGTGCGTGCGTGCGTGCTCCCACCGCACACCCACCTCCACCCATGGAGCCCTCCAACAGAACAGGGGATGCTCCATGGCTGTAGGTGGGTGGGTGTCTGTGTAAACGGGCACCCGCTGTGCCGAAACACCCACCCCCGGTCCGTGTAAAAACGACCAAAGATGAAAAAAAACTAAAAAAAAGGCAGGAGGGGTGCGAGTGCGTTTGTGCGAGAGGATTCTTTAACATGCTGAAAGAGACAGTCACTGCTTCCACTTGGGATCCTCCCAGTGTCTTTCAAACTAAAACCCAAGCGCCAAAATCAATGCACCCATTTGAGAATGTTGACTTTTTAAAGTTTGAACTGAAACCATCCATCCTGCACATAGAAACACGGGTGCACATAGAGCCTCTCTCTCTCTCACACACACACACACACCCGCAGCCCCAGCGTTAATCAGTGGGCTGCTACACATTTCCATAAACATGCAAGTTTATACAAATTAGGGGTGGCCTGAAGCATAATTAATCCTCTCTATCAAACGTTGGAAGAGATGCAGCCCTCCATGGGGAGGGAAGACTACTACCCAATGCACTGTTGTATGCAAGGACTCGCTCTTCAACCCAGCCCACCTGTGCCATTACCCAGGCAGCCTCTGCCCCAGCCACCCACCTCCGCCCTTGCCATGTCCTGGGCCAACCAGGAGTTTGGATGGAGCAATTCCTTCTCTTTGTCCTTATCTGTGCCCTGTCTTATGGCCGTACCTTTCAGGCCCATAACTCCTAAATGAGGGACAGCAACTCTCAAAATATGGGACGATGCAGGACGTAATTTGCATTGTATCTGCATATATGTAAATTGGAAGGACTCCAGTGTTTAACTAGGCTGCTGGGCTGGAAAAATAATCTTAAAACGTTCAGGGTTCACGTATCCATGCAATAGCCTCTCTCATAAGCCAGACTTAAACCCTTCTGTCACGGAGAAACATGGGGTCACATACGTGTAACACGGGACTACATGTTTGGTAAATATGTGGTACCAAGGGTTTCACATGGATGCAATGTTACTGTAAATGTACAGTATGTAATGTTAAAAGTTCCACATGTTGTAATGTTAACTCTGAGGACGGTAGATCTCAAATTACAGCTCAGGTTGGGCCTCTCACACGTCACCAGGCTACACAGGATACAAACAGAACCAACGTGTATTGGACCCAGATGGGTGGCCAGAGACATTTGTATGTTAATGCAGGTAGCCATTCCGTACGTGCAGAAAGGCAGGGAAGCCTGGAGAACTTACTAGCAGTCTCNCTAATTCTTCCCATTATACTCTTCACACGTATAAATGTTCATCATATGCATTCTATTGACGCTGTTCTCACATGGCCTGCCCAAGGACCTTTTCATTTGCCCATGACAGTAACACACGGAGCATACCGGGAACTTGGACATTACGTGAGTTCTATTGACGCTGTTTTCACAAGCCCCATCACACATCCCTTTTCCTTCTCATTCGACCCACACGCCTTTTGTTTCTCCCTTGACGGCAGTATGGGGAGCATACTGGGAACTTGCATATTACACACCTTCTATTGATTCTGTTCTCACAAGCCCTATCCCTTCTCTCTCGATGGCAGTATACCTTACTCACACCAGGGACATTGATATTAGACACACTCTATTGATATGGTTTTTGCAAGCCCATCATGCAGCCTTCCCCCCCCCTCTTTCAACAGTGGTATGTTCAAGCTACCTGCGCTACACAAGGAACTGGTCTGTAAGATGTGTATAAGAGACAGCTACATCTCCATGCCAAGAGAGCTTTACTGAGTGTTTACACAACCCTCCTTCTGCCAATATAACTTTTCCATGAGAAATGCTTAGAAATCATAGCTCTACATCTGTCTCTTATACACATCTAGATGTGTATAAGAGACAGTCCCTTAACTGCTTGGCCTCCACACCTAGTGAGCTTTACAGTTTACACAACCCTCCTTCTGCCAGTAAAGCTTCCCCCCCCCCCCCGATTCCAGCCATTTCTCCTTCGGTGTGGGTTCTCTGACAGAGGAGCCTAGTGGAAAAGCTGGTCTGAAATTCTGGGTGCATTTACCCACAGCTCGGCTCCGCCTCACACCCGGGTGGTCCATCCGTCTAAAGGCAGGCCTCCAGATGTGCAGGCGGTGCAGAAGCGGAGCAGACGATGCTTGTTCCGCTCCGGTCCCACTCATGGTGCTCCAGAACATCCCTTGATAATCCGGGACTCCAGCAGTACAGGACTGCGGGACAGATAATAAAAGAGGCTTAAAATCAGGGGCATTCCCCAGAGCGGAGACACTTGGGAGGAATGCTTGTGGCCATCTCTGGGCTTGCTCCCTGCTCCCCTTGCACTTGCTCTCTCTCACTTTCCCTCCTGTTTCCAGCCTTGCCTCCAGCTCTTGCTCTGCTTTTTGTTCCCCAGGCCTTGCTCTGTCGCCAGCCCCTGAGCACGGTCTTGTCCCCCAGTCCTGTCCCCCCTTTTTCTTATCCTGGTTCCTTAGTCCCAACCCTGATTCTGACCCCCTTCATCCCAAAGCCCATGTTCTGGATGCCTCTTACCCTGTGCTCCTTACAGGGATTTTATAAAGCACCAGGCTCCAGGCAGCTCCCTCTCTGGCTTTGCTCACCGGCGTTGACTGGGAAACACACAGTTCTTTTGCAAACGCTGAGAAGACAGCCATGTTTGGGGTAAGGAGTTGCAAGCCCCCTCCTTTTTCTTATGTTCAGGATTTATTGGGAACGGTAAGGTAAAAGGGCCTCTGACTCAGGTTGTCCAGGGTTTTGTTTCTCAAGTATAAATGTGAAAGAAGAGGAGTGTTTACAACTTGAGGCACGAACGTTCCTGATTTCATTGAAGTTACTGATAGCACAGCCACCTACCATGGGGTTTTGTGGGATGCGAAAGCTACCACTTTCTGAACGTTTTGATGTGACGGCGGTCTTCAAGGGACGTAATTACATCAGAAAAGGGGTAGGACGGCCCTCTTCCCCCAATGCTTGGACGGAGACGGTATGTTACATGCTACACACACACACTCCATACTTGATCACACTCTTACTTCGTCACGCACACACAACATGTGTACCCCACACTCCTTCACAGTGTAAGGCTGTCAAACACACAACCACTTGCTGCTGCCTCTGCTGCTGCCGACTTGTGTTTGTCACACAGGGTTGACGTGCAGATGCAGCAGGGTAAATTACCCAAGGATGGTTTTTATAACACAGCAAAAGAACTCTAGATGGAGAAAAAGCAACATTCTACTCCTGCTAAGATTTGAACCCACTTAAGAGGTTAATGATGTATCCATTATTAGACCATTGGACTGAAGATAATGGGTATATTATGGAAGGATTATTTATAGGAAGAGTAAACTTTTTTTAAATTAATAAATTAATTCAGTGGAAAAACTAAAACAGAAAAAGAAATGAAAGTGAATGGATGGATTCTGATTTTGGAGAGGAGATTTGCAGGGGCCATAGTACAACAGGAACTCACAAAATGGAGACCTCCTTGTATCCCCCCCCAATTTTGTGTCTGGGCAGGTGAGTAATAAGAGTCCTCCGTCAAAGAAAGATGCCATGCACCCTTGGTGGCCTGCTCCCCACCCCCACCAGATGACACTCTTCACAAGTATGGGGCTTGATCCTAAACTTGCATGCACATGGTTGTGGACCTGCTGCATTTGCTACACAGGGGTTGCGCATGGCTTGAATGCACTTTGTGCGGTGCACCCTTGGTGCGGTGCGTAGGGCTTAGACTGAAGCAGAGGATATCCACGCTTGTAGATCTATACAAGAGTGCAGCGGCTGGCAATGCTTCTAAGAACACCAAATAAAATGACAGAATAATGAAGCCACTCCACCCCAGATGGGACTTGACCCCACACTCCCTTGCTTTGTAGGTCAGTGCCTTATCTATTAGGCCCCTGGAGCTGAAAACAAATGACATCCCCTCTTTTCTCCAATTGAAAATGAGGGGAATGAATGAGAACAACTCTATTTGCTTACACTTTGTGCCTCCCTGTTTTCCTGCTATCAGATCAGAGCTCCACAAACTCTGCTGTTCAACTCATTAGCTAAATACAATATAGTTGAACTCACATATCCAACTCTGAATGTATTTCTGCTCACACGCGGAATGGGGCTTAAACTAAAAATTAGACAAACAAAAAACCTGTGGTTTAAAAAAAGCTAGTTAAGGCAGATTCACACCAAACAAACTTTAACAAACCAGGAAATTGTATGTTAAGGCTCCCACCTTAACTTTCACACCATGTAAGCAGTGAAATTGTTGTATGGTCTCACATACTGTGCTCGCTTACAACTTAGGCTCCATGCACCCACACTTTGCCTTGGTCTTTCAGCCCTAATCCTCTTCCTTTGCAGGCTGGGAGCAACGCTAAAGTTAGGATGACATGAATTGTCTACACCAATCGCATAGACTGGAATTTTTGGGAACCACCATTTCATTTCAAGTTCCTCCCATTATACTCTTCACATGTACGAATGTTCATCATATGCATTCTATCGACACTGTTCTCACGTGGCCTTCCCAACGACCTTTTCATTCGCCTGTGATGGTAGCACACAGAGCATACCGGGAACTTTGATATTACATGTGTTCTATCGATGCTGTTTTCACAAGTCCTGCCACACATCCCTTTTCCTTTGACTCACACCCCTTTTGTTTCTCCCTCGATGGCAGTAAGAGGAGCATACTGGGAACTTACATATTCTATTGATTCTGTTCTCACAAGCCCCATCAACCAGCCCTTTCCTTTTTCTCTTGACGGCAGTATACCATACTCACACCAGGGACATTGATATTAGACACTCTATCAATATGGTTTATGCAAGCCCATCATGCAGCCTTCCCCCCCTCTTTCAACAGCAGTGCCACAAGCGATTTGAACCCACTATTTCTTGCTCTCCAAACATGGATCGTGTCTTTAGACCAACATGACCTTGCTTCTCTCAAAGAAGCCACCTAGCCGAGAATGGTTTTGTCCATTGACCTCTGGGTGTTACGGACCTGACACATACTGCACCACTCTGCGGATACAGAGGGTGCTTGTATTCCAGGATCGGGGCCCCATACACAGGAATGGACATGAACCTTCAATCACCAGCACAAACAAACATTTTCTAAAGGTACAGCCTTTTTTTTTTTCCTATTTGACAACAGTAGTGGTACAGGGGATTAGAACCCACACACTTTGGCTTCCTGAGTAAGGAACCTCACTTCTTGACCATGAAGCCCTGCTCCTTGTGAGTTAGGATTTTTGTCCTTAAGTAGGTAAGGAAGGCTTCTTGGACTCCAGGATTGCGGCCCCATGCACAGGAATGGACGCGAACCTTCCACGGCCAGCACCAACAATTTTTTTTATAAAGGTACAGTCTTTTTCTCCCCTACTTAAGAACAGCAGCACCACAGGGGATTAGAACCTATGACTTCTGACTGCATGAGTAGGAAGCCTCATCTTTTGGCCACCAAGCCCTGCTTCTTGCAAGTTAGGATTTTTGTCCTCCAGATGGTAAAGAAGCGGTGCGATGGTGCAGGGGGTGCCAAGGCATGGTTTGCTAACCAGCGGCCTGGACCCCCTACAAAAGAATTGTCTATGCCAAGCGTATAGACTGGAATTTAGGGGCATCACCATTTCATTTCAAGTTTCTCCCATTATACTCTTCACATGTACGAACGTTCATCATATGCGTTCTATCGACGCTGTTCTCACAACGCCCACCCAAGGACCTTTTCAGTCACCCTCAACGGTAGCACATGGAGCATACTGGGAACTTGGATACTATGTACGTTTTATCGATTCTGTTCACACAAACCCCATCACGTGGTCCCTTTTCATTTGCCCTCACTGGCAGTACATAGAGCATGCTGGGAACTTGAATGGTATATGCATTCTCTTGATGCTGTTCTCACAAGCCCCGTGAGACCGCCCCTTTTCTTTCTCTTTTGACAGCAGTATACCGCGCTCATACCAGGCACATTGATATTATACATGGTATATTAATAGGACTCTCAAACTCTGGAAGACGGCCTTTTTTTCCCCCTCACTCAATAGCAGCGCTGTAGGAGATTTTAACCCAGGAACGTTTGCAACCCAAGCAAGGATCTCATCTCTAGACCAACACGCTCTTGCAGGTCGCCGTTCTCAAAAAAGTCATCTAGCTGAGAATGGTTTTATCCATTGACCTCTGGGTTACAGGCCTGGCATGATGTTGCGCCACTCTGTGGATGCAGAGGTTGATTGGATTCCAGGATCAGGGCCCCATGACCAAGACTGGATGTGAACCTCAATGGCCAGCAACAGCAAAAAAATAAAAATTCCCTAAAGGTATAGTTTTTTTTCTTTCCCACTCAATGACAGCAGCAGCGTGGGATTTGAACCCAGAACCTCTTCCTACTTAAGCAAGAGTTTTACCTTCAGGCCATATACTCCCACATTTAGCTTGTGTCCTCAAATCAAATAGGTGCATGACATAAGTATAAGTTACAGCATACAGATGGTACTTTAAAATCGTAATTAAATATCTTATAGCTATCCATTGCACAATCTGTGAACAGTGGCATATACTTTGAGCATTTCCTGACTCTTCTATGCAAACCACATTCATTATTCATAGCAAATCAATGAGAAAACCCTGTCAACAGTGGGTTGCAAGCCAGAGGATCTTGCCCCTGGAACTCCCATTGAACTCTATGGGCCTCTCCATGAAGAAAGCTAGCTCTGCCTTAACTATGGAGCTATGACTGTGGCTCCAAACAGTTTTACATCTCCACCCCAGTGAACTCCGCGCTTCACGATTGTTCAGTGCTTGGGGCAGGTCTGCACAAGGAGAAAACTCTTTGTCAAAGGGGTGTTCTTAGCCAACACATGTTTAAGAGCCAGGAGCACAGCTAAATTGGAATGGGCCCTGGTGGGAAGATGGACTGGGGACCGCAGCCCCTTCTCCCCACAGGTGGGGACACAGCTGCCTCAGGAAGCGTGGGCTCTGGTCCCACTGCACTTCTGGTCCCCGTTATAGCTGCCCTTACTAAGAACTTGTTCATGTGAGACAGTGACTATACCCCCCTCCATTGCCGTAGCAACTGCAGACTGTTCACATAGATATTGCCATACTGGGTCAGACCAATGGTCCACCTATCTCTAACAGTGGTCAATCTCGGTCATTTGGAGGAAGTACCCAACAGGTCACTATGGGGCAATCCATTCCCTGTTGTTCATGCTCAGCTCCCAACAGTACGAAGTTACATTTCCCAAACCCACCTGGCTATGAGACCTATCCTCCAGAAACACGTCCAGCCCTTTCTTAAAAACCCAGCGATGTTACTGGCCTTGACCACATCTCCTGGCAACAAATTCCACACATTATCTACTTACTTACCCTGGAATCATTACCCAGCTCCCCAAGTGTAAACGACACCATTTTAAAGGGTGGTGCATCTGCCCTGGCCCTGCATAGAACTACCCCAGAATCCATGTAGACACTCAAAAATACCTAAGTATGGTTTTTATTACACAGCAAAATGTAAGAACAGCATCTTACCCCAGGTGGAACTTGAACCCACCATCCTTGGCTTAGGAAGCCAATGCTGTATACGTTAGAGCTAGTTATTACACCAATACAGCAGCCTTCTTGAAGATGAAAAGCAGAACAAACCATAGCCCACATGACGATGGCGACTGAGACAAAGTGTATTTTTGTGTGTAACTAACCCCCTTCCCTTCATCTTCTCCCCAGGGGAACAGGTCCAGAAGTAGGTTTATGCCATCCTTCTGCTTAAGGATGTCCCCACCTTAACTTATTATAGAGGGGCTTTCAGGACCCTGGGCTCATATATATTTTGTTTATTCATTTGCTTTCTTGGCCGCCCCTCCTGCCACAGCAGCTCACAACCCATTAAAACCATATATAGATATATATACACACACATAAACAACACAAATAAATAAACAAAATACACATAACGGTATAAGATTAGCAGTAAAAATACCCCAGGGCAGAGCTAAAAACCCTCCCTCCATCCCTCCACCCATCCCTCAAAGCATGGCAGAACAGCAAGGTCTTACACGGTCTATGGAAAGAGGGAAGGGCCAAGCGGACCACTGTTGTGTTTTCGAAAATGTTTACGTTTTTTGGTGGAGCCTAGCTATTGGCTTTTGACACTGTCCGGTTCCATTCTACAGCACAATTGGCCATTTGGCAGTCTACTTGAAAGGTGAACGTGTGCCAAAAAACCCAACACACCGAAAGAACGAACCTGTCAAGCTTGACTCGTACCTGCCCCTCCTGCTTCCCTGACCCCGACGGAGCTGGTAGGATGCAAGCTGAACGCATGCTGAAAAAAAGTGGAACTCCCCAAAAGAATGCACCTTTCCAGCCCGGACACCTTCCTCCTCCAGGAGGAGGGCCCATGATACCACATTAATAGAGGAGCCAGAGAAGATCCCCAATTTCATTTCCATCTAGAGTCACTCCTCTCATCTCATCCCAATTCCAGCATTTTCAGAACTCCTAGAATCACAAGGCTAACCTTTCAATCTCAGGAATTTGCAAGCACACTGGTGTTGGAAAAACATGTTGTTGGTTGGTGCCTTTATCAGCCATTCCAGTATATCTAGTGGATTGTACAGACACACAGAGGTCTTAATTTCTAGTGTTCTGGATGTTTAATTTCTATCTCTCAGCCAGCTACTCTTATGCCATGTCCCTTTCAGCAGCGGCCAGAGTCCAGCAAGGGAAGTGGATGATGTCTAAATCCCAACTCAGCACAAACATAGAACTCAAATTTCAGAAGCACAAACTTGAAACTCAGCCTCTCTCTGCCATGCCTAATTGAGACAAAGTAGTACAGAAATATCTTTTATTGGACCAACAACAGTTGGTGGAGGTGTGCAGGCTTTCATAGGATACCAGCAGCTCTTACTCTTCCCACTTTGTTGTATTCTGCTCTTTTGAATTGGATGCCCGACCTGGGGCTTGTTCTCACCTTCTCCTCCCTTGCCATAGTCTCCAGTCACTGTGTATATCGATCCATTCATCCTTTATTCATGGCGTCAGCGTACGCCATAGCCAATTACTTTAGAAATGCAAACAAAGTTCCGACGCAGAAGACAGTTGCATCATTACTGCTTACAGATTTCTCAAGTCCTTAATTTAAGATCAGATTATTTCCTTATAAAGCGAAGAAAATACAATAATGACTCCTATAGGTCTTGGACGCTTTAACAAAGCATATTAAGTAAACAATCCAAATTCCCCCCAAATCCCTGCTCTTTAACAAAGTGTGGATATGGACATCCCCTCCCTATGAGAAAAAAGAGCATTCCTAACTAAAGTTACCCCCTTTAAAAAAAAAAAAAAAAAGCCCAACCCCGTCAATGCCGGTCTGAGTTCCTTCTTTTTCCTTTTCTCTGAAGGGTAGCTTTCCTGGGACTTTCAGTCTCTCTTTGGATCTTGCTAGGACATGTTTGTTTCACATGGCCTATGTCCTGACAGTAGGGGTGGGGCACCAGGGAGAATACCGGATACCAAATGCCCTGGTACCAGATTTACCGGTATCGGCATACCGGATCTTTAACATTGGCCGCGTACCGGTTTTTTTACATTGCGGCTATTGACCTCAATGGCAGCAATGTAAAAAATCCAGTACGCGGCCAATGTTAAAGATCCGATATGCCAATACCGGTAATATCAGATATATCTGATTAAGCCGATACACCCAAATACTGGCAATATCAGATCTCGGGAGAACCGGTATTCCCACCCGTACCTGAGAGACCCAACACCTTTTCTCCTTCTTAGGACTATCCGCTTGAACCCTCTGAGGGTTTTGCCCATAGGGGCATCTCTTTTCTACATGGCCCTGGACCCCACAGTTCCAGCAATAAATACATTCCCTCATTTCCCAGGGTTCAACTTTGGCCTTCTGCCCAGCCTGTCAGGATAACCCATAGGACTTCCCCTTCCAGGAACAATCCCTCTTTAGAGAGCCGCACAAGTCACAAAGTCAGCATCATTTCCCTCTGGCTCTATTGGCTCCTCTCTGGCTCCAACATCCCAGAGTCCAGACACCTTTCTGGCCTTGCCCTTTCCTCCAGCAGGCCCTCCAATTACATCCCAGCTGGCCGCAATTATAACAAGTCCTTGGCGGTACCTCCCCCCCTTGGGTCCCCGCTACCTGCGTCTTACAGCCCTTGGCGGCTAGTTCCGCCCCCTCAGCTCTGGCTCCACAAAGTTCCATAAGCAGAGTGTGGTTGGCACATGCAGCCAGGCATGGCCAACTCTTCTTGCTGGCATGTTGCTCTAGATCAGGAATGGTAAACCACAGGCCCGGGGGCCAAATGTGGCCCTTGGCAAGTTTTTTTATGCAGCCCCTTTCCAGTGCCTGGATCTGGACCCATTATCTACCCCCAAGCACTGAAAAACTGAGCTCAGGATAACGGAGCAGAGAGGAGGCCATGCACACAATGATAGGGGACAGAGTCACAGCACAGATCCATGATCTGGGACTGCCTTTTCTTGAATAAGCCCATTAAGCACCCCCGCCCCCAACCTCTGTGTGACCCTCGGAGCTCGTACTAATATTCAGTGTGGCCCTCAGGACAGAAGAGGTTCCCCACCCCTGCTCTAGACCCACATCCTGGCAAACATGGGTGAACCTCCAAGCACCAGCCCAGCTCCTTTTGTAATGAATTAATTAGGCTGACCAAAGCACTATACCTGAATAAGAACCAAAGATAATACTGCATACATATATTATGTGTTCCCTATATGTTTTGCTTGCTATGTTAGGTACTTACTTGCTTTAGGTGTTATAATTTTAGTTTAGATGCTAACTTCCTTGTTATAATGTAACCAAAGCAGAAGTGCTTCTTCTGACACAAATGTGCCAGAACAGACATTGAATGTCATTGTAACTCATTCTTTGTTGAAATGTAACCAAAAGAATATTGTACACATCTGTAACTACTGAAAAGATGCTATGAGTTTCCTATATGCTTTATAGTAATTTTTAGCTTAGGAATTATTAAAAATGCATATTATAAGAAACAGGCTGGCAGGAGGAGAGAGAAATATGCTGACAAGGATACACTCTTGTCATCAACAAAGGAAAGGCCCCAGGAAGAACAGAACTAGTAAGAACCGTCTGTTCCCAGAACAAGGTTGCAGATAAGAACCAAGCAATGCAATAAGGGAAAATGACTTGATCAGACAGAGAGAAGGGGTGTAGGGGAATCTATGGCCTAAGGTCATGTCTTTCTTCCGGAAGGAGGACAGGCAGGACCTAATCTGGTCATGCCAAACCCCAAACAATGACTACTCAGAAAGAACCCCCACATCTGAATAACCAATGGGAGGAACTTTCTTGACGTGGAACTGTTAGCCCTGTGCTCTGGATAACTCATAAGGGAAACAACATAAAAGGCCAGTCCCTAGACAGAGAAGCTGCCTTTCATGATGCTTGTCCGCTAGCCCTTATCAGGGCGCTGGCTAGCTTGATGATTGGCCCATTCTGGGATTTCTCTTTAGGAAGTCCTACAACTGCTTCTCTTGGGCCCCCGCCCTGCCTCTCCTCTCAAGACCAGACCTGAGACCTCGGACACGTAAGAACTCATATCTTGTATGTATTTATGTGTGTGTGCTAGAGTAGGTGCAGGCAAATGCCACATGCAAGTGTGTTGTAGGTACTGTATTACTGCTTTATTGTCAGTTCTTTTATATTGAATAAACATCTGTCTATCTGAAGGACTTTTGCAAATCTGTTTCATAATGCCTCTGCCCAGATCCCAAAATTGGGGCTGCCTGCCAGGGGTCTAGGTCCTGTCCCTGGTAGGATTGATAAAGAACAGTTCCAATTTATAACACTTTCTGGATGTGCTTTAACTCCTGGGCACAAGCCTTCAGTCGCAGCTCTAGGTGCAGTCCTCCTGTAGCCCCTTTCCCTGGCTCCAGGCATAGTCCAGATGCTCAACTCTACCACACTTGCTCAAGGTCACGTTGCAATCTTCCTTCACAAGCCTCTCGCTGACTGGGCATAGTCCTCCAGTCACTCCACCCCTGCACAGGATCCAACAACCCTTTGTGTAGCAAGTCAGCTTTAATGCCGATAGAAGAGTTTTGCCTGCATTCTCCACCATGTGCTGTAGCAGGGGGTCTTCCCAGGGGAATTGGCTCACCCCGCTGCTACACCTATTCAGCCCTCAGTTGGCTGTATCCCCACCTTGGGGAAGGGGTTTCACCCTTGGAACAACATGGCACCGGTCCATATGACTTAAAATCAACAGTCTCTTTATTAGACACATACACAGTTCCTTAGTCCCTGAGCTACCAGCTCATCCACCTCCACGCCCAGCACAGTTTCTTCCCCAAGCACTAGAATAACAGCTGTTATAATACCCACCCACCCCCAAAGCAGCCAGGCTTCAGACCCAAGGTTTTGGCCAAGCCTTCCCCAAGCAGGAGACACCTCCTGAGCATAGCCTTCCCCACTACCAGGACTCACACTGGTCCTTATGATCTTCAGCACCTTGGAGAGCATAAACTAGCAATCTCAACTTCTTCAAGGGGCAATGTTGTTCTTTCAACTCCCAGATAGAGACTGCAACCCTTGCTTCCTTCCAGCTTCTTATATCCCAGAGTGGGCGTGGCCACCTTCCTTGGCTGTCTGCCCTTAAAGGGCCAGTGTTCTGCCCACTCTCTTCCTTTTTCTCCCAACCTGTTTCCAGCTTAGGCTGGTACCTCACTATGGGGCTGGCTCTGCCATGCCTGTGGGTGTGCTCCACCCTCCAACTGACCCACTCAGCCTCCTTCTGAAAGGGGCCACAGCTGTGCTGGACTGCTCCCTGCTACACCAGCTCAGTGCAAAAACCACAGAACACAAACCTCAGAAGCGCAAAGCTGAAGTTCAGTCTCTCTCTGCTTTGTCGCCTCAGTCTGCCATGCCTAACTGAGACAATATAGACAAAGTAGCACAGTGATATCTTTTATTGGACCAACTACAGTTGGTGGAGGTGTGCAGGCTTTCATAGGATACCAGCGGCTCTTTTGAATTGGATGTCTGACCTGGGGCTTGTTCTCACCTTCTCCCTCCCCACCCTTGCCATAGTTTCCAGTCACTGTGTCTCTATCTACCTCACTGCTTTACTCAGTCTCCAGCTCTAACTCCTGACTTGCCTGACAAAGGACTGTGTGAGGTCCGAAGGCTCGCATCCCTCCACCCACTGGATATCACTGGACTAACTGACTATCTAGTGGCATCTATCAATAGATGAAACGTTGGCCAGAATGCACTTGTGTTAGCAAGCCTGCCTATCTATGGGGTGCGTGCTAACTCAGACCACAGGCTTCAACAATTTGCCTGTCCTTACTAGTTTGAGTGATGGTTCTTGTCCCAAACTTCCCTTTCCTGTGGTTGTGTCAGTGTGCGTCACCCCGTGCTCCTTCGGACTTCTTTTAACTGCATGCAAAATTTACTTTGAAAGGTGTGGTTTTTGAAATGCAGAAAGTGATGAAATTATTATTAATTATTATTATTATTATAAACACTGATATGGCACCAGCCATGTGCCTGGCGCTGTACAGAACATAGAAATAGACGCAGTCCCTGCCTGAAATCTAGTCAGTTTGTACTAGGTATGTTCATAACTCCATATACCCATGACCTCAGATGGCCAATTGGAGTGGTGTTCCCTCCCAGTACTCTGCTGCTTGATGATGATCATGATATTTATATTTATATAGTCCCCCCACACACACACCTTACATGGCACTCGGAGCACTTCATAAAGTCTAAAACAATATAAACAGTATAAAACAATTTGAGACAATTTAAAACAGTAATATAAGCCTTTAAAATAGGGGAAGGAAAAAGGAAGGACAGAGTACAATTAAGGGAACCAGCAGTGGATCCTAAAAGTACCTAGAAAATAAATATGTTTTCAGGTGCTTTTTAAAGGTAAGGAGGGAGGAACTGAGACGGACATCCGGACCTGCCGACTTAAGGTACGATGGCAGCGTCTCCACTCCACGCCCCCAGGTACTGTCCAGCTTGATGATGATGTAATGTTAAATCATTCGCCCTGCAGCCCCCCCTCCCCCAGGGCCCCTTCACAGCTGTATGTTGCCTTCTTAAATAATTACTGATAATACCTACTTTGGTGTCATTTCATTCCAATATGGAGTCACTTCACTCCTTGTTAACTGTGCCCGGGTCTGGCCTCATTTACTACTGTCTATAAGAAGCGCTGAACGTCATAGTCACCGAACGTTTGGGAAGGGAGCAGAGAGCAGATGACTGAGGGGCATGCACACCAGGGAGGGACAGATAAATGATGATCAATTGCACTAAATGTCTCTTGTTGAGTGTTCACGCAATGCTAGTGCCTTGTTGATATCTCTCAGCTGGTAATTATGCACCCACTTGGCACAACCAAGGCTTCATGCTCTACCCAAACCCCTTGAGGATTGGGCCGCTGTAAATGGGTAATCAGGGAATTCAAAGGATTTGTTAACTGCCCAAGAGGCTAAACGTTAAAGCTACTCCATTTCTTGGCGGTTCTGGGCTGCATGGGAAGCTGGTGGGAAGAAATGGGTAAAACAGGAATCTCTTTCTGTTGTTTCTCAGTAAAAACACATGCACTTATTATCTCTAACTGCATTCACTCCTAGAACCCTCCCGCCCCCTCCAGTCCAACTTCCTTCCCAAGGACAGTACACTCCCAGGCCCTCTCATGCTCCTGCTTAACTTTTACTTTTGACTGCAGCATACCCGCCATGTCTACAATGAAAAAAGGTGTGGATTTACTTCCAGCTGTTTTTACATGAGCATTAATCTGAATTAAGTGGCTCTTAATGGGGATTAAGTTGATCGTGTGAACACTTTAGTCCTAATTAATGACCCCGCTTCAAAATTTAAACCTGGGTTCTGGAAACCTAAATTTTGGAGGATTTATATGAAATCTGATATGTACTTGAAAAGATGGAGTTTAAGGCAGTTTTGTAACGTTGATGTGGAGGTGGTGAGTTGGTGATTTTGAATTATTAAGTATATGAATGATGAATAAGTAATGATGGGAATAAGAGGTAATTTTTACAAAGAATGTATAGAAAGAAAGTAATTTTAAGTGTAAAGGTAAGCAGTAAAAGGAAGAATAAGTAGTAATTGGAAGACTAAGTAAGTATTTATTGGATCAATGTAGAGAAGTAATAATTAGAACTTTAAAGTGAACTAATGAATGGGTAAATAAATAAGTAGTCATTGGAATAAATTAGAGAATGAAGTATAATTCATTTCCATGCTTTTTGGAGTTTAAGTTTTATTATAGTGGATGTTAAAGCGTTTTCCTCAATCTTTTTTAAGGTAAGTTTTATCTACAAATGAACCTACATTTAACTTTTTTTTAAAAAAGCATATTAATTATCAAAGTTTGCATACCCTTAGTAGAACCATGTATATTTTATCCTTTCCTGCATTTCTGAAAGTCTCTCCACTGTCTCCAGGAGACTTTCCTCAGCTTTATAATAGGGTTCGTTGAGTGGGGGCTAGTGGGTTTGGGGGTGGGGCTGCGAGCCAGGACTCCTGGGTTCTCTGTGAGGCGGGGGGCAGTTCTGAAGAAGGACTTGATTCTGATAAATTCATGGAAGTTTATAGCTGCAACTGTGTTCCGACGGAGATGGGTGAAAACTGAGATGCATGGCCAACCATTCTGGGTGTGGACTTTTATGCCCAAAGTCAAGGAGAGTTTTGCTACAAACTTTAGTGAGAGTTAAAAGTTCACTCATTACCTCACAACCACATGGACTGAAATGGCTTCAGAAGTATGAAATGGAGTAATTTCTGTTGCCACTTCACCTTCTACCAAGGTCTCCAGGGATCCAGCCGCAGCAGAGAAAGCACACGTTAGAAGGGTTTTTATTCATGTAAAAGTATCGTAAAAGGAAGTGAAAGAGCTTGGCTGGAATTCAGATTCCATTAGGAAGGATTTGAAATGATGCCCATGTACAGAAATTGTCTTCCGAGTCTCCGCCCCAAAGGTTGCTTTGCTCGAGTAGGAAGAGGAATAATGTGAAAATATTTGACCCAATGGGTATTTTCAGACATTACCTCATCACGCTCAACCACGGTCAATTCCCATATGGGGAGCGTGATCTCGGCACGTCCGGTCAGTGTTACGCCAGATGTTCACCCTCGTGATTCCCAGGGGTGACGACCCGACATAACACTGACCAGACGTGACGTTGCCACGCTCAACCATGGGGAAATCCCCGTGGTTGAGCGTGTCAACGTCACGTCTGGCCGCTGAGCACGGTCCGGAATCGGCGCCCGTACACACCGCCGATTCCGGGCCATGGTCAATTTCCCGGGGCTGGCGGGCGCAGCGGCCGGATTGGCCACAGCGCCCGTCCGTCTCCAGGAGGGCGGGCTGCTGGGGGAGCATTGGGGGGGGGGCGGAGCTGTATGGCTGCATGTTGCGCTGCGCGGCCCCGGCCCCTCCCCAGATCCCCCGCCGGGATCGGCCACCGCGTCTGTTAGCCCGTGACGCGGTGGGCCCGGCGGGGAATCACAGGGCTGTTTTCATGCCGAGGCCAATCGGCCCCATCACGTCTGAAAATACCCAATAGGTCAGAGCTGGGCGAATGGTGGCTTGGGAGCCACACGTGGTTCTCCGACACCTGTATTGTGACTCCTCACAGAAGTGGCTGTCGGGGGTTGACATGTCTATGCAGCTCCCTCAGAAGCATGAGAAGCCAAGCCATCATTTCCACTGCTGGAGCTTTCTGCAGGAGCTGAGGGAGCATGCCTTGCGCAGCTGTTGCTACTGCCCTAACCCGCCAGACTGCCTAGAAGCTAGAGGTTTGATGTGATGGAGGAAGCAGCACTGCCCCATCCCCAGGAAGCAATGGTCAATGTATTGTGCCTTGTGGCCCTCGGTGATATGAACGTTTTGTTATGGGCCTCTTGGGAATTCTGCCCACCCTTGGAATAAATGAAAAGATAAGGGCAAAGAAAAGGAGATGGGTCACCCCAGATATTCCCTGCTTTTGTCCATTTCTTCTGAAGTATCAGTTGGCCACTGCCAGAGACATGTCCCTCGGTTAGACAGACCATTGGGCTGACCCAGTATGACAACTCTGGTGTTAGTGATTGTGAAAGGATTGCTATATTTTTAGACTTTTGATATAAGTCCCTCACTTCTTGGCCCCTGAACAGACCTGGGGAAAGAGAAAAGATAATCTGTTATTTATTATTATTAATTATTGCTATAGAACCAACAATGTATCTAGCACAGAATAATCATTACATTGGAGACAGGTCCCTGCCCCAAGGGGTTTACAATCTAGGGGAGACAAGGGAGAAGGGAATATAGGGAGAGATGGGGACGGATCCATCCTTGGAATCTGCAGGGTCCACGGCAAAAGTAAACTCCCTGGTAGTCCTGCCCTGTCAGGTCTCAGTCTCAAACCTCTGCCCACCAGAGCTCTGGAGAAGGGGCAGATCTGCTGGTGCCACCACCTTGGCCTGCTTCCGGCTCAGTCCCCTTCCCCTTCTCTCCTTCGTCCAGCCTTGCTCTGACCACATGCCAAAACCTGTCTCTGTGTGCTCTGTCCCATCTGGTTGGTGCCAGCAGGTATAAAAGACATGCTGGTGGCAGCAGGAAGCTGGGTGAAACAACGCTCCTTACTCCCTGTGTCTCTGCCCCTGACATTGTCTCCTTGGTCCCAGCTGCTGTGATGGGATTGGGACCTCTCTGCCCACTCTAAGCTAGCTGTGACTCAGGGCGTTTTCAGACAAGACACTCCCCACTCACCTCCAACCCTCTATACATGTTACAGGGCACCCATAGGGCAACACTGCAGCCCTGCAACATGTATAGTGGGTGGAGAGTGTCTTGTCTGAAAAGGCCCTCAGTTTCTCCACTTACAGCACTCGCTGGACCAGCTCCCTCCAGAACTGTTCCAGCCCGTAAGGTTTTTTTATCTCAGAGCTTCCCAAAGCACAGAAATGAATACAAGGTTCGTCTGAGTCTCTAACTCAGAATTTCCCTCCACCGTGTCACCCCAATGTCAGGAATCCACACAAGCACACCGGGCGTAGTTAAAAGAAATCTTTATTTGTAATTCAAGATTGTATTCAGTGCAAGATTGTACAAGTGCGATATAATAAAGGAACATAAAGATAACGGAATTCTACCTTACTTTGTGAGTTCTAAGCTAGTTCCTATCCAGTCAGTGATTCATTCTTAAAGCCTTACTCAGTCTTGGCTGGGTTCATCTTCTTGCCTCTGTTGTTGTTGCTTGTCAGTTCCAAGATGATTAAATCAATCTTCTTTGTCTCTGATTGGTTTAAATAGTTTTTGGATAGCTCTTCTCGATCTTCCCAGGGCATTCCCTAAACTGTGCTTAACCTGGCATGTCAGCAAGGGCTTTGGCAGTGACACCCCCTATTGGGTTGCTAATCTGTTTTGTTGATTCAACCCATTCCTCAGACAGAGTGGTTGTCTATCTTGGGCTTCCAGTCTGGTCTTGAATTCCCCTTCCGTTACATAGCTCACAATGTATTCTTATTTCATATTTCTTACATATAAAATTTCCATTCTATATTTCATCATGTTTACATTCCTCTCTTAATTCTGAGTGTTATGACACCAAATGTGGCTACAAAAAATAAATATTGACATACAGTGCTCATGTCATATACATGTATGTTTCATGTGTATGATGTATGTTGATTTCCTAATCTTTATCAGACCCGCTCTGCCCTGCTCTGCCCACTCTGCCAAATGCTGCATTTGGCCCCTGGGCTTACATCCCCTTCCCCCCAGCACACGCTAACTGAATCTTTTCTCTCTTGTTTGACTTCAGCCATGTCAGTTCAGTCTAGATTTGCTACCTCTCCAAGCTTCAAAAAGTCTAAGCTTGATCCCACTCCCACCAATTGGCCCCACCCTTTCCAGTTTTTTTTTGGGGTGGTGGATGTGGATTTGAAGGGGTTAAACCCTACTCTCACCTTACCAGGTGCCTTGCCCCCCGCAAATGTCAGGTTCCCCAGATGTGCCCTAAGGCCCTACATGACCCCATACAACAACACAGTCGTGCCAAATATAGCCAATATCAGTCTCTGGATTGCGACCCCATCTGTCGATGGCTGGATCCTACGCGAAGTCCTGTCTCAACGTTTGGGAACATCCAACCTAGACCTATTTCTGCTTTGTCATGCCTGCAACAACTCAGAGTAACTCCATTCCCCAAAAAGTTACATTAAATACAATCTCTTAGAATCAAGAGCAAAGTGTTGACCTATGTTTGGCAACGCCTTTAGGGCTTTCCTCTGCCCTCAAGTTCTTGTTTTTAAAACATCCAATTATTCTTACCGCAGCATCATGACTAATATTACTGAAAATTGAGTCCCAAGAGCTGGCAGAGTGCTTTCAGTCATTACCAATAGCTGCTTCCTTAAAAATTAAGCCCTCCGTTTCTTCCCTGCTAAAATCATCATCACTCACATATCTACTGGGCATCAGACAGACAGAGCCACCAATCCCATCATTTCCAGCAAGATGTGGGGAGCTTTGCTGGCCCTTCTCACTGTGTCTCTGGTGACTGGTAAGTTAAACTGTAGATATTCTGGACTGATAACTTTCATAAGGGAAACGGAATGCCAGCTGCAGCATTATTCAGGAGCAATTGACGTTGATTGAGAAGACTGAAAATGCCACACTCTTTCAAGAGAGACACTCTAAGTGATTTTGGAGCAGCCATGTCTTCTCTTCCGTTGCCTCCCCAGAGTCTGGGTGTCTGGCAAATGCTGAGATTTCTGCCCTGATGCAGTGAGTTGGGAAGCAATAAGCAGCAGACTTTCATTTTGTTCCCACAGGGACCGCTCCGGAAAAGAAATGCAAGTACGACGATGTTGTAGAGTACCTGAATCTCTCTTCTGAAAGCAATTTCTTAACGTACACAATACCCACGAGTGATTGGAAGGAGCCTCTGGAAGTGAAGCTGCATTTTGTATTGATTTCTATCCTCTCCGTGGTACGAGAACAAGCCTGTCCCTGGGGTTGTGATTCTTGAGGGGAAGAACTACGGGGAACGCTGCAGGGCTAGCATTAAAATGGGGCCAAGGCTAAGGTCGCCACCTGGGGTGGCCAAAATGGAAGTGTCGGGTAAAAAAGGAGCAAAGGTGGCCAACCGACCCAGGGCAAAGATAGAATGCGGTGTCTCCTAGTGGCTGCTCCTCTGTGGCTCTGCCCCCTGGGGGGCACTCTCTGCAGGGCCCTAGAGGTGGTCCTGTTTGAGCAGGGGCATAACTAGGTTGGAATGGGTCCCAGTGCAGAAGATGGTATGGGGCACTCTACTCCAAGGTGTGCCCATGCACTCTACATGTGTGTAGGACAACACCCCTGTGTTACAGGCCGTGCTGGGAGGGAGGGAACCACACCCTGCCCTGCTGAAAATGGGGACTTGTGTTCTTAAGTAAATTTTTCAGGTGTCAAATCCACACCTGTAATTCTGGCCCCCCCTCCCCCCGTCCGCAAGCCCCATTTTTTGCATTTGATTTCCCACCACTTTCTGCCTGACCCTATCACTGCACTAATAGCAGGGAACAGTCTCCAATAACCTCGGCCACCCTGAATTAATTACACCCTGCTAAAACCTTCCTGGTTTTCCTTCCCTCTAGGCTGAAAAGCTCCAGACGGTCACGTTCTATTTCTTACTGAGCATGGTAAGACAGACTCTCTGCTTCAAGAGTTCGAGTGAAAACAGAAACAAAGGCATCCTCCCCTCCCAACTGCGCTGGGAGCCTGGTAAGCACAAACTTTTATACGTGACTCTTTTCTTCCTTCTAGGAGTGGCACAATCCATTTGTGGCTTGGAATCCAGAAGATTTCTGTAACATTTCCAAATTGGTCCTGCCGCTGAGGAAATTCTGGTCCCCGCATATCTTCATCTATGAACAGTAAGACTCTTTTCCCTTTATTTTGGAAAAGGGACAGCAAGGGATGCATGGGAAGAGGAATGGTTCTAAAGTTTGCCGATAAACAGCTTACAGGGTGGGGTGATTCGGACTAGCTGTTCTGGTTTTCCCAATCGGAATCCCGATTTAATTTTTTTTTAAAGCCGTGCACACCGGTGACTGCTGCCCTTACCCAAAATGGCGGCAACTCCATGTAAGGAAGACAGCCATTTTGAATGTGCGCCAAATGTCCTGGTAGCCATTTTGCACATGCGCATGGCTTTTTAAAATGATTATTATTATTATTATTATTATTAAAATGTTTTGTCTGATTTCAATTGGAATCTGACAAAATATTGCTGGTTCCAGTTTTTGATTGGAACGGGCAAACTGGCCCATTCTGACTGGAAATCAGAAGCCATGAGATTTCAAATTCACCCCTACTTACAGGGAAATAATTAAGCACTGGTGCAGAGCTGATTTTAGTTTAGACTAAGGTTGTTTTCACACAAGACACTCTCCAACCACTACCCACCCACTATACAAGTTGCAGGGCTGCTGTGTTGCCCTATGGGTGCCCTGTAACATGTATAGTGTGGGGGAGGTGGGTCACGTAGGGCGGCCATACCTCCCCTTTAAAGGAGGATGCTTATGAAAAATCATGTTGCAGGGCTGCATTGGTTCCAGTGCAACCCTGCACCATGTATTTTTCATAACTGTCCTCTTTTAAAGGGGACGTATGACCACCCTAGGTGGGTAGAGCGTGTTTTGTGTGAAAACACCCTAAGGGTGGGGAAACTCCAGACCTGGGGGTGGGGGACAAATCTAGCCCTATGGCTAGTTTTTCTGTGGCCCCTTTCCAGTTCCTGGATCTGGTCTTTGGAGCCAGTTTCTGCTCCCGAGCACTGAATGACTGAGCTCAAGGGAAGGGAGCAGAGAGGAGGGCAGGCACACAAAGAGAGGGGACAGATCCTCACCCCGTAAGCATCACCGTCTCCAACTTCTAGGTGCTTCTTAGAGCTTGGACTCATTTTCAAAACGGCCCCTGAGACCGGGGGAAGGTTTCCCATCCCTGGTTTAGAGATATGGCAGGGGGGGTTATCAGCGTTTCATGGTTTTCTATTGTTCCCCCGCTTTGTTCTTCCCCTCACACTTTCTCTTAGCTTCTCTTCCATTCCTTTCTGCTTCCTCTTCGTTTTGAAACTCCCACCCCTCGCTCACTCTCCAGTAGAAAACTCACTGGCCACTAGCCAAGTAAAGGTTATTGAGGATTACTTGCCAATAAAATCATCATCCTAAATAATCATCCTCAAGAATTTTTACTGGCATAGCAGCCCGCTGCAGGCAGGCACTTGGAGTGCTTTGAAACATTCAAACTACAAGAAGCGCTATAGAAATGAGGAGTCGTCGAATGCGTAGCCATACTGGAGTGGAGTGCCTAGCAGGGGCCCATTCCTACCTTGCTAAGCCCCTGGGAAGGGGGGGGACCCATTCCCACTTAGCTCCCGAGGACAGCGGATGGACAGAGTCACGGCACAGATCCATGATCTGGCCCCTCCTCTTCCGGAGCGCATCCCTTAAGTACCCCCAACTTCTAGGCGGTCTTTGACGCTTGTACTAATTTTTTGAAGTGGCCCCTGAGAAGGGCTGCTTGCCTGCTTATGAAAATTTCATGGTGCAGGGCCTGCATTGATTCCAATGCAGCCTTGCACTGGAACCAATGCAGCCCTGCATCATGTATTTTTTTTTATAAGGGGCCAGGATTAAAGGGGAGGTATGACAATCTTACCCCTGAGAGGGAAAGGGTTCTCCACCCCCCCTGCTCTAAAAGGATCTGGTGAACAAAACAAAAATAAATAAATTTCAGGGACTTTTTGAAGGTGATGAGGGAGAAGCCCAGGAGAACATCAGGAGGGAGGGAGGGAGTTCCACACCGAGGGGCCCTCCCCAGCAAAGGTCATGTTCCATCTGCGGTCAGGCTGTTGTTCATTTTACGCCTCCTTGTTGGATGGCTGCTTCCTTCAGGGTGGAAGAAGAGAAATCGAGACTCAGTTCTTCCATCATTCTGAAGCACAACGGCAGCATGAGTCTGACCCACCCGTACCAGGTCACCGTTTCCTGCAGCCTGGAGATCCACAGGTTTCCATTTGATGCACAGATTTGCAACATGAGCATTACCTCCAACATGTACTCAGGTATTTCTCCTAAGGGTCAGCCACATGCGTTGGCTTTTATTACAGCGGGTGTAAAATGGACCGCAGCCTCTGTCTAGAAAAGGTAGATGCCAGATGGTGAGGTGGAGCCTGCTCGGGGTCAGTTCTGCTTGTGGTGCTCCGGCACATCCAGGAGCACTGCTGGCGGAGCATGCTGGTGAAACCCGGGGGGGGCCGGCCTGAGGAGGAGCTGCGGTTGTTCATCTGCTTGGCAGACGGCGGCTGCAACTCTACTCTCAGCCAGAGGTTGCCCTGGACAACACCATGGAGTTGTGGGAGCACGGGGTGATCCGCTTGCGACTCTGTGTTGTGGGGGAGGGGATGCCGTGGGGGTAGACCACGAGCCACGGCAGCCTTAGGGTCAGTTTAAAACAGACCCAGGTGGCTCTCTATGGGTGGCCAGTTCCACGTCCATCTGAAGACACCCAAGAAGACCAAACGTACAGACATTGGCCACTGCTGGAAATGGGCTGCAGCTCAGGGGCCAGATTTTCAGGTGCTTAACACCACCCACAACTGAGCAAGATATTCCCAAAGCTCAAGCTTGCTAATAAACAAGGAAGAAGACCCGGGGGCCTAGTTAGATTAGGCCCTGCACCTCCACCTCTGCAATGTTAGGAGATACATGTCCACCAGGGTCTGACCCCCAGCCGGGCTTAATTTGCGGGGAGGGGAGCTCGCCAGGACTCAGCCCCCAGCAATTAAATTGAAGTGCCCCCCCACTGAGCCCTAGGAAATGTTCCCAGTAGGAGCGTGCACCCCCAAAATGTGAAAGACCAGGAAGTTAAGCTAATATTGGCCATTTCAGAGTTGGAAACGAAACCCAGGGGGGAAAAAAAAACCTGGCTGGTTTATTTGGCTTTCTTAATGGCTTTCCTGCCTCCGCTGGTCATCCTATCGATTAAATTACAAACCCTCGCCCTGTTTCATATTCAGCTGGAGAGAGGCAGCGGAGTCCAGTGGTTGGGTTGCTAGCTGGGGACTAGGGTTCAGTTCCCTGCTCTGACAGGCTCTGGGTCCTGTGGGGACTGTCACTCCATGGCTTCTGAGGATAGATAGATAGATATTTACAAATTCCTAGACTCGCAGAATCACAGAGTCAGAAGGTACCTTTTTAGAGGTCACCTAGTCCAACCCCCCTGCTCAACGCAGGCAATCTGCAGCTACAGCATCTGTCCCAACTACAGCGCTGCCCTTGAGTGGGATGGCGACTTCCTCCCAGTCCCCACAGGAGCCCTTGTTGCCACGGAAGCGGCGCTGGTTCGCCCCAGGTTTGACACACGGTCAGGCTGTATTTGTGTGTCCGAGCATGCAGATCAGCCCACCGGTAAGTAACCGCGCAAATACGGCATTTGCGTGGCTACTGTCGTGCAGCCACACCTCAGCCTCTTGGCATTTCCTTCCTCGCCTCCAAAGTCGCACGCGGACAGCCCCGGCAGATCCAGCCCCTCTGTATAGAGGGATGGGTGGGTGGTGGGTGGGAGGGAACGCCTTCTAACCACCTTATCTTCGCCTTCTTTCTCAAACAGAAGATGAGATTTTGCTCACTTCCAGTCAAACGTCCGCCGAGGTCGTTCAGCTAAGCCGCAATTTCCGCCTGACCAGCGGCGAGTGGAAGCTGACGGACATACAGATTCTACACCGGGAAATTAGGGTGGAGGGGGAGAACTTTTGTAGCGTTGTGTATCAGGTGTGTTTGACTGGCTGAAGGGCACTTTTGTACGGTATCTGGGTTCGCTCCTTGACAGAAACACTGGATTTGCCTCACATTTGCCAAGTCGCTGGCATTTTTTTTACATGAGTCGCACCCGCTTGTGCCAATATAGGCGCACGCAGTGGACATGTGTTGCTGCCTCCCGTGTGGATGCCACGGCGGGCGTGTGCACTTCCACGTAACGCACGTGGATGCTGGGGCTGTGATGAGTTGGGGACAGTAGGGAGTCTCCACTGTCCTGCCAGCAAGTTCCCTGCTGAGCGCATCAGTTGAGTCGCGGGAGCCCAAGAGCAAGGCTGGGGTAGGCTGTTTGGCGGGGATCCCTACGCTGGAGGAAAGCACAGCGCTTGGGAAGTTAAGCCAGACCAAGTTGGACCTCCTGGCCAGCCAAAGCCAGTTCATGTGGTCCCCAGGGTCCACCTCTGCAGTGTCCATCAAACGAAAAATTAATGGGGTGTAGTGTGCCCGACAGTTGATTTGGGACAGGAAGTGGATGCGAACACGCCACCCGTTGCCTTTAGATGTAACGTCGGGCCTGTGTTCAAGCTGAACGCGGTTGTCTTCCATCATCAGGACCAAACGCTTCTCAAACCTTCCATCAGTTCCTGCTCACTTCAGTTTTGCTTTGTTCCGCCCCATCCCAGATTTCCATGAAGAGACGCTCCGTTCTCTACACCCTCAACCTCATTCTCCCGACCTGCCTGCTCTATTTGCTGGATACGGCAATTTATTTTGGCTCCAGCTCCTATGGGGACAAAATCAGCTTCCAGATCTCAATCATCCTGGGGACTTTGATGTTGGGTCTGATTCTGAATGACATCCTGCCAACCGCCTCTGATACGCCGCCAGTTATAGGTACCTGTCTTCAAGTAAGGCCCATCTGATGTTAGAAGAAATTAACATTTGCCAGATCTGGGAAAGAGATGACAGATTAAAGTGGTGGCTCCCCGCAAGTCCCACCCCCCAATAGCCACCACCTTTCCAGGAGGAACGTTTTAAGAGTGCGAAGGGACAGGGTTGGCATTCCATCCCTGCCCACACTGAAAACTTTCTTCTTGGCTGGACCCTTTGCAAGTGTCCTGAGCGCAACTACAAAATGTTCAGAGTGGGTGGGGGCAGAGTGTTGACCCAGCTTCCTCCCTCCCCCACCCACTCTGACCATTTCCTAGCAGTGCTCAGGCGGTGTGCAAAGGGCCTCCCTAGAGTCCCAACTGAGCTCTCTCGCTCAGGTAGCTACACCCCTGGGCCAATTGTCTGAGGGCCACAGGGAATAGTTTAGTGGTTTGCATGGGACCACCAGGCCAAAGCTAAGCGCTTCTGTGCTAGGCAAAACAAGGCCTTCTCATGGGCGTGTGGGATATCGGCAGAAAAGGGGGGTGCGTTGGGATTTGAGCAGGGGCTGTAGGATACTGGTTGGGCAGAACTTATCCCCCTGTCCTGTCTGTGCCCCCACACCTGGCAGCCTTTGGTTGCCCCAGGCAGAGCCAGGTTTACCTCCAAGGTCTATTTGAGGGGTTTAGGGGCAGTAGGATCACACTGAAACCTGCAAAAGGAGCTGCAGCCTCCGCTGGTAAAAGCAACGCATCCTTTCCTGGCGCAGCTCCACGGCCTTCTGAGTGTTGGGGAATCAGGCTGACCCAACAAAGAGAAGGAGCCCTATCAATCAGTGAGAAGGGATCCACTATTATTTATTATTAATTTATAGAGTGCCAGCAGTCTGCCTGGTGCTGTGCAGCTGTGATTCTAGGGATGGGTCCCTGCCCCAAGGGGCTTACAATCTAGAATGGACATGGAAGCAGAGTGCTGATCATGCTCAGCATCTTCATCCCAGTGTGCTCTTTCTTGTTTCGCAGTGATGTTTTTCATAGGTGCGTTCACGCTGATGGTTCTAGGTGTCTTGGAAACCTGCCTGTTAGTGCAGCTGAAGGAGGCCAAGCCCCTGTCTCCTTTGCTGAAGGTTATGAGACTGATAGGCTACAAGAAAACAGAAGCATCTCCCAGGAACCCAACGAAGCAAGGTTGGTGTATCTGAAAGCTCAGTATCCAGGGCTAATATTTCCTCAGTTTGAGAGCCACCAGCTTTGGAAACAAGACACCTTAGAACAGGGGTGTAAACCTTTCCCCTCACGTTGGAAAGTGAATCCAAGCTCCAAGGACCACATACAAGTTGGGAGCAGCAGGGGTGGAGTCAGGAAGAGGAGGGTTCAGATCATGGATCTCCCCCCTCTCCTTGTGTGCATGCCCTCATCTCTGCTTCTTTTAACCTGAGCTCAGTTTTCAGTGGTTGGGGGGTAGGAACTAGAATCAGGGGCCAGGTCCTGGCACTGGAAAAGGATTTAAAAAAAACCAAAATGAAACCAGCTGTGGGGCACACTTGGTCCCTGGGTGTCCCCACCCCTGCCTTAGCCTAACTCTCCAGGATAAGATGCATTTATTTTAACCTTTGAGGGGCGGGGGATTAAACCTAATTAAAGCACCAACTTGCCAAACTTTCCAGTAGTGTTTACTGACAAAAGGGGCAGGGTTTACACCTCTTTGGTTTCTTAAAATGTCAGGAGCTATGTTCATTCAAGACACTCCACTGCCTTTGCCCTAAAGTCTTAGAGGTGGCTCATACCCCGCCCCGAGCTGGTCTCAGGAGGGGCAGGGTATAAATCTAGAAAAATTAAATAAATATATATTTCCCCAACGGCAGGAGATTCACCAGCTGGAGGGGCTGCTGAAGAATTGGAAGTTCAGGCCATTCACTCAGGAAGGAAGGAAGCGACAGAACCATCTGTGCTCATGGATAAAAGAAATGAAGCTGGGACACAGAACGGAAACCAACCAGCACCCCAAGATCTAAGCCAGCTGGAGTGGGAGTCAGTGCTGCTAACGCTGGAGAGGGCAATTTTTACCATTCACACCATTCTATTTCTCTGGTTTGCCATCTTTATTGCTGTAAAATGGAGCGCATAAACGCAAGCGAGTTGCTCTTCTAGAACGCCTTCCCATCCTTTGTGTCAGTTAGGTCTCCTTCCTTATTTTATTTATTTTTTTTTAATTTATATCCCGCCCCTCCTGCCCTCAGGGCAGCCCGGGGCGGCAAACAACATTCAATAAAAACAATACAAAAATGTTAAAACAATTTAGAAATACAATAGGTGGGGAACCCCCCCCACCCCATCCCTACCCCTCACCAAAAGCCTGACGGAACAGCCAGGTCTTACATACACACCAAAACAGCAGGAGAGTGGGAGCCAACCGAGCCTCCTCCGGGAGCGAATTCCACAGCACAGGGGCGGCCACCGAAAAAGATCTAACATTGGTGGCCCCACGCCTCACCCAGGGAAGGGGAACCTCCAAAAAGGCTCCCACGGACGATCTCAGGAGTCGCACGGGCACATGGGGAGTGAGGCGATCCCGCAGATAAGCAGGGCCCAGGCTGTGAAGGGCTTTAAAGGTTAAAACCAGCACCTTGAACCTGGCCCGGTGCTTTATAGGCAGCCAGTGCAGAGCCCGGAGCACCGGTGTCATGTGCTCCCTGCGACCCGCCCCCATAAGGAGACGGGCCGTGGCATTCTGCACCAGCTGCAGCCTCCGGCCCAGCTTCTCGGGCAGCCCCACGTGGAGCGCGTTGCAGTAATCCAGCCTCGAGGTGATGAAGGCATGGATGACAGTGGCGAGGTCGGAGTCTGAGAGATATGGCCGAAGCCCCCGAAATGCACTCCCTGCCACGGCCACGACCTGCGATTCGACTGAGCCGCGAATCGAGCACACCCAGACTCCGCACTTGAGAGGCCACGGGAGGGCGAACGCCCCCTACAAGAGGAGATTCAACCACCCCCAGGTCCCCCAAGCCCTCACCCACCAACATCACCTCCATCTTGTCAGGATTCAATTCAACTGCAGATGGCTCGACCTCATCCAAGCCCCCACAGCTGACAGGCACTGGGAAAACCCTTCCCCTCAAGGAACCATGTTCACTGGGTTTCCCCAGTGAGCATCACTGAGGAAAATGGTGAACATGGGGTCCTGGCTCACCACACATCCCGCTTTGCTTCAGCTCAGGATGTCACATACAGCGGTTGAATTTAAGCGCACGCTCTGCAGGGCCAGGGGTTTATTTGGGCAGATGATGTGTGCGGCCAAGTGAAAAGCACAAATCTTGGAGCTGGGAGCACAAGCTAGCAGGGGAATTTACTGGAGCAGATGGAAGTCAGATTTTTTTTATAGCTTCAGCTTTGTAGGGGATTGAACAACAGGAACCCAGGTCCCACATTCACTGCGTTTTCCAGACCGGCAACAATGGAAAAGAGGCGGGACCATGGGACCTTGACCGTAACTGAAGAGAGGTCAGTCACTTTCACACATGACAAAACTGGGTTCTTATAAGTGCCTGAGATAATAGCCGGTGATATAAATGCTGGGAGTTTTGTAATCTAGGAACACACTAGTCCCCTTTTATGCAGCGAGATCTCAGTCTTGTAAGACACACACACACACACACACACACACACACACACACACCCCGATGCGACTCTTACAAGGCAGCAAGATCTCACTGCTTAAAAGGGGAAATAGCGTATTCACCCATTACAAAACTGGTATTATCTCGGGCACTTAGAATCCGTTTTTGTCATGTGTGAAAGTGGCTAAACTGTGGAGGGGTAAGGTAGATTCACCAGAATAGGCCAACAAAGCCACTTTTAATCCGATTCTACAGAAACATTTGTTCTGTTGGGAGTCGCCAATGGAAGAGCTGGATTAGGGTTGGGGAACATTTTCCCTCCCAAAGGTCACATTGCAAACCAGTCAAGTTCCATTGGCCCGAGGAGATGCTTAAGATGAACTCTTCATGAACATGCTCTCATCTCTCCCTACATTCCCCTCACCCGTGTCTTAGGGGGTTAAGAAATGAGATGACAGTCCTTGGGAGTCCAGGGTCGGTCTGTGTAGCCCCCATGTGCAGGTTAAGCGTGTAGCGCCTCAAACAGGCAGTCCCCTCTGTGCCTTTCTTGTGCGTGCAAGCAACCTGAAACTCACAGGTTTAGCCTGACAAATGCATGGGCAGACATTGCTACACTCCCCCCACTTCCCAATATCCCGCCCCGTCATGACTCTCAGCCCCAAGTGTTTATTTCTCCAACCAACCACAGCGGTTCATAGCTGGTTTTAGACCTGCCAGCCGGAAATAACCTTTTGCTGTGCACAGAACACTGCCTTTAGCGAGCACCTATAGTGACAGTTGAAAAGTAAAAGCTGAAGCCATCAGTCTTTGCGTGAGCAATCAATTGCAGGGTGGTCTCTCGCAGCGATGTACAGGCAGGTGCCAGCACCCAGTTTTATTGGAGTCTCTCCCACCACGGGGCTGGAAACCCTGCTCGGCTCACATAACCCCCCCAGTCAAACATAGGCCTCTTGCAACCCCTCCTCTAGCATTTTCTGTATTACCATATAGTTGGGGCAGAAAACACCCCCACTCACCAGGGCATTCTGCGCTTCCCCAAATGTCATATAAGGCAAGAAGCTCTTCATCAGTCGGTTCTTATTTCTTGTACTTGTGTTTCCAAGAAATTCAGTTCTGCCATCAAGGGACTCCTGGTGGGCCCGTGGGTATCCTCTCGCTGTCAGAGCAGCGAGGAGGGGAAATGGCCAGAAAGGCCCAGCCTGTTAGCTACTTCCTTCCTTCTGGCACTGCAAAAACATCCAGAAAAGTTGTGGTCTCAATCTCAACCCACTCTCAACTCATCTGGGACTCCCACTCGTCTACGTTGCTGAACTTTGAACTGCGGCAAGGTGCCTGCTCTCCATCGTGCATACCTAGAACTCCCATTAGGTGTGCCTGCGCCACCCTGCGAGGGCATAGGCTTCGTCGCCTATGCCCCCCAATGAAGCACCATGACATCAGTGCTCTGTGGAAGGTAGGGCCGCCCGTGACATCGGGTCCAAGTTTGGAAGAGCCTGGCTGCATCACAACTGCGTTCAGGTCAGCCTCAGTGAAGTCAGGCCCAGACTGAATTTTTCCAACTCCAGTAGGACTTCAATTCACTGGTCCTTCACATCAAGCTCCTGGCACCTCGGCCTCCAAACACTAGTTGCCATTGACCGGAATTAGATTACATCCTCCCCCATTACAACTGCCCATTCCCCCTCCCATTTGAGAGCAGTCATTGTCTGTTCTGGAAATCCCTACCACCACAAGATTAAATCTACCAGAAGACAGATTGCAGAGGCCCTGTACATTTTAACTTTATTGAAAAGACTGAAGAGTTGTTGGAGAACGTTTCAAGCCAGACAGATTTACAAATCTGCGATAGGCATGTGTGGCCAGAAGGGATATTTCTTCTTGTCTAGCTTGGTTTCGGGGAAGTACTCGTTGAATTCATCAACTGTCATCTGATCAAAGGGAACCATGGTTTTATACTTCTCGAGCTTCAAGTGGGGGGAAAAAATAAATAAATTAGTGTTACAGCCAGTTGTAAACAAGTGCTAGAATTCACGGGCTAGAAATGCAAACTCACCCTTTCTTCATACTGGATGACCATGGCTTTAGATTCTTTAATATAGGCAGCGGCGCTCTTGTCCTACAAAGACAGCAAATGATCTGGTGAACAAGCCAGTGGTGGATATCGTTTCTTACAGCCAAACCTAGACCTTGTCTCTCTTGATAAGCCTCACATTCATCTTACCTCTTTATTAAAAAGGGACACAACGTCTTGTCTGTTTTAAATAAATAGCTGAAAGCTGTTATGACAACTCCCTGTCCAAATATCTACTTAGCGTTTTTACATTCAGTTTCTGGTTTGGGGGGAGGAGAACAGGGAACAGACTGTTCAATTAAAAAAAAAATAATTCAAATGTGCAAATGAAGAGAATTTTAAAGCAGTAATCTTGGCTGTTATCTGCAATGCTAGAAAGATTTATTTTTTTAAAAAAACCAAACCCCAACAACATCTCAAGCAAATGAGATTTTCAGACGGTGTCCCTGTAGCACTAGGAAGTTTGGGAAGGTCAAGAAGTTTTTCCTCCCCAACAATGAGGATTCCACTCTCTATGATTCCAAATGTTCTCATTTCATTCTGCCATTAAGTGCTTCAAAAAATAGGACACTCGAGAACTTGTTTTGTGCAGCTGAAGTTATAACTTCCTACCAAGCCTGAAGCTTTTAGGTGGGTTTATTCTAGGAGTGAAAGGGGAAAAAAAACAAAACTTGGCCACGACCCTTCTGGTGAGAGCAGGACCCTTCTGGTGAGTGGGTGGAGGTTTTCATAGATGGGAGTAATTTTATTTGTACTGTGACTGTTGGTATTGTTTAAAATTCACTGCACGTTACTGTGATAGTGTTTTCATGTGTTGTAATGCCACCTTGAGTCCCTTGGTAGAAAGGCAGGAGAGAAATTGAACATAGCAACCACTGAGAGGGTGGGATTTTTTGCATGTGCATTCTTGCAAAACGCACCCTCTGAATGGGTAATGCTTAGACAGCAGACCCAGACATCCACCAAACAAGGTGAGGGGGAGACGGACAGTGGGCTGGAAACTGTGGCACAGAGTTAATCCAGTCTGTCCCATGTCACAGCTTCTGCTACCGTTGCTCAGCGGAAGGGGCTACTCCCAAAAGCCCCATGCCCCAGCCTCTTCCCAACAGGAGCCCAGAAGACAAGTCTTCTCCCAAGCTCTGGGTCTATCATCACCACCGCCACAGGAACAGTGGAGGAGAATTAACTTGTAGGGCTTCAATATAACTACTGCAAGGTAAGTGATTTGTAGATCGAGACCTTGGAGTCTAGAAGGACTCCAACTCCATATTAAAAATGAGGGCAGTTGCAGTCAGTCCTGCCCTGCCTGTAAGCTCAGGTTCAGCTTGGGCTACTGGCAAGGTCTTCAGTTAGACCTAAACTTCCTTTGCCTCTAAGTCCATTGCACCAGAAGGTCAAGCAGTCACAACCCAAGCAATCTAAATCCACAAATCAGGCCTCCCCCTCAGTGAAAGAAACTATCTCTCATTCAGAAACTGCCTCTAGATTAGGAATTGGAGAACCTCAGGCCCAGGAGTCGATGGCAGCCCAAATCAAGTTTTTATGTGGATCGAGCCCTTGGCTCCAGTTCCTACCTCCAAGCACTGAAAGACTGAGCTCAGGGTATAACGGAGGGCACGCACGCAAGGAGAGGGGGCAGATGTAAGGGCGCCGATCTGGACCCTCCTTTTCCTGAGCGCATCCCTTAAAGCTCCTCTGCACGCACACCTCCTTCTATGCAGCCCTCAGAGCTCATAGTTGTTTTCAAAGCGGCCCCACCCCAGAGGGAAAGGTTCCCCACCTCCTGCTCTAGGGTCGAAGATTGAAAAGCGCTTCCTAGCACAATTTGGCCCACACAAGCTAACTTCCAAAGGCCAAGCTGGAAACAGCGAGAAGCCTCCCGGCAGGAGAGGATTTGGAACACTTACAGCTTCCTTTTCTAACGCATCGATTTCAGCAGTGTATGTCTCCACCGGCTCAGGAATTTTTAAGGCAGCGTACTGTTAAAAAAAAAAAAAAGAAGAAGAAAAAAAAAGAAGAAAAAGAAAACTTTAAGTACATTATCCCTGATTCTGCTGAAGTTATGTTTGCTGCAAGAACGACTCTTTCCCTAGGAGCCGTATTAACCTCTTTCCATGGAACTCTCAGGTCCCTCCACGCAAACAAGGCTTCTCCAATAGCTACACTAGTTAACAAAACAAAAAGCTAACATCATACGCAGGACAATCCTCCCGCAGCGACCTTAACGGGTGGAGGATTACTCCTAGAGGGTTGCTTTACCCATCTGTAAACAGCTCTAGGGCACTATACCAGAAGTGGGGAAACAAATTCAGCTCACAGCCCCCCTTTCCCAATTCTTGGTTCTGGCCCACAAATACAGCCCCCTACTTCTCTCGGAGTTTGGGGGGAAAAGACAGCAGAGATGAGGGCCCAGACTCAAGAACAGAGGATGAATTGATGGCACGGATCCGTGACTTGGATTCTCCCCAGCACACCCATGAAGCACCCCACTCCCAACTGGCCCGCAGAGCTTGTACTAATTTTCAAAGTGGCTCACAGAGAGGGAAAGGTTCCCCTCCCCTGCACTATACACAGAGAGCAGTCATCCAGTGGAATGCTATTCTGGCCTCCAAGCCATGCTGAGTTAAACAGGACAGCAAGCCATTGGGGATTTGGCCAAGGAGCAGGAATCTCTAAGCCAAGGGTGGGGAACCTCAGGCCCAGGCACCAGATGTAGCCCCCAGCAGGGTTTTCTGTTGCCCCTTTCCACTGTCAGGAACTGGACCCTGGAGTCATTCTCTACCCCCAAGCACTGAAAAACTGAGCTCATGAAATGGAGCAGAGAGGAGGGCATGCACACGAGAGATGGGGACAGATCCACGATCTGGGTCCTCCTTCTCTTGAATAAACCCATTAAGCATCCCCGCCCCCAACCTCGATGTGGCCCTCGGAGCTCGTAGTATTCAATATGACCCCCAGGACAGAAAAGGTTCCCCACCCCTGCTCTAAACTCTAATTCAGGCTTCGACACAGACCGCCCCCCCACCCCACCCCGGTATGCAACTTTGGGCAAATCATTTACTCTTAGACTGAAGCAAGGCAAATGACCAGAGGAATACCCATCTCCCAAAGCTTTTGCTAGTCGTTTCTCTAAATCCTCATCCTCACAGACTTCCTCTTCCTTCCTTTCATTCAGGGGATCCTTCTCCCCTGCAACTAAGCTAAGCACATGCCCCTGCGACTTCTCACCTTTGTGACTGTCTCCCCGTCTCTCGCTAGGTTTCCTTCTCCCTGGTCTTTCCTAGATTGTAACCCTCTTGGGCAGGGATCTGTTGCTAATGACTGATTACTGGCTCTTTATTAATAAATGATAATAATTCAAAACCCCTTCGGGAGCGCTAAGCGTTTCTCTCTTCATGTTCTTTAGCAGAGTGGGATGAGAGATTATTTTAAGTTTCTCCCCAGGGCAATAAATAGGATCGCCACACACCCTGTGTCAGCCTCCTCAGAGGACACCCTGTCCCAAACAGCATTCAAACAATTATTTTAATAGGCTTCCAAGACTTGACATGGCCCGTATCCTAGGCTGGGGAAGGGAACCTTTTCTCCCCTGTGGGCCACTCTGAAAATCAGTCCTCTGGCTCTGCACGCTAGAAACGAGTTTGAGGTGCTCAAGGGGTTGTGCTCAGGATGGAGGGAAGGAAAAGGAGAGTCTTGATCATGAATCTAGGTCAGGGATAGATCCCCCGATTCTTGTGTGTATGTCCTCATCTCTTGCTTCCTTCCCCTGAGCTCAGTTTTGTGCAGAGCCAGTGTGGGATAGTGGGTAACGTGGTGGACTTGGACCAGAGAGACCAGGGTTCAAATCTCACCCTAGCCAACGAACTTGCTGGGTGGCCTTGGGCAAGTCACAACCTCTCAGCCTCAGTTCCCCATCTGTAAAATGGAAAGATGCGCGTGTATCTTTCCCTGCCCATCCTTGATTGTAAGCCCACTGGGCAGGGACCAGTCTCCCCAAAAAATCTATGACCATAAAACACAGCATATGCCTAGTAGCGCTAGAGAAATGATAAGAAGTCACTTCAGTGCTTGAAGGTAGGGACTGGATCCATGCCAAATAAAAACCACCAGCTGTGGGCTGGGTTGCCCTAGGCTATGGGTAAAAAAATAAAGTGTCAGCCCTCCAAAACTGCATGTCTGACTTAAGAGCCTTAAATTGGTGTTAATTCTCACCCTCCTTCTGTGTTCTCATATGGAACGGATACCTTTCAAAAGTTTCCTTCTTTTGGGGGTCTGCAATAGTCTTCAAACTTCCGCACCAGAGTCTCCTAACAGACTTGCTCTTCCTCACTCAGTTGCAAGCTGTTCAACAAATCTATTACTTCAGTTCCAGCAATATTTAAGAAGGCGGCTACCTTCTTTTCCAGCATCCTTTTTTATTTATACTGGCTTTCATGAACAACTCAAATTCCTGCCTCAATCTTTTCCAGCTCCCTGCTGCATTCTTAGCCAGTTCGAGTTGCTTTGGAGTTTGGAGCAGCTCCATTTTAACACTGCTTGTCTGCCTCTCAGACTCCTCTTTTTCTAGATCCGAGTGTTCAAGGAATAGCGCCCAGGAACGCACCAAACCTGCATCAATCTGAAATAAAGCATTCCTGGTACCATGTTGTTTCTCTTAGTCTCTCTCAGAAGTAATCGCAGAAGGATTTAGGTGAAAAAAAAGAATACTTTAACTAACTCAGTTATGACGCAGACAAAGGCTCTGCTTCCTAGCAGCCGTCTTAGGTTTCTCTCACACCACATAATATTTCTTCAGTGTGCAAGGGTACTGGACACACTTATTTCCACCCTCTTAAAGTCACAGTATCCTTACAGGAGGAACTGGTGTCCATGTCTGTTCCCGATACCAAGCCTTCTGTACGCAAGGCCTGTACTCTGCTGCAGAATGAGGCTGCCCAAAGCTCAAAGGCCTGGTATCAGCTGGGCATAGGGAAAACATAGCCATGTGTCTTTCTTCCTAGCCATGCCCCCTAGATGGGCAGCAGGGAACGCAACAGAAATGATGCTGGTTTTCAAAGGGAAATGGAGGGGGCTCAAACCGCCTCCTTCCTTCTCAACATTTCCTTCCCAAGAGTCAAATGATCGATTCTGGAAGCTCATTCTACACATTGCAACGGCCGAACACAATCTATCGCACAGGCTGGAGTAACAGGAAGAACCCTGTGACTTATACACCAAGATATTAATGTTTCAGTAGGGGAGGCCATAGAGCATCCCTCTCAAAACCTCACAGCAAATGCAACTTCCATTATATACGTTTTAACCCCCTACGCCCAAAAAAGAAATCCAAACAAACACCCGGCTGGCCGTATAGAACTGGAAGATCTCCTTCTAGAGTGCTTTACAATCCTTATCAAAGTTCAGTGGTTTTCCAAGAGGGGAGCAGATCTCCCCAAGGGCCAAAGGAAGTATTCTAGGGGGTATAAGAAGGACCTCAGTTGGTAAAACCCTAGCTCCATTCAGACTAAGTTAAGGGTGGATTTACAAAATAATGGGATGTCAAAGGAGAGAGTCCAAGAACAAGGGGGAAGACTATCACAGACAAGTAGAATGGGGTGCACGGTTCAGAAGTTTGAGAACCACTGATCTAGCTCACCCTCAGAACAACCCTGTGAAGTAGGTCCTTATTTATTCCCATTTTACAGATGGGGGAACTGAGGAAGAGAGACGGTGACCTGCCCAAGGCCATGCAGTGAGTTCATGGCTGAGATGGGATTTGAACCCTGGTCTCCCAGGTCCAAGTCCAGCACCTTATCAAGGAAGCTACACTAGCCCTACACATAAGTAGGGCTCCATTTGGATTTTTAAAACAGCAGCAGGAGAGATCTCACCTTCTTCTCAAATTCATCCACAATGCTGGCATTGCCGAGAGTAGACTTGTAATAAGCCCAGTCGATGGTCGGGGGCTTCTCTGGCAGGAAGGCCAACCTGTCCAGACAGAGCACGGCATGTTAGAACTGCCAACCGTCTCACCGAGGCCCCTGTTCTGCAGCAGAGCCCTCTACCGCATCTGTGTCCCATTCCTAACACCCCTTCTCAGGATAGTAACTGTGGCTCCAACCCCCAAGAGTGCTGTGCTAGCACAGACCTAATTCCCTCCATTTGGGCTTGTGCTGGCAGAGCTCTTTAGAGTGAGCACAGGTAGGCTATGGTCCTTAATTGCCAACTAAAATACAGAGCTCAGGATAAGGGAGCACAGATGAGAGCATGCACACAAGGATAGGGGGCAGATCCATGATCTGGGCCCTCCTTGTCTTGAGTACATCCCTTAAACACACCAACACAACACCCCCCAACTTGTATGCGGCCCTCAGAGCTTGTACTAATTATCAAAGTGGCCTCCGGGATGGAAAAGGTCCACACCCTTGATTTATAGCAAAATAAGAAATCACTTACAGTAAAACCTGACTCATCCAGATTTCTAAATTGGAACCTTCTTTATTCCAGACATGATTTACATCCCCTGGACCTTCAAATCTCTCAAAAAACATCTCTCTTCTGTCAGGCTTTCCCTGGCTCCACCCCCCCACCTGCACACTAACAAACCTTCGACTGGCCTTTCACTCAGGGTTCCTATCTGTGACTTCTCAGCTTCATGAATGTCTCCGTCTCTCCTTATGTTCCCCCTTCCCTTGTCCATCCTAGATTGTAAGCCCCTTGGGACAGGGACCTGTCTCGAATGATTGTCCAGTACCAGGGCACATTGCCGGTGTTCTATAAACAACGCACGTCTCCAAAGCACGTGCCTTTGAGTCCCAAACAAAAAGCATGTCTCTCAAGGCGACTGGATATAGGTTTTTAACACCTTTTTGATCTAACTAGATAGAGTTCTGCTTTCTCACGATTCCCATTGACGCTACAGTTACTGAGCTGTTGCAGGAAATCTAATGTAAGAGTAGAGCTTGCCCTATAAAATAACCATCTAAATATCAGATTTGCTTCAGTCTCTTTTCAACAAACCTGGAGCTAGGGAAAGGATGTCTTAAGCCATTATTTTCTTGCAAAACCAAGTCCTGATCCACAGGAGTATCCATGTGTTTGCAGAACTGGGGGGAGCCGGGGCCTAAGGGTTAGTGCTAGTTAGCTAATTCCATCCTCCTCCCTGCCAGAGCCCACCCTTTCCCACTTGGAAATACTCACTTCGCAGAGATGGTATCGCAGCTTGATTTGAAGGCATTAAACATAGCTATTTGATTGGGAGGGACATACTCTGCAAATGTCAGCCAATCGATAGCTTTGACAGCAGCTCTACGGCCTGCCATGTTTGTGTTCTAGGCAAATAGAGGTGAAAAAACAATAAGAAATACAGAAGGCAACGCAAGAGTATTAAAAACTATTTTTTATTCTTCTTCTTTATAGAAGGCAAAATCATCCACATAGACACCTGGTATCTCTTTAAGCTCAATGATGCTGACCTTTCATTCAACATTCCTTCTCCCCTGTAAGAATGGGTGAAAACAGACACGACGCTAACTCCACTTTAACATTTCTTATGCATGTTGCAGGGCTGCGTAAGGGACCAATACAGCCCTGCAACATGCATAAGAAACATTAAAGCCGTGTTAAAGGGGAGTTAGCGTGATGTCTGTCTTCACCCTAGAGTTAAGCACGTGCCCCTACGACTTCTCAACTTCATGAATGTATCCTTGTCTCTCCCTAGGTTCCCCTCTTGTCTTTCTGAGATTGCAAGCCCCTCGGGGCAGGGACCTGTCCCTAACTAGGATTGTACGGCCCCAAATTCATTGTTGGTGCTTTTTAAATAATAAAAGCCCTCCAGTCCACCAAATCCTGAGAGTACCTCTCTTTTATGTACCGTTGCTGCACTTAACCCATCGACTTGCAGCAAGAGAACAACCGTCCCCTGGAATTCAGAGAATAAGATAGATAACGTATCATGCTTTGCATTGCTGTTGACCGGGGAACCTCCAACCTGTGACTTTTTTTTTATTTGCCCCGATATCCAGTCCCTATGCTCAGGTGCCAAAAATAGAAGGAAGCAAAGAAGAGGGCTTGCACTCAAGGACAGGGGATAGTTGGTTCCACTGCACGATCTGGACCCTCCCCTTCTTTCCCTCAGCCTGAGCACACCCCTTCAGCACCTCCGCCCCCAACTCCTAGCCAGCCTAGAGACATTTTACTCATTTTCAAAGTAGCCCAAGGGAAGGAAAAGGTTCCCCACCCACCCCTGCTGTAGCCTTTCCATATGGAGCAGCTCAGGGCACTTTACAGCCAACAATGAAATGCAAAGCAAGAGAAAGCGAGGGTAAAATCCACCAGGACTCAACACACACAGGTAGGGCCGGCCTTGCTACAGAGGGAGTCACCCAGGCATGCAAAATAGCTCCTAGATATCTGGAGTTCAAAAGCAATTTCTGCTTCGAAGACGATTTATCCCACGTGGAGAATCCGGCCGCTAGAGCGCCTCTCCCTAGACTGAGGTTGCAGCGATCCCATTCTGCTGGGATAGAAGGGAGACTCTCCGGCATGCCGCACAATTTGCGGTTTTGTAGCTGCTTGCAAAATAAGATCGACGACGTTGTTGCATTATATTTTTTGACTGTCCGCGCGACGATTTATTGAGGAGCAAATAGGTTACACCTTTACTGGCGGGGAAAGAGCACTGGGATATTAATTGGAAACGGTCATTTATTGGCGAACACAAATCTGGCCATTACCAGGTCTACAGCATATTTTGCATGGCAAGCAGAATTAAGAAAGAAAAAGGCTCAATAAACCAGAATAAGGCAGTCGGAGCCTGGAGATATCCAAGCTGATACGTATTTATTGCTGAGCATTCAGCAAGCTAGGGTATCTTTATGGGATTTTCACTCTTAAAATAGGATTTGGATATGCGCCTCCATTCAGGCCGACATCATGGTTAACATGGGCTTTTTCTTTGCAATCTGGCTGTCCTTGGCCGGCTCCACTAATACGGTCAATATTAAGTTAACGCAGGGGCCAAATGCTGCCGCCATAAACCCCGGGAAGGGTTTATTTAAATTATTTTATTTAATATATTTATATCCCGCCCCTCCTGCAAGCAGCTTAGGCAATATATTGTAAAAGAGGACACTTCCAAGCTAAAGCAGGGGCCAAATGTCGCCGCCATAAACCCCGGGAAGGGTAAGGCAATATAATGCAATGTTGTTATAAACTGTAATTTATTTATTTTTCTTTTCTGCGTTTTAGCCTTGTTTTTGCTTCAAGTCCTGTGTTGACATGCAATTTATTATTGTATTTGTTTACTCTTTTGTTATGGTCTACGGACAAACAAACCAATAAATTACTACTACTACACGGTGACCTGGTTCCTCACTATTTTCTCTACTTTCGGGGACCCAGCAGTTACCCCTATTCTCGTCAGGGCAGGGTGTGGGTCCCTCCTCACTTCCTCCCAGTAGGGTCCCCCAAACACAACCATCTCTAAGACCCCACAGACGGTGCCCCTAAGCCACCCCACAAATTCTAAAGCTAGCCCCCACACACATGCACCTAGGGGAGTAGGCTACATTAGCAGCACTCTAGAGCACAAAGCAAAGGTTTTTCTGGCCAATCATCAACTTCCAACGTGTCGTTATTTTAGCTGGAATTAAGACCTACCGAGTCTAACAACACTTGATCTTTTGACAACATGGTCAATGAGATTTTCCTACTATTGGCTTTCTGTCTCATCCGACACAGGCTGCTTCACCAAGGAAACTACCCCAGGGTACCAGACCCAGATGTACGTTATACGAAAGGCTAACTTTGGAGTCTATGCCAAGGTCACCCCACAATCACGCAAAATGCAGGCACTCTTCTCTGTAGAAAGAGCTGCTGCCTTGAGGGGGTAAACCACAATGTTGGAATCGGGGTAACCTTGAGGTGGTACACATGCCCATCAATCACCAGAGCATCCTGTGAACCAGGTGGTTGAGTCGAGGACTGCCTAGCAGAGGGGTTAAACATGTCAGAGGGAGTCCCTGTTAGTGGGTAGGAGCCTCTGCAGGAAAGTATCCCCCGTGCAGGACTAGCTTTACCACAAGGCAGAACTAAGGCAGCATATTTAAGAAGGGCAACACCACTAGGAGTTGCACTAAGGGAGTGCAACAGCCTACAATGAAAATTCTGAGCTGGCTGTCTTGCACCGAGAGAGTTCAAGCCTTGAGGCAGTGAAGTGGACAAGGGATAGAGAAGCCTGGTGAATTTCACCAAACCTAAATTCTGGCACAGGGAACCTTTCCTGGGTCAAATCCTTCCCACAACAATTTTTTTTAAAATAAATAAATTAGCTTTTATTTTTACATTTCTGAATCAGTCCCTATCCTCAAACCCTGAAAGACTGAGCTTAGGGAAGCGGCGATGAGGGGACGCACTCAAGGACAGAGGATGGATCCATGGCACAGAACCAGGATCCGGACTCTGCCTGAAAAAAAATCCTTTGAAATTCCCATTGAGCTGGACTAGTTTTCAAAAGTGGCCCACAGGTGGAGAAAGGTTCCCCACCAGCGCAGGCTGACCTCTCCGCTTCCCCACCTTACAACTGACAAGCAGAGAACAAGGAACTTCATTTGGAGAAAAGAGAATCCCCTAGGGATGGGGGCCTCCCTGTTTGATCAGCTGTCAAGCAAGGAGCCCAGCCCCCCTGCACTCTCTCCTATCTCCCCTGGGGCTGCCAGATCAAGATCTCAAGAATTATGGGACACACTGGAGCTCAGGGAAATAAAGCAGGTCCATGCTGTTCTGTGGAGCTATGGGGAGGTCATAATGCCTCTATACAAATCAATGGTGCGACCGCACCTCGAATACTGTGTGCAGTTCTGGTCGCCCCATCTCAAAAAAGACATCGCTGAACTAGAAAAGGTACAGAGAAGGGCAATAAAAGGGATCAAGGGCACGAAAGGGCTCCCGTACGAGGAGAGGCTTGGTAGGTTGGGGCTCTTCAGCTTGGAGAAGAGACGACTGAGAGGAGATATGATAGAGGTCTATAAAATCATGAGTGGTGTGGAACTAATAAACAAGGAGCAGTTATTTACCCTCTCAGCTAGTACTAGAACTAGGGGACAC
>QEPC01011341.1:10914890-10958440 GCA_003113815.1 Sphenodon punctatus | reverse complement strand
GGGGGGGGGGGGGAGAGAGAGAATAGCTGTCTCCATGGCAACCAAACGAGCAGAAGGGGGGGAAGAGAGAATAGCTGTCTCCATGGCAACCAAACGGACAGAAGGGGGGGGAATAGCCGTTTCTATGGTGACCATCAATAGCGCCTCTTCCCCACATGGGTCATGGCTCATCCCCCCTATCCAGCCCCCGCCCCAAGTACCAGCATGCTGCCCCACAGCAACAAACAGTAACCTCCATCGCCACCTTCTCCCATGGAGCCTTGTCTCGCAGCAGCCGCCACGTCGAGATCAGGAGCCAGGGCCCCCACCACCTGCCTCCCACCTAGAAATCCCCAGGAGCGCCGGCTCCTGCAGCGGGTAGTAACCCGCACGCCCTTCCACCCGGGGACCCATCTTCACTGCATTTCCCCCATTGCCGCCATGAACACGGGATGTGCCCCTAGGGTGATCGTACCTTCCCTTTAAAAGGGGACGCTTATGAAAAAAATACAGGGTGTATCCCTGCATGTGTCTTTTTTAAAAAATGTTCTCTTTTAAAGGGGGCGTATGGTAACTACCCTAGAATCCTGAGTCTAGCACCTGCGCGGCCACCATCGAGACCTCCACACCCACTTCTTCTCCCCATGGTTGATGTACATGGAAACTCCTGAAACCAGGACCCCCGTATACGTTCTCTCCTCTCTCACACAGAAGCCTCTATTGGTGCCGGCTCTTCTAATGGGTAGCGAGCCCTGCTGTCGCCGTGCCTCTAGGACCGTGGGTCTGCGTTTTTGCAGCAGCCGCACATAGATTTCCGTGCCCACTTCCCTTCCATGGATCATATACAGCCCCCACACACACACACACTTTTAGAAACATTTATTGGTGCCAATGCATGTAGCAAGTAGTGAACCTTGCCGCCACCTTGTCCCTAGGATGCTGGATCTAGCGCCCTCACAGGCCCCATGTATAGATCTCCACGTCTGCTTCCCCCGTGGGTCATACACACGGCACCCCTATTCACAACCCAGCCCACCTAGAAACATCCAGAAGTGCCAGCTTCTGCAGGAGCATGTTGTGTTTGGCACAATATGGCCTTGTTGCTACTGCAGAAGAAACCTCCGCTACCTTATCTGCAGGGATAATAACACTACCACCCCCTTTTCCCAGCATGACCCTAGGACTCCAAGGGTAGTGCCTCAGCCTCCACCTACAACTCTCTAGCCCATGGATTATACACATTTCACCCACACCCCAGAGCCAGGGTTCTGCTACACTGTCTTTGTAGCTTCTCCCACACATAAAAACCTTCAGCAGTACCAGCTCCTGCAGGGGTAGTAAACCATACCACCATCATGCCCCTGGACCTGCAACCCCCAGGGTTAGTTCCCTCACAGCCGCCACATACAGACCTCAATCCCTGCATGCACACATGACAGCCCCATGAAACCCGGGTCTGCCAACCCCACTGTACAGCGTCAGGGCAGTGACTTTTTCAGTATGCAATGCTGTTGTCAATAATAATTTCTATAGTGTTCAAACTTAATAATAATTTCTATAGGCAAAATGCCTTGGAGCCCTTATTTAGTTCATAAGCACCCTACGTGGCAGGTAATTATTCCCTTTTTTTTAGATGTGGGTACCTGAGGCTGAGAGAGAGTGTGACTTGCCCAAGGGTGATTGCCCAATTGTTTGACTTGGAGGGGGTTGGGACTCCTGTTTGGAAGGGGTTTGGCCCCCTCTGGTTAGTCTGGTTCACAGCCTTAAAGGGCTTCTGAATCTCTTGCTGCGCCTGGAACGTTAGCTTGCGTCGGTGGCCAGGAGTGCTTTTCAGCAACTCCCATCTGGCGAGCAGGCTGCATCCCTTTCTTTCTGACTCCGATTCGGCCACCGTCATCCATGCCTTCATCACCTCAAGGCCAGACTCCTGCAACATGCTCTCCGTTGGAACTGGCCAGAAGCTGCAGCTGGCAAAGAATGCGGCTGCCCAGCTCCTTTTGGGGGTGGGTCGCCACAAGCACGTTGCACCTGTGCTTTACAGTCCGCACTGGCTACTTATAACTTTCTGGGCACAACTCAAGATGCTGGTTTTGACCTTTAAAGCCTTAGACAACCTTTGTCCCACAAATCTGAGACACCACCTTTCCCCTTCCATGCTCCATTGGGAACCCTTCTGTCGGCCAGGAGTGCTCTTTTGCGGGTCCCACCTGCTAATTTTGTCCATATAACAACGACCTGCAGAGAGGCGTTCTCGGTTTCTGTCTCTATGTTATGGAACCCTTTCCCCGGAGGTTCCACCAGAGCCTGAGCATTTTCTGGAGGCAGTGCAAAACGTTTCTTTTTGGCAAAGCATTTGGCAGGCAGGATTAGGGGTTGAGGATGGAGGGTTTATTAGAGGTGAGAGTGGATTTTTAATGGGGTTTTTAAATGGAGTTTTATTGTATTTATATGATGTATGTTTTTATTACGTAAGCCCCCCCCTGAGCCTAAGGGGATGAGTAAGGTAGAAATTTGAATAAATAAATTTTTCCCATTCCCAGTACCCCAAAAACTCCTAGCACCGGCCCACTTCCATTTATAATTTGTCCCACTTCAGCTGCCAGAAGGTGGAGGGGGGGCATGCCTCAGCGGTCAGCTAACTTGGGGTGGCGAATGTGTGGGTCTCCTCCCTGCTCTAAGCATCAGCTCAACGTGCTCACGTTCTACAAGTGCCAAGTTCCATTTCTTAGACTTCTTTAAAAAATTAAGTAATTTCTCCACCTTGGCTTTTTAAATGTTTATTGTTTTTGTGGGTTTGCGCTATCGCTCGCTAAAAATATATCCGTGCATCTGATTTACTTTGGTCTGTAGCGTAAAGACATCCTATCCCCGTGCTGTGTCTTGATTTTGTAAATCCCATTTCAGAGCATTTTAGTAAGCTTAGCTAGAGAATGAAAGTCGCCTTCCTTTCAGCTCCTATCAAGGTACTTAGAATGGCTGTCTCACCGTAATATTGGAGCACTAAGAAAGCGAGCGAGCTTTGGAAAATTGTATAATTTTGCCATAAAGTACCTTGTTCCAGTCCCAGCACCCTTCTGTAATGTTTAAAAAGATTTATCATGACCTAGATATAGTGTAGAGATTGCTAAACCTTATTAAATGAACGCGTACGCCATCAAGGGCTGTGCTGTTATTAACTCGGTGTCAACACGAAACTATATTCAAGAAGCCTGTTTGCTTTCGACTGTTAATTGTTGATAATTGTATAATGCTGGGTGTTGCCTTGTGACACTCCTGTGAAAGGCTTTAGGTAAGTGGAAGTTGTGGCATTTAAAGAGCCTCCTTATTGTCCCACTTTCTTAAAAGCATCCGAGTCTGGTGGTGTAGATTGGAAATCGCCATGTTTTCCATGGAAAATGTGAAACATTAATTGTAGCAAGGTCTGGGTTGTCTCTCTTCTAGATCCCTCAGAAGAGTTCTTGTAGGGGGGTGCTTCATAACAAATGGAAAAAAGTCAGATTATATATTTTTTTGTATGTATTATATTATCATGCTGGTTTTGCACAATAATGCATACAAAAAGATTGTGCTGTTTTTGTATAGCAATAATATTTGGCCCTTTTATCAGAGTGCTAATATGTTTTATGCCAGAGATGGGGAACCTCAGGCTCGGGGGCCAAATGCCAGCCCACGGCTAAGTTTTATTTGGTCTATTTGCAGTTCCTAGATCTGGCCCCTGGATCCAGTTCCTACCCCCCAAGCACTGAAAGAATGAACTCAGGAGAAGGGAGCAGAGATGAGGGTCTGCACACAAGGATAGACGATAGATCCACTACAGAGATCCAGGATCCAGATCCTCCTTCCTTCCCCCACCTTTTATGCAGCCCTTGGAGCTTGTACTAAGTTTCCGAGTGGCCCCTGGCAGAAGAAAGGTTCCCCATCCCTTGGTCTGTGCTTTTATTTAAACCTTTTATGAAAAAGCACCTCTCCCCAAAATATCCTGTTTGGAGAGGGTTGATCCAGTTGTAGGTTGCCAAGTTTATAAATGCATTTCAAAGTAATTAAAAAAATATATCCATGGCAGTAAATAATCGAACCAGCAAGACAAGAGCATCTTGTTGAAGCCCTTGACCTCTGTTCTACCGATTGTGTACTGCTGTCTGTTGTTTTTTGTCTAAACTTAGGGTCATTACTGCATAGTCTTACCCAGGGGGGTAATTTAATTAATTTTAAGCACAACTGCTCAGTGGGGTCCCAGTGTGCGAGATGTTGCTGCAAGGGGATGCTGCATTCCTTATGTCTGTAAAGCATTGGTTCCCAACTCATGGCTCACAAGCAAGACATCCTTTTGTGTTGCTCGACAGCTCAGTAAATGAATGCAAAATATTGAGGAGAGAAGCGAGCGTGCACACCTTGGAACAGGGCAGGGAAAAGGTTAAAATGCACCCAGCACCCTCGAGACTCGGCAGAGGGAAATGTGGGAGCTGGGGAAAGTCCTGAACTGCTGCAGGAAAAAAGTGGTGTGTGAAGGCTATCTTGGTTAGGGTTTCTTAAGGAGACCAGGTGCACTAAAATAATACCCAACAAAAAAAATGTTTCATTTCTGCGTTATTTTTATTTGCTACATACTTAACAAACTTCAAACATAACCTCTTTGTATGACTTTTCTTCCAAAATAAAGTCTTGTCTCTATAAATCTTGACCTTTTGAAAGTGGCTCATGACCAGACACGGGTTGGGGACACCACTGCTGTAAAGCATCCTATGTGTTTGCAGCTCTGCAGATCCAGTTCATCAGTTGTGGCTTAAAGAAAGAGGATTGGGGTAAAGATTTAGTCTGCTAAAACAAGGTTTATAGAAAGCATTGAAGGTACCTGTGAAATCTTGGTGGTTGAGCTGAGAGAGGGATCGTTGCAAAGGAACGTTATTCTGAAGATGTAATGAACCCTACGGAGCAAATTGTACTTGGCTATGCACTTTGGAACACAGAGTGTATTTCATCATGGCCTTGTTTTTATGGTCAGTGGTGTGTAGTTCCACTGAGTTCAGCGTAACCCCATACGTATAAGTGGTTGCGGGATTTGGGCCTACATGCGTGCAGTGCCAAGTACAATGGCACCCAATTTCTGTGTGGCATGTGAGCAAAAACCAGGAAAATAAAGAAAACTAAATCCCAGATTCAGAGAGGCCAGTAATTCTGCATTGTGAAGCCTGCCTCTTGGCATTGTATTCAAAGCAATTTAAAATGCAGCCTAACTTAGCAATTACAGTAAGGTTTTGTGCGAGGCATTTAGAGGCTTTCTTTTTTGAGCCAAAAATATCCAGTTCTTTACAGCAAAGAGAGTTTGAAGTTTCATACTGTAGCTTCCACAGATTAATTTCTCAATAACGATCCTTTCTGTGTAATTGCGGAGACTAACCGCTGTCTCTGCTTGACAGGATGAGACGGGGGCGTATCTCATCGACAGGGATCCCACCTATTTTGGTCCCATCCTGAACTACCTCCGGCACGGGAAGCTCATCATAAACAAAGAACTGGCAGAAGAAGGTAAGAGGAAACTACTGCAGAGGGAGGATCTGCGTGCAGATTGGGTGTGAGCCTCACACATTAAAGTCCATAGGAGTCTTGTCATTGGGTAAAACCGAACGTGACAGAAGCCCGCTGTGGTCTGCTTTGCCCCGTGGGCCGCTGTCACACCTGGTTTAGGGCTGCCAGAAGTTGACTCAGGATACCCCAAGTTACCCCAGGTTGTGGTGTTGGCTAGCCCAGTCTCTCGCCTCGGCAACCAGCTGAAGTAACATCCCAGGCTAGGGCCTGCCAGACACCGGGACAAAGCGGGCCACAGCAGGTTCGAATGCGTCTTCTGACCCACCATGACCCAGGCCGGATTGGGGCTGCCGTGACAGCTGTTGTTGGCCATCATTATTATTATTATTATTGTAAACATTTATATAGCGCCAGCGATGTACCTGGCGCTTTACAAAAAAATCAGATAGACACGGTCCCTGCCCGACTGCCCATCGTGGTGGGGGCGGGGCACTGGGAGTGGGGTGGGGACAGGACTGTCCGCCAGCACGTCTGCTACAGCCCCTGCCAAACTGCGCTGCCCAAGCAGCAGGACAGCTCTCCTGACTGCACTCGCATGCGGCCGGTTCACGTTGGTGCCGTGTGCCATCATGTCTGCTTTTACCATTGGCTTTAATGGGTTCAGGATCAGAGCCCTTGTTTGGTGTTGATTCGTGCCCTTGTCAGTCATAGGCTGAAACTAGACTGGGCGTGAAGGTATGCAGCTTGCAACCTTTATTTCACAATAATGCGGTGTTTTCTTTTGGACTGTTACAAAGACACTCCTCAACAACGTGAAGCCAACACGGAGAACCAAAATGTCCAGAATGTCAGGTGTCTCTCCCTAGTTGAAGCCGACACCCTGTCTGCCTATAGCAGCTGACTGGCTGAGCTGTTAGCACTAAACAGCTGATTGGGGGTGACTGGCACCATCAGCTGTTCAGCCCTCAACAGCAACCCATTTCATTCTTATTACAAAACTGATTTTCTGCCAGTTTTTGCATGCTAGTGGAATCCCTGACCCTGCATTTGGTTCCTTTAGGTGTCCTGGAAGAGGCAGAGTTTTACAACATTGCATCTCTGGTGCGACTGGTGAAGGAACGGATACGAGACAATGAAAACAGAACCTCTCAGGTAATGCTCGTTAAAGCTTACATTGAAAACTTGCATGGATCTCGTATGAACCTGTATTGAATCTAATGTAAGGGGGCATGGTAGGCAGACAATGAACTGCTGCAAGACTCCCTCGTTTTTGAGTAGGATTGGGCACTGATCCTGAAGTCACTCCTGATGAAAGTGTTTGTGGTGTTTCCAGGATCAGAGCTGTTGCCGGGGGGTGGGGTAGGGGGCGTTAGTCCTTCATATGCAGGTGACAGTTATCCTTTTTTTAAAAAAGACTCCATCCTCTGGCGTTAAAGTCAATGTCAAAACTCCCATTGACTTTAATGGTGGAGGATTGTCCTATCGAAGTGAGATAAACGATGATTGAATAATAATAACTTTCTTCTCCCATCTTGTGTTCAAACGTCTCTGTGGATTTAAACCACAGACCTCTCTAATCTGGACCGTTTCTCTTTCCCGACACACCTCCTGTTCCCCACTGCTCTCTAAACTTAAGCGTTGCTTACTCTGGCACCCCTCTAACTCGGACAGAAAGCACGTCCCCAAGGTGCCCAGATATGTTGGGGGTTTTTTTGTTCTGTGGATGCTTTTCTGACACTTCCCCCAAGAGAGAAATCTCTTTGGCACAGCATTGCTTTCTTTGGTGCAGACCTCCACTTTATCGATTCGCTGTTATTTTTCACGTGGAGAATAGAATCTAAAAATCTTGGCATTTCTATTATAAAATCCTCCCCACCGTTGCAGGATACGAAATGAAGCCTGCACGGAAGAACGCCTCCTTCCCCTTGATAATGTGGCCCTCGGGATGCTAAGTGGAGCAAGAGAGACTAACACATGAGCCGTATTTCCATTCTAGGAAACCCACACTGTGTCCTCAGCCCAAACCGTTCCTCTGACTCCGACCCCTTGTTTGTATTCTTCCCCCTTTGCTCCAGGGACCCGTGAAGCATGTGTACAGAGTCCTGCAGTGCCAAGAGGAAGAGCTGACACAGATGGTGTCCACGATGTCCGATGGGTGGAAATTTGAACAGGTACCGTTGCACTGAATGAATATTGCGTACCCCAGGGAAGGGTTTCTTCCTGTAAGAATGGCATAGGGCAGGGATGGGCAAAGTTTCCCTCCCCCCCAAAAGCCAGGTATCCACATTTTGATAAGGAGCTGGGTATGTTTAGCCTGGAGAAGGGGAGACATGATCGCTGTCTTCAAATAGATGAAGAGCTGTTCCATAGAAGATGGAGCAGATTTGTTCTCTGTTGCGCCTGAGGACAGGACTAGAACCAACGGCTCAAATGACAAGGAAGCAGATTTCGGCTAAACATTAGGAAGAACTTCCTAACGGTAAGAGCTGTTCGACAGCAGAACAGACACTGCCTAGGGCTCTCCTTTGCTGGAGGTTTTCAAACAGAGACTGGATGGCCGTCTTTCAGGGATGCTGTAGCTGGATTTCCTGCATTGAGCCAGGGGTTTGTACTAGATGACTTCTGAGGATCCCTTCCAACTCTTAAGATTCGATTCTATTCCTAACTCCCCAAGATCCACAGGATGCTTTAAATTGATCATCTGCTTCCACCAATCCCATTGATGGGGCAGTGTCTCTTTTCTCCCCCACCCCTGCATCAAAGCTCCTGTTCCTGGGTGGTCTGTCAGGTTCAGGCAGCAGCAATCCTGGCTCAGAGCACACACTGGCCCTGCTCCCATGACTCCCAGAAGGCTCAGGTGGCAGCAGTGGTTGAAACAGCAGTTTGTCTTCTCTTGCTCCTCGGGGAGCTAGGTGGACCGGTCTCCCCACCCCCTGGCAGTCACTTCTAGCAAGAGCCACGTGGCAGGTTCCGGAGAGCCGTTTGCCACCTGTGGGCAGAGGCTAGGTCCTAGATTAGCTGCCCCTCTTATTACTTGTCTCCTCAGAAGGAAATAGACTTTATACAGTATAACTGTTAGGCGTTTCACAGATCTACAGTAAAAATCAATGCCAGGATATCCAGCATGGAAACCTCGAGGATCATCTGTTCCAACCCGCTGCTCGGATGCAGGGTGACAAAAGCTATGGTGGAAATAACACTCGCATCCTTCCCTCGTGACCTTCATTACACTTGTTAAGAGTAATAGTTTCTCTGCTTCTGGCTCTCAAACCTTTCTTATCCCAAGAGCCTAGCAAACAACACGCCCCACCCTCCCCCGTCAATTAAGTGAAATGAGAAATGGCGTTCGCTGTTTACCTGCATACATTGCTCACTGATGCGTCTCCCTGCACTGGCTTATCTTTCAGAATGCTCTCCCCTCCCACCCCCTTGTTTAACTAAGCTTAGCACGGGCGCCTATAACTCCATGAAGGTGTCCCTGTCTCTCCTCATGTTCCTTTCCCCCTTACTTCTCCTTCCTTGTCCATCTTAGATTGTAAGCCCCTTGGGGCAGGGACCTATCTCTAACCATGGCGGTTCAGCAATATAATATATATATATATATATTTTAAAATGCTTTCCCCTGCAAATGCTGCAGCAGAGCAAGCAAATTGCTTGCTAGGGTTCAGCGGAGATGCATTGTGCATAAATCAGTCATAAATTTGGCACTAGAAAACCAAAGCTCTCTGGAAGCACAAGGATCTGAAGCAGCCAGGCTGACTCCTTGATGACAGTCAAAATATATTGCAGCCATGCTGTCATTCAGGATAGACTTGCTTCCTGGAAAGAAATAATGCTGGCACTGAAGAACTCTGAGGATTAATAGAGTCTAGCCTCCTTTCTCTAAGGCAGGAGTGGGGGGAACCTTTCCCCTCCCATGTTTGAAAGTTAGTACAAGCTCCACAGGATTTGGGGGCAGGGGTGTTTAAGGGATGTGTTCAGGATGGGGGGGGGGCGGAAAAGGGAGGGAAGGATGTAGATCATGGATCCAGCCCCTATCCTTAAGTGCCTGTCCTCCTCTCTGCTCCTTTCCCCTGAGCTCACTGTGTTTTGCTGTGGGACTGGATTCGGGAATTGGGAAAAGGACCAAATCGAAACAGTCTGTGGGCCAGAGACCAAGAGGCTTCCCGCCCCTATCCTCGCTGGTGGTTCATCGCACCCGCCCCGTTTGCAGCGAGTGAAGACCATTGCTGTCTGATAGCCATTTACTGGCTAATGCGTTTGATAGGTCTCTGTCCGTTTTCGAATGGATGCAAGTCCATATTGCAAAAATCCCATGACACTTGGCACAACCTCTCCCCTTGAACAGCATTAACACACCGCAGGTATTGAAGATATCGCTTCTCCGTAGCGGTGGTCCCTGTGTGTCTCACAAGTGGTAGCACGTTGTCTTCGAAAGCAGTGCTGAATCCAAACTGATTTATTTATTCTTTAAAAGGGAAAAAACAAATAGGCAAATGGTTTGAATTTTGCATTTGAAAACTCATTCAAATCTCTATGCCAGGCTAGAGGGGATGTCTCCAGATCGGTAACGGAGGCTCTTCAGAATGACAGTGCTACGGACATCACTAAATTAGGGAGTGGCTGTCATGGTGTTGTGGCAGAGCATAGGATCTAGGACGGGAGAAGAGTCCGTGGCAGCTTAGTTTCAGCGGTTGTGGAAGCCGTAGCTATTTCTGTTCCTGTTGGGGTTTGGATTAAGGGCTTGTGGGTTGGTAACCATCTTAAGCAGGGAGCCTGGTTCGCTGGGTTTTTCCCCTTTGCTGCTAATCTTAAATCGTGTTCGATGTAGTTTTGTGAGTGAATTTTATCATTTAGATTGAGTGACCATGTAGAACCCATGTTGCTCAGTATTCTCTTTGAAGTTCTGCTTTTGATTTGCCGTCTTGTCGGTCAGGTCTCGTCTCTCAACACATTTTCCTCTTCTCTTTCGCGAATTGTAAAATATTGTAGCTTTCAGTGTAGCTTTTCGGTCTGCAAATTTTCCTTGGGCTGAGCCACCACCAGGGGGCTCTGTGTCACTTTATTTATATTTATTTATTTCCAACATTTATATCCCACCTCTCCTGCTAAAGCAGCTTGAGGCGGCTTACAAAAATTAAAATATTTTAAAATATATATAAAAGGGAGGCATTCAAAAGAATAGTAACATCCTCACCGCCCCCTTCACCCACCTCCCTTGCCAAAGGCTTGGCAGAACAGCCGGGTCTTGCACTGTCGCCGAAATGAGGCACTTCTAGTCAGCTGACCAAGGAACCAGATCTCTTTAAACAGAAGTGGCCAGACTCGCCGTACCCACAATCCACTTGACCCAAGCATCCGCTTCAGGTGATCTACCAGGACCCCTCTGGCTGACTTCAGACTGGAAACCCTTCTGCTGGATCCCAGCTCAGGAGTGGCTCGAAGCACTCCTCCTCAGAGCAGGGGTGGAGAAACCGTTTCCTCCCAGGGACCCCTTTGAAAATTAGTACAAGCTCCGAGGGCCACATAGAAATTGGGGGGGGGGGGGTTCGTGGTGTGTTCAACAAGAGGAGGGTCCAGATCATGGATCTGTGCCTGGGATCTGTCCCCTGTCCTTGCGTGCCGGCCCTCATCTCTGCTCCTTTCCCCTGAGCTCAGTTTTTCAGGGCTCGGAGGTAGGAATTGGATCCAGGGGGCCAGATTCAGGGACTAGAAAGAGGCTAAGTAAAACATAGCTGTGGACCACACTTGGCCGCCAGACCTGAAGTTTCCCGCCCCTGCTTTAAGAGAGAACCTTTCCTCCCGCGCTGAAGGAGCTCTCCTAGCCCATCTCCTCCCCCCAGGTGCACTCTTCTCCCTCAAGGCGATCTTTGAGCGGCCGGTCCCACTTGCCACACTGCCCTGTACCAGAGACTAGCTTGTGATTGAACCATATGTAATCATGATCTACTTCTTGGTCTCCCCTGTTGTAAAATCAAAGTCAATGGTTTCTTGTCCTATCGGAACCTCAAAGAGGAGAGGTTGGGTTTGGCCCAGCCAGTTAATCCTCGCTGATAAAGTGACATTGAGGCAGGGCAAAGTCAATTCCTTTCATCCTCTTGGTTATATTTTCTTCCTTTCATCCTCTTGGTTATATTTTCCCCCAGCTAATCAGCATTGGATCTTCCTATAACTATGGAAATGAGGACCAGGCGGAATTCCTCTGTGTCTTCTCAAGAGAGCTGAATAACTCAACCAACGGCATTGTCATAGAAACTAGCGAGAAGGCAAAGGTGAGGAAATCAGGGTGCAGCTTGACCCTTCCTGGCTTCTCCCAGCGGAGGGTGACCAGTCCCTTTTTAATCTTCCTGTGTTCAGAAAACCCCTTTTTTTTGGGGGGGGGATGCTCTAGCGATGCCATGAAGTCTGCGATTTCCTGAGACCGAGCGTTTGTAGTTTTATTTTAGGAGGCTTCAGCAAACTGATCCGGGTCCAAAGCTGCTCAGATTGAGCTACAGGAATGAGGGAAAGGCGTTGAATTTTAAAAGTGACAGCAGCTCACATGTCCTAGTTTTTAAAAGATTTCAGCACAAGAAAGCAGTTTTGTTGAGTGTTTTTACTACGATCGGCTCTTAGGGTTGCATTCACACGAGCATTTTCTCCCACCTTTTCAGTTTCTTCTAGGGATGGGACTATCGGCCAAATACCGGTTACCGGTTTTATCCGATATCGGTTTTATCGGTATCAGTGTATTGGTTTTTTAACATTGCCAATTTTTTGGGATTTTTAACATTGTGGCCATTTTTAAAATGGCCGCAACATTAAAGATCCAAAAAATCGGCAATGTTAAAAAAACAGTATACCGATAGTATCGGTTTTATCAGATTAATCAGATACCGCCAATTATCGGCAGTATCGAATTAATCCAATACCGATAGCCCCATCCCTAGTTTCTTCCAAGAGATTTGTAATTTCGCTTTTTAAATATTCCCACATTATCTCTCCCCACCCCACCCCACCCAAGTTACCCCCTGTTGCCATGGCTACTGCTGGGCATCCCATAATGCAGTGCAGCTCTCTGCACTGACTTCTGGGGTGCTGACGGGCTGGCAGTAGGATTAAGCAGGTCGCCTGTTGTGAGAAATGCATGTGATGGATTTAGAATGACTGGAAAACCTTGCTTTCCAGCTTAATTTTTTGGGAAGATTCATCAGAGCCTGAGCTTTTTCTGGAAGCAATGTAAGACCTTCCTTTTTGGCTGAGAGTTTGGCAGATGGGAATAGGTGGGAGTTGGGGGGATTTTTAATTTTTATATATTATGTATATGGTTCTTACTTTATAAGCCACCTTGAGCTTTAGGGGAAGGGCAGGCTATAAGCTTGAATAAATTGGCAGTAGGAAACCTTTTCCCTCCCGGGGGCCACTTTGAAAATTAACGTAAGCTCTGAAGGCCACATAAGCCGTTTTTACATGGACGCACCCCCACACCCCCGCTCGGTGTTTGGGCGGGGGTGGTGGTGGGTGCATCTGTGTAAACAGTGGGTGGGGGGGATGGGTGTCCGCTTGGTGTTTGTCCATGTGAACACCGAGCGGGATGCTCTTGTGCAGCACCCACCTCCACCCATCACTGACCCATGGAGCCCTCCGGAAAACTGGGAGAGGCCCCGTCGGTGGAGGTGGGTGTGTGTCTGTGTAAAGGGGGGGGGACACCCATCTCCACTCACTGTGCCAAAACACCCATCCGCCCCTGTCCGTGTAAAAAGGACCATAGAAGTTGGGATGCTTAAGGGGTGCACTCAAGGAAAAGAGGGCTGCAATCATGGATTTGTGCCATGGCGAGAACTATCCCCTCTCCATGTGTGCCTGCTCTCCTCTCTCTTCCCTTACCCTGAGCTCAGTTTTCCTGTGGTTGGAAGTAGGAACCGGGTGCAAGGGCCAGATCCAGGAATCGGAAAGGGCAGGCATTTGCCCCTGGATGGAATAAATGAATACAATTACACCTGGTGCAGCTTGTGACTTAACCCTTTTAAAAAAAAATTAAAAATGTAAGCTGAGTGGGGAGAGGGTTTTTCATGTACTAAGTGTATCATGCGAATGCTGTGGGCGACTTATCAAACTATGGAGCTATCCGACCGAAACCCCCTGTCTCTGCAGTCAATAGCCCTGTCTAGAAGGGTCTAGTTCTGAGGGGATTTCAGGGCTTGGGTTCAGGCAGCCTGGCCCTAAACTCCTTGCACTGCGCATGCAATGTGTGAACGCAGTCTTTGCGCTACCTGTGTGCAAAGAATGCAGCCCGTGCCCAAAGCTCACACCTTACGCACAACATCTGCATGCATAAGCAAGGCCTCTAGTCCCATCTCCCACCACCTACTCCTCTGGTCCTGGCTCACTTAAGATCCATACGCGATTCCTCCGCTGTCACATGTGACTCCTGTTTTCTACATAGTGGGGTTGAATGTCTTCACGCATACGATGGGCTCTCTATGGTATTGGCTTTAAAACCCCACGTCTAGCTTTTGAGCCTGAGGAGGGACGTGAGGGACCGGGGCCAGAAACATGGGGAGTGGATTGTGCCACAGAACTAGCAGAAATCAACCAGCCTGAAACGATCAAGGGGTGGTTGTCGGGAGCAGAAGGATTTTCTGCAAGATCTAAATGTTTTATCCCAGACCACAGATCTTCCACTGTGACTCGGAGAAGAAAAAAAAACCCCACTCACGTAAAACAGCTTGTGGCCACTTCTGTTTCCAGTCACACCCAACCTTTATTTTCCTGGTGCTTCTCTTTCCAGATTCTTCAGGAACGAGGATCCCGGATGTGACCCAAGTGTCTGGTTCTCTGAAGCATCCCAGATGTCAAAAAAAAAAAGAAAAAAGGGCAATCTAGCTGGGCAGAGCAATCCCTCCGCAGTTCAACCTTGCTCTTGTACAGTCACCAAGCTAATGCAAATCAAAGCTGAGCCTGGCCTGCCAACGGAATAATTCTGGTCAAAACCAAAGGCTTCCTCTCCCCCCACCCCCTTCCCTAGGAAACAAAGGAAAGAAAAGACAATTCCACCCAGACACCCCCCCCATTTCCCAAATCTTTATTTTCATTGTCTTGGCTGGCGCTGCATTGAATATTTCCCAATTCCCAGTCAGAGCCTTTGTGATGATCGCGCAGGCTGATGGGCCCTCGCCGTCTGCCCAGCCTCTCCTTTTGGCTGGAGTTAGATGCAAGAGGATTTGTATATGAGCTGTGCCATGTCTTCTCTCCGAGTCTACCCAGCAGAAAGCTTGCAGCTGATCTGCGAGACTCCGCCTCCTCCCGCTACCGGCTAGCCCCACGGAAACCTAACCACGGGTTTTAGAGCAACAAAAACAACTTTCCTGTCTTCTTTTTTTTTTTTAAACACCAAAACTTTTTACCTCCTTGCTTTGTATTTGTTACCTGTCTAGGTTCCTGCTTGCCGGGAGAAATAACTAAATATGTCTCAAGGGGATGGTGTATGGGTGGTTGGGGAGAAGACTTGTCCATGTCTAATAGGGGATCTTGGTGAAAGATTCCACTGCCAACGCTACAGTGAGAGCGCTTGGCGTTTTTGCAAAACCATCGTTCTTCACACACCTTTAAAAAATCCCCCCCCGTTGCCCCCTGAATCTGTTGTACTGTCCCAGATGCTCTCCTTGATGGTAACATGGCCGTGCCCTCGTGTTCCTTTTCCACAACTTACCACGGCCGTCTCTTAGCCTGACATGGAGCTACTTAACTGAGCTTACTCATTATCTGCAGGACTCGGGGGCTGCCAAGTTCAGCTTTGCCTGCAGTCGCTGTGATTTGCAAACTGCTTATTCCGGAGTAGGTGGTTTGCAGATCTCAGCCTTGGTCTCTAGCAACATGGATTCCCTTAGGTCTCTTGCCGTCCTGAGGTGGGGGCAGTATTAGTTTTTGTACTGTAGCTATTTGGGTAGTTTGGGTTTTTTTAAATAAAATAAATTGCTAATTTTGTGGGAGGGAGGTTCCCCTATTTCTGCATCTGCCGCCCCCCCCTCTTCATTACTTTCCCATGCTACCCAAAATATTAAGGGGCGTTGCATTTCGGGGTCAGGCGGGAGGGGGTTTGGTGAAAGCTGCCAAACTGTCGTAATGTTTCTTGTCCAAAGTGACGTGTCAACTTTTTGTGACTTTTTTCTTTTCTTTTTTTTTGGAATGCCTTGAATGCACGTGCAAATGTTCGTTTGTGCCTCTCTCTCTCTTTCTTTAATCTTACCAAACTGGACTCGCCGGTCCCTTCAGTGAATCTGTGCCATCCCTTAACCAGTGACACGTCCCTCCTAGTCTTCGGTATATGGAATCTCATAGGAGTTTGCTGCATGTCCCCCCTCCCCCCCCTTCTCACTCTCCACAACCTGATCTTCTTCCTTTGGAGCCCAGAGCTCTGGCATCTGGGCCTCTGAGTCAATCCCCCAAACTGATGTTGAACCAAAGTTTCAGAGAGACTGGAATTTCCTGGCATTGGCAAAGGCGCTAACGGATGCGCCTTCGTTATTCTCAGACTTAGATCCCTTGTTTGGAACGATGCGTTGGGGGCCGGGGGGGGAATGGAATCTTCCTTCTATGGAATGCAATCACTGTGGTCTTATTAACACTTTTGAGGTGTGAGTGGGGAGGCTTCCTATTTTGTCTCTTCCTTGTTAACTTTGAGGGCAGAGTGCAGCCGAGGGCACGGAAGACTTCATCAACAAACAGGCATAGCCAAGGGTTTTGGAGTGACGCCCCCATCATGCTCTCGGTCCTCTTTTAGTCTTTCTGTGCATCTCCTGAGCTTCCCCACGCCACCTGCCAAGACGCCACCTCCAACGAGGCCTTTGCCTCTTTCTCGGGGAGGGCAGGTTGAGTCTGTTTTAATCCAACCTCGGTAACAACCGATGGTGCCAAATGTCTTAGGATGCACATTAGGTCAGGGACAAGCGGTTGAAACTCCAGCGGTTCAATGCCTCACTGGAGATAACTCAGCTTCACCCCACCCTCCCTGTTTCTACCGTGGCGAGATGGTGTCATTGTGATTAGACCGTACACCTTTGCTGGGCCTAACACTGTGATGTGTGTATATCTCTATCAGTATCTTGTAGTCCCATCCCTTGTCCATAGCGTTTGCAGCCAAGAAATATAAATAAGTGCATGTTGCAATTAAGCAACGTAAGAAGCACTAACACGTTAGCATTTGCCCCATCGTCTTTCCTTCCTTGGAGGGGTGACAATTAGGATCTAATTGAGAAGAACGAGGCTGGAGATGCCTGTCAACACAAACCCAACCGACTCTCTACCTGGCCTGTTGGGCACAGAGCAGTGTTAGGTTTGCTCGGAGGGGAGCCCTTCCAGCCAGCGCGTCTTGAGTTAACAAAACCATACCTCGTTGCTTTGATTTTTTTTCCTTTTTCTTTTTTTTTTTGGCCACCGAAAAAGCCAGTCACGGTGAAGCCCACTTGACGAGTGCCTGACATCCGACTAGCTATAAGGAGAATCCTCATCCTCTCCACGCCACCGTCGATGGCGCCATTATATCAAAACAGGAGAACGTGGTTGGGCTGAGACCGGTTCAGCACCGCATCTTGTGTGAGGCACAAAAGCTACAGGACGTTTCTACCTGGTAAATAGAGAACAGGTGATAGACATAAAATCCTGTTCGCTCTGCTCTCCAGCGACACCTGTTAGAGAGGCTTTCATTGGATTAAATTTCTCATCGGTACCCAGTTGCCATTTCCGTTCCTTGTCAAAGGCCGATGGCATAAGCAATTGGATAGAAAACTATTTGCACAATCCTAGTTAGGGGCTGTGTTAATTTTCAGGGGAGATGGTTGGCTCTTCTGGGTTTAAGGGCTTGAGATCCAGCTGTGAATTTTTCCTCTTTATTGACTGGCAGGTCACTTTTCGACCTGTCCATATCTCCAGGACTGGTCTCTGCGTTGTTAGAGACGGAGGGGCTTTTCCATCTACTGCCTTTTATCGCAGTCAAAATAATCTCGGAAGGTGGGGAGTTGGGTGGGAGGGGAATCTGTCACATTCCCTACAGAGGGGCAGTAAATTGTGATGAGCAGGCAGTGGCAGGAAATAAGATGGGGATGTCCACGGGGATTTATATCTTGAGAACGTTCTCTTCAAAAAGCATCAGCCCTGGGAACGGATCTTTTGGGGTTTTTTGTATAATTTCCCAGTGGTCCCATTATGGCAAGGCTGGAGTTAACCTTCTCTTAAAGTGTCTTTGTTTCTGCACATTCTTAATCAATTTTCTCAGGGGTGACTGAGTGGTCTGAGGGGAGGGAGGGTTAAGCCACAGAAAGGGGCTGGGGGGCAGCTCCTCGGACCTCCACAGCTGGGCCGTGGGCTCCTCCCCCCTCAGGTTCTGCCCACAAACCCGGAGGTTTTGTATAGTTTGTCACGTGTCAGTGCCCTTTGCTACTGTTTCTCTTTGTTTATTAAATGTGTTTGAATAATAATTGAGACGCTGTGATTTTTTTTTTTTTTCTTTTCCAATAAAGATTCTGACTTGAGTTGGAAGTTTGAACTAAGATCCCACGAGTTGCTGTTTTGTTTGTGATCAACAAGTTTGTCATGTACAAATTAGTTGGGTTATATATTTTTTTACTATCCGTGGATATCCCATACTCCAGAAGGATTCTTGTCCTCCTTCCTCATATTTGAAATCTAGACCTTAGAACTTAATTTGTGGAACTTGTTGGTCAAGGCCAATAGCCTAGCTGGGTTTAAAAAACGATTGGACAAGTTCTTGGAGGACAGGTCCATTAATGTCCATTAGCCAAGTAAATCAGGGGATGTAACCGCTCTGTCGGAAGCTAGGAGCGAACGTTAGGAAATGGATCACTCCATTTATGACCTGTTGCGTATGTCTTGGAAGCAACCAAGAGTGGCCACTGTCGGCTGGGCTCAGCGGACCATTGATCTGACCCAGTTTGGCATTTATAATGTTATCTTCCCACTGGAAGATGGAATGGTAACACAAGAGACTGAAGGTCAAGCAATTCAGAGGTCAAAATTTTAATCATGACGTTTAGAAACTCTCCTCTTGTTAATGCCAATGTCTAATAAAGTCTCAGCAGAGAGAAGATGTCTTTATTACATGTCCAGGCACCTAGATCAGTCTGCTACCTTCAAGCACTTTGAGTGAGCTCAGGAGAAGACAGCAGGGATGAGGGCATGCAATCCAGGAAGGGGGGTGGATCCATGATCTGCACGCCCCCCATCCTGAACACCACGCTCTTACACTCCTCTCTGGCCCGTGAAGCTTGTACTAACAGACATTTGAAGTGTGCGGGGGGGGAGGCAGAAGTTCCCTGCCCCTCTTTTAGCTACTGCTTGCACTACAACTAGCTTCTGCTTTAAAAATTATTGGAAAAGTTCAGCCAACTCTAGTAGCAAGCTACTAATGTTCCTTTGCAAACCATGATGGCGCTTAGGGCAGCGGGGGAAGCTCAGGCCCAGCAGCCAAATTCAGCCTGAAAGAGGGCTCGTGGGATTCAGCCGCCACTGCCCCTCCTTTCTAGTTCCAAAATCTGGCTGTGAGCTACAGCTCCTACCCCCAAGCGCTGAAAGAAAGAGCTCAGGGTAAAGAGGCCGAGAGGAGGACATGCACGCAAGGACGGGACAGATCCATGATCTGGACCCTCTTCCTGGGCCCCCAACTTCTACATGTAGCTTTCAGAGCTTGTACTAATTTCAAAATGCCCCTGGGAGGGAAAAGGTTCTCCACTCCTAGCTTAGGAGCTTCTTCCCAGGCAGCATTTCAAAGAGTGCTTAGTTTACCGGCCTAGACCCTAATGCTGCCAGCCATTTCCTTCTTGGCCTTCTAAGTGGGACTGCTGCATTAGCAGAGCCTGTTTATGGGAATTGTAGACACAGGCAATACAAGAAGTGGTGACAGATGGGCAAACGGCAGGGCAAAAAAGCCAGAAAGGAAATAGTCAGGCTTTCTTCTGAGACTGGCAGCGACCAGACGTTTTGCAAAAAGCAAATCCTCCAGCTTCAGGAATGAAATGGGATGCCTCTTGGAAAGGAGCTCATATAATTCTCTGCATCTTCTCCCCAGGCTCCTCTGTCTTCCCTGATTAACACTAATGCCCCTGCTCTGGGGCCAGCTTGATTCCAGCTAGCAAAGCTGCTGCTCCTGTTTTTCCTGCACTTTACCAGAGCTGGCCGGCAGTCCGTGCTCATCACCACAAGAGGGGACCATACACAGCATGTTTTCTACCCACAGGTAATTTCTCCCAAATTCAGGCAGTCTGGTGGGTGCCTGATTGGTACCCGAATTCTGACTTTGGGCACCCAATTACCTGAAATGGGGGGCATAACGGTTAGTGATTTGTCTGTTTCACAGACTAATTTTGGTAAGGAAAAAAGCTGGATGGAAAACAGGAAAATCAGTACCGGGCAGTCGGTAAATGAGTCCCTCGGGTACCAATTGGGTCCGAATTACAGGATCCAATCAAGCACCTGGCTATACCTATTTTTGTGGATACTGGTTTCAGCTATAATCGTATGCAGGAGGTGGTGGGGTTGCCTGTTTGCAACCCTAAGGCAATCGAAATGGTTCCAGGTTAAAGACTTGGGCCCTGCGTTCTACCTCCCGATGTCTGAGTGGGCAAAGAGGGAAAACCTTCATCCCCCTTGGCCAACCATTTCCACCCCTCGGTAAATAAACTCTGCCCCTCCCTCCCACGGTTTACACACACCCCTCCCAACATATCAAGGGCACAAAGCGGGACAGAGGCCGCTTCCCTGCTTCTCATTCCACCAAGTTTCCCCGTTGGCCTCCCAAGGGCTTTTCCCGGGAGGCAACCAGGAAGGAAGGGCCTGAGGCTAAAATACTGGTTGTCTTGGCTCTCCCTCCTGAAAGATTATCACCCCCACCCCCTGCAGAAGGGACAGTGGGCTCCAGCATCCAAAGAGGCAACGTCCCTCTTCAATAGGGACTGTTGGAGGCATGCGTCGCTTCCCAATTGGGTTGGTCCAATACAGCCTGCAACTCTCTCTCTTGGATCACTGCGCTTTCTGGAGGCAGCTGCGTGCTGTAAGCTCGCAGTAGACTGGATGCTGCAAATCAAGTGGCTTTGGTGTCACCATCGATGCTACAGGCAGGGTGGAGGCCTAGCTCCAATAGGTGCAGCTGCATTGGGGTCCATGTCCCTGGGGGAGCCCACTAGCATGTACAGTGCATATATATACACATCCTGGAGGGGAGTGCCCCGGCAGGGGGCCTATTCCCACCTAGCTACATCTAACGGGGCAATTATAGCAGCCACGCTGGGTCACAGTAAAGTCTGTCCAGGGAACCCTGTTGCTGCCACTACTACCATTCCTGAGGAGCCCCACCCCTTCTGAGACTTGTAGCGGGGGCCCCCGGGAGTGATGATGTCAGGATTCCTAGGACCCCCCCCTAGCAGTGGTGTCAGGTGCCAGTGGGAGCTCCTTGAACCCTCCTCCGGGCTTACCAGGGCAGGGGCGTAGGCTGTGCTGGGGCAGGGAGGTGTCTGTCCTGGGCCCCGGCACTGGCCACTCCCATCTTTGGGAGGAGGGGATATGGAGGAGGATGAAAAGCTGGCCGAGACTGAACGCCCCATTGCTGTAGACCAGACCAGGTTCCATAGACCAGCTTCAGGCGATTCACCGTGGCCTGGACAACTTGGAGGACCCGCCCCCTTTCCTGGGGCTTTCTTGTGGGCACCGAGAGGCAGGTGCAAGGGGGGGGGGGGGTTTCCTGCCTGGCCTTTCACCCCTTCCAAGCCCTTCGGGGGGGGGGGCATAGTCACATTGGCCACCCCTGCCGCCTTCTGATGTATCCCTGCCTCCTTTCCAAGAATCATGATGCCATGACACTCAAGGGGGTGTGGCCAAGAGGGGTGGGGCGAAGGGAGTTCCCACCCCTCTGTGATGACCACGCCCCTTTTCAGCACAGCAGCATCCTGTCGCGATGCTTCGAAAGGGCTTAGGGTGGAGCACTGTGATGTCATTTTGGAGCCCCACCCCTGCCTAAAAATGAATGGCTCCCGAGAGGCATTGTTGTGTTCCTGTTTTTGCAGCCAGTCCGGTGTCTGCTCTCGATGACACCCCCTCTGAGGGGCTGTCTCCTTCCAACGATGCTACAGAAGGCTGTGAGGAACTGGAATTATGGGCCCAAAGCAGGGAAAGGAAGTCAGGCCTCCAGCCTGGGGCTTACCCACGAAGGCACTGGCAGCATCTCCCCTCACCCCGTCCCCAAGTAGCAGCAACCTCACTCAGAAGGACGTTTTAAGAGGCCAACCAACATTTCTCCCCCACCCACTCTGAAAACTTCCTTCTTGGCAGGGCCCTTTGTGAGTTTCAGAGGGGGCCGGGGCCAAGTGCTCGCCCCACTCTGAAAATGTCCTAGCAGCAATCAAACCGCTTGCAAAGGGATGCCCTCAGATCAAACTCAAATGAGCCCCCTCACTCCACAGTAACGACTTCCCTGCCCTGAGTGATGATGTCATAACCAGACTGGCCAGAGCAGTTGGCGATTGGATTGTGATGTCCTCCAGCTGATTGACACATCCCATGAAAGCCTGTGTCTTGGCAGGGAGTCGCTGAAGGGACAAGTAGTGCTCCAGTCATAACTGGCATCAGAGTAGGGGCAGATCTGTCTGTGGCTGGCAAGAGTTCGGAGAGGGGAGGCGGGATACCTCCTGCAAGTGCTGCTTCAGATGATTATCCTTGGCGAAGGGGAACCACAAGTGACCTTGTCTCCAAACTAATCAGGTGAGTTTGGCTCTTTTTGACAGTCTGATTTTCAGGGATAGGTCAATTCCATGGAACCATTGCACATTCTGAGCGGCCAAGGAAGGACAAGCTCCACCCCCTTAGCCAATAACCTCCTCCCCTCAGCAAACAAACCCTGCCCCTCACGCCCTCGTGCTAAATCCCTGGTTTTGCCACTTGGTGGCAAAAGCAGCCATTTATAGCACAAGTTAAGGAGGAGCCTTCCTGCCCTGATCAGCTGTTTAGCAGGTGGAGAGAGCACACTGCTCTTCCCTCCCTCTCTCCCAGGTCAGCTGCTTAGCAGGCAAGGAGTGCGTGCAGGCTACTCCAGGCCCCCCTCCACCTGATCAGCTGTTTGGTGGGCAGGGAGAGCCCATGCTGATCAGCTGTTTGGTGGGCAGGGAGAGCCCATGCTTAACAGCTGTTTGGTAGGTGGGGAGAGCCCATGCTTTCCACTGCCCCCCCCCCCCGCCCTGAATCAGCTGTTTAGTGGACGAGGAGAGCACACACCTTCCTCTGGGGCCCCCAATCAGCTGTCTAGCAACCACAGCAGGCCCAATCCTGCAGTGTTAAGAGGAGGCTGGGCATCCAGCCCTGTGTGGTGGGCTCCTTGGCCTGACCTGGGTGGCGGCGGGGGCTGCTCATTTGGACTGCCTTTGCCACCGGCCCAAAATGTGGCAGCTGCAGTCACCCTCCCTGGGGCGGGCAGAGGAATCAGGCCCACCTTGTCTTGTGTAGCCTTACCCAGTGTTGCCCCCGACCTGCAGAGGAAGAGGATTGGGGCTGAAAGACCAAGGCAAAGTGTGGGTGCACGGAGCCTAAGGCCGTTTTTACACGGACGGCGCAGCAGCACCGATGGGTGGGTGAGCAGGGAGACAGATACACGGACAGCCCCGCAGGGGGTTGTGGGAAGGAAAGGGGAGGGGCCTGCAAACACCCAACGGCCAAACACCCATCCCGGGAAGCACCCGGCAAACACCTGTGCAAGTACACGGACAGCCGGGACCGGCGGGGAAGCCCCGCTCGGCACAACGACGGCACAACATGGCCGACTGAGGGCAAACGAAGCCGTGCAATGCGACCCCGCCCTCAAGCTGCCAGGACCCGCGCGGACAGGGCAGGAGGGAGATGGGACAGCTGCTACAAAGGAGCCGGCTCCGTACAGCCCCGGCACAGAGCCCAGACAGCCTGGCACCAGCCGCCCCCCCCCCCCCAGCAGAGTGGCACACGGACAGCAGTCAACAGAAGCACACAGGGATGGGCCCACGGCGGGCAAGGGGGGGGGAAGGCACCCACACAGCACAGGCAACCCCGCAACACCCCCCCAGAGGCACCCGCACAAGGGGAGAGGTCAAAGCAAAGCCCAACCCAGACACACCGGGAAGGAACACAAACGCCTTTAATAAAACGGGGAACCAGCAACAGGGGGCAACAGCAACAGGGGGCAACAACAACAGGGCAGTGCAGGGGGATGGGGCAACAGAAGGGGGGAGCAGCGCTGGCAGCAGCAGGCTCAGGACAACCCCCGGTCAATAGGGCCAGCGACCCCGCGCCCGGTGCCAGCGTTCAACCTGTGCGTGGTTCAGGCGGTGCAGCCACTCCAGGACGTGCAGGAGGAGCCCCAACAACTCCCCCTGCTCCCGGGTCTGCTCCGTGATCAGGGCTTGCACTGAATGGGACAGAGGGAGAGGAGACAGCCATCCGAGCCGGCCCCGGGCACCAAGGAACAGAACCCCCCACGGAGGGACACAGGCACAGGGCCCAGCAAACAGGCAGCACACTCACGGATGCCATCGAACAGCCGCCCCGCCGCCCACATGTCCCACGGCGCCTGCTCCAGCTGCTGCACCATCGCGCCCAGGCGCAAGATCGCCAGCAGCAACCGTAGCTGCAGGAGAGACAGGACAGGGCGATGGGGAACACCCGCACCAACGGGCCCTGGGAGGGCCGGGGGCAGCACCAGCACCAGGGGCACACCCCACACGGTGACAGCCACCACCCGGAAGACCACCCGGACCCCTGCACCAAGGGGGATTGGAGGGGCCAAAGCTTGGGCCCAGCACAACCCCTACTCACGCTCAACCGCCCAGTGCCCATGTTGCCACCGCCGATCCATCACCACCACCACATACGGACTGCACCAACAGGGGGCGACAGCAGACAGGAGCGGAGGGGAGGTGCAGGGCCGGGGCTGCCCCAACGGACAGGCGAGCCCAGGGCGACTGCCCACCGCCAATACCACTCCTTGAGCACGCCCAGGCAGAAGCGCCCAGCAGGGAATCCGCCAGGGGAACACACACCACACAACCAGCGCACACCCCACAGGCCCGCAGCCCACCAGTACGCACCAAGCACACCCCCTGCACACAACCACACAGATGGGGGCAGAACGGCCGCCAAGGGGCGGGGACCCCCAGCCGCCAAAGCAGCAAGAGAAGCAAGGCAGGACAGACCACCACAGAACAGCAGTTTATTGGTGCCAGGGGAACAGGATCCCCCAAGTAAAGAGAGGCAGAGCAGGGGGGTGCATGTAGACCCACAGCCGGGCAAGAGGAGCACAACAGGAGGGCACATGTGCGTCCGCGGACAGCGGGTGAGGGCACCAGGGAAGCCCCAGCGGGAAGGAGCCGCGGTCACCCAGAGGGGGCGATGGGGTCCAGTGAACAAAGCGGCAGGTGGCATCGAAGCAGATGGCAGCGCACAGCCCGATTGGCAGCACAGGGGGGGCCAGGCAACGCACCATCCAGAGCACCAGGGTGGCAGAGGCGCTGCTCATGGAAGGTCCGGTGAGCATTCCCAGGGCGGAGTCCCCTGTGCTAGACCCTCCCAGGTGAACTGGCCTTATTGGAGGCCCCGGGAGCACATATGAGCATCCACCAGGAAGTGGGGAAGGAGCTGATCCGCACCGACGACTGCAGCCCGCACAGCTGGAAGGTCCCTCACTGATCGAAGGGTGGCGAGCTCCACAGCAGAAGGGTCCCCGGTCTGGAGTGGGCCACCAACCTTGGGAGACAGCAAGCCCAGGTCTCACAGGAGGGCCCCAACATCTGAGGGCGCGCACGGGATGCCACGGGAATGCAGGAGGCTACCGGTGTACAGGGCAGCAACAGGGGGACCCCTGGACAGCAAGGCGAGGCCGAACCCGGGTCGCGCCGTCAGCAGGCAAGCGACCGTTACCTCCACAGCGGTCCATGGCACGACAACGGCGGGTGCCCCCAAGGAGGTTGGCGCAGGAGGGTGAAGCCGAGCTCGAGGGAACGCCCCCGGCATGCTGGGGCACCGACCTGGTGTCCTATTGTCTGCATGTACCGCAACAGGAGCCGAAAGTCATCCTCCACTGACAGAGGGTCGTCCGCCAACAGCTGAATGTTGGGGCTCAGCCAGAGGGCCCCCAACAGCATGTCCACACAGGGCAACCACCCCTCCCTGACATCCCCGGCTGAGGGCCCCGCATGACGATCAGTCATGGCAGCAGTGGGGCCCGCTCCGGTGAAGCAGCAGGTGGGAGACGGAGGGCTGCAGTGACTGAGATGAGCACGTAACGAAAGGCTACCCTCACCCACAGGCGACGTTGCAGGCCAGAGATAGGCCGGCCCGCTGGGGCTGGGGCTCCGCAACCCACACGCAGGACAGAAGGGATCCAGCACAGGTGACGAGAGATGAGCAAGGCCACGGCCGGGCAGTGCACCAGGCCAAGTAGCCGGGTCAGGCATTGTATCCACACTGCGCACAGCTGCAGCATGCAAAGGCAGAGCATGGCAGGGGAGAATGTAGACCAGGTGCGGAGGCAGCTGTGCCCTGGGGTGCGCGCGGTCCCATCCCCCCCGGCGGGCATGCGGCCGGCGCAATCGCGGGGACGATCAGCCGGGCCAGGCACCCTGTGGCAGCTCCAGCACACCCCCAGTGCAGCACCAATCAGTGCCCTGCCACCACCGGGCTACACAGTACATAAGCGACCCGATGCAGGTGGTCGGGCATGGGGCGTAGAGGCGGTAGCACGGGGTCGAGCAGCAAACAGAGAACGGCAACACCGAGCTGGGTGGACACAGAGGAGCACCTGCGATACAAGGGGAGTGTGGGCCGGGGGCACGGGCCACACAGTGGAGCACGCTGCGGCCAGGTTACTAGCCAGCGGTGGGTGGCCGGGAGTGGGGAGCTGCAGAATCATGCAGCCGGGGGACGAGTACCCACAGCCCGGGGACGTGCTGCTGCGCATCCTAGGTGCAACCCTCCTGCTGCTGCGCATGCTGTTACAGCAGATATCCCTGCTCCGCCTGCCGGGTCGAGGCTCTGTTCTCTTGGGGAAACGGCATCAGAGAGTGGCAAACCTCAGGAGGGCGGCGACTGTGCGATGGGTGAGGTGGGCAGCCATCTGACGCCGTGCCCTGTTGGGCTCAGCGGAGTCCCAGCAAGGCCAGCTTGTCCTGGCCCGATGGTCCCTCAACATGTACGGCCGCCACATGACCCTGCGATGGCACTGGATGCGTTCCCGCACCGACTGGTGGGAGAACACGTTGGCCACCTGGACGGATGAGGAATGGATGGACCACTTCCGGATGACCCGCGCCCTCCTGACCCACTTGAGGGAGCTGTCCAACCCCTGCCTCCAGAGGTGGGAGACCAATATGCGCTTCCTGCTGCCACCAGGGATGCGCGTGGCCATGGCGGTGTGGCAGCTGGCCATCCCGGATTCCTGTAGGAGCATGGGGGAGCAGTTCTGGGTGGGCACCGCCACCGTGAACAGGGCCCGCCATGACGTGTGCAACCTGCTCGTGGAGCTCCTCTTGGAGCGGGTCATCCAGTTCCGTGACCCTGAGGAGGTGATGCGTGGCTTTGAGGAACGGGGGTTCCCTCATTGCATCAGGGCCATTGAAAGCACCCACATCCCCATCATACGATCCCCTAATACAAAGATCGACTACATGAATAGGAAACAGGCCTTCTCCATCAATCTACAGGCCGTAGTGGACCATAGGGGCCTGTTTATAGACATGTACACAGGCCAGTCGGGGTGGAGCCATGACGCGCGTATCCTGCGTGCCTCCCCTTTCTACGCACGCATGTTTGACGGGGAGATCACCCCCAACCTGTACCGTGTGATAGAAGGGGTTCCCATGGCCCCTGTTGTGATTGGGGACCCCGCCTACCCGCTCAGCCCATGGCTCACGCGGGTCTATCCGGTGACGCGCAACCCAGACCACCGCCTGTTCAACGAGTACTTGTCGTCCGCACGCAGCGTGGTGGAGCGGGCCTTCGGGCTCCTGAAGATGCGCTGGCACCTCCTGATGAACAGGAGCCAATTTGACCTGGACCACCCCCCCATCCTTGTCCTGGCAGCGTGCATCCTGCACAGTGTCTGTGAGACAGGAGGCGCTGCCCTGGACAACCCACCACTGGTGGAGGGCGGCAGCCTGGCGCCTGTCCCATAGCTGCTCGATGCACAACCGGGCAGCCAGGATCTCCCGGTCCCTTTCCCCCTCCCCTCTGATGAGCTCCCTTGTGAGTGCGAGCTCCCGGGAGTGCACTGTGGCTAACCGTTGCAATTCCGCCAGCAGCTCCCTGCCGAGATCCTCCCTCCGGCGCCGGTTCCTGGCCCGCATCTCCCGGTTCTGCTCCACGCTGCCGGCAGCTGCCCCCCTTGCGCGAGCGGGCACCTGGTCTGTGAATGAGAGGTTGCACACCACGTTAGTGCTTCCAGCCGGTGTGCCCCGCTGCCTGCTACTACATGACCCGGGGTGCCTGGTGGGGCAGCCCCCATAGTGTGGAAGCTCCCCTCTGCCCTCCCCTGCGGCCCGCCCCTGCCCTGCCCTCTTGTGGCTCCTTGGCTGGTGTGCCCCACCGTGACCGTGCACCTCCACCTTGTGCACCTCCAGGCTGCCTTGTGTTGCAATGGAATGGGGGACCATTAGTGTTTACTGGCACCCAGGCCCCGGCCACAGCCGCTGCGCCTTTGTCCGGGCCTTTCCCGCCGCCCCCGGCCCCGCTGGGCTGATTGTACCTGGATCCTGTTCCTCCGCTTCCTGGGGGCCGTCCTGGGTCTCCGCTTGCTCCGCACGCACCCCCATCCTTGTGGCGGGTAGGCCTGTGGGTGTTGTGGGCGCGCGCGGAGTGTGGTGGTTCGGTGCTCAGATCCCCGGGGCGCCGCCTCCCCCCGTGGGACGGGGCTGTCACCTCCCCGCTCCTGGCGCTACCGTGTGTGCGGGAGGCCACGATGTCCCCGTCCATGCAGAGGAACTTGTCCAGCTCCTCCTGGAACTCTGCTGTGCGCATGGCCCAGCCAGACTCGAGATTGTTGTCCTTGATATGTTTATATCTGGACCTCAAGTCCTTTGTCTGCTGCATGCACTGGGTGCCATCCCTATTGTACCCCTGCCGCTGCACCTCCTGGGCGATGGCTTCATAGACCTGTCTGGGCTTGTAGCTGCGCACCAGGTCGTGCTGGACCCTTTCGGACCCCCACACGCGTATAAAGTCCCTGATATCTTGCCTTGACCAGGTCTCCCCCCTGTGGCTGTGGTAGCCGTGGAGACGGTCGTGTCCTGTTGGGGGTAGTGCATATGGGGTTACTCCAGGTCCTGCTGCCCCCTCTGCGCCCCCATGGGGCCTGCCCTCCCCTCTCCCCCCTGGGGTGCCCTTCAGCTCACCTGACTATCTGGGGGGGTCCTCCTCGGCCGTCATCCCGGTGGTGCGGTGCTCTGTTGTCTGGGAGCTGTCCTGGGGGGATGAGGAAACGGCTTATGCGGCAACTGCCTGCCCTGTGTTCCCTGGGCCTGGGGCGCGGACCTCCCATCCCGGTTGGGGGGGGGGTTCCCCTGCGCTCACCTCGCTATCGCTGCTGCTCCTCTGGCCGTGCCCCTGGGATGTGCTGGGCTGGGGCTTCTCGGTCTGTGGGGGGGGGTCGGTGCGGGCCTTCTGCCCTGTGCCGGGAGACGTGCGCTGTGTTATGGCCTGGCGCGTCCCTCCCCCTTTCCCCCCCCGGCAGGGAACCCCCCCCTCGTGCCTCCTGTCCGGCCCCCCCCGCCCGGGGGGCTGGCCCCCCTTGTACCTCCTGTCCGCCCCCCCCTTTACCGGCGGCCCTGGACCCCCCTCTTGTGCTTTCTGCCTGGAGCACCTCCCCTGCAACTTCCGCTTCCGGTTCATGTAAAACAGCGCCGCGGCTGTTCCGCCGCTCCCGCGTCTGATCCCCGCTGCACGTCTAAAAACGGCCTTCGTGAACAAGGTCGCTTTAGTTACTGGTCGAAGCTCTGTAATCAGAGCAGCCCCGCCCTGGCAACCCAATGCCTGCTTTAAGAACTGGAACATGAGGCCGCTCAGTGTTATCCCTGGCTGTCCCATTTATTGATATCTCTGAATGAATTGGGGCTGTCTTTTTCCTATCTGTGGGGAATGACTGCCGGCCAGCAGAAAAATCTGGTTTCTACCGGGGTAGCAGATATTGCAGTGCAAGCAGATATGACAGAAATTCGAGGCTGGAAAGCGGCTCCGTGGTATTATTATATTAAACAGTCCCATGGCTTTGAGCCCTACTTGGACAGATTAAGTGAGCCAATTCTGCGCAGAAGTCTGGTGAGGTGTTGTTTTCAGTTATATAGCTCTGCAGTTGTTATGGGCCGTTATTTGGGTAAGAGCTATGATTAAACGCATATGTCCCTAATGCACCGAGGGAACTGAGGATCTTCCCCATGTTCTATTCACTTGCCCTCTGTATTAAAACATAAGGCAATCTTTGATAATCCATCTATAGGAAGGGAAGGAATTCCATCCCCATGGCTGTAAAATCAGACTTGTATTGGGTATAACCTCAGAAAATGATATGAGGTCGGTTGCAACTTTTGCCCTGTTAGCCACTAGACAGAGGGAAAGAGAGCTGCATCAAAGCGATTAGCTCTTGTGTAGACGTACCATGGAGGCCTACGCCCCTGTGGCATGCTCTCGTTGGGCCTTTTGGCGTGTTACAACGCCACTGCGAAAATCCCACTCACCCTGTACTATGATTAGGGCTCAGGTTCTGGGTTCTATGGTATCAAATTAATTTGCAACAAATCTTATTATCAGTCTTTTGTATTAATTATGCGAAGCCTTGTGGGTGATTTTGTTGCTGTTTGTTATGTTTGTCTCGGCCAAGGCACAGCTGGCGCCGTAATAAATTTATTATTAGATATAAATAAATGGAGACAAAATAGTTCAAATGATCTCTTTTATTGAACCAACTTCTATTGGTGAAAACGTACAGACTTTGGGGCCATGTAGGGCCCTTCCGCAGGCAGAAAGCTTAGCCAGTCCAGGATATATTCTCACTGACAGAAGTTGATCCAATAAAAGAGATCATTCGAACTGCTTCATTGAAGTAGTTCAAATGATCTCTTTAGGATGTGGTCGTCATGTTGGTCCCAAACCTAAGAGATGGAGATTATTCATCTCCGTCTCTTAGGTTTGGGACCAACATGACGACCACATCCTCTCTCCCAAATAGGGACTGTTGGGAGGTATGCTGGCAAAAGGCAGGGACAGGGTGTAAGGGTTCTGCATGCAAAGTCTTGGAGAGTGCAGGTCATTCCTGGGAAGGCAGGCAGAGGCAGCATAGTCAAATCAGAGCACAGGTCAAACCAGGTGAGCAGATAGCATAGGCATCAGGCAGAGTAAAGGCAAGTTGACACACAGGTCAAACCAGGTGAGCAGATAGCACAGGCATCTATGGAGCAAGGTGAGGGCAACAACAATAGGCTAGGAGACGAGAGGGTATCCAGAGACACGGGATGGAAGGAATGCAGGAGGCTTAGCTGGGGGAGTGAGTTGGTAAGCCAGTACCATCTCAGCGGCTTCAGTTTAGTAAGAGAGCAAGAGAGAGAGGAGGGAGTGGCTGAAACTTCCTGTCCCGCCCCAGAGCACCTGGAGCTGGCTCTGATTGGCTGGGGGTACAGGCTCCACGGCAAGAGAAGCAGGTGCTACTTATGGATCGGCAGTGGCATGGCTGGAGGATCCCTCCTCAGGTGTGGGCGCTACATGTGGACCAGCGCTGGCGTGGTTGGAGGATCCTCCTTCTGACGTGGCAGGTGCTACCTGTGAACTGGCGCTGTCCTTGCAGCCACGGGTGACACAGGGAACCTTGCTTCTCCCAGGGGCCACTTTGAAAATTAGTACAAGCTCCGAGGGCTGCGTAGAAGTTGGGACGGAGGTGTTTAATATTTATTTATTAAATGTATTTATATCCCGTCCCTCTTGCCTAACGGGGACTCGAGGCAGCGAACAAACAATATAGAAAGGGGTGTGCTCAAGAAAAAGAGGGTCCAGATTATAGATCTGTGCCATGGAACTGTTCTTATCTTGAGCTCGGTCTTTCAGTACTAGGGAATAGGAACTGGATCCAGGGGGTAAGATCCAGGAACTGGAAGGAGGTGAAATAAAAACCGGCAGTGAGCTGCGTTGGCTGCCGGGTCTGAGGTTCCCCCTCCCCTGCACTTCGGGCCCGTGCCGCATGATTGCTGATCTCATGCCCCGTCCCTGTTGAATTATATTTCCAATCAGAGAGTTCCTCTTGCGAGCTGAGTCTATTGATTAAATCTGCATCTGCTTAATGTTTCCTAGAGTTTCGCACCCCCTCTGGACCTGAAATCCGAGTCTCAACCCCAAGGCTTTGTTGCCCGATGAACAAACTCAGTTTCTTTCTCCTTGAGGACAGTATCGTGTGCCCAATATGCTTGGAGGTCTTCACAGACCCAGCCACTACCGCCTGTGGGCACAATTTCTGTATGGACTGCTTGCAGGATTATTGGGACCACCAAGCCATGATCGGAGAATCTCCCTACTGTCCCCAATGCCGAGAGCCCTTCAGGTCACGGCCCCAGCTCCGGAAAAACATAAGTTTGGGGGAAATCGCGGTGAGGTTTGCACAGGAGGAGAATTGGAGGACAAAGACGCTTCCCGTAGCGGGTCCAAAAGACGTCCCGTGTGATTTCTGCTCCCCGCAGAAACTGAAGTCGGTTAAATCTTGCCTGCAGTGCGTGGCCTCCTTGTGCAAGGACCACATCCGCTCCCACTACGAAGACAAGGCGTTCAAGAGCCATCAGCTTCTGGAACCCATTAGCAACCTGCAAGCCAAGCTGTGCTCCAAGCACCACAAGCTCCAGGAGCTGTTCTGCAAGACAGACGGCAGGCTCATCTGTTGTAGCTGCGTCCGAGAGGAGCACAAGAACCACGAAGCAATTCCTCTGAAAGAGGAGAAAGCCAGGAAAGTGGTGAGTGTTGGCCTGTTCCCACGACCAGTGGGCCATAGCCCAGGCTGTACAGGGTCCAGTTATGGGGTGGGGTCTCCAGGGTGAAGGCAGGGGGTGGAGTGACAGTCTCTACAGTGGAGGGCCAGGCTTACCTTCCTGGATTCAAGAGACCCCCATCAGGATACGCGCCCCATTGGAAGCCGCTACCGGGCAGGGGAGTGTGGTTGGGGGCCTGGTGGAATTTAACATTTAACTGTGAAAAATAGGTACACTTCATGTCACCTGTCATTTGCATAAATTTGCATAAATTTGCATGTGTTTATGAAAACTTGCCCCAGCCCACTGACCAACTTGTGGGGCTAAGCTGGGGATGGGGAGGAATTGATGTCTGTGTGTGAGAGTCTGTGTACACATAGGCTTGTATGTTGAGGTCTGATGGTTCAAGTTACAAAGTTTGCCTATTCAAATGTCAAAACTCTCAAATTGGGTGCATGAACCTTGGTTCTAAAGTTTTAGTTTGAAAGACACTCAGGGGATCCTAGGTGGAAGCCGTAACAGTCCCCTTCAGCATGTTAAAGAATCATCTCTCACAAACACACTCACACTCGTCCTACCTTTTTTAGTTTTCATCTTGATCCCAGGCACACAACTCCTTCCCACCTAGGTGCTACCTGGTTTAGTTCTTTGATCACCGTGCTTATCCCAAGCATGTTGAAGTGAGAAAAGATGCCCCAGCAATGAAGCAGCCCGGGCTGTTAACCTAGGAGTCACAGCTGTTTCTGGATGGTTTAATAAGTTGCTAATGACCCCCTTTGTCTGCTGAACCTGGTGCAAACCTTACACTGCTGGAAAGGTGGTTGTTACTGTGCTGGACAAAAAGGTACAGTTGGAGGGTATGATATTTGCGCACACACAGAGTGGAAGTTGGAACATGTGCACGCGCACACAGAGAGATCTATGTGCGCACACACAGAGGAGAATACGTGTGCACATGCACGCAGAGGCATATATGTGGACACACACATGTACATGTTCTCTCCAGCACTGGTGGGAGAGGGGAAGTGTGGGTCCGGTAGCCTGGCTATGCAGGGAGAGGTGTGGAGCCCATGACACCAGCAGCAGTGTGGGCCTGGCCGGGGAAGATGCCAGCCTGGCTACACACACAGGGGAGAAGAGCCCAGGGTGGCCTACAAGCCAGGGTGGTCTGGCTTCAGCAGCGGAAGGATCCTGGGTGCATTCATGCGTGGGCCTTGGCATCATCCACGTGCAGTTGCTCTGCCAAGGCTCACCAGATTCCCTGGGATGGCTGCGCTCCCATGGTTTTGGAGCTTGCAGCACCGGAAAAGCGATGCGGGGCTCCGAAACGTGGTGCAGTGCTGGCCGAATCAGGACAGGGAGACCGTATGAATTTGCAGCGATCTAGCCTGACGTTCTAGCGGAGGCTCGTCTGATGCACTGGCTGGAACATGGGGACTAGCCTTTAGAAAGCCCACGTTTCAACCGCTTGGCAATCCACAGGAAGCTAAGATGGGAAATTGCCATGTGCTTTGCTGCAGCCACGGTCTTGCTAGAGCTCACGGACTGGGCAGGATCTGATCTCAGCAGCTCTGTTCTCGAGGTTGGGGGGCCACATCTCTTCCTGCAAGTTCCTTTTCCTCACAAAGAGACGCCCACAACAAACACTGCCAGCTGCTCATGGGTAGCTCAGATCTTAAGGTGTAGTTTACACTGGAGTAACTTAACCTGCAATGGTCTGTTTTACTTTGCAACATTCACACAGACTGGGGGCGGGGGGTGGGGGTAACGGCCTGAAACAAGGCTGCTAACCTGGGTTTGGGACTTACTGTGGATTGAAAGTGGGGTAATTTAGGGTGAAAACAGACATGATGCTAACTCCACTTTAACATTTCTTATGCATGTTGCAGGGCTGTCTTGGTGCCCTATGCAGCCCTGCAACATGCATAAGAAATGGGATTAGCATCATGTCTGTTTTCACCCTTACACATGCATTGAAAGAAGTGAGGTAATTTCCACTCTCCCCACAGGTGAATATGGGAACAGGCATGGCATACCTGTGTGTGTGTGCACGCACATGTATGAGAGGGATGGGGGGGCATCATGTTTTAGCTGTGTAGGTATGTGAGAGGTCATTGTGGCATTGCATTGTGTGCAATAGTGTGTGGGGGGGTGTCGTTATTTATTTTAGTTAGACTTTTTTTTATCCCAATCTTAATCCTCACAACAACCCTGTGAGGTAGGTTAGGCTGGGAGATCTGTGACTGGCCCAAGGTTACCCAGTGAGTTTCTGGCTAAGGTGAGACTGAACCGGGGCCTCCCTCTACCTCCTGGTCTAATTGCTGTGCTCTTAACCACTACACAACACTGGCTCTCATTATGACATAGCACTGATAGACGTAGTGCATGTGTGTGTGTATACTTGCATGAACACGTGTGTTTTTTAATATTTTCTTTAGGAGCCGTTACGGGGCCCCTACGTCTGAAGCTGCCTCTGCAAAGCAGGGAAGTTTGCCATGGTAGCTGGCAAATTTACATGGGGAACCAGATTGATACGCAAAGGCTCTAGCCGTTGCTCCACGCAGGCTCGGTACAAGGATTTTTGCTGCCCTAGGCAGCCCTGCCCCTCTCTCCTCCCATCCAGCTGTGGAACTTACCAGCGCAGCTGCAGCTGGATCGGGGGCAGAAGAGGTGTGGGGAGAGCAGCTGCCTTCCCCATAGGTGCCCCCACCCCCGGTGGCTGGATTGGGGTTGGAGGAGCAGGGCCGCCTAGGGCAGCAAGTTGCCTCTCCCACCTCCGATCCAGCTGCCGCCGCTGCTGCCATCACCGGTATAAGCTCCGTGGCGGGAGAGGGAGAGGCAGGGCAGTGGCTTTATGGTAGTGCTGTCCCTGACGCCAGGGTCACTGGCTCTTGTGACCGAGTCCTTGTGCGTAGTCTAGACCTGACTTGGCTGTCATGCCAATGTCAACCTCAGGGAGTAACGGCAGGTGCCCCAGTTTCAGAGACAAAGCCATCTCTGCAGAAAGCTGCGCCTGAATCCTGCAGCGCTTGATGCAGCAAACTGAACACTCGGTGGTAATTTAATTTAAATGGAGGAGGAGGACGGAGGATTAAATATCAAAATAACAGGGATAAATATCAAATCACAGAGTCAGCCCAGTCTCCCTAGTGTAATTTCTGCTTCATTTCCTGCTTACTATATTGTAGGTTAATTACTAGGGATAGGACTATCGGCAAATTATCGGTTACCGGTTTTATCGGTATCAGATTAATCCGATATCAGATTTATCGGTGACGGCATATCATTTTTTTAACATTGCCGATTTTTTGGATTTTTAACATTGCGGCCATTTTAAAAATGGCTGCAACGTTAAAGATCCGAAAAATCGGCAATGTTAAAAAACCGATATGCCGATACCAATATTATTGGTATTATCGGATTAATCCGATATCGCCCATTATCGGCATTATCGGATTAATCCGATACAGATAGTCCCATCCCTATTAATTACTAAATGCCTTTCTGCCCTATAGCCCACTGGAGCCAAGCAACTCTGGACCCAAAACTCATGGTCCCAGATCCATGAGCACTCAGGGCCGTCTGGCCGGTGCCTGCCTCACAACGGTCTGGTCCACAGCCTTCCAATCCAATTCTATTACACGTTCGTCTTTTCTTAGTGAAATATGAATTTCCAGAATGACGTCACGTAATAGCAGCTCCGGCTCGACACGTTTAACAGCCCCGGTTCACGGGTGATGTGTTTGGAGAACAGGGCTAAGCTACGCCTGCAGAGCTCCCGTACGCTGGCCACACCAGGAGTGATGTGTATGTAATCTGGCCCTCCAGCAAACTGCTGAGAGACAATCCAGCCCATGAGGGCCAGCTTTAGCACAGGGCCACCTGGGGCAACCCCTTCCCCCTGGGCCCCACTTTTTTCTCTACATCCAGGGGTCCCGTGGTGCTCCCCATTTTCACCAAGGGCACAGGATCCCAGGACCAGCCTTAAGATTTACAGGACCCACGGCGAAGATCAAATGTGGGGGGCCCTGGCGGCCCCTCCCCCTTGGGGGCAACCTCTGTGGTGTCCTGAAGGGGGTCCTGTTTTTGGGGCCCCACTGAAAGGGAGTGGTGCCCCCACATCCTGTCCTGGTGAAAACAGAGGCCACTGTGGGGCCCTCAGAAAGAGCGGGGAGCAGCCACCCTGTGGTAAGGAGGCCCTGCAGGGTCCCTACACCCACCCAGCAAGGTCTAGGGCCCCACGGAGGAGCGGGGGTAGAGGAAAGAAGCCATGGAGGCCCTGTATTTTATCTTTGCCCTGGGCCCCGCAAACTCTAAGGTCGGCCGTGCAGTGCAGCCCACGGTGGCCAAGATGTTGGATAGCCATGGGGAGTAGCTAGGTTGGACAGGGCCCTGTTTCAGAAGATGGTATGGGATTCCCCTGCCCTGACCCTGCTCCCAGCAGTAAGGGATGAAGTTTCATCAGGGTGTAAGGGCCTCATGGGCCCTGGGTGCCGCTGGAACCCTATTATACCTACCCCCTGTTCTAGATGGCCCATGTGTGATACATTTCCTTTCCCAGGTGGAGGTCACGAGAGTCCAAGCCAACGTGGAGAACCAGATCATGATGATGGCCTCAGACAGTCAGAAACAACAAGGGAGAGTAACCTACCTCTCGGTAAGGGCCGCGGCCGCTACTCTGAACACATCAAGCTTGGCCTGAGCTTCCAGCCAGACCATCGAAGGGGTGTCCGTAATGTAATTGCAGAACAAGAGATGGCCTCTCCGCTCTGTCAGAGGTAGAGAATGGTTTCTGAGCGTCTCTACCCACCGTAGGCCCGAGCTAGTGTTGGGAGGTGTCCCTTATTCTAAGGGAACATTCCTTATTTCACAGTCCTACAACTCCGTCGAACATCACGGACGTCCCCTAGTCACACAATGGACGTCCCTCGTTCTGAAGATCACACAGCTCCATGGAACATAATGAGCGGCCCTTATTTCAGAATCCCTCAACTCCAGAGTGTTCCTTATTTTTGACATTTTGATCTAGCACTCTAGCCCAAGGTGTGGGACTTCCTGTCTGTAACAGGAAATCAAGGTAGGAAGGAAGAAAGTCAGATGGTTCCTAGGAAGGAAGAGGGGGGGGGGGTCCTCCTTTCTGCTTACTCAGTAAGGACCTTCTCTTTCTCAGGTGGAGCAGTTGGTGGGCAGGGTCGGCCTTACCGCGGGGCAGTTGCCCAGCGCCCCACTCCTGGGGGGGGGCCGCACTTGGAGCCCCTAGCCTGATAGTGGCCGGGAGCTGGAGACCCCGAGTGTGGGGCCCCCCTGATTCTTGGCCAGGGAGTGAGGGAGAGGCGGGGCTTCTGCCTCTCACTCCCTGGGCCGAGTTCGAGACAGGCAGCGGAGGGGGCCAGCGGGAGTGAGGGAGAGGCAGAGGCCCCCACACTCCCAGGCAACGTCCGATGGGGAATGTGGGAGGGGGGAATGTGGGAGAGGCGGGGCCCACACTCCCAGGCAACGTCCGGTGGCGGCGGGCGGCGTGGTGGCAGATTTAATCTGCTGCGTCTGCCCGAGCCTGATGCAGGGAGCCAGCGAGCGGGCCCGACGTGGAGCCCAGGACGGTGACACCACAGCACTTAGCCCCAGAAATGGCTGGACTTAGGCCCTCTGCCCGTCACCAAGCCCAGGCCTGGATAGCGCCCCCCCGACCGAGCCGGGGAGCGCCCCTAGGCCCGCCAGCCACCGGCGGCTTCGTCACCGGCGGGAGAATAGGGCCCCGCATTTCTCCCTCGCCCTGGGCCCCGCCACTTGTAAGGCCGGCCCTGTTGGTGGGTTTCCTTGCCCACTTCATGTGCAGTTTAACAGTCTCTCTGGGAAAGGGCATAGCTATAAACAGGGAAAGGGGGACCACAAGCCTAGGTGACCCATACTCTCTGATGTAGCTTCATCCCCCCTGCTGCCGAAAGAGGGAACCGGGGGGGTGTGTGTGTGTGTGTGCTTCCATCTTCTGTACCAGGGTCCATTCCAACCTAGTTACACCCCTTGTCTCTGGGCCAGAGGCCTCTTCATCCTCTGCTGACCCTGTTTACTGTGTCAATAAAGAAGAGCCAACATGAAGTGAGGGGTGGTCAGGGACGCCATGCCTCTCAACAGTCCTTATTTAGGAGGAACCGTCCCTCTTTCATTGGCCAAAATCCCTCTTTCAGAAGAGAGGGAGGGAAAAGACCGGTATTCAAGCCTCAGGCCCCTCTTTCCTGGTTGCCTCTCAGGAAAGCATTTGAGAGGGCAATGGGGAGATGATGGGATGACAAGAAACTAAGTGGAATGAAGGTCTCTGCCCCTCTTTATGCACTAGAAATGTTGGGCGGTGTCTGTGTGTAAGTACGTGAGAGGGCGGAGCTTATCCACCGAGAAATAGATTATTTACTGGGGCGGAGCCTATTGGCCAAGGGGATGGGGCTTGTCCTTCTTTGTTCAAAATGTTGGGAGGTATGGGACCCCTTTCTGTGTGAGTGCACATCTGGTGTCGAACCAACCCCCTTTCCTAAGTGACCACAATGTGTGTGTCTGTGCGTGACGTGTTTGTGTGTCTCTCTTCTCCCCACCTAGAAAGTGGTGAAAAACGCCAGGGATGAAGTGAATCGGAGCTTTGCAGAGGTCGTAAAGGAGATCAAGCACCTGCAGGCCAAGGTGATGGAGTTTGTGGACCAGGAGGAGAGACTAGCCTTGGTTGAGTTGGGGAACTCCATTCAGCAGAGGCAGGGGTGGCTCACCAACCTCAAGAAGCAGAACCTCTGGCTGGCGAACCTCCTTAGAGAACCAAGCGAACAGCAATTCCTGCAGGTAGAGTCCACTTCTCCATCCTGTGACTTGGGCACAGTCATCAGGATCTACCTGCAAATTCTGCAAAAAAAAATGTATATAAATTCCGCAATTACAAAATTCCAATTGTAAGGGGCAAAGGATGAGGGGCATCTGGGGTTTGGGCAGACATGGGGTTGGGGCACAGGGTCAGGATCAGAGGGGGGAGGCTTGGATCAAAGAGGCAGAAGCAAGGGGAAAAGGCTGAGGGCAAGGGCTGGGGGGGAGAGGCAGGTAGGGTGCAGAGTACAAGCCGGAGGAGCAAAAGAGTGAGTGTTGTTTGTCGCCGTGTAGTCATGTCAACAGCCAAGCTTATATCCTAGCTGTCAACCAAGGGTTCAAGAACCAGGTCCTGACCAGATTTTGCAAACAGAAACTCCAGATTCTGTGTGGAGAATTAATGATCCAAATTAATCAAGTCCTGCCAATGTTGACTGTCAAGAATAATAATGTAATCATTTTATTTCTACAGTGTGTGGCAGATATTACAATATTCTGCACAACCCACACTTATGTCTGTGTCAGGAGGGTGGAGTTAAGAATCTTCCCCATTACCTTTTTGATTGTCCATTCGATAAAGAGATTAGAAGAAAATGGAATTTTTCCCCCTCTAGGCAAACAAACAATCGTCTCATCTGCCCATATTAGAGAGACTGTTGTTTTAACTGGGAAGCAAACAACATCAAACCATTCACGCGGTAGCTCGGTTTGCTTTTTTATCAAACAAAATTAAGCTGCTTTCACATGAGATATAGTGTCTCCCACAATTGTCTTGTGCCCGCAATCTTAAAATTACGTGGTTTCTTTTCTGAGGACCCTTCTCATGACGCATGTCTTCTGCGATTTGTTTCCTTTGCGCATTTGACATTGACGTTGCTAATCGCAGGATCTACTAGTCTCACGACCGCACATTTTGCTCAGTTTTCATCCTCTCCCTTTTGCCCCGTGCCTGCTGCCCGACTGACCTCAGAGTGGGGTTGAAATCCACAAGCTGACAGCAGATTAAAAAGGCGGCAGAGCTGGATGAAATTAACAAGCCAGCAGCAGTGCAAGGTGAAATTAACAAGCCGGCTAAAATTAACTGGGGTTCAAAGGAGCTAGAAGGATGCTGTTTGAAAGACTGACGGATATCACGTGGCAGGAGACAGGATCCAAAATTGGTGTTAGTAGGGCTTTGGGCTTTTATCCCTTGACCGTTAATGATCATCGTTCCCCCATGTTTTATTTGGAGGGTAGTCTTCCTAGCAGGGCTAAAAGACTATTTTTTCTGGCTAAATTAAACTCATTCCTTTCCGCTTTGATGGAGGGAAGATATAGAGGTATTCCACTTGTGAACTTTTCTACCAGTGTACTTTGAGACAGACTGATTCTTTGGACCACATTTTATTGCTATGTCCCCAGTTAACTGTGATAAGGGGGAAATATATAGCCCCCCCCTGATTGCTTCCTATCCTGGCCGCCCTTCTGAGTTTTATGTTAGTTTCCTCCTGGGCGATCACTCCCCCAAACTTACCGAGAAAGTGGGTTTGTTTTTGACTAAAGCCGAAAATCTTAGACAAATACTGGCCAGGGATGTTGGCAAATTGGGTATGATGATGGTGTGATATCCCTGTGTAAGCGATTTGAATGCATTGTGTATTTTACTTTAATGTAAGTTTCGGTATCCGATTCCCTATCAGGGACATACGTTTGTGTGTGTTTGTATGTTTTGCCATGGCCTATTTGGCTATGCAATAAAGAATTATTATTATTATTATTTTTAAAATTAACTAGCCGGGAATGAACCATGACTCTTTCCTGCTGAATTGCTAGTCTGGTTTCCACCCCTGCTGTCCTGTGATTGTAATACCAACAGGTATTCCCACCTTCCCCAGTTTAGCACAGTCATAACACCTGTCAATGTAAGAGTAGGATTTCAGAGCCTGGTAATGTGCGAGCACGCAAGGCATAACTCGTGGGATAACGGAGGAATAGTGACTCACACGTGCAGTTCCCTTGCGGGAGCAAATTACAATCCTGCAATTAGCATCTCATGTGAAAGCAGCCCCCTTGGGTTTTAATTTCTATTTGAGGATATTTTCTTCTCTGTCTTAAAATGATTCATTTTAACTTATGTGAATTGTTAAAGGATTTTAACTCTTATTTGTCATGTTTCTTTGCAATTGATTTTAAGCTCTTGTAATTTGTGATGGTGGAAAGCTAACAGGTAAAACTTACCTGTTTATATAGCAGCCCCTCCCCCCCCTCCCCAGTGGGATGGCACTCGGGGTGGGGGGACGCATCACAAACTTCTACATACAACACAATAAAACAACCTGAAATGAATCCAGTTAAAAACAGTTGAAAATGGGAAGGGGAAAAGAAGAGGAAAATGACATTCAGGGGCACCAGCAGTGGATCCTTTAAAAGCATCTGGAGAATAAAGAAGTGAGTCTTCAGGTGCTTTTTGAAGGTGAGAACAGAGGCAGGCACGCAGCTATCATAGCTGCACCAGGGCCAAGGAGCCTGGGGGGCCCAGGTGCATGTAGAGTACATATGCACACTGGAGTGGGTCCTCCACCCCCCACATTCCCCTCCCTCTTCCCTTTGTTTCCATCCATTGAGGGTGTCACCATTCAACCTGTCCTTCAGGCCTGGAGCCTGGAACTCATCTTCGACTTTCCCCCTCTCCTTCACGTCTCCGATCCAGGCTGTTGCCAAGCCCTGTTGCTTCGCTCTGCAGAGTATTGCAAAAATTTGACCTTGCCTTACCGCTGGCACTGCCAAACCCCTAGTCTGTGCGCTAGTCCTCTCTCGCCTTGACTATTGCAACTTCCTCCTTGCTGGTCTCCCCTCCTCTGATCTTGCCCCCCTCACGTCTGTTCAACGCTCGGCTGCCAAAGTCATCCATCTTGCCCGTCGCTTTGACTACATTCAGTCCCTCCTCTCCGCCCTACACTGGCTTCCTCTGCCTGAATGTATTCAGCACAAAGTCCTTCACCTTCAAGGCTCTTCATGACTTTGCTCCCCGCTGTCTGTCCCACCACATTCCTGATCGGGAGCTTTGCTCCTCCTCTGCTCCCACCTTTGCCGACTCGTAACTCCATTGCTGCTCAAAACATATTCACCCCTTCTCCCTTGCCCACCCTGCCCATGCCTCCTGGAATGCCCTTCCTGGATACATTCGCTCTGCTCCCTCCTTCCCAACCTTCACATCCGGCCTAAAAACCTACCTCTTCCATTAGGCTTTCCCTCAGTCATCATGAGGAAGAAATTGCCTCCTCTTCCCTCCCTCCCTCAGAATCCTTCTCTTCCTAGGTGACGGATAACTGTCGATAGTGTGGGGGAGGGCACAGGAGTGAGGACTGGGCAGGGCTTCAAAAAATCTTGGGGGACAGATGTGCCCCATCCCCCTGCATAAGTCGCCTATGCTTCTCTTCGCTGTAACTAAGTTAAGCACGTGCATGTGCAACTTCTCAACTTCATGAATGTATCCTTGTCTCTCCCGATGTTCACCTCGCCCTTGTCTCTCCTCCCTTGTCTTTCTTAGATTGTAAGCCCCTTGGGGGCAGGGACCTGCCTCTAACCATTGCTTGTACAGCACTGGATACATTGCTGCGCTATATAAATAACCCTAACAAGGATCAGATGAAAGAGGTTAACTTCTTTCCAAACTATAACCTCCTCCTAAGCTATATAGGCAATAGAGTTTCTAAAGCCAGAGTTTATTCCAGAAGTTATAAATTTTAATTTAAGTTTCTGATTTATGTTTATTCATATCTGTTTTATGGTTGTATTTGGTATCTTGCATTATTATTTTGTATATTTCATACTTTGCTCTATTTGGCTATGGCGAAAGCTGATGCTGTCATAAATTATATATGATATAATAATATATAATAATAAATTATATATTAATAATTATTATTAATGAATAATTAATTAATTAATAATTAATTAATAATCTTCTGCACCACGACCCATTCCTACCCAGAGGGAGGAACTGAGATGAATATCTGAAGAGAACAGAGGGGTCTGCCACAGCAAAGAGATCATATCTAGGGTTTTGTAAGCACCTAGCACAGAATATCAATTTGTAAATGCTTCGGCAAACCTGCAAGAGAGTGTGTCTGATAAATTAGCTTGCTAAAGCCTCCAGTATCTAGGAGAAAGGGATTCTCCCCTGGCTGTTCAAAAGTGACACAGAGGTTATTATTATTATTATTAACA
>QEPC01011341.1:10858132-10905930 GCA_003113815.1 Sphenodon punctatus | reverse complement strand
CCTAAAATGGGACTTTGGTGAGAGGATACAACTCAAAGAAGAAACGTTACAGGTAGGAAACTACTACCCTTACCCTCTCTCCAAATACTAGAGCTACAGGGCGCCCTATGAAATTAACTGGCAGTGATTCAAAAACAAAGTCCTGCTAGGACTTGGTGAGTAAGGGGGGCTTGTCCCCCCTCCCCCTGCGACTCTCTCAGTATCTCCCCTCCCCTGGCGGTTCCCTACTAACACCCACAAAATTTGGGAGAACGTTCCCAACGTTCCCAATTTGGGAGAACGTTGCCAACGTTCCCAATTTGGGAGAACGTTGGGTCACCACTACGTGTGACCCAAACATCCTCTCAGTGGTGTGGGGGAGAGATTCAGCAATGAGAGGGACTAAGATACAGCTTGAATGTTATTGGAAGGGATGCGGGCTGCCTGAGAGCTGCATTTAGTTTGAGCCTGTGAGAAGAGAGAACACTTTAATCGTCTGCCAAGTTTGGACTTAAGACATTAAATGGAAATCCTCCAAGGCTCCCACGTCACAGAAATGGCCTTGCGACGTCGCATCCGGATGCCGGCAAAGGCCTTCTGCACCGAAGCAGAACTCAGGTTAAGAATTCACCCAAAATGCTGGACACGTCCTGGGACTTTGTACCCTGCAGCGAAGCATTCTGGGACAATCATGATGGAACACAAATGGCTCGACAGTTCTGGGGGTAGCTCCGGGGTTATTTCTACCCCACAGCTTCCCCGAAGGGAGCATTTCTTATGAACACGTGACTCCCCCTCAGATTAAAGTTTCCTTGAAGTGCATATATATACCATCCAACTCTCCAAGGGTGGATAGCAGGATTACCCTTCACGTTAATCTTCAACGTCGCTGAGGTTATTTTACAACAGCCATTTTCTTTGATGATGGATATAGCCATAGCTTGTTTTGACCTCTGTTATAATAGCCTACGACTCCCTATTCCAATAACCAGACGGCATGTCTTCACAAGTTACCTCTGGATGGTTCCAGCAGGTTCCTTGGAAATATGTTACGGCATAGTAAAGTTCACATGACGACGTCTGGCAATCCAGGGTTAATTAGTCCTCTCAATGGTCAGGTGCAGTCCCATAAGCTGTACACACACACCGTGACTTCCAGTGCAAACTGAGGTATTTTACTGTGGCATAATTGGTTTTTACACCTCAGTTCTCCTTGGCAGCAGTATGTGCACATTGTATTAAAATGTTGGGGTCAATTGCAGGGCACAGGGCAACCCTTCTGAGGTAAGGCGGCGTAGCCTACTGGCTAAGGTGTTGGGCTTGCACCTGGGAGACCAGGGTTTCAAATCGCATTTTAGCCATGCTAAAATGGGGGTAAGTCGCTCTCTCTCTGCCTCGGTTCCCCGTCTGTCAAATGGGAATAATAACGACCTACCTCACAGGGTTGTTATGAGGGGGAGCGAGATAAGGATTGTAAAGCACTTTGAACCCTGAAAGGGCTAAACAAACGTATCATTAATAACTGCATATGTGGCCCACCACCAAAAAAAGTTTCATTAAGCAGTTTTCAACAAGTGGAATAATGTATTCATTTATTTAAATGTATATGCCGCCCTTCCCAAAACGCTCAGGGCAGCTCACAACAATAAAAATATTCACACACATACAAAAATACACCCCCCCCCCAAAAAAGAAACCCCTAACCCAGTCTGGGCCATGTTTGCCGTGGCTTCCTGAGCCAGGACGAGCCACCACTGCATGGCCATCGGTCCGTCACTTCTGTTTTCACCCTGTGGGGCTGAAACCCCTGTAGACCCTCTGGGTTCCTTCTGCAAGAACCATCTCATTTCAGATCCCTTTAGACTCTTCATTCAAGAATGGAATGGAACTGCCATGTATGTGGGGAGGAGGGGGAGACCCATAGCAGAGCTGCATCCCCCATGTCCAGACCCACTAACCCCTTGGTAGACCTCCCCCACAGAGGAGGAGCCTTTGAAATCTCCAGTCTCTCCCTGTCAGAGCCAGGTTCTCAAATTCAAAATTTATTAAAAGTCAGCTCACGCCATGTACTGGAACAAACAATCAACATACAACACATTAATTAATAAATAACATAACGACATAGAATAAAGTTGTCATTTCCCACCTGAGATATAATCACGCCTCAAGTCTTCGGCTTTTAATGCAAAAACGGCTAATCTCAAAATAAAGGACTCTTCTTCCTGTTGTAAAATCCACAGTGTTCTCTCCCATTTTGAAAGTAACCCAATATAAAGGGGCAAGGGAAACCAATACCAAGACCTCATTTCCTGGTAAATCGGACATTCTAACAAGAAATTCACCGTGTCTTCAACAACTGCACTACAGCAGGGGCAAAATCTCAATTCCTTGGGTTTCCTTGTCCTACGCCCATCCAAGAGCCGGTTTTCACCACCCAAGCAATACAAAACCCCACTTCCCTTCATTTCCAAGTCTTTTCAGTATTGAATTACACACTTGCTCCGGTTTGTTACATTCCAAAAGGGAACCAGAGAACTGAGTAGCCTAGCCAGCTTCCAAAGGTTTCTGGAAACAATAATACCCATCTCTCCAGGCCGTGCTGGGAGAGAACCTTCCCTTCTCACGCAACACCACTGGCTCATTCCCGCCACACCCAGCGGCAAAGGGCAAGGCTCATCATGCTAAGAAGAAGCATAGGTTTCCACTCAGAGAGTCATTTTCTGTGTTATGTGCTGGGAGCAAAGTCAGGTCCAGAAGCGTGACTGGACTAAGATTCTGGAGGGTGCAGGCCGGATGCTGGTTGGATCACATTGACCTACATACTAGTGCCCCAGCTCAGGCACTTGAATGGACGCCTCGTGGCTCCAAAGGACCCTTATTATTTATTTATTTATTTATGTATTTATTTTATTCAAAATTACAAGCCAGACCAGCCTACTGGCGGGTGGGGGCCCATAACAAAGTGCCACTTCGTGGTGATGCTAAAAGGGGTCTTTTGGCAGCAGAAAAAACACAGAAAACCAGGAACCGGAGACACAAATTCCAGAAGAGTCTATAGCACTAAAAACAGCGCACACACACAAAAAAAGTCTTGTGGCACCTTACAGAGACTAACAGGAACATTTCTTTATTTTGGCATGAGCTTAAGGTGCCAGAAGACTATTTTTTGCTGTTTTTAGGAACCAGAGAGGCTTTTGTGAATTTTAGTTTATGTATTCTGGATTGTTATTTGAGGGGGCTGCGGGTGATGGGTGGGATTTGGAGACTGCCACGACCCCTTTGTGAGAAGTGGGGGGGACGGGTTTTGCTATGGGGTCTCCCCTGGGTAAGAGACAGGAGAGTAGGTTAGTGGTGGGGACTCTCATGTGTGAGGGGCAGGGGGGGGGGGATGGGATTTTATTTGTGTTTATAGCTGTATTTGATGAATATGTTGTAAAACACTCAGCTCTGCATGGATTGGGTGGAATATAAGCCGAAAGAAGAGCCGTAACTAGCCTATGGCCAATGTGGCGGTGGCCATGGGTGCCTTTGGGCGCCAACCAACCACACCCCAGGACAGCTGAATCACCAGCTGTACATCTGTAATGCCGTAGCCGCCTGCCCCAGACTCCCTTCACTGCTGCTTTTGCCAGCCAGCACTAAGCAGGAGTGCGTAGCCACTACCAATGTGGAGGGAGCCCCGTTAGTTGACCTCCCTTTGGCCAACATAGTGATGGCCACGGGTCCATTTACATGAGGGGCACCAACCAACCAACCATGCCACCATGCTAGGTTTAAAGATGATGATAATGATAAGCCCCATCCTCATGACCGTGGAACTGTGGGGGGAAGAATACTCCCCCCATGGGGAGTGGGGAGGAGGAACCCCCATGGTGGGAGAATGACTCCACAAACTTCCCAGCATGCCTCGCTGAGCTTGGAGGCTGCCCATCCCTCTCTACCCCCAACACGGTACATCATCATGGCAGCCATTTTGATGGTAGTTTGGGTAATTTGGGTCTGGTGAATCTGGCATTGGTGCAGGATGCTGGACTAGAGAACCCTGGAGGTCCCTTCCACCTCTATAACACTTCTCTCCTCTTGCCTCCCATGACGCAGACTACTGCAATCTCAACTTTAATGGCAACATGGCCAGCGAGGAGCTCTTCCTGTTTAAGGAGACCCACTCAGTGCTGAACATAGGCATCCTGCTGGAGAATAACTCCGCGCCCGGCAAGGGGTTCAATCACTGGCCTCAGGTCTTGTGCTCTCGCAGCTTGTGCGAAGGCTGCCACTACTGGGAAACTGAGGTCTCCAACACATGGTTCTGCTTGGGAGTCACCTACAACTACGCATACAATGTGGGGAAAGGCTACATCTGCTACCTGATTGGCCGGAACAACACCTCATGGTGTTTGGAGTGGGACTCGGTCAAGTTCTCCGTCTGGCACAACAACACCCAAACGGTGGTCAAGGGCAAGCACTACAAGACCGTTGGGGTCTTCCTGGACTACTCCGCTGGCTCCCTGACGTTTTACGGGGTCACCAACACCATGAACCTCATCTACCGCTTCCTGACCACCTACACTGAGCCCCTGTATCCGGCTGTCATGGTGAGCAGCGGTGGCTTGGTTACCTTGAATCAGCACACAGGGTAGACGGACGCACAGTCACTCCAATCCAGGGGGGCTTTTTATTATTGATAAAATTAACTTTGATCTTATGACAGCTCTGGCAGGTGGTGGTTCTTTCTTTTTAAGTTGCATGGTTACAGGTAAAAGCGCGTGACACGCTAACGATGTTTACACTTTATGTCGCCCAGGGTCGTTTAAAGTTGGAAAGAAGCTGCTTATTCCAGCCTTCCCTATCCAACTAACGGCCTGTGGGCACAACCTGCCCTCAGGCATGTTCCACGTGGCCCACAGCCTTAAACTCCAATTTGATTAAATATCAGTAGTCTTAAAAATAAACATACATTTCTAGAATAAGGTTCATGCCATAACCGCTCCAAACTCTGCGTGCATAACTCCCAGTTTGGGCAGATAGGTTTGACGGCCCCCTACGTTATAAAAGTAGCAGGCGCTGGCAGCAGAACGAGGGAGTTTTGTGCAATCCAGCCCACCAGCGAATTGCCGTGCGGTGGTCCAAGTCATCGTGGCTAGGATGTTGGACAGCCCTGATCTGGGTATTCCTTTAGCTCTCCTCGTTGTATCGTAGCAGAAGGGGAAAAGCTTTTCCTTCTCAGGGGCCACTTTGAGAATTAGTGCAAAGGCTGCAGAGACATTGGGGGCGAGGGTTCTTACGCAGGAAAAGGAGGCTCTAGATCATTGATCAGTGTCCTAGATCTGTCTTGTAACCTTGAGTGTTAACAAATGAGACATTAGCCCACACCAAGTGGGTGTCCCCCTGACCATTTATTAGGTGTTTGTCCCCACCAGATGCGGGATCACCCTCCACCGGACCCGCAGCCCCCCCTCTGGTGATGGTCTCAGAGAATGTGGAGCCCACTGTGTGGATGAATGCTGGCTAATGTGTGCCCACGTATCCACACCCCATCAATTAGGTTGCGTGCAGCACACAGGTCCTCCAGCACCATAGAGTCGCGGGTGGAAATCCTAGAGTGTCAAAAGGAGCGACCGCTTCCTGCTTCTCTCTCCACTCTCGCTGATGCTGCCAGTAGGGGCCGCCCACAAGTGCATGAAATACATGTCGGGGGCTGCCTGTTTATTAAGCTGGACACGCAAGTGCTCAGCGAGAGGTGGTGAAGGGGATGCAACGCTACCGGCAAAATCCCGGCCATGGGTGCATATTTTTAAAAATCCACCCCGATAGGGTTGGGCAGACCAAAAAAGCAGTCATGTCCTGGAGAATTCAGATGCTATAGAAACCCCAGAATGTCCCCCCCCCAAAAAAATGTTTGGACTGCAGGCTCACTGGATGCTATGGTAACCCCAGCACTTCCCCCCCAGTGCTGTGATCATGGGCTCATCTCTGAGTCCACATGCTGCCAATGCTGCTGTTCCCACCTGGAAGTCATGAGATCATGACTTCCGGGGGAGGGGAGTGAAAGTGGCAACGCCAGCAGCGTGTGGAAAATACAGGACAAATACGTGTAAATAGGACCGCGCCAGACAAACCTTTTAAAAAAACAGTACCAACGGTCACCCTATGGCCTGGTCCTGAGAGACAGGCGGGTGTAGACTATAGGTCTAACAAATATGTAAAGGTCAAGGTTAAACACGTATGTAATGTGAAAGCGGAGAACTGGAAACTCGCTTCATGCGATGGAGAACGGCTCAGTCATGACCCTGAGCGATTGCGTAATCAGAAAAGGCCTGACACTTCTGTAGACACATAGGCCATTCAGTAACAAATGGATTTCTTCCTGCGGGCGTGACCGAAAGCACAGTCACCTGGCGGGACAATCAAACAAAGGACCCTGGGAAAGTATTTAAGGGGGAAAGACAAGACAAAGCAAGGCTCCCGACCATCACCTCAAGAGACATCACACCTTACCAGCCAGAGAAGGGCTGCACCAAACAAGCTACGAGGTAAGGACTGATCTATTGGAAACCCTAAGACTTGTACCCAGCCAAGCTTTCCACCGCTGGCTGCGACATGAACTGAAATAGCCTTGGACTTTGATTAGGGTGAGTCTAAGTTAGGAGAATTCAAGTACAGATAGAAATACGTTATAGATTCTGTTCTTTTGATTCCTGTGCTCTTGAGTCTAATCTTGTGCTGCATGCTTATTCACAATTTATTCATTAAACTTCTTTCAACTGAACCGAGTGGGTTCCTAATCCTAACGTTGGCGGGACCCCATTTGGGTTAATTCTGCATTCACACGACGTAGACTTTCCTCGGCACATTCGCACAGCCCTGCTCTGTCGTTCTGGAGTAGCTGCCTTTCTCACAGTTCAGAGACTGACGCACGCTCTCCCCCGATTCAAAGCACGAGCCCTTTTACCGCAGCAGAACGCGGTGTGGATGTCAGGGCAGAAAACCTGGGGTAACTGCCTTGCAGGTGATGTTAATGCCACAAGCCTCAAACCCACTCACGCCAAAGCAGCCCAATCTAGATCAGTGGGACTCTTCTGGAGCTATGTCTTTGTTGGCGCAACTCACATGCATGCGCCAACTGGCTTCTTAAAGGACTCGCAGGCCACTGTGGCTGTAGCCTGCCACACCTGGCTTCAGAGTACAATCCTGAACTCATTGACATCAATGGCAAAACTTCCATTGAATTTACAGGGGTGCGGAACCTGCTGCCTGGGGCCCAAATCCAGCCCACGGCGATTTCTCATTCAGCCTGTTTCCAGTTCCTGGATCTGGCCCCTGGATCCAGGAATCTTGGGGCAGGAGAAGGAATCATGGAGGCTTGGAGCAGTGGTGGGAGGGATCTTGGGGGCAGGAGAGAGGATCTTGGTGGCTTGGAGCAGTGGGGAGGAGGGATCTTGGGCAGGAGAGGGGATCTTGGTGGCAGGAGTGGGGATCTTGGGGGCTTGGAGCAGTGGGGAGGAGGGATCTTGGGGGCAGGAGAGGGGATCTTGGGGGCAGGAGAGGGGATCTTGGTGGCAGGAGTGGGGATCTTGGGGGCTTGGAGCAGTGGGGAGGAGGGATCTTGGGGGCAGGAGAGGGGATCTTGGGGGCAGGAGAGGGGATCTTGGTGGCAGGAGTGGGGATCTTGGGGGCTTGGAGCAGTGGGGAGGAGGGATCTTGGGGGCAGGAGAGGGGATCTTGGGGTCTTGGAGCAGTGGGCAAGAGGGGGAGACTTGGGAACAGGAGGGACCCAGGGGTGTGGGCTTGGGGCAGAAAGGGGAGAGGAGAGGAATCTCGTGGAGGAGGAGGGGGGGTGTGGCGCAGAAAGAGGAGATCCAGTGGCAGTGGGCTTGGGGAATCTTGTGGAGGAGGGGGGAATCTTGGGGCAGAAAGGGGAGATCATGGGGTAGCAGGCTTGAGAGATCTTGGGCCAGAAGGGGGGGACGCAGAGTTACTGGGGCTTAGAGAGGGAGGGGGTACATGGGGGCAGGTGACTTGGGTCACTTCCTATTGTAGTAGGATGTGTATACATTGCTTTTCTATTCTCCTTATAGTCTACATGCCTTGTTGATAAACATGGCTTAATGGGGAAAATTCAGCATGGATTTAGCAAAGGTAAGTCATGCCTCACTGATCTGTTGGAATTCTTTGAGGGTGTAAACAAACATGTGGACAAGGGAGACCCAGTAGATACAGTGTACCTGGATTTCCAGAAAGCGTTTGATAAGGTCCCTCATGAGAGACTCTTGAGAAAATTAAAAAGTCATGGGATAGGAGATAGTGTCTTACTATGGATTAGTACCTGGTTAAAGGATAGGAAGCAAAGAGTAGAACTGAATGGTCAGTTTTCACAATGGAAATATGTAAAACGTGGTGTGCCTCAGGGATCGGTATGTTTAATGTATTCATTAATGATCTGGAAAAGGGCGTTAAGAGTGAGGTGATCAAATTTGCAGATGACACCAAGTTATTCAAGGTAGTTAAAACACGAGCAGACTTTGAGGAACTGCAACGGGATCTTATGACACTGGGTGCCTGGGCATCTAAATGGCAAATGAGATTTAATGTGGACAAAGTGCAAAGGGATGCACGTAGGGAAAAATAATCCAAACTAGGAGTACATAATGCTGGGTACTAAGCTAGGAGTTACCACTCAGGAAAAGGATCTGGGAGTGATTGTGGACAATACACTGAAATCCTCAGCCCAGTGCGCAGCAGCAGCAGCAGCAGCAGCAGTCGAAAAAGCAAACAGAATGTTAGGAGTTATTCGCCAAGGGATAGAGAATAAAACTGAGGAGGTCATAATGCCTCTATACAAATCAATGGTGCGACTGCACCTCGAATATTGTGTGCAGTTCTGGTCACCCCATCTCAAAAAAGACATAGCGGAACTAGAAAAGGTACCGAGAAGGGCAACGCGAAATGGGGTATGGAACGGCTTCCGTACAAAGAGAGGCTTGACAAGCTGGGTCTCTTCAGCTTAGAGAAGAGAAGACAGAGGGGACATGATAGAGGTTTATAAAATCTTGAGTGGTGCGGAACGAGTAGATAGGGAACGGTTATTTACCCTCTCAAATAATACTAGAACTAGGGGACACTCCATGAAACTACCTACCGGCAGATTTAAAACAAATAAAAGGAAGTACTTTTTCACTCCACGCATAATTAATGTATGGAATTTGTTGCCAGAGGACGTTGTCAAGGCCAGTAGTATAGCTGGGTTTTTAAAAGGCCTGGATAAGTTCTTGGAGAGTAGGTCTATTAATGGCTATTAACCAAGTAGCTTATGGGATGAACTTCTTACTGTCGGGAGCTGGGAGTGAAGAACGGGGAATGGATTGTCCATTGTGACTGTTGGCTCTTCTCCCACGCAATCGAAATTGGCCGCTGTCGGAGACAGGATGCTGGGCTTGATGGATCATTGGTCTGACTCAGTAAGGTACTACAGTACTTATGTTCTTATGTTCTTTATTTAAAAACATTTATTTCAGGATATATATCATTAATTATGTATTATTTATCATTTCATGTGTAAAGTGCGTTCTGTTTCCTATCCGGCAAATTTCTATTAAAGACAAGAAAACACAAAACCCACAAAACTTGGAGACACAAAAAGACAAAAAGTCAAAACTCCTTCCACCCATGCACATCCCTACTGATTTATTTATTCTCAAGTTCATAACTATGATTCAAATTCAGTAGCAAATAAAAATGCTTTAAACACAAGCCTGGAAGATAACGGGGGGTCAGATTGCACAGCGGGACTTAGCAAATTGTGGAACAAAGCAAGGCCGCACGTACCCAAGATCTCCCTGCTGCCTTTTGCTGCGTTTATTTACCCGGTGTCCTATTCACCAATACACTGGTTCTTATCACTGGAATATTCTCATTACCAAAGAGAACGTGTTTGGCTTGCACGTCCAAACCCCCAGACATTTCTGGGTTGCATCCAGGGGCCTTTGCAGAACAAATGCTCTCTGGTTCAGGGATTTCTCACAAGCCATCTCTCTTGGTTGAAAGATCCTCAACCCAAACGCTGAGATACCGTTGTGGGCGCAGATCCTTGACTATTGTAAACTGATGTAGCTGGCTAGTCAATTTCACCAGCTGTGGAGCTGGCACTGAATCGTTTACCGGTGAATGAGGATTCTGTTCAGGCAAGGGAGGACGCTGTCTTCTGCTGCCCACAATGATTTCATCTTGGATGCTCCTTTCGGCATGCCCCCCACCCCCTCTAATCGTGTTTGCCATCAGGACAAAAGAGCACATACCGCACGGCCTGGCAAGCTTGCCCAAGCGCTTCACGTGTGGGAACAGGCAGACCTCCCACCCACTCAGTGCTTCTTCCAGCTGCTAGACCCCCCCCCCACTCCAATAGGGCCTGCCCCCTCCACCCCAAAAACTCTGGGTACTTCGGGAGAGGCAGAGCCCCACCCCAGACGTTCCCAGGGGCAGCCAGTTCACTGCAGTCAGCACCTGTGGCTTGCCCATCATCATCAATCTGTGGAATTCGTTGCCAATGTATGTTGTCAAGACCAAGAGCATAAGCTTGTTAGGAAAAAGATTAGACAAATTCCACTCTCGCTCAGGGTGTCCCTACCTCTTGGGTCCCTGCTTCAAGCTGGGTGTGGCTGACATGGGGGATGCTCATTCTATCATCTCCCGGTGAATCCTTGTACACCGCCGTCCTCGGCAGCATCTGGTTCAGGATGCTGGGCTGGAGAGATCATCGTTGAGCCGTCTCGGTATAGACCAGGGTGGCCAAACCGCAGCTTAGGAAGCACAACGGGGCTCTTGGGCCAGTTCAAGTGCGACTCTCAAGCCAGGGCTGGTCTTACTTCATTTCGCCCGAGCCTCAGCAGACGAATCACAGCTGACCCTCAGAATCTCAGCAGCCAGGACAGCAGAGGATCAGCCAATCACAAAGCAGTTTGTGGGCGTGTCTTGTGGCTCCCCACCATATGATGAGCGCCATAGTTGGGGTCGGGAAGGAATTTTCCCTTTGGGCAGATTGGCAGTTGACTGAGGGTTTTTCACCTTCCCCTGTAGCGTGGGTGCAGCTCGCCTACGTAGGGCATTTGGAGCCTCTTTTTCTAAAATTTATTTCCTATTATTTTGGGGCATCGGGGTGCTCTGGTTGGTCCCGGTCTCTACTTGTCGCTTTTGGTGGGATTTCTCGGTGCGGATGGTTGGGGGTGGCAGGTCCTGTGCTGCAGGGGGCTGGACCAGATTACCCTTGAGGTCCGTCCCTTCCAGCCTTGTGACTCTTAAGATTTTGATACACATCTGGGGGGGGGAGGGGGCAAGGGGGACTTGCAATTTTCTTATTGGAGCTTGTCTATTCGAGTTTGTGGTGGTTTGTTTTCTTTAAAAAACTAGATTAACTAAAACATGTTTAATGAATGCAGTTAACCCATAATAAGTCCCTCCCCCTTAGTATGGCTTAAGCATGCCCTTTCTATGTTGACTGAGTTAGGAATGGGGATTAAAATAAACCAGAATAATCCACTCAGGCCAAAATAAGGCTCCACAAACAGGATTAACTAATCTGATTTCATAACTTGGATGAACTCTCATTTAGACAAGGTGAAACATGCATCGCCTTCAAACCTCAAGAGAAATAAATAAAACAAAGCTCGACAATTTCCCCCTCTGGGCCTTTATTCTTCCCTCATTTACACTTGTATGACCCAAATGCAGCAGAATATAGCCCAGAGGTGGCCAAGCGGGAGATTGTGATCTACTGGTGGATCATCACAAGCTAGTCTCTATTAGACCACAGGCCAGCTCCTCAGAGATTGCCTCTGTGAAGGAGAGCAGTAGATCACAAGCTGGTTTCCAGTAGATCACACTGTGGGGAGGAGGAGCAACCTCTCAGAGATTACCTCTGGGGAGGAGAGCAAGACCCGGGCAACCCAGGGAGTGTCTCTGGGGAGGAGACAGGCTCAGAGAGCTCTTCCAGTGGGGCAAGGATTCGGGAAGGCTCTCTCTAAAGGGGAGCCGCTACCGAGACCCCTTGCCGAAGTAGTGCCCCTAGAGCTGGGAGCCAGCAGGAAGGTCATGGTAGATTGTCTGAGGGTGGCGCTTGGATCAAGTGGATCATGTGCCCTATAGGTCTGGCCCCCCCTGTTGTAAAACCGTAATACTCGGCTGACCCCTGCAATGGTTGGATTAGCACCACGTCCCGGCAGCCTTTTAACAGGCCCTTTCAAGTTAACCTCCAAGAGCTTTAGAATGTTAATTGCTCCTTTGTTGGCTGGCAATTGAGAGCTTGTTGTTTCGGATGATAGCCTTGGCCGTGCTCCAAGGCGCTTCAGTCGCCTCAAAGCCAGAGCTGAGTTCATGCTGTCTCATCACCACTGGTGGATCCCGGTTTTTTGTAGCTCTGGGGGATATAATGATGGACGATCAAGATGGGTAGTGCTGTAAAGAGAAATAGGGTAGGAAGGATGGTTTGACTGTCTGGTGCTGCTAGCTGTACCGGAGAATTTACAAGCTGTATTATGACTGAGGTACTAAGGTATATCACTCTGATATTATGGACATCATACTTGGAGCTTGAGAGGATATATTTTATTTACTTTTGTAAGTATTTAAGGGATATATCTCCCGATACTCGAGGATTGTATTTTGTATATTTTGTGTTGTTGTCGTGGACTATTGCCAAAAACTTTTAAGTTAAGGCAAATAAAGTTTATTATTATTACCACGGGTGTAGTTAGCAGGAACTTTTCAGGAAAAAAATAATCTATTCCTTTCCGATGCTCCGTGGTCCGGGCTGCCTCCCCTCAGGCAAGGTTGCCCTCGCTTTGGACAAGCCAAGCAAAAGTGTGGTGGTCAGTGCTAAATCCAAGAAGATTGGGGTCCTCCTCCTGTGCAAAATGGTAGCGCAAGAGGGTCCCTCCTAGCAAGAATGTTTGATGGACATAGGCAGACTCGTCCCTTAGCAACAGCAATATGTTACCATAATGAACCTGGGATGCTCCGTTAAACATAATGTCCCCTTCCTGGGCCAAGGCTTCCTACATCACAGGCTCATCTGTTATTTCTAATTTTTTCATGGGTTCTTGGTGTGGGTGACCCACTCCTGAATAACTGCAGGCCTTTCACAGACCGGGGACTGGGCTACCAGCTTATGGGCCTACAGTTTCCACGTTCCCTGGGTTTGGATCCCGAGTCTCTGCGCTCCAAAGGAAACCCTGATTTCTCCAGGTAAACTAGGGGCATCTGTCGCTAACCCAGAGAATTGGGACTTTCAGGGGGCAGCCCCATCACAAAGAGGGCAGGCCATAAGGATTTCCTGCCCCCTTTCCAACATGGCCCCACTCCTATGGAGCACTGCAATGTCATGACACTCCATAAGGGGTGCGGTTACATTCCAAAAGGGGCGTGACAGCCCTTTGGCTCTGCCCCTTCTGACATGGCCCCGCCCCCCTCAGGGTTTTTCTCCTCGAGGGAGGTAGCAATGCTGCTGGCATCCTCCCCTCTGAGCTGGTACTAGGACAGTACTCCAGCATGGTTATATAAGCGGGAACCCATGTTCACAGCTGCAAATGGGAAAAACGCTGCAAGGGAAGCTGTTTGCTTGGGATGGTTGCCTCAGAGCAATCAACCCTGCTCTAGAGAACCTGCTCTAGATTGGAGAACTTTTTTCTTCCCATGGGCCAGCTAGGAGTTGGAGGTGGGCTGCTTTAGGGGTGCATTCAGGATGGAGGAATGGAGAGAGGGGGCCAAATCATGGATTCATCCCCTATTCTTGAGTACATGCCCTCGCCTCTCTTCCTCCCGAGCTCACTCCTTCATGGCTTGAGGGTGTTTCTGGATCAACCATGGGACAGATCCAGGAGCTGGAGAGGGGCCAGATAACAAACCGCTGAGGGTTGCCCACCTACCCTCGATCTAGGACAACCGGCGCGAGCTCATTTTATCTTCCCTACTGCTCCATTTTCATCTTTTTCAGTGGCCCCAGAGCCGTTTTAATAAAACAGCAGCGCACGCATCAGTTTCTTAGCTCCGGCAGAATTGGCCAGTCTGTTCTAGCGATCAAAACTCAGAAAGCTGGAGTCGCTTCCTGCCTCAGCCACTGACTCACTGGGCAGCCTTGAGCAAGTAATCTGCCCACTGGGGATAAGAATATGTATCCTTCCCAAAAAGGGATGTTGTAAGGCTTTGTTAATTAGTGTCTCCAAGGTGCCTTCCTAGGATGGGAGAGAGGTTGAGGGTGTTTTTAGGCAAGTGCCTCCCCACCAATTGCCCACCCACCGTGCAGCCCTGGAACATACACCATGGGTCGGGTGGCTGATGGGTGGGGACAGACATCCTTGCCTAAAACCACCCAGAGATCATTACTGTACCCTGACTCACTGAAAGAACAGCAACCTCGTCCAGCCTGGGAAGCCGCTCCTTGAGAGAAGTACTGCCACTCTAAGGGGGCGGGGGGGAGGAGAGACTTTTCCCCTTCCTGTTGGGCACTTTGAATATTAAAACCAGTTCAGTGGGTTGCATAGGGGCTAAGGGGGGGCAGGGCTGGCCTTAGAATAGGTGGGGCCCAGAGTTAAGATAAAATTTAGGGTTCCTAGTTGCCCCACCTTCCACAGGGCCCTAAAGGTGGTCATGATTGGGGCCCTATTGGGCAGAAATGATACACACACACACTGTCCTGGTGAAAGCAGGGGCCTCTGGAAAGAGTTGAGGTAAGGCCGGCTCTGGGTGGGGGCTGTTGTAAGGGTTGTGCTCAGGATGGGGGGGCGGGAGGAAAGGGAGGGGTTGAAATCATCGATTCATTAATCCTGTCCTTGAGTGCACGGCCTCGCTCGAGCTGAAATGGGGACTCCCCACGAGTAGCACCTGCATTTCCGTACCGGTATCGGTAGCCAAATACTGCGCGAGGACCAGAAATACCAACATGCTGGCAAAGGATAGAGCCAAATATCCCCAAGAAATCAAAACAAATGATCTTTGATTTTTTTTCAGGACAAATTGTCCCAGATTTCTTTTCAGTGTACCGGTTGTCAATATTCTGGTAATCGGTATTTTGGGTACCCGATCATAAAACCAGTTTGGGAAGTGAAAAATATAAAAAATATTTGGTTTAATTGGGGTATCAGAAATTCCGATGGGTATATACCTGTTTTCGCGGGTACCATTTCAGCTCTAGCTCCCCTTCATTGGAGCTCACTCAGTGTCACAAGGAAGGGACTGGATCGAAGGCCAGAATCAGGATGTTGGGCCAAATAAAAAACAACTGCAGGTCAGATTTGCCCCCTGGGCTGGAGGTTCCCCACTCCTGAGATATGTTCATGGGGAGGGCGGGGGGGAGGTACTGTGTGCATAAATTATCTGCATTGCACTCCTGCTTTGAGTCGAGTTAAAGCAGGATATCGGGAGTGGGGGTGAATGAGCAAGCATAAGTCTTAGCGCTTTCTGTTGGGGTCCACGGGTGTAGCTATCCTAGCTAGCGTACCTCCCCTCAACAGTCCCTATTGAGGAGGGACTGTCCCTCTTTGAATGCTGAAACCCACTGTCCCTCTTTCAGGAGCGAGAGACAATGGCCTCCAGGGGGAGGCCATTCCAAGGCCCATTTCCAACCGTGTCGGTCTACTTCTCTTCCTATGCATCACACAGGCTTTCATCCTTCCAGCCAGTCTTTTCTACTCTCCCTCCTCATCCTCTCCATCCTCAAGCTGTTTCTCCTTCCAAACAGCTTGCTCCTTGCCCCAGTTTCACCCTTCTCTCTGCTAACCTGCCCTTTAATGAGCCATCCTTCCCACCAAGTCTTCCACCCTCCACGCCCGACGCCCCTCCCTCCTGGCTAATTCGCCACCCTGCTCATCCAGTACAGCAGGCAGGCTCTGCAACAACCAGGAGCCCCCCCAAAAAAACCACCCTTCTCTATCTCAGGGTGAGGCTACAACTGGAGAAGCCAGTTTAGGAGCAGGGTGAGGCATCAGCTGGTCACCCATGTGGAAAAAACATTTGAGGAGAGGCTTGGTTATTTACTGTGGCCCGAACGTAACCATATCAGCTTGCACGGCTATTTATTAATTCTGTTGCAGTAAAACACATCGGGGTTGTATTACAAAAGCAGCTCCTGAGTCCAGAGTCTCGCAGCTCTGATTTGTCCGCTGGGTCCGACCTCCTCCACCTTGAAACTAAAAACCTTCCCGCATCTGCGTCAAAGTTCAATGAGGCAGGAAATACTTTGCCTATTCAGCGTCAGGTGTATGCTGTGAAACTGGCTGGAGGACAGGTATACACAAAGGCGGCAGTGACTTGGGAAGGAGCTGTCCGTTCTTTAACAGATGCACTAAGTGGCCCCCACGGAAACAATGCTGGTGAAAGCAATCCATCCTTGCATACACCAATGGACTTGCTTGCATAGAAGAACGGGCATGGGCAAAATCCCAAATTCACAGGGGGGGTAGCTAGGTTGGAATGGGCCCTGCTGCTATATAAATGCATAATAATAATAATGATAATTAATAATGCAGTTGCAACAGGGCACATGCCCACTCCCCAAGCTCATGGACCCTGATGCAGCTGGACACCTGTCCCCTATAATATTATTAATTAATTTATTATTAATTATTATTATTATTATTATTATTATTTATTTATATAGCACCAGCAGTGTACCTGGTTCTGTACAATCAGTAGTTGGAGACAAGTCCATACCCCAAAGGGTTTACAATCTAAAAGACAGGGAAGGGGGAGACGAGGGACAGGTGAACATTGGGAGAAACAAGGATACATTCCTGAGTTTGAGAAAATGCAGGTGCACTTAGGCCTTTTTTACACGGACGGCGCAGCAGCGCCGATAGGTGGGTGAGCACACCCAGCAAACACCCAGCAGCGCCGAGCGGGGAGACATTTACACGGACAGCGCCGCAGGGGGTTGTGGGAAGGAAAGGGGAGGGGCCGGCAAACACCCATCGGGAAACACCCGGCAAACACCCGTGCAACTACACGGACAGCCGGGACTGGCGGGGAAGCCCCGCCCAGCATAGCAACGGCACAACATGGCCGACTGAGGGCAAACGAAGCCGTGCAACGCAGCCCCGCCCCCGAGCCGCCAGGACCCGCGCGGGCGGGGCGGGAGGGAGATGGGATGACAGCCGCTACAAGGGAGCCGGCTCCACACAGCCCCAGCACAGAGCCCGGACAGCCTGGGCCCCCCTGGTGTTGCACCCCCTACCCCCAGGGGCCTGGGGTGCTGTGTTCTTACTGGAGGGGGTGGGGCAACCACCCTGGGTGGTTGGTCATCCTGGGGCGCATGGTTCTGGGGTGGGGGCGTCGCCTCCCAGTGGAGGGGGCGGGGTGGCAGCGGGGGCGGGACTATGGGGGGTGTGGGCTGGAAGGGCGGCCCCGCAAGCGGGTTCCATTGCCCTGTGTGGGGGAGGGGGACCCCAGGGACCAGGCTCGGGTAGGGTTGCTGCTGTGGGAACCACGGGTGGCCAAGGTACGGGGGGGGGGCACCTGCACCAGTGGGAAGCTGTCATGGTGTTGGTCGTCCGCCGACCCTCCTTCCACGGCATGGCGGGGCCTGTCGCGCTGGGGGTCATGGCCTCCCCCATGACCCTCCAGCCCGTCACAGGCGCGCCGCTGCTCCCACTGGCGCCTGTCCCAGAGGGGCTCGGTGCGGGACCAGGCCATCATGGCAGCCAGGATCTCCCGGTCCCTTTCCCCCTCCCCTCTGATGAGCTCCCTGGTGAGCGCGAGCTCCCAGGAGTGCACCTCGGCAAACGGTTGCGATTCCTCCAGCAGCTCCCTGCCGAGGCCCTCCCTCCGGCGCCGGTTCCTGGCCCGCGCCTCCCGGTTCCGCTCCACGCTGCCGGCAGCCGCCCCCCTCGCTACGAACGAGAGGTTGGTGCTTCCGGCCTGCGTGCCCCGCTGGCTGCTACCGCCTGACCCGGGGTGCCTGGTGGGGCGGCCCTCATAGTGTGGCAGCTCCCCTCAGCCCTCCCCTGTGGGGTCCCCCTGCCCTGCCCTGCCCTGCCCTGCCCTACCCTGCCCCCACTCGTGGACATTTACACGGACGCTCTCCCACCCATCCGCTGGGTGTTTCCGGGTGTTCGTGGGTGGGTGGCGTCCGTGTAAAAGTGGCCTTAGTTACCGGGAAAAGATTTTGAGTGACAGAGGGATGAGGAAAGATGCAAAGAGAATTACCGTATAAAGAATGCCTTTTAGCTCAAGGTTTAACAGGGGAAACAAACCCTATTTTACATTTTTCCAGGCTAACTAAGCTGCTTTTCCCAGATCCGGATGCATTTTTCACACACACACACAGTGCCCCGAGGCAGCCTAAAGTAGCCGCAGCTGTAGACGTGAGGGGTTGCCATGGAAACCAAGTGACCGCAGCTGCCTGGAGCAAAGCAGTTTAACCAGGAGAACCACACGTTCTGGGAGAAGTTCTAGGCAGAAGTTCAGAGAGCCAGATGTTTAAGATCTCAGCTGGAGTGATTTAGACACACGGAAAGTTCAGGCTGGAACAGCAAACATGCAGGAGAAACGTGTGTGTAAAAACACCCGCTGTCCCTCCTGAGGCTGCCCCGGTGGAGCTAAGCTCTGGATCTTGGGTGACTCCACCCCCCGCTACTCCGGATCCCATTCCCTCCCTGTGTGAACTCAGTCACTCCCCTCCCTCGCGGCAGGCAGCCGCTTCTGCAGCCCGAGATGTGCCGTGTCTCCTCCTCCTCGCACCAGCCGCCGGGGCGGAAGAGAAAGGGAGGCGAGGAGGAGCAGGAGGCGGGCTGCCCTTTTCCAGGGAAAGCTGCGGGGAAAGAGGGAAGAGCCCCGGGGCCCCCCTCCACCGTCCCCCAAGCGCCGACTCCGGATCGGATGGAGCAGCCCGTGTGAACAGGTAAGGGAATCCTGGGTCCTGCCGAGGGGAGATCGGGTCAGTGCTTGCTCCCCCCTCGGGCTGGCTGGCACCCCTCAGTAATCCCCCCTGGGGGGATATTGGGGGAGCCGGGGGATATTGGGGGAGGAGGGGAATTGGGCTTCTTTGTAGAAGTTCATGAACTTGCTTTAAACATTTTGTTTATCCGGATTAGCATGATCATTGCTCTCTTTGGGTTTAAACCTACAGCCCCTTAATCTGATAAGAAACTGGGGGGGGGGGAACCTGGATCAGGGAGGCAAAAATAGAAAACGGCGTGTGGGGCAGAACCTCTAGCTATGGACCGACGGCTTGGGAGAGGTATGCTGCAAAGCCCTGCTTCGGAGGGGCTCTCCCTGCCTGCTCCTCTGACTCTCGGCCAAGGCTCTGCAGCGCAGACCTGATCCTAAAAGGGAACTTGGGCTGGTTGCTTTGGAAAAGGGTAATGTTTGACTTGAGGTAAACAGACCTTCCCCCCCTCCCCTCCCCTTCCCCTGGATTGTGTGAATGAGCAGGCACTTTTAAAACCTGCAGCCTGTTACTCTTAGCCGGTGTGCTCTGGAGCTAGTCTTAGATAGAGAGTAAATACTGGTCCCCTTGCCTGTCCTCTTCCTGCCCCCCTTTGTCAATCGTAGATGGTAGCCTCCTTGGGGCAGGGACCCACTCTCTAATCGTGACCTTTCGTCAGCATTGCTTAGACTATATAAATATTAATAACCGTTCCCTACTTGCTTATCTCGGATCCATTTACGAGTTGCTGATTATGTATCCCTTACCGAGCGCTAGCAATGGGCCCCCTTGTAAGTGAGCGTACAACCTAGAATGGACAAGGGGGGACAGAGGGGGGAGGGAGAGTGTATAGGGGAAGCCAGAGATGCATTCGCAAAGTTGAGAGGTTATAGGTGAACACAGTTGGCTTAATTACAAGGGCGGAGGGGGGATCCTACGAATAGACAGCTCTAAATGAGGAATCCTACAAGGGTCCTTCAGAGGCACCTAGTCTCACCCATTTTGGGATGACTAATCTATGGGGCAGAGGAGAAGGGGAAAGCCTCATGGAAGAGGTAGGTTTTCCTTAGGAAGGATTTGCTAAATCTCTATCCTTAAGCTGAAGAGACCTAACCCTATTGCGCTGAGCATCCTAGGGAAGCGGTCCCAGAGCTTGGGTCATCTTTGGTGCCCTCGGTCTGCTCTATCCTTTTGGGGACGACGTTGCCAGAACTGCACATAGGATTCGAGGTGTGGGGGCACCATGGATTTATACAGTGACATTAAGACAGTTCCTGGTTTATTTCCTATCCCTTTCCTAATCATTTCTAACGTTCCGCTTGCTGTTTTGATGTCTTCAAGTGCGTTTGTCCTTGCCATGCAAGATGCGGATGCCTATAAGCCCGTAACTGCTGGGGCCCAACGTGCCTTCGAGACCGCCGCCTCCCTTTGTCCTGTTATAATCTTGATGGTCAGTCAGCATCCGATGTGGAGGGTGAGGGCGAGGAGAGAGACGTTCTCGGCAGCAGGCATCCCCCTGGTTTGGAATGCTCTTTCCCCTGTGGTTTGCCAAAGGGTGTAAAAATAATTAACCAGTTCTGTTGGTAGATCACAAGCCAGTCTCCAGTAGATCACCGTGTGGCTCGGAGGAGAACCGGACTCTCAAATTGCCTCTGGGGAGGACAGTGGGACCGGTGTCTCCAGGGAGGAAGCAGGTTAGGCGGGTTCCTCCAAGGTAGTGGGGAAAAGTCCTGTAAAAGGGCGTGTTCATTTCCATTCCCAATGCCAGTTTCTGAGAGCTGGGAGCCAGCATGGAGCGTTGGGGTCCTTTAAGATCACCTTGAATGAACACCTAGATTAGGGCCGTTTTTACACGCGACGGGGGAAGGGTGTTAGCGACGTGTTTACGAACACTAAAACAAACACACCTGATTCGGGTCCGTTTTTATACGCGCCGAGGGTGGAGCGTTGACAGTGCGTTGAATCATTTCGCGTGTCGGTTTCCGAGGACCCGGATTATGTCCCATTGGCTTCTGTATTCAGGAAGTGTGCGTATGCACGTCCGATGTAGCACGTTGTAGGCGGGTCTTGCTATGATTGATAGGAGCCAAACCAATCACTGCATGTTGTGTTTGACAGCTCCTTGAAACGGACAGCAGTTCGTGCCATTCTCGCGCCTCCGGTCCAGGTACAATGTACGATCAAAGCGATCTCCCGCGGCTATATCTGAGGGCCGTTTATGCAGCCTTGCGCTTGGTGCAAGTGCAGGAAACGGCAATAGTCCATTTAGGTAGAATTAGACAAATGTCTTCTCTTTTTTCTGCTGAGAACATGGATCCGGATCGGTCTAATCTTCCTAAAGGCGATTTCAAGACAGCGGTTTGTTACACTCTTCCTGTCCCGCCGCTCTCTAAATCGTATGACAAGGAGATCTTTTCGGGGATTTGAAAGAAGGAACGCTATTCTAATGACGGCTGCCATACATATTTTGGATGGTGTACAAGCGGTCGTTGAAGGCACAGTACTTGGATGACTGCCATTGAGGTCTCATGGTAGGCTATACAAGTCATCTGTGTGGTGGGAGGCAGTTGCCATGAAGTGGACAGAATAGCAATGGGAATTCAACTTCAGAATTACCAGAACTGTATTTTTATGAGCTTCTTGACTGCATAAAACACCGAATAACGAAGAGAGACGCTGTTATGAGGAGCAGCATACCGGTGAACAAAAGGCTCGCTATTGCCCTATGGAAGTTGGCTACTCCTGACAGTTTTTGGTCCATACGGCATACCTCTGGTGTTGGGACAGCAGCTGCATCCAAAAAATTTGTGGAAGTGTGCGCTGCTATTAAGGAAGAGCTACTCGAACGGGTAATCCAGCTAGTGGAGCCAGAGGAAATCATTGCAGGATTTGAGAGGAGAGGTTTCCCCGATTGTTTCGGGGCTATTGATGGAACACATGTGCAGATACTTTGCCCCCCGGATGCAGGAAAAGAATTTATCAACAGAAAAGGGGTGAACACCCTTGTTCTGCAGACTTTGGTGAATCACAAAACCTGCTTTACCGATGTAGTGGCTGGCGGGTCTGGCAGTGCTCATGATGCAAGAATATTTCAACGCTTATTTCACGCCTGCGGCTCGGCAACTTTGGACCACAGTGGCAGGTCACTGTAGCTGGAGTTCATATAAGGCCAGTTATAATAGGTGATCAGGTTTACCCTCTGCGTACATTCTTAATGAATGCATACAGAAAGGAAACCACCCCAGAGAAAATATTTTTTAACCAGAAGCTAAGTAAGCGCCAGATCAATCATCGAAAGATCATTTGGGATTATGAAATGGACTTGGAGATGTCTGCTGGGCCAGTTGGACATCAGGACAGAGTTTGCACCAGTGGTCATACGCACTGCATGTATAATGCACAACATATGCAGGACAAATGGTGCCTGCCTACACAACCCAGATCCACCTCGCTTCCTCGAACCAATTCCTATTTTTCCCACAGGAAATCCAGAGGCAGAGAGAGAAAAAGACAGCAAAGTTGGAGAGAAAATGAACATTTTGCTGCATAATTGTCATGGACTACCCTACAACACTCCGGATTAAATTCGCATTCTGATTTCAATTTTAAGTGATGCCAGAAACACAGCGATGCCACATTTCCATTCATAAACACCAGTTTTCACTGTTACAGAATACCGTACCTTTTTAAATGTCGAGAACCGTTTGTAAAGTTTGTCTCTACACCAGTTGGTTTTTCTTGCTTCAACTGGAGACGACTTAATATGGGATTGTGCCTTTAAAAGTTTTGGAGACCTCTTTCACGTGCGCCATGCTCTATCGAGAGCCCAGAGTGCTCGCCGGAGCAGAGGTCGAGGAGGGGGATGGCAAGGCCTTCCCTAAGCTAACGTGTTACCTCTCCCCATTTTATGGCTTGCTGTATTGACAATTTTGTTTATCGTTTATGAGTGGTGTTGCATAGTTAATATTGCTTGTGATTCTTCTTTATTCCTGTATGTAATAGGATTTCCATTTCTTAAGAGGTTTACTATATGGTTTTGGTATTATTAATTTGTAATTTATTATTATTATTATAAACATTTATATAGTGCCGGTCATGTACTTGGCGCTGTACAGAACATAGAAATAGACGCGGTATTTATTTTGCAGTGTTCTATTGCATCGCTAAACTGTATTATTTATTGCACACAAACTTTTATAATTTTTTGCTAATATTGTTTTCCTTTACTAGAATATGTTGTACTTATTGCTATTTGTTTTGGGCTGTTTTATTATTTGCTATTATTATTTCGCTGTTGAATCTGTTTCACACTTTTTTATTATAAAGACTTATTTTTTATTTGTTGTTTTTACTCTTGTTATATTTACATTCAGAATGTATAATATGTTTATTATTTATATTCAACTTGGTTATTACTTCTGCACTTTTTCCAAAATATTCTTTCTTATTGCTATAGTTTATTTTTTTAAAATTTCTCTTGTTTAGCATTGCTTTGTATCGTATTTACTGTTTCCGTTATTCTGATAAATAATTTTCATTTATTCCTTGCCATCTCAGCACATGCTAAAGTGCATATGTGTTTTGCACCTGATGAAGGGAGGTTATGTTAGGTTTGAAGTGTTTGTTGTATTAACCCCATATTATGAAGTTGCTTGTTGCCAGTTCTTGAAATAGCATAAAGAAAGATTTATGGCATTGCTGTTAAATCTTGGTTTGTAACGGTTCATTACTTCAGTATTGATCCATTCTCGAATGTTCAGTTGATAAGATCACCAGACCTAGTTCATACATCCATTGTGAAAGTACTTAGGACATCAGGTGACTACCAGGGGCTGTCATTCCAATGATACACGACCATGCCTCCAAACGTTCATTGCGGAGCGTTGCAGACTTCCTCTCCTTGCCAAACTCCGATACGGTCACCTACATTTCCATCACACGTACACACGTGCTCACGTGTTGAACCAAAGACACCATAAGTACACAATAAGGATGCTTTAGTAATTTTATGCTCTCGAAACATGAATTTATTGATTTAATGGACATCCAGTGCAAGATCCAAAATGGTTTTATTGTGTTGAACCCGAATTTAAAACCTGGAAACCACATTTAGCAACTTACAAACATCATTGACAATTGTAACATTTGAAGGAAATGATGTATATTTTTTTACAAATTTTCTTTCATCCTCTACTACCCGCTACAGGGCAGGGAGGCATAGTAGAGAAACATGTCTGGAGTAAAGGAAGTTTATCCATGACCTCACGTTTCTTGCCAGCCTGATATCCCACATAGTACTTGGAAAAGTAAAGGTGGTTGTGTTTGGGGTTTTCATAACGACAGTCTATGAAAAACAGCACGCCACTGAATGAAAAAAACCATGCATGCTCTGAATGTGCCAATCCTGCCCCCAACCTGCCTCTACTGGGATGTTTCCATAATACCCTGCACAGGTAAGAAGAAGGCAAGATTTGATTCACCCATCAAAGGAGTAAAAGTTAAGTTTACTGCTGCAGGAATACACGGCAGGGCCTACATACAGTTATGGTTCCATCTGAGATATAATTGGTTGAATATTTTGTTTAAGACTGAATACACCTATTGACCCTGAGGTGTTTTTTGGAACATATGAAGATGTCACAGCCTTTTCAGAGCATTTTTTTGTTTAAAACGTTCTAGTACTTCGGCCTTTTCCGCATCATCCCTTGCAATTTAAAACAACATAGGAATTCTAACCAGTGGGTGTGCGTATGATCCTCTACACATCACAACGACTGAGCTCCTTCCTTTTGTCTTTTTGTTCTTCTTGGGGCAACGCATGCTGTGTTGCTGCATTCCCCAGCATCAGTGTTTGGGTGAATGTTAGCCGTTCCATCGGCCACAGTACTTCCACAGGGCACGTTCAAGCTTACATTAACGTTCTGTTTGGATGGGACCACTTTTTCCCCCCCTCATGTCGGCATTACCATCAGCAGGTGCTGTTTCAGCAGCTACTTCTGAGGAGGCAACATGGTTTTGGTTACCCTGCAGCACACGTGTTCTACTTGCCTTCGGTGCTGCCTTATGAACAGCATCGTACTTACCAGGTGTTTCCCTAGAGGTACAGGCTACGCTTCTACATATGGTACCACTCTGGAGTGGGGCCTGCAAATCAGGGTGTGGGGCCTGCAAATCAGGGTGTGGGGCCTGCAAATCAGAGACTGGAACATGAAAATCAGGGAAAGACGGCTGATGCTGTGTAGGAATGGGCAGGGATGTTCTACTGAAATTTAACTGTGGTCGTGTTTCTAATACGGCCCATGCAAGGTGCTGTACAGTATCCGATGATCCTCACAGCTCCTCCCTACACTCCCTTGTCATCTCCTCTTGCTGCTGCTGAAACTGCTCCTGCATGCAATTGGCTTGTACAGATTCATTTTTTAAATCTGACCACATCGTGTCCGTGTTCTCCAGTAAGTCTTTATAAAACTGTCTGTCCGATTGCAGCAGATCTAGACGCAACGTCTGACCTTCAGCATCTCCCGCTCTTGGGCCGTCATAATTTGAGTTTTCTCTAGAAGGGTATCCGCATGCTTCCCTGCCTCGTTGACCATGCGTTCAGCAAAGTTGTCCCTCCTCTGCTTTCGTCGCTGACGAAATCATCTGGATCTTTCAGCTTCTGTGCCCGATGCGGGCGGCCGTGCGTTACGAGGAGGGAGTACAACAACATTTCTTTGTGCATCAACCTGCTGTGGGTCCTCTAGCTCCTCTTCAGAGTTAGGATTCCCTTCGGGAGGCACTAAAGTACGGTAAAATATAAAACAAGACAACAAGTCAAATAAATCCGGAGATGCAGACATTCTAACTTCCTTCCTAGGACATAAAATTATATATCTGCCTTTCTTTTTCTCTGTGTATGGAACAAGGGGTTATGTGTGGGAGGTTCGTTAACTGAGGTACACCGTTTGGATCGCAAAGGAAGTTCCCATAAGAAAAGAAGCCTAATGGAAACCTGTACGTACTTTTACATTTATGGCCCCATACCAACCCCAACCACGAACCAATAAATTTACGAAGCATACATACAGCATGCACACTGCATAAAAGCCCACGTTAACGTCACAAAAATAAACAACACACAACTTCCCTGTCTCTGGCACTGGGCCCTCCATCCGGCTAGTTCGTTGAGATTCATCAGGGTTACCCCTTGCATAATAACTAACATTTGTTTCATCCGAGTCAGTGTCAGGAACTATGACCTCATAGGTCCACTCATCTGAGGTCTTTTGCTCTCTGTCTACACTGCTGCATATCACGCTCCTATCCCATTTGCCTCATGCCCTTAGCAATCTGTCTAAAAATGGACTCATTCCTGTGTGCGTTTCTGAGTAGCTCCTGCACACCGGGATCCCCCCAAATTCTTACGAAGGCTCTGGTTTCCTCAGTTTCCCAGGGCTGGCCCCTTGCCTTCCCTTGCTTTGCTGCACATCCTCCAGTGCTCGCTGGCACGTTTGTACCTTCTGCCATCATGGCCGGCTTCTCTGGGCACTGTTGGTGACAGTTGACCATTTGCCGCTCATTAAAAAAGCACGCGTCGAGCTCATAGGCAGCTACTTCTGGTTACGCTTCCGGAAAACAACCCTAGTGCCCTGCGTTGCAGTCGAATCCGTCATGTGACCGGATGTAGGTGCCAACATGCCGCGCACCATGTTTACACGCAACGGGGACGGGGTGTTCGCCGTCAACACCGGAAACGAACCCGCAAGAGACAGGCGAGTACAAAGCGTGATCTCCGGGTGTCCGTTGGGTGTTCACATCCGTGTCAAAAATGTCGCGCTTGACACAAATCACACCTGCAGAGTGTTGACTGTTTGCTTCCCCACCACCCTTCCCCCGTTGCGTGTAAAAGCGGCCTAAGTGGATCACATGGAGCATGATACTGGTCATCCCTGTATTAGGGGGAAGGATCCATTTTAATTGGCTTTTTTTGTGTGTGTGGGTGTGTGTGTGTGTGTGGGTGTGTGTGATTTTTATAATAATCCACCCTGACCCTGGGCAGGATAAAAATTCAAATAAAAGAAGTCCGAGAGAAGGAACTCTCCATGTTAAAGAGAAGGAATTGAGACACCCAAGTGTAAGGGATTTGCCTAATGTGACACAGGCCGCCTGTGGCGGAGTAGAGAACAAAACTCCCATCTTCCAAGTCATAGACTGGCACCTTCACTGATAACCAGGTGACTGACACGTCCCTTCCTCTAACTTTTACAAACTTCAGAAAGTCTTGGGCAAGGTGGGCAGTTCTGAGGACGCAGCAATATCTGAGCAGCTGGAGTTATGTAGTTACCCTTGGAAGAGTTACTGCAAGTCCTTTTTTATTTTTTTGAAAGAGGAGAGGGCTGTGACTCTTTCATTGTCCTACCTGGCACGGTCAGGTGAACTTTAGACTAGAATGAACTTGTTTCCAATTCCCTCTGTTCAAGATTGAAGATAACTGGGAGGGCATCAGAGTAAACAGAGTTCTTTGCGTTAGTCAGCGCGTTGTGGGAGGTTTTCAAACAAGCCCGTGAATTAGGCTGCGGAAGGAGGGAACTTGGCACTGGGAGTGAAGAAGGTGGCTTAGCCCTCCAGCAGGGGTGTATTGAAATGGGGCAAGGGTTAATGGCCACTCAGTAGACAGGGAGCGTAACGTGGAAGGACAGCGAGGTTGGGGACAGGCAGGGATCACCAGCCGGAAAGGAAAGGCCATGTGCTGAGCTGGGCAGCTGAGAACAAAAGCAAGTCAAACGTTCATTGTGCCAGGGAGGGCCTTTGTTGGGGTCTGATTGGTGAGGGGCTAAGCTTTTGGCCATGACCCAAGCCATTTCGGAGCGCTTTCATCACACGAGAGAGACATGGATTGGAGCTGAGCACCCTAGTCAGTAAGGCAGAGAGGTAGCTCACAATCCACTAGAGAATCAAAAGTCAGACTTCAGTAGATCACGATGTAAGTAGGGGGATCAGCTGCTCCGAGAGCCTCTCTGGAAAGGAGAGTGAGACTGGTGTCCCAGGGGAGGAGAGAGGCTAGGAGAGCGCCAGGGCAGTGGGGGGGGAAGGATATTTGTGTGGGGAGGGCCCTCTCCGCTCTTGAGACCAGTTGCTGAGGTGCCCTAGAGCCAGGAGCCAGTGGGAGGGGTCCAGGCCTGGAGCGCCGGAGCCGGCAGGAGGGATCCGGTGGATCACCTGAGGTTGACTGCTGGAGCAAGTGGATCATGTACGGTCTGGCCACCCCTGGGATAAGGGGTTGGGAGTTGGACCTGGGAAAGTATGGTTCAAATTCCGTCTTGGTCATGAGCTCACTGGGTGGGCTTGGGCAAATCACTGGGTGTGAATCGCTAGGGTTAGCGGCCCGGAGCTGCTTTTTCAGGAGGGGCGGGGTATAAATGATGTAAAGTTTAAATAAATAAACGGACAATAGGCTGCAGGAGTCCCATGTTCGATCCAGGCAGCCCCCCCACTCAGAGCGTTTTGCACAGCAAACCCAATCCGCAGGCAGGTGCCACGCTCTGCCTGCCCCCGTGACTCGCTCTGGGGGGAATTCTGGGTCCACATCTAGATGTGTATAAGAGACAGGACGCGTGCATCTCGCGGCCACCTAATAAACAGACACCGAACACGGGCTGAACACCCTCCTGGTGTGGGCTATCGTCTCGTTTATAAACGCCCACTCTCTCTCAGCCTCAGTTCCCGATCTGTAAAATGGGGATAATAATGGCCTACCCCCGCAGAGGGGTTGTGAGGGGGAGCAAGCTAAGAATTGTAAAGCACTTTGAATATTGAAAGCACTGGAGAAATGATTAATAATAATAGACACCGGGGTTATTTTGGCCTGTCCAAAGTGTACGAAGAATTGGGATGTAATCCTTGCTCACTAAAGTCAAAGAGAGCAGACCCATTGTTAACTTAAATGAGGACAGGATTGCACCCTTTGTGGGATAATGGTTGCCCTGTTCATTTGCTCGGGCCTCCGTCCCAAAACAAGTGTGGAACAAGTGAGCCGGTGTGGAAGGCGTTAGTAGGGAGCTGTTATTTATTTACCCTCTTAAATAGGACTGGAACTAGAGGATACTCCATGAAACTAGCAGCAAGTCTAAAACAAATACAAGAGAGGGGTTTTTGTTTGTTTTTCACTCAACATACAATTAACTTCTGGAAGTTGTTGCCAGAGGATGTGTTCAAGGCCAATAGTTTATCTGGGTTTTAAAAAGGATTAGATATGTTCTTGGAGGGTAAGTCCATTAATGGCTGTTAGTCAAGTAGGTTTTTGGGGGACATTACTTCTGACTGTCGGGAGCTAGGAGCAAACGGCAGGGAATGGATCGCCCATTGGGACCTGTTGGGTGCTTCTCCCAAGCGACCGAGGTTGGCTACTGTCGGAGACAGGATGCTGGGCTCGATGGACCATTGGTCTGACGCAGTATGGCGCTGCTTATTTAAGTGTTGTATTACAAGGAGGCAACATGGCCTAGTAGTCAGATTACCTAGACCAAAAAAACCTTCGGTTTAAGAAGCTTGTTAAGGCGGCGTTACAAATGATACTCCAACGTTAACATGACAGTAAATTGTCCGTCGAGGCAACTTTATTAAATATCTGACCAATCTATACATTTTTCTTTTCTTATTCATTAATTTTTTTAAAATGACAACTGAAATTAAGCTGCGTATGTGTGGTATGGTGACTGAACGATACTTCTACGTGATGAGGAATGTATATGGTTTTAGTTCCAGCTAAGCCTCCGGTTCGGCCGGCCTGTGCCGCAGGCGGCGTTGCGGAATGTTCCAGAGTGCCGCAAGCCGGGCTTCCGCAGCTGGCCTGTCGCGTTGGTGTGGCAAAGGCATGCCAGTTTCATGAAGAAACTGTCCGACTGCCGTTGACTCCTCCTCCCCCGTCCCCAGCCCAAGGGGTCCGGTGCCTATTCGCCGTTGGAGGTGGACTCGTGGTAGCCATCCAGCAGGACTTAAACCCACAGCCTTCAGGGCTGTAATTGAGTGCCTTAACTACTCCGCCGCCGCATGGTAATTATATAACTGACCTGGGTGGGGGCTCCCAAATATGGCTGAGTGTTGGGGCCACCCTGTGCCCCAAAGGTCCCCAAATCAGGGTCTGTTAGGCTGTGGAATGACTGAGCATTTCATTCTACTGCTTGTACAGAGCTCAGAGAGCCTCTTGAGGCTAAGCCAGCGTGTCTGTGGGGGGGTAATTGGACTCCGTCCTTATTCCGGGCTTTAAAGGTCATCACTAGCACCTTGAGTTGCAACAGGAGCTGACACGAGGTTGCTTGCAGCTTGCCTTGTGTGTGTATGTGTGTGTACGAACGCTCTTGGCAGCAGGAAAGCTGTGAAATTTCATGACCTTGGTTACCGGCTTCTGGGAGCAGAAAGCGGGTGAAAGGGAAAACCGGCATATGGGAGGGGTGCTGGCTGATGCCAGTCTGTGCCTCCCAAGAGGCGTGTGCTATGCTGCACCTGTAGCTTGTGCAATATAAGAGGGAAAGCTGGCTAGCTTGCTAAGGCAGGCTGGTGCCAGGATTTTGTGGGGGAAGAGGCAGCCAGGTGCTTTGGGGAGAGGGAAAGTAAGACTCCTTTTAAACACTGACTTGGGGAGCCACGTTCCTTTGGAAAAGCTTGCTAAGAATGTGGGTGGCAGCACTGAGAGTTAGCTTTGAACCCAACTGCTTCTTTCTCCACAGCTTGGCGCGGAGGAAATTGGAGGAGGACAATGTCTGGCGGGGAAGTACCGCGGGGTGGAGTCTCCAAGGTTCAGGACCGCGGGTGGGCCTGGATGGTCCTTCTGGCCACGGTGTTGGTTCAAGCCCTGACGCTGGCCTTCCCTTCTTGCATCGGGGTCTTCTTCACAGACCTGCAGCACGAGTTCCAAGCCACCAACAGTGAGACGTCATGGTTTCCATCCATCATGACTGCTGTGCTACACGCGGGCGGTGAGTAAGAGGCCGCGTTGCTACCTTCTTCTTCCAGATAAACCAGTGCTTTAGCTGGGGATGAACTAGCAAGTCTTTAAAAACTCTGTTGCTGCTACGTTCGCACAATCAAGTTACCTCGGGGTTGTTACCCCCAGGTTAATTACTCCAGAATAACTACTTCACTTGGTGAATGTTCACAGAAGCAGAGCGAGGAGGCTACCCAAACATTTTGCCTTTCTTGGCCCTGTTTTATTACTATTTATTTAGCTCTGGCAATGTGCCCCACGCTAAGCAGTTGGGATTGGAGACGGGTCCCTGCCCCAAGGGGCTTACAATCCGAGAGAGAGGGAAGCATTCATGAAGTTGGCAGCATATCTGTATCCTAGCGGATAAGGTGTTGGGATTTGGACCTAGGTTCAGATCCTGTCTTAGCCACGAACTCACTGGGTGACCTTTGGCAATTCACTTTCCCTCTGCCTTGGTTTTTTCATCTGTAAAATGGAAATAATAACAACTTATGTTGCGAGGGTGAACGAAAAAGGTTTTTAAAGTACATAGAACACTGTAAGTGCTATAGAAAATAATAATTTATTTTCTTCCATTTGCTCCCTTCTTCTGGCAGCTAGAAGTCTCATCCTCTGATCAATCTGACCAACAGCTATTTATAAGAAGTGTTAGGGCTAAAGCTAACTTGGACTAAGGACTCCCTTGCTCCTCTAAACATCTTTGCCCTTTCTCACTTGCTGCCCCCATGCCTGGAACTCCCTCCCTGCGTACATTGATTCTGCTCCCTCCCTCCCCACTTTCAGATCCCTCCTGAAAACCTCTCTCTTCTGCCAGGCTTTCCTTGACTTATCATGAGCGAAACTGCATCCTCTTTCCCCTTCACTCAGAATCTCTCCCCCTGTAACTAAGCGAAGCAGATGCCCCTGCAACTTCTCAACCTCATTAATGTATCCGTGTCTCTCCCGATGTTCCCCTTTCCCTTGTCTCTCGTAGATTGTAAGCCCCTTGGGGGCAGGGACCTGTTGAACTATTGATGCTGCAGTGCCAGGTACACTGCTGGCTTTATATAAATAATACTACTACTACTATGGTTAAACAATTTTATTGACTGAATTTATTTATTTATTAAATTAACTTATTTAATCACTGAAAATTACAGCTGACTGATCGGTGACCGCATATGCAGCAATTCACCAAAATACCAATTGAAGACACACAGCCGACTTACTGGTTTCCTGTGTCCCGTCGTTTTTGGTTTATTTCCAGACCCATAGCAAAGCTTTGTCCAATAGATTTGAACCAGGTAGCCAACGGGAAACTGAGTCAAACTTGAACCCGGGATCTGGGGTAGAGCTGGAGTGGAGAATGCTTACGCTATCCGTGGGTAATACCTGTATTTTCAAGTGGTCTGTCAGGTGCCTGATAGGTAGCCAAGTGCTGAGTCGGGCACCCAATTCCCTGAAAATGCTACCGTTACCAATTGTACCGATTGGTAAAACGGTAAATCAGGATGGAAAGTTGGAAAATCGATACCAGAAGTTAGAAAATCGGGACAAGAAAACAATAAATCATGTAGCCCGTCGGGCACTAATCGGGTACCAATTTTACTGGATCAGATCGAGTACTGTAATTTCGACAGGAATACTCATTTTTGTGGCTACTTGTTTTGGCTCTCGTCTGGGGGGGGATAAGCAAGAAAGGAATGATGGGTAAATGGAGTCAGCCAGGAACTGCAGAATGGACGTGGGAAACGGAATGTGGCGACACGGCACAAAGCGGTAACGTGGTAAATCTGTTAAACTGGCAAATAATAAATGATCGCCACTCGGTAACCAATAGTTATGGATTGGTTACCGCAAATCCAGCAGTCACCAGGTTACCGTACGTATAACCGTTTCAATTCTAATTAGGAAGTTCAGTCACTCTCATCCCATTACCAGCCGGTCGCCTGATGCACCTTCCCTCTGTGCGTCTCTAGTAGAGGCATGGAGCTGGGTATGTTTAGCCTAGAGTAAAGGAGACTAACGGAAGGCATGATAGCAATCTTCCGCTACCTGAAGGGCTGCCCCAGAGAGGATGGCAAAGACTTGTCCGCCCTTGCTCCTGATGGCAAGATTCGATATGATGGGCTCACATGACAAAAAAAAGCGGATTTTGGCTAAATATTAGGAAGAGCTTCCTAATGATCAGGGCTGTTTAACAGTGGAACAAATTGCCTAAGGAGGTGGTGGGCTCTCCTTCACTGGCAGTTTTCAAACAGAAGGCTGGGCCGACATCTGTCCGGGGTGCTATAGCTGCAGATTTCCTACACTGAGCAGGGGTTTAGACCAGATGACTTTTGGGATCCCTTCCAACTCTATGAAAAACAGGCTACAATAAAGGGATAAATGCAAATGCAGTTTGAGTATAAATGATTAAGCAAAAGGAGGAATATGGATGGAAATGTAAATATTGGTTACAGATGAATTGGGACTAGGAATAAAAGAAAATGTAATGAAAGAATCCGAATTGCTAATCGCTGGTCAGGCAATCAGTGCACGGCTTACCCAAACTAAGTCTGAGTGGGTATCACGCTTGTAACGTCTGCAGACGGCTGGGCTCGGTAGGCAAGGAACGCCCCAGAGCTGCAGGGAGGCTGGCATTTATGGCCTAATCACTGAACGAAAACCATTTTTTTTTCCTGCTACGAAAGCAAAGGAAGCGCATGCAATCTCGCACAACTAGGTGGGGTTTGCTGGGGAAAGCGACCTCTAAGCCCATTCTAGCAAGTTCTGTGGTCCGAGGACTTGTCCTCGAATTGGTCTAGGGTCCTCGAATTGGTCTGCAGGTTGCTTGCTTCAGACGTCCTTCCTTGGGCCTTAAGGCCCCGTTGTCTCCAGCTTAGCATCGCTCTTGCTAACTCAACTTAATTTAGGCCCGTCTAGGCCTTTATGCTCTATGACCAGGGCGGGCAAAGTTTCCTGAGAGCTGCATCCGTTTACCGCGGCAGGGCCAAAGAGCCACCGTTTGCCCACTTCCACTCCATTAACAATCCTACCCGTTGGCTCCTAAATAACTACTGCTGAGTACTACGGGGGTTTTCAGACAAGCGCCTCCCCACCTCTATCCACTCAGTACACACTGGTTACCCGCGGCAACCGGTGGGTAATGCGCTTGTCTGAAAACAGCCTACAAGGCCCCTAACTACCCAAATGGTTGGGTCAAAAGCAGGCTGGAGAAACTGGTTTGGATAGCAGCTGTTGTACCGCCAAGAGCTGTTCCAGTTAAGTCCTCACCTTGTATAACTCCAGATCTTGGGAGGGTTATCTCCTCTGGAATGTGCTTGGTACGGTATTAAAACGTACACTTCCAGGGGCACCATATGATCCCAGGGTCAGTGGGAGGAGAGTGGAGGCTGAGGGTCTTTGACTGAAAGAGATCTTGTGGGGGAGGGGCAGGATCAGGACAGCACAGTCCCTCCCCCCCAATACATAGGGTCCGTGTCTGGGTGTAATTATAGTGGGGGGAGAGGAAGGATGCCCCCCACCCCACAAATTTCCTCTGTCCACAGTTCCAGGATCATGGGGGTGGGGCTTCTGTGGATTAAAGGGATCCAACATCCCCCTCCCAGCAATTTTTATCCCAAACCTTTTGTCCACAAATAAACCTGAAAGGAAATCACGAGGGTGGGAAGTACTGGAGTAAAATATAGGCCCACGGAACCCAAATGTTGAGGAGACCCAGCCTAGGGAGGGCATGCAGCAATTCCAGAGGCTGGGGGACAGTGGAGAGAGGGATCAAATCCATAATATTGGGGTGGGAGGAGTTGGTGCTTCCAGTTTTCAAAGTGCTTTACCATCCTGATTTCAATCTGCCTCACAGGGCGGTTGTGCGAGTGAACGTTATCCTGGTCTAGTTTATCCTCGCCATAACCGTGTGAGGTAGGCCATTATTGTTTCCATTTTACAGATGGAGCACTGAGGCTGAGAGAGAGAGTGACTTGCCCAAGGCCACCAGTGAGTTCATGGCTAGGATGGGATTTGAACCTTGGTCTCCCAAGTGCAACACCTTATCCATTAGGCTGTTGCTAGCGCATATTTGGATTCGGGTTCTATCGTGGGCAGAGCTGGAGCATGTTGGGCTTTTGTTAATTGCCCTCAAGGCATTCACTTGTTTGGCGTGTCCTTGCGTAGTTGGAGAATCTAATGAGAATCCTTATAAAGATCAAGTACAGAATGCCCCTCTGTTAGTAACATGGAGGAAGGGAAAGGAAGCCAAAGAATTTTCAGATGTTCTGTTTATTGCATGTGGTAGATTGATAGCTACCATCAAAGGGATTCAGAGGTGAAATATAAATCCAGGAGGCTATCTTTTTGGGGGGCTATCGGTGCCATGATTTCCAGAAAGAGGCTGGGGGAAGGGGTGGGAGCAGTTCTCAAGCAACTGCTCTGGAGCCGGATCAAAGATAAAAGCAGCCTGTTCGTATGTATTCTCTGCTAATAAACGACTTAATTGGGTCATCGAACTGGAGCAAAGGGAGGGCGGGGGAGGAGGAAGAATGCTTTAAGCTGAGTCATCGAGTAATGGGGGGGGGGGAAGGACAGGGAAAAGGTAGGTGGAGTGTTGCCAAATGATACTGTCTGGTCAGTTTCCAAAGGGGGAAGCAGAGGCTGGAAGACGCACGGTTCTGCAGAAGAGAGTCTTGCATTGGCAAGCCTCTAGAACGGTAATTTTAAAAATATATTTATTTATATAAAATTTATATCCCGCTCTCCTGGGGCAGTGAACAACAGTATCAAAAAGTAAAACAATTTAAAGCCATTAAAAATACACAATACAGGGGGGGAAAGATGCCCCCCCCCCCTCGCCAAAAGCCTGGAGGAATAGCCAGGTCTTAAATAAACGCCGAAATGACAGGAGAGTGGAAGCCAGCCGAGCCTCCTCCGGGAGCGAATTCCACAGCACAGGGGCGGCCACCGAAAGAGATCTAACGGCCACCCACCTCGCCCGGGGAACCTCCAAAAAGGCTCCCACGGACGATCTCAAGGGTCGCACGGGCACATGGGGAGTGAGGCGATCCCGCAGATAAGCAGGGCCCAGGCCGTGAAGGGCTTTAAAGGTTAAAACCAGCACCTTAAACCTGGCCCGGTGCTTTATAGGCAGCCAGTGCAGAGCCCGGAGCACCGGTGTCATGTGCTCCCTGCGACCTGCCCCCGTAAGGAGATGGGCCGCGGCATCCTGCACCAGCTGCAGCCTCCGGACCAGCTTCTCGGGCAGCCCCACGTAGAGCGCGTTGCAGTAATCCAGCCTCGCGGTGATGAAGGCATGGATGACAGTGTGGCTCAACCGCTAAGCCCCAATAACGTACAGGCCACCTATCCAGCGGGGGGTTGGGGGGTGTCAGCAGTGCCCACGCAAGGATCCTGCATCGCACCAGCTACCTATCAGCAGCCATCCCATTTTACAGAGGGAGGATTTGAATTCATGACACTTAAAAACTCCCACGTTGAGCATGCTAGCCGCTGAATTGACACAGGCCAAAAACGTTAAGCATTGGGGAGGAAGGATGGCTCACCTGCAGCAGGTAGGAAATTCAGGAGGCCCAGGTTAAATTCCTGGTTCTGCCACAGGTTTCCTGTTGTAACCTTCAGCTAGTCACTTAGTCTCTCTTCCTTTCTGTAAAATGGGGATAAGAGTATTTCCCTACTTCACAGGTGGTGCTGGGGGGGTGGGGAAGAGTATAATCTTCCCCACCCCCCACCATCCCCAGACTTTCAGAAGGCCGCCTTTGCTCCCTCCTCCCTCCCAGTCAACACTCCTACGTAAGCTAGAAAGAAATACATGGAAGATTGTGAGATGCTCATATACTACTAGGAGGGCTGTATGAGAGCAGTAAGCCTAACTTTTAAAAAGGAAAGGGACATGTGGAGTTATAGAATCAAAGAATTGCAGGTTTGGAAGGGAGCTCAAGGGGGCATCTAGGCCAACCTTCTGCTCCAGGACAGGATACCTTTTTCCCACAGCATTGTAGAAGGATATTTTCTAGCCGGTTTTTGAAAATCTCCAAGGAGAGAGATTTCATAACTTTCCTGGACCACCTGTTCCATAGCCCAACAGGCTTTCCCAATATCGAACCAAAATCGTACCTTGCTGCAGTAGAAATCCATTCCCTCTTGTTCGGTCTTCCATAACAGTGGAGAACAAATCTCTTTTTTTCTTTTTTTTTGTGGTAGCCTTTTAGATATTTGAAGTCTGCTATTGTGTCTTCCCTTAATCTTCACTTTGCTAGGCTAAACAGACCCCGTTCTTTCAACCTTTCCTCTTACGGCATTGTCTTCCAGTCTCTTGATCTTCGCCCTCCTCTGAACCTTCTCCAATCTGTCTACATCTTCCCTGAAGTGCAGTGGCCCAAGTCGAACACAATATTCAGCTGAGGGGCACTGCCGTCTTCCGCATCTCAGAAACAATGCACCTGTTCATGCAGCCCAAAGTTAGACATTCCAGATTATGGGCCATGACCCCATGTAGACTTCCAATCCTGATAGCTATTGGATATAATTTGCATATCCTTTATTATAATCTGTATAGCCCTTTAAGCATACTTAATCATTTTTATCTAGTTCTGTCTGTCGAGGTAGGTCCTCATTCCCATTTTACAGATGGGGAACTGAGGCTGAGAGAGGGTGACTTGCCCAAGGGCCTTGGCTTAGATGGGATTTGAACTTTAGTTTCCAAGGACCCTAGACCTACAGTTTATGTACTAGGCTAAGTTGGCTTTCTCCCATAAAGCTCTTGGTTGCTGATGGGGTCATAGGATAATAGTTAAGGCAGGGACTCATTTTCATTGTGTTTTCCTCATTGCTGCCAATGTGGGGGGAGATCGGTGAAAATGGGTGCCTAAGTCGCTCTGTTATGAGGCACCCAACGTATGACCTAAGGCACCTAAATTATGACCTAGTGCTTCGTTGAAGTGATTGAATGCGGGTCCTTAAGTTAAGGGCACAATCCTACACCCGTTGTCTTTGATGGCAGAGTATTAATTCTTTAAGGTCTCAGAAGAGACAAGGGCCTGCCTCTACTCCACTAACTAGAATCTGCCCTTGGCCTTCTCGAACCGGGGCTTCAAGGTGTTTACGAGCAGGAAAAAAAAAAAAAGTCTTAACTGTAGATGACCTCTTCCCGACTGCAGTTTGGCCTTGAAGTAACCCTAGTTTTATTGAGTCGTTCTGGCTTTTTTCCCCCTCTCTTGTGATCTGTAAACAGATGGTTTGAACTGGGGCTAGGGGAAAGGTGGAGAATGGCTTCTCCCTCCAACCCACACAGACTCACGCACAGAAAGGCGAGACGTTAAAGGACAGGCTGAGTCAAGCTGATGTCAGTGCCCATTAAGGAAGCAATCGACCTCTTGTTTGATTTGTCTTGCCTGGGCAGAGGGATACTCCGTGAAGCTGAAATTTGGCCTCCCAAGAGGCTGTACTTTTACAGGAGCAGCTGGGCCCAGCTCGTAGAAACAGATTTGTTCCATCTTCTCGTTTAGGTGTGTCATGGGATCTCTCACTCCCCCACTCTAGGCTGCCGTGACTCAGTTTCCCTGGCTTGTAGCTGTCACTGGACCAGCCTCTCTAGAACTGATTCAGCCTGCCACGGGTGAACCTTCCTGTCCCCTTTTCAACCTCAGTTTCCCAGCACAGACTCTCTTCTCTCTAGGTTCGTCTGCGTTTGTAAACAAAGAATTAACCCAAACTCTGTTAGCGCAACATTAGGATTAGCAGTTCCACTGGACCACGCTAGGTTCAGTTAAAAGAAGTTTAATCAATAAATCATGAATAATCATGCAGTGCAAGATTATACTCGCGTGCAGAAATCAAAATAACGTTACCAATAACGCAGTCCTATCTGTACTTGGATTCTCCTAACGTAGGCTTGCCCTAATCAAAGTCCAAGGCTATTTTAGTTCATGTCACAGCCAGCAAAGGAAAGCTTGGCTGAGTACAAGTCTTAGGGTTTCCGATAGATCAGTCCTTACTTCCTAATTCGTTTGGTGCAGCCTGTCTCTGGCTGGTAAGATGTGATGACTCTTGACAATCTTGATGATCTCTGATGAAGATCTCCCTCTTTGTCTTGTCTTCCCCCTTAAATACTTTCCCAGGGTCCTTTGTTTGATTTTTTCCGCCAGGTGACTCTGTGCTTTGTCATGTCCGCAGAAAGAAATCCATTTGCAACTCAATGGCCTGTTGCTAGTGTCTGCAGAAGTGTTGGGCTTTTCCTGATTACACAATTGCTCAGGGTCATGACTTAGCCGTTCTCTATTGCATGAAGGAAGTTTCCAGTTCTCTGCTTTCACATTACATACGTGTTTAACCTTGACCTTTACATATTTGTTAGACCTGTAGTCTACATGTAGCGCAGTATCTCTGCATCACAAGGTGATGTTTCCCTGGAGCTTTGACAATGACAATTACTCCAAAGTTGATGGAGATGACAGTCGTTCAAGTGGTATCTTTTATTGCACCCAGACCTCTTGGTGGGAACATGCAAGCTTTTGGATCACCTCTCTCTTCTTCAGGTGTTTAAAAGTCAGAATTACAGACTGGGTAGGTTAAAACAGGATAGCCATCTCTTCGAAGCTAGCTGCTCACATCATTTAAATGATCCCTGGCAGCTGATTTTAAACAAATAAAAGGAATTTGTTGTTGTTTCTTCACTCAGCATACAATTAGCGTGTGGAACTCCTTGCCACAGGATGTTGTGAAGGTCAATAGCATAACTGAGTTCCAAAATAGATTGGATAAGTTCTTAAAGGATAAAGCCATCAATGTCTATTAGTCAAGTCAGTCGGGAGATGAGACCTCTGGCAACGGGAAGCTGAGAGTTGATAACGGGAAATGGATCACTCTGTTATGATGACCTAGAGCTTCACTGAAGTGATTGAAGCTGCCGCTGTCGGAGACAGGAGGGCAAGGCCTAGGGTGGGGAACAGGGCCCCTATGGTTCCATGCTGCCGCAGGACTCCTTGTGGGGATGCTGTGCTGTTCCCAGTACTGATGAAGGGCTCCGTTAGCCGCCCCCCCCCCCCCAATTCATGGGGAGGCCTATTACAGAGGAGCAGACTCTGACAGGGTTTGTGGGAGAGGGCACCCTGCCACTTTAGCTGTTGTTGGGCAGTTCACACCCCTCTGGCCCTTGCCAGGGACTCTTTATAGCGACCTTTACCCTGGGTAATATTGAGACCGCACCCATGTTCTTGGATGCAGGGGGAAGCAAACTGTTTGTACCCAGAAAAGGGAAAGGGACAGGGAGCATTTTCTCCAGGGAGGGGAAGGGATGGAAGAGGGAGACAGACTGCCAGACCGGGGTGTGTGGCCAAGAAGAAGGGGTCAAGGCTTCTCCCCTTCTTAAGACTAACTTAGTTGCACCCTCTGGCTTTGCTTCTCTGTGAAGTGGGAGGTCGGAGCCCCACAGGAGAAGGTCACATCCAGGCAGGCACTAAATTGACCAGAAAGCTGTCGAAAGAATGCGGAAAGTCGAGTATCCTGCTAACGGAACGCACCCCGTTATCCGTTGAGGGCGTCGGATGACGTGGTGTAGCCAGAGAGTTGCAAGCCAGATGGATTTGCGGTACTCCGGCTGCAGGCAAGATGCTAGGCCTACGTTTTGGTATGTCGACTCGTTCTCCTTTTGCTCAAGTGGGTATAAATCAGGAGTGGGAAACATCAGGCCGGGGGGGGGGGGCGCAAATGCAGCCCATGGCCCCTTTCCAGTTCCTACCCCCAAGCACTGACATACTGAGCCTCGGGGGGAGGGGGGGGATCAGGGACAAGGATAGGGGGACGGACTCGTGGCACAGCTCCACAACCTGACCCCTTTGCCCCCACTTTCTATGCAGTCCTCGGAGCTTGTACTAGTTTTCAAACTCTCCCCGGCCTAGCGGTAGCATCGGAGCGTGTCCCAAGCAGGACTGCATGAACCCTTCCCTTAGTACAAATGATCAGTCACTTCCTTTGTACAGATGGGAAACTGAGGCAGCAAACAGGTTAAGTGACTTGCTCGGGGGTACTTGGGGAGTCCCGAGTCAGGGCCAGCATAGATCCTTGATTGTGCAAATCGCTCAGACCCTGCTGCCTCAGCCCTGGGCTGTTGAGCTCTGTGGATTTTTCATGCCAAGAGAATGTCGCATCCCTTGTCTCTCCGTCCCCGTCTCCCCTCCCCCTGTCGCCTTTAGATTGTGAGCTCTCGGGCAGGGACCGTTGTCTCTCTTGTTCTCTGGAAAGCACCCGGTACGTTGCTGGCGCTATGTAAATGTCTATATATATATTTTGGGCTCCGCTGAAGGCAGCGTCTCCCGCTGTGATTGATGGCGGCTCTGGGCCAGAATCAGCACTGGAGGAAGCGGAGAGTCACGCCCACTTTGCCTCTCCTGATTTTCCGTGGCTGGCTTTCCTCCCAATTTCTCTCTTTCCTGGCTTCCCTCTTCACCCCTTGTTTCCCTTGTCTCTCCTCCTCCTCCAGGGGGCGTTATGGGGAGGTTTTTGACCACCTAGATTTTGCTGTGGCCCCTATGGAGCTCGGTGATGTCTGTCTCTTATTAGCCAAGGTGGTCAGGGGGATGCAAGCTAGGGGCATTGCTAGCCATTGGCTGGGGGGGGCTCTGGATGCTCGAGGCAGAACCCCAGGTCTCTCTGGCAGAATCCACCTTTCCGTGCCATTTCTAATGCTGCAGCGCTGGCTCTGACCGAACAGCGGCAGTGGTGGTCACGGAGATGAGGCAAATGGTGTAGGGACCAGGGACCCATGCGCACCAATGGAGGAGAAAAGGAGCGGGGCATTGAGGGGTGTCATGGCCTCATCTCTTTGTTGTGCGCGGATCCACAACGTTGTGATGCTTGGAAAGGGGCATGGGCCATTGTGGAAAAGGGGTGTGGCCTGGTGGAAAGAAGGCGGGGTAAGGAGGACTCTCTGCCCTTTTTAGGTGACACCCCACCCCTGGAGCATTGTTCCAAGAGGGGGAGCCCCATGAAAGAGAGGGCGAGACAGTCCCACTGACGGTTACCATGTAGGGGTGGCCAGATAGGCAATTTTTAGAGGGCACTTATGAAAAATACAGGTTGCAGGGCTTTAGTGGTGCCAGTACCGCCCTGCAACCTGTATTTCTCATAAGTGCCCTCTAAAAATTGCCTATCTGGCCACCCTATTACCACACCTCCCCTTTAAGAGGGCACTTATGAAAAATACATGGTGAAGGACGGTATTGGTTCCAGTGAAGCCCGGCAACCTGTATTTTTCATAAGCGTCCTTTTAAAGGAGAGGTGCAGTAACCGTAGTCCCACCCCTGGGCTCAAGTCTCGCTTCAGGTAGGAACCTCGTGACAATCCTGGCTGCAGCTTCATGCTCACGGCATCCCGAAACACCACCCTGGGCTCCACCGGTAAAAGGGCCCCACAAAGTGTCCCAGTTGGGGGAGTGGGTCCTGGGCCAGGCGGAGCCCAAGGTGGGGGCCCTCCACAACCGGCGGCAGTGCAGCACCCCCTTCCTCCTCGTGGAAGCCACAACCAGAGCCCTAGGGCTGCCAAGGCAGGACTCTGGGGGAAGCGGGCCTGTAGCGGGTAATGGGCTTGCCGAGTTAAGTGTTGCCAGGATGAGCACCATTTGCTCAGTCACCACGGGAATTTATTTATTTATTTATTTATAGTAAATTTTGTAGGCCGCCCCTTCCTGCTAAAAGCATCTCGGGGCGGCTAACGTGTTAAAAACAATTTTTTTAAAAAAAAATCAATCATCAACAATTAAAATCCAATAAAAAAACAATTAGCACGATCCCAGCCTAGCACAATCCTTCATATAATACAGTCTCTCTCACCAGGCCAGGCACCACACCCCTGGCACAGCTCAGTCAGGCATCAGTCCTAGGACTGGCTCACAGGTAACTTCGTCGCAAGCCTCTCCGCTCTCCAGCAGATGCCTTGCCGCCTTGAGCACCAGACCCCTTCTGCTTTCCGCTTCCTGTCTTCCTTGGCTTTATTACCTCCAGAGTGGGCGTGGCTCCGCCCTGCTCTATCTCCCTTAAAGGCAAAGCAGCCATCTCATACTGGGTCCTTCCTCATCGGGATAGTGTTACTCTCTCCCCCCTCTTCTCCCCACCGGAGTCCTGCCACGGCACGGTGTCCTTTTGGCTTTGCCCAGGGCTTCTTTGAGGGAGCGTAGTACCACACCACTGCAGCTGCCAGTTATGTGGGTCCCTAGCCCAGATCGCACCCTGGGTGGTGTCTCGTCTTCCCGCTGTCAATGTCTCCATGGCCCGCCCTCCATCGTCCCGCCGTTGAATGCTGGTTTGGTTGCTTTGCAGGGCCCTTCTGCAGCCTCTTGGTGGAGCGATTCGGCTGCAGGTTCACCGTCATGCTGGGAGGCTTGCTGAGCAGTGTGGGCATGGTGGCCAGCTCCTTCTCCAAGTCCATTGGCCAGCTTTACGTAACCGCTGGCTTCATTGCTGGTGAGTAGCAAAACTCCATCATCTCAGTTGATGCTTTGGTGGAGGTAGGTGCTAAAAATGAGCCAAGACCGGGCGGAATATCCAAGCCTTTCACTTGTCTGAGGTGCGGGTGTTCGAAGAACTGGGATTGTACCAGGGAGGGGTACAATCACCCCCCCCTCGCCCATAGTACTGTAGTTCCCTGACTCTTGGATGCAAACCTTGATGAGTCTTCCTGGTTGAAAGAGATGTCCTTATTTTCTTCCTCCTTATTTTTAAAGGCCTCGGTTCCTGCTTCAGCTTCCAGGCAGGAGTGACGGTGCTGGGCTATTATTTTGTACGCCGGCGGGCGCTGGCGAATGCCCTGGCATCCAGCGGGGTCTCCATCGGCCTCACCCTGTGGCCGTTGATCTCTCAGTACTTGCTGGACGAGATGGGCTGGCGTAGCTGTTTCCTCATCTTTGGGGGGGTGCTGTTGAACTCCTGTGTCTGTGGGGCGGTTATGAGACCGGTCCACATCAACCCGCCTCGGTCGCCACCCGATCCGAGCCCTGGACAGTCAGCCGATGGGACGCAATTGTCCAACGGGGTTACTGTACACCATGAGGGGCCCCGGTGGCGGGCCAGGCTTATGGCTTGCATCCCAACACTGCAGAAGTACCTGGCTTTTGACATCTTCTGCAAGAACAAAGGCTACCGGATTTACACCATTGGGGTGACCTGGATGGTGATGGGTTTCGTGCTGCCCCACATCTACCTGGTGCCCTATGCCATCCAGAACGGGGTGGAGGAGCGCAAGGCTGCCCTCCTGATCTCCATCATTGGCTTCGTCAACATCTTCATGCGCCCCATGGCGGGACTGCTCTCGGGCCTTAGTGTCTTCACCGGCAGGCGGATCTACCTCTTTAGCTTGGCCGTCCTGCTCAACGGGCTCAGCAACCTCATCTGCGTCATCTCGGCCGAGTTCAGTGTCCTCGTCCTCTACTGCCTGGTCTACAGTGTCTCCATGAGCGGCATCGGGGCCCTCCTCTTCCAAGTGCTCATGGATGTGGTGGAGATGGACCGGTTCCCCAGCGCCCTAGGGCTTTTCACCATCTTGGAGAGCGTGACCATCCTCCTTGGGCCTCCTCTCACAGGTGAGGGAAGACCCACAGTCATTGAGAGGTGGGGGGCAGGGAAGAGGCTGTTAGGCTGTGTGTGTGGGGTGTGTATAAAGGTTATCATGGTATCATTTACAAGTGAGAGAGAGAGAGAGAGATGCGTCGGTCCATAGAATCCTAGATCTGAAGAGCTGGAAGGTACCGCCGAGGCAATGTAGTCCAAGCCCTTCCCTTTATAGGGGGAGCCTCCAGCCCTGGGGGGCAAAACACAGCTCGCAGCTAGTCTTTATTTGACCCCTTTCCAATTCTTAGGTCTGGCCCCTGGATCCAGTCCCCCCTCCCACCCACCCCTTCCAAGGACTGAAAGACCAAGCTCCGGGGAAGGGTGAAAGAGGAGGGCATGCCCACAAGGTGAGGGGACAGATCCACGATCTGGACCCTCCTCTTCTGAATGCCCCCCTGGACCCAACTTCAGTGCAGCCCTTGGAGCTTGTACTCATTTTCAAAGAGGTCCCCGGAAGGGAAAAGGTTCCCCACCTTTGACCTATACCTAAAGCATCCCTGACACGACATGCTTGTTCAGTCTTTTTTAAGTCTCCAGGGGAGGAAATTCCACAACCTCCCTAGGTAGCACGTTCCCCTGCTGAACTGGTCTAACAGGAATTTGGTTTTTTTCCTGATATTTAATTAAAACCTCCCTTAAGAACATAAGAAGTGCCATTACTGGGTCAGACCAATGGCCCATCAAGCCCAGCGTTCTGCCTCCGACAGCGGCCAATTTCGGTCGCGTGGGAGAAGTATCGGCAGTCACAATGGGCGATCCACTCCCCGTTGATCACTCCCTGCTCCCAACAGTAAGAAATTCCCATCTCGTCAACTACTTGGCCAATAGCTGTTAACAGACCCAGTCTCCCTTCCTGCAGTTTAACCCCATTGCTGCGTCTCCTGTCCTCGGTGTTACTGGAGACCACATATTCTCCATCTCCTCTGTGGCAACTTTTTAGATATTTGAAAACCTATCTCTCCCCCCCCCCGCCGACAAATCTTTTCCCTAGGTCAGGAGTGGGGGAATCTTTTCACCGGGTATTAACACAAAGATCCTCCAGTAGTGCAGTTCATCCTGGCCACCAGCAGGGGTCTCCTCTTGTCACCTGTCTCTCTCTCTCTCTCTCTCTCTCTCTCTATTGCACAAAATGGTTAAGATACTATCACAAGGGTCAGGAACCTTCAGCTGGGAGGGAGATGTGCGACCTGTTGCTAGACTTTACTTGACCCTTTTCCATTCTCTGGATCTGGCCCCTGTATCCGGTCTAAGGTGGCCAGATATGCAAATTTTAGAGGACACGTATGAAAAATACAGTTTGCATTGGAACCAATGCAGCCCTGCAATCTGGATTTCTCATAAGTGCCCTCTAAAATGTACATATCTAGCCACCCTAATCTAGTTCCTACCCCCAAGCATTGAAAGATTGAACTCAGTGGAAGAGACCAGAGATAAAGGCATGAACACAAGGATAGAGGATGGATCCATGAATTGGACCCTCCTCCTGAGCGCACCCTTTAACACCCCAATTCCCAACTTCTCTGTGGCCCTCAGAGCTTGTACTAATTTTCAAAGTGGGCCCTGGGAGGGAAAAGGTTCCCCGACCCTGTTCTGTTCGATTAACCTCTCTTGTGGATTTAACTTTTTAAGGTGTGATCCTGTCCTCGTTGAAATCCTCCTAAAACACAACAGTCCTGCATTGCTGGCAAATTATCATCATCAATGATTTTCCTTTTGAGAGGGTTGTATCGCTATCCTGCACTGGTCTCCTAGGAGGTTCAGAAGATTAAACCCCTTTTTGGTTTAGAGCGAGTCAAACTCCTAATGAGGATTTCTGAATTTTCGCAAGCCCTTTGGATCCTCCGCTGCTCCAAGCTCACGTCCTGTTGCCTGTAGCCAGTCCGGCGTCCCGCGCTGCACCTCACGGGCTCCTCTCCAACCAGTCCGAGATCCCGAATTTACTTTGAGCAGACGGTCCGTAATCCCGATTCCACTCAAATGGTGCCACTCATCAGCTGTTATCTGGCATTGCTGGGGGAACAGGGCCAGTGTCATGTCAACTGGCCCTATAGCTCCAACCTCCTAGCGAGCTGCTGCCTGGATCTGTTACTGGCTGCTTGCTCTTGTCCCGGCTCCCCCCCGGTCGGGTCGGCATCCTCCGCTGCTCCACTCCAGCCGTTCCCTCAAAAGAAACTGACGGCACTTCCCCGCCACGGCCACTCTGGCCAAGGAACAGCCAGCATCCAGGCTGACACCTTCTGGCTTCTAGGGCTCTAGATATAGTATACCAGGAAGAGGGGGCAGATACCAGCCACAGGTGTAGGCAATTGCTTGAAGACCGCTTCTCTTGCCACTGCACACACCGCCCCCCTTCAGCCCCTCCTTGAAATCGGTGGCCCAGCTCCCATTGGACTTTTAACAGCTGAGGATTGCATCCTTGATGCTTGCGAGGAACGAGCATCACTGGCACAATCCCACCGGGGTGGCCAACAGGGCCCTGAGCTCATCTAAAAACAAATATATCTGGCAGGGGGGTGGAGCCATGCTGGAAAGAGGCAGGGGCAAAAGGGGCTCTCCTACCTTTCTGATATGATCTTAATCCCACTCTCGGAAGTAAATTCTGCCAGCGTCCCCCCTGGCCAGGAAAGATCCCAGCCTGCAGTGGGGAACTGGCAGAAAGGGAGCTCCCTCCCAACTTTCAAATCCCTCCTGAAAACCTCCCTCTTCGTCAGGCTTTCCCTGGCTTGTCAGGAGTGAAGCTGCATTCTCCTCGCTCAGAATCTCTTCCCTGTAACTAAGTGAAGCACGTGCACCTTCTCAAACTCGTGAATGCATCCTTGTCTCTCCCGATGTTCCCTTCTCCTTCATCTCCCCTTTTGTCTCTTGGATTGTAAGCCCCTTGGGGCAGGGACCTGTATATATCTATTGATTGTGGCTGCGGCTATATAAATAATAGATAATTCATACCAGCTGGGAGCACAGCCGGGAAAGCAAGACTGCCCTGGGTCAGTGCCCATGTGCAGCTGATCCCCCCCCCTGCATGGTATGTCTGGTACCTCCTACTTTATGTACACTGTAGAACAGCTAAAAGTTTGCCTGATCCAAACATTTCTGTTTCTGGCTTGTCCTCTTTCCAGTTTCTGGATCTAGTTCCTAAACGTCTGCGCTAAAAGACTGAGTTTGTGGGGGGAAGGGAGCAGAGATGAGGGGCATGCACGCAGTGGCCAGGGGATGGATTGATGGCACAGATCCAGGATCTGGACCTTCCTTTTTCTGAGCCCAGGAGCACCCCTGTCCCCAGCTCATACTAATTCTGAGCTCATACTAATTTTCAAAGTAGCCCCTGGGAAGGAAAAGGTCTCCTCCTCCCCCCCCCCCCCCC
>QEPC01011341.1:10785094-10845699 GCA_003113815.1 Sphenodon punctatus | reverse complement strand
CCCCCCCCCCCCCCTCCCCGGCTCAGGGTGTCATTCAACACGTAATGAAACAATAAAAGCATGTAAAAATCCCCTTTTTAAAAACAAACCACTTCTCCCCTATCCCCACCCCCCAAATGGTTGGCCAAAAAGAAAGGTCTTGGTATGGCCTCCAGAAGAGGCTTGGGCTCCACAAGACCTCCAGGGGAAGGGAGTGCTACAAGACTAGGGCAGGCCACTGAGAACCCCTCCCTGGGTTCTACTAATTGCCAAGTGTTACTAGTGCTGAACCCTAGGCTGACTAATATTGTCTTCAAGCCTAAGCAATAGAAAACCGAGTTAAAATACCGTGCCATGTCTTATCGATGCTAGGCCTTATTGCAAAAGGAATAGAGAATAAAAGGGCAAGTGTCCTACTGCTGCCGTATAAATCTTTGGTACGACGCCACCTTGAGTAGTGTGTGCCGTTCTGGTTGCCCCATCTCAAGAAAGATATAAGTACTCCAGAGTAATGTGATGAAGGTTCTTGGGGCTCACTCTATCTGGCTGACACCCCACTTGCCTCCAGACCAGCCACAACTCGGTTTCCCCTTATAGTATATGCTATCATTATTTATATAACGTAAGCAATGTATCTAGCACTGTGCAGTCATGAACTAGAGATGGGTCCCTGCCCTGAGGAGGTTACAGTGTTGGAGAGAAACGGGAGAGAGGAACACAGGGAAAGACAAGGATACATTCATCAAGTTGAGACGTCGCAGGGGCACATGATTAGCTTCTACCAGGCATGGGGAATCCCAGGCCCAGAGACCAACTGTAGCCCATGGCTAGTTTTTATGGGCCCCTTTCCAGTTCCTGGTTCTGGCCCCTGGATCCTGTTCTTGCCCTCAAGCATTTAAAAACAAAAGAGCTTGGGGGTGAGATGAGAACATGCCCACAAGGGGGGGGGAACGGACAGATCCATGGCACAGCTTCGTGATCTGGACACTTCCCTTTACTGTGCGCACCTCTGCCCCCAACTTCGATGCAGCCCTCGGAGCTTGTACTAATTTTCAAAGCAACCCTTGGGAGGGAAAAGGTTTCCCAGCCTTGGCTTATACCAGATAAACTTGGATATAGCCCGGTAGTGTGGGCTAGTCCATAAAGAGTCAACTGCTTGTTCCCTGAAAACTTGAAGGCTGCTTCAGTCATGTGAAATAAGCGGATTAGGTTCCAAGTCGAGTTTTAAGTCTCTCTGAAGACATTACTTTTTCGACAGCACAGCGCCCTCTAATGTTAAATGGGGGGGCTACCATGGGTGCTTTGGTTGGAAAACTGAAAGAGGGTATTTCAAAACGAACAGTAACTGGGAGAGGGGGACACACAGTTTTACAACTATTGAAACCATATTCTGGCTAGTGGTTGCTGTGGATCTCAGTGGAATCCATGCCAGTACTGTGATTTATAACAGAGGCAGGGAATCTCTGGGCCTAGGGCCAAATGCAGCCCACCCCTTTCCTGTTTCTGGCCCCTGGATCCAGTTCCTACCCCCAAGCACTGAAAAACTGAGCTCTATGTAAGGGAGCCGAGGCAAGGGGATGTACACATGGATAGTGTACAGATCTGCAACACAGATCCATGATCTGGACCCTCCTCTTCCACAGGATGCCCTTTAAGCATCCTGGCTCCCAACTTCTCTGTGGCCCTCGGAGCTTTTACTAATGTTCAAAGTGGCCCCCAGGAGGGGAAAGGTTTTCCTGCTCCTGATCTACATCGTCATCCATTCTTTATGCAAATCGTTGTATCCTACAAGTATTTGGATACAACTAAAGGGTAAATAACTTCCATCGGGGAAAGATATGGTGCAGTTCTGTCTTCGTTCAAGTTAGCGGCTCAATTCACATTGACTCTAGTGGGAGAGGACCGTGCCTGTTGGTGGGGGGGAGGGGAGGAAACTATCTTGATTTAAACTGTGTTACTACTTGAACATCCCATTGACAGGCCGTAGTACAGAGCTGTCTGGGTTGGTGCCTAGGATCATGCACTTTGCGGATGGAGTCATGATTCTGTCTTTGTCGCTGTCTGGGGTGCTGAAACCATACTGGTCTCAAGTTGGGGTCACGCGGGCAGGAACTATGGGAACCGCTGATTTCTTGGTGTGAGGGGGACAGGGTGCGTAGGAGCTTCCTGGACATAGACAGGTTAGTGTGTAAGGTCGGGATTGGGACTAGAGAGAGAAATTGGGGTTAGTATACAGGGGTGGGAATAAGGGGCAAACCATGCTGTAAGCACGAGACCAAGCAAGGCTGCAAACGTGGACTAAAAGGGGAACAAGAGCAAGACAAGGCTGGGTTAAGATGGGGCTAGGAGGACAGGAGCAAGAGCAGACTGGGGGAACGTTAACTGGGGCAGGAGAACAGGAACAGGGCTGAAAAGCTAGGGTTGGGAAACGGTGATCTTCTGCCCAGCTTAGAGACTGTCTGGCAGCCATCCAGGAAGCTGGGGTAAAAGAGGGTCCAAATGGGCAGGATCCAGGCAGAGCCACAGAGCAGTGGCAGAACCAGGCACTGCCCCAGAGCTGCCAGTTCAAGACCTGATGATAGGTTATTATTATTATTATTAAACATTTATAAAGCGCCAGCAACAACCTGGCGCTGTACAGAACATATAATCAGCTGCGGTCCCTACCTGTGGCTTACAATCTAAAAGACAAGGAGGGGGAGACAAGGAGAGGGGACAGTGGGAGAGACATGGGAGAAGACAAACAAACATTCAGGCGGATGCGAAGTCTCAGGCGCGTGTACTTGGCTTGGTTACAAGGTGGTCGGTAGCAGCAGTCAGCAGAGGAGGGCCGACAGTAAGAGCAAGGGGAAAGACTAGAGGGCATTGGGAAAGGCAGCATGGAAAAGGTGGGTCTTGAGGAGGGATTTGAAGGAGCGGAGGGAGGAGGCGAGGCGGACGTCGGCAGGGAGGGAGTTCCAGGCATGCGGGGCAGCGAGGGAGAAGGGACGAAGGCGGTTGGGCGAGCAGGAGAAGCGAGGGAGAGCGAGGGAGGGGACAGCGGAAGAGCGGAGAGCGCGCGCAGGAGCGCGTAGGGCGATTAGGTCCGAGAGGTAAGGGGGAGCTTGGTCATGGAGCGATTTGAACGTGAAAACCAGGAGTTTGAACAGGATACGTTCCGGAAGGGGGAGCCAGTGAAGGGAGAGGAGGAGAGGCGTCACATGGTCGAAGCGACGGGCAGAGTGAATGACCTTGGCGGCAGAGTTTTGGATCGCCACAAGGGGGGACAGGTGGGAGCGAGGGAGGCCAGCAAGGAGGAGGTTGCAGTAGTCGAGGCGAGAGATAACCATGGCATGAACAAGGATTTTGGCCGAGGAGACAGATAGAAAGGGGCGAATGCGGGCAATGTTGAGGAGAGCGAATCGGCAGGATTTGGCCACAGAGTCAATGTAAGGTTTAAAGGAGAGGTTGAGAGGTTTGCCTGATACTTAAGGAATTAGGAAAAATAGTTTAAAGTTTGCTGAAAGAAAGAGGAAGACGGTAGGTCCGAGAGGGGGAGGAAGGAGAAATTAAATTTCTCCGGTTATAATCCTCAAGCCATTTTACTCCAGAGTAGTTCAGTTGATCTAAATGAAACTGCTCTGGAGTAAAGCGGTTGAAAGATTGCCACTAAGTTAATAACTGCTGAAGTGAAAGGAGAGAGCAGAGTCCTTCTTGTAGAATGTAGAGCATCTCCTGTTTGTGATCGGTACCCAGTCCTACAGTAATGAGTCCATTTAAAAATGCATCTGCGGTGTGCAAGCTGGCTGCATCAGTAGCCCCCGAAACACGAGGGAGAGGTGGTTAGCAATGGAGGGATCGATGGCTGTTAGCTGGTGTCTCTCTCCTATGTTCCAGGTGGTCTTTGTAACCTCTGCCTGGATAAAACCAACAAAGACTACATCTTGGAGGCAGATGGGGTGGCTTCCGTGATCAACTGCTTGTCCAGCTTAAACGAGGAGACCGTGATGTCGGCGGTCAGTACCCTGATGTACCTGACGACGCCAGAGTCTTCCAAGCAGATCACGGCGCTCCCTGTGGTGGAGTGCATGCTGCGTCTTTCCCTCTCCACCAACAAGAGACTCAGCAACCTGGCAACGGTCTTCCTGGAGGATTACTGCAGCTCTGTTCAGCTGGAGGAGGCTAGGAATCTGAGTAAACACACCGCGGTAGGCATCCCCCTCCCGAAGGATTGATGCTATGCAGAGAACGGAGCAGCATGGATTTTTGTCTTGAACAAGAGGAAAGGCTCCTAACCCCCAGTATCGTATGCAAAGCGAGAGGTGCATAAAGCCAGGCGTAAGGGGGGGAAACCCATTTCTAAAGTCCTGCCTTGACAGAATGGGGTCGTGGTGGTGGTATTGACAGTGGCAACCCCTGTATTAGACACCTCAAGGGACATACTTTCAGGTGGATTAGAAGTGGTGTCCAGATCTGTGAGGGGTAAAAGCGGAACAGTGACTGGCACTGATCGGACATGCTTTGTGTGTCCTGCCAAAGCAGCAGGGTGACGCATACCATTACTGGGGTAAAGTTCTGGATTAGAGCTAGGGGGTTTCAACCAACAGGTTGGGTCCTGGCGGGAGGAGGGCTCATGAGCTCTGGTGCAGTTGGATTACATTTCTTTTGGCCGCCTTTGCTGCTGTACTGACGGCCAAGGGACAGGACAGGAGAGGAGCGGGGGTGGCTTCCCACAGCTTCGCTACCTGTCTGGCTCCGGTTTCTGGCCACCTCTTGCCAGCTCCCTGCTGGTGCTGGGATCAGGTCCCTCCTGCTGCTTCCAGAATTGCCCCTCCCCCAGTTGCTGCTGGTAGGATCAGCCCACCCACCCATCCATTCCAGGGCCTGGATTTCTTTCAGGTGGGTCCTGTGTTTTTTTTTTTTAATTTATTTATTTAAAAATATTTTTTGGGTGGCTCTTGCTTACGAAAAGGTTGGGAACCACAGGATTAGAAGGATTTGGATACGCCAAAACGAGTTGTCGTGGCAGCTGGAAATCAGGTCTCCTGAAGCCAAGTGCTGAAAACGTCTCATGTGCTCTGCCGAGGGCCATCCCCTTCGTCCTAGCTGTTGGAAGCTATGGCTGTAACTTATCTTGACAGCAAAACTTTTTATTAATAGTCTTGAAATGTCTTTTCAATGGTAAGTCTTTATTCCTCCTGCCCAGTAGAGAGAAACTAGGGTGGCGATCTCTGTTATTGGACCAATTCAAGTTGGTGGAGCTGCGCATGCTCTGACTTCACAGGGTCCTTTGTCATGAAGAACCCGGTGAGGTCTGAAAGCTCGGCGCAGCTCCACGGACTGGAGTCGGTCCTGTGTCGTCTCTACTGCCTCGATTTGGGACCAACACACTTTCTCTACTTCCCTCCTTCCCCGTAATGGCTGGCTGGCCCTCCCTCCCTCCTACCACACGGGGGGCGAACCCTTTCCTTCAAACGGGCCACTTTGAAAATCAATACACGCTCTGTGGGCCAGATAGGAGGTAGGTGGGTGTGCTCAGGATGACCCAGACCATGGATCTGTGGTGGGGATCCATCCCCTATCCTTGGGTGCCTGCCCTCATTTCCCCTGATCTTAGTGTTTCTGTGCTTGTGGGGTAAGGGCTGGATTCATTGATCCAGGATTTGGACAGGGGCCAAATCGAAAACAGCCACTGGCTGGATTTGGCCCATAGACTGGGGTGGCGGGTTCCAACTAGTCTGAAAATGTGCCCAGTAAGCTCGCCCCAGAGGCACCCGGAGCCGGCTCTGCCAAAGACAAGTTGATGGAACGCTATAGCCACAGCCATCCATGCCTTGGTAACCTCGGGGCTACTGCAGCGTGGTCTCCGCGGGGCTACCCTCAGCTGTTCAGAAGCTGCAGCCGGAGCAGAATGCAGCAGCCGGTCGTCTGTTGGGGGTGGATTGCCAGGAGCACGCTACGCCGGTGTTCTGCTGCTTGGACTGGCTGCTCCCCATTCGCTTTTCCTGACTCAAGATGCTAGTTTTGGCCTGTAAAAGCCCTAAATGGCATGGGCCCCGACTATCTGAAAGATTGCCTCATCCTTCCTGTCCCCCATCATGGCCTCTGAGGTCACCCTCGTCTGTGCCGTCTGTCTGCCAGATTGCCACAGCAAGGTCGCACAGAGGCGTTCTTGGGGGCTGCCCCACAATTATGGAACTCCCTTCCCTTGGAGGATTTGTTCATCGCCCCATCCCTACTCTCTCTAGTGTTTTAATGTTGTGAGTTGTATTCCTGGGGCCCTGTTTTAAAGTATTTAAGTTGTTGACGTGTTTAAAATTGTTTTATCTTTTATAATTGTTTTATTATGTTCTCAGGAGGGGCGGGATATAAATGTCAAAAATAAATAAATTTTGTCTAAGCCTGCTCCTCTTCTAGAGGCGATGCAAAACCTAGGATTGGGGAATGGTGGGTTAGGCTGTCTTCCTTGCTGTATTTTAATACATTAAGGGATTTCATTTGAGAATGTATTATTTTGTAACCTGCCCTGAGCCTTAAGGAAAGAGTGGGGTAAAAATATGAATAAATAACCAAGGTAAAGGTTAAGAGTGACGGCAGCTTGCTGAGATGGTCTGGGTGCGGTTCTTCCCCTCGGCTGGGCAAGCATCTGTTCTGCAATGTCCTGCCTTGGAGCAGGTGTTAGAACAAGACCCACATGGATTTATTTTTCACCTGACCCAGGTCCTGCAGCCTCGGTGCCGACTCAGTGCCTGGCTGCTACCGGACGCAGGTGAGCTGACTCCAGACAAGGCTGAAGTGATGTTGGCTGGCCAACCATCTAACCTGGGTGGGATTGGGCTGCCCAGGGTACAGCCTCCTCGGTTACTCAGGTTTGTAGACTTGGGGTGCTCTTGGATCCTGAGCTGCATCCGGTTGTGGCGGTGGCCAGAAGGGCCTTTCGCCAACTCCATCTGGAGAGAAGGCTGCATCCCTCTAGGGCTTCACTCACACCTTCCATCACCTCAAGGCTAGACTACTGCAACGTGCTCTATGTGGCGCTGCCCTTGAAGACTCTTTCACAGGCTGCAGCTTGTGCAGATGGCAGCAGCCCACCTTTCAACAGGGGTGGGTCGCCGGGAGCACGTACCAGTGCTTTACCGGTAGCATTCCGGCCACGATCCAAGGTGCCGGCTTTGACCTCCAAAGCCCAAAAGGGCCGCCTTCCTCCTTCTGCTCTGTGTCCTGAGAGCGCCCTCCTGCAAGGTCCCTCAGTGGCCCAGGGGACAGTCTGCGTGTCCCGGGCATGTAGAGGGCTGGTGGTGGTGGCTGCGCCACAGCTTTGTAACTCCCTTCCCTGGAGGTTCACCAAAACGTGAGTGTCTTTCAGATGCAACGTATGAGCTATTTATTTGGCCAGGTGTTTAATGGGTGACAGGGGTAGATGGGGATCATTAATGATGATAGAAATTTATTTTTTTAATGTGAGCTGCTCTGAGCCTTACGGGATAGAGTGGGGTAAAACTCTCAAATAAAATAACTGGCCCTTAAGTTCCCTCCTGAGCCAATCATTCCAAGATTGCACAAATGCAGAGGAACCAGGAAAGCGAGAACCGTGCTAGCACTCGCTTAAGGATGAAAAGTGAAACCAAACCAGGAGCCCCAGCTCCTGGCAGGCAGACGGCACATACAAGAGGGTGACCTCGGGGGCCATGATGGGACAGGAGCGATGAGGCAATCTTTCAGCTAGTCGGGGCCCATGCCATTTAAGGCTTTTATAGGCCAAAACCAGCACCTTGAGTCATGTCCAGAAAAAGCGATTGGGGAGCAGCCAGTCCAAGCAGCAGAACACTGGCGTAGCGTGCTCCTGGCGATCCACCCCCAACAGACGACCGGCTGCTGCATTCTGCACCGGCTGCAGCTTCTGCACAGTTGAGGGTAGCCCCGCGGAGACCACACTGTAGTAGCCCCGAGGTTACCAAGGCATGGATGGCTGTGGCTATAGCGTTCCATCGACTTGTGTTTGGCAGAGCCGGCTTGGATGCCCCAAACCCAGAGCTGCAAGGTAAGGAAGTGGTTTCTACTGCAGCTGTGTCCCTTTCCCACCCCGGCACGAGCTATTGGTACAAAGCACTTGGAGCTGCTCTGCTCAAACCAGATGCTGTTGAGTCCCATTGTAGTCAAAGGGGCTAGTGGTCTGGACTCAGGGTAAACTGTCTGAGGAGAGCAGCCTTAGTCAAGTAAAATTGCTCTGCTGCCTCTTTCCAAGCCCATCACCCCACCCCAAGCTTGCCACCTATGCAAATCTTTAAGGAACATATGAAATACATGTTGCAGGGCCTGGTGCCTATGCAGGCCCTGCAACATGTATTTTGTGTTAACCCTATTTTGTGGCAACCCTATCCCCACCCCAGCCTTGTTCTTGCCATCGCAGGCTCTCCCAAAACCATGCAGAGCAGTACCGTTGGCAGATGATGGGGTCATTTTGATAAGAACACAAGAAGCAGCATACGGGGGCAGAGACCAACGGTCCGTCCAGCCCAGCCTCCACCAGCGGCTGCCCTTGGCTGCGCTGGAGAAATACCAGTGGGTCCTAATGGAATGATCCATTCGCTCCTAGTTCCTGGCTGGTTGATGCCCCCCCCCCTCCCCCTACATAACTAATAGCCCTCGCTGGATGTATCCTCCAGGAACTTGTCCAACCCTTATTGAAAGGACTGGATTCCAACTGATATTCAGAGTCTTAGCACGTCTTTGTTCCGGCCTAGGGGCACAGGATTATATTTAACTCTCCCGGTGGGATTATGCAGGTAAAAGCCTGGGAACTACCGTATCTATGGCTTCCCAAGCACAGGTTCACCTCTTGCAGGCTTCCTTCTCCGAACACCATCCACAATGACTCCCCCACAGAGAATCAGTGCTTTAATAATTCAAACAATGGGAATAAACAGCACAAGGGACCAGGCTGTGGAGACTTTAGAGACACAAAGCCTTTCGTGTGGGCCCTGTTTCGCTGGGCCACTGCACCTCTCTCGGCTGAAACGTCGAGCCCAGCTTGTGACCGCGTTTCTTCCGCAGACGGCTCCCTTGCCGCATTCACTCCCGGCGGTTGCTGGCCAGGATTGCTCTCCAGTCATTGGCCCACGACAGCAGCCGCCTCCGGGGTGGCTGCAGCTCTAGGTGTGTGTTATGGCAACAGGTGAACAAGAGGTGCTCCCAGCTTGGATTAGGTTCCACACCTGGGAAGAACCAGAAAGAAGATGGGAGGTACCTGCTCCTTTTATATAGATCATGTTCAGAGTGCTTTACAATCCTTATCTAGTTCCCCTCCATACACACCCAACCCTGCAGGGCAGCTTATTCAAGCTGCATTTTGCAGATGGGGAACTGAAGATATGAGTATAAGGTGCCCAAGGCTGCTTGGGGATTTGAACCATGGTCATTCAGGGCCAAGTCCAACCCCTTATCTCAAGAGTAGGAACATTGTTTCCTTCTAGAGACTACTTTGGAAACACATTACAAGCTCTGAGGGCAGAAGTGGGGGGGAGATGCTCAAGCTGGAGGAAGGAAATGACCCTGTCCCCTCTCCTTGCATGCATGCCTTTATCTCGGCTCCCTTGTCCTCAGCTCATTCTTCCAGCATTTGAAGGTAGGAACTGGATCTAGGGGACAGAGCCAGGAAATGGGAAGGGACCCAATAAAGCTAGCCATGGGCTGTGTTTTTATAACTCCTGGGCCTGCGATTTTCCCCATCCCTGCTTTATCCACTAGGTGACACTGGCTCCTGGATAAAGCTCCTGGCAAAGGGCACGTTGCAACCATCAATGTTAAAGCAAAGTAACCACCGTGATTTAATTAAATCAAAAGTAGCTACTTCACCTTGGGATGGTTTTTGCAGCAGCAGCAGCAAACAGATGTAGATTCTTTGCATCTTCCTCTAATGGTCATGACAATCCTGTTACCCTTCTCTCTCTCTCAGACGTAAAGGGCTAAGAGAGGGAGATCACACTGTCCCGATCTCTCTCTCTGGACCAATGTCTCTTGGCTAGGGTATGCAGGGCCCATCCTAAAAGATATCTGGACTACTTTGTCTCATCTATTAGTTTTTTTGGGGGGACCAGCATGACAGACCCCTCTCGCTCAGTAAAGGCTTCACACTACAGTTACTTCAAACTAAGACAGCAAAGGGTTACTACATAAGAAGTGTCATACTGGGTCAGATCAGTGATCGAGCCAACCCAGCATCCTGTCTCCGCAAGTGGCCATTCTTGGTCACTTTGAAAAAGTACCCAACAGCTTATGACTGAGCGATCCATTCCCAGCTGACAGTCAGAGCTTACCTCCCCCAACCTACTTGGCTAACAGTCATTAACGGTGCTCTCCTTCTATTCCTGGATAGCTTTGGCTTGAAACCTTTGACACGTGATTTAGGGCTTGATTATTGCAAAGTAACTTTGTCAGAACATGGTCCAAGATGGGATTTGAACCCTAAGTCTTCCATGTTCATATCCAAGCCAAGTGTATCCACTAGGGTACACTGCATCTCAATAATAGGTCTCTTTTCCAAGCAACAGTAAGTTACGTGATGCAGCATCTCTGCCCGAGGCATCCCCAACCTTTAACTGTGTCCTTGTCATCAAACAGCAGGTCAGCCGACACGATGGTCTTATCTCTGGTCAGAATCAGCTGCTCCACAAATTGGGGGCCCAAATGCTTTTCCACCCATTTGTACTGTCAGGGTAAGAAAAGGAGTATTAGATTATTATCACTCTGGCAGTCAGGCTGCATGTAGTAGCACTGCAGTCTGATTTCCACAGTGCAGTCTCAGACTCTCTCTCTCTCTCCCCCCTAGGAGCAATAGGAATCTGGCAACTGGGCTGTGGCACATGATGCTACAATCGCTTTATTTAGAAGTGCGCTTTCCACAGCCTTCAATGATCACTGTAGCGAGGTGCCCAATACTCCAGGAGCCTCCTCCACTGGTAACTCCACTACGCACCTTCTAACAGTCTGGACTGTATCCCTGTTCCCCTCCCTTGTCTGTCGCACATTGTAAGCCTCTTGGGGCAGGGACCTGTCTCTGATCCCAAGTGTTGAGTACCAGCCACATTGCACAGAGCAAATAAAGAGCAGCTCGTGCTAAGTCAGTGCAGTTCCACCACTGAGAGCTGCAGTCGGACCCAGTGGCATAGCTCCTATGGAGGAAGAGGGCACCGCTGAGCCTGGACCCCCACACTCTGGGGGGAAGGGTGTTGCAAGCAGCTTAAGTACCACTAGGAATTTTTCAGAGTCATGCCTCACATGTTTGTCAGTTACGGCTGACTAAGGAAGGTCCAGTCTTTCTTACTGGATTCAGTCAAGGCAAGACTCTCGGAGTCTCGCAGGCTGGTGTTCCTTCCTGGCACAGCATGACAGAATGCCTTATTCACTTCCTTTCAGCTACGCTGCAGGGAAAACTGGCCTATCTGGATGCAGCTGCGTCTGCTCTTTTCGATCTTTGCCCGCTCTTTGGGTGAGAACAGACCCGCCGAGAGCCTGCTGTGGCCTGTCTGGGCCCGAGGCTCACCGCTGTGGCTGTTTGCAGGCTCCCAGGTGTGGGCCTGCTGCTGCCCTGGCCCGGGTAGGCGGCTGGCCTGGATGTGGTCCCTGGATGATTCCTGGCCCGCAGCCTGGGCCAAGACGGGCCAGTGCGTCTGTTCCATTCGCCATCCCATGCTGGGAATTGGGGGCTGCCCGTCATGGTGGGGTTGGGCACGTATTTATTCTCTTCCCCGGAGAGGGTTCGCTGGCCGATTCCGTGCCCTAACCGGACCCCGGCGGGGGACAGCCCCCCTCCTCTGGCTGTGTAGCTGGGACACTGGCTGCACATTTTTCACCCCATGGATCAGACGGAATGTGATCCCTTGCGCTGCTGGACCGGCTATCCGATGTCTCCTGTGCTCTAGTCCTTGCGCTCCTGTGGGCATGGGTTGTACTCGGCTTTCTGATGAATGGGACCGAATCAGCGTGGCCAGATAAGCAATTTTGAGGATACTTATGAGAAATACAGGTTGCAGGGCTGCATTGGCACCAATATAGCCACCTGCAACCTGTATTTCTTATGTGTCCTCTAGAATGTGCATATCTGGTCACCCTAGCCCCAATGCCTTGCACTAGGCATGGTAGCATTACTGTTCCTCCTCCAGCTCAGCTGATCTACCAAGCAGCCTTCTGGCTGGCTACCAGCCTGACCCTACCTGCCTAGATCAGACTGCCCAGGCCTCATTCCTTCAAAGCAGCTTGATGCATGTCATCTTCAGCGTGCTCTGCTGAACCTAGCCAGCTTACTCTTCCAAGCATCTGAGCGTCCATCGAACCCACCTTGCACCAAATACAGCTCCACTCCTCCCGGCTGACCCTTGACATCTGGACACCACCATCTTGCTTCTCCTGCATCCTGAAAGTCCCTTTCCCGGGGATCAATCCTGTAAAGCCTCATGTAAACCCACTAGCCCAACAAGCAATTAAACTATGACTATGGTAAGAACATAAGTAGTGCCATACTGACTCAGACTAATGGTCCATCAAACCCAGCATCCTGTCTCCGACAGTGGCCAATCTCGATCGCATGGGAGAAGAACCAACAGTCACAATGGGCAATCCATTCCCTGTTGTTCACTCCCAGCTCCCAACAGTAAGAGGTACATCCCGTAAGCTACTTGGTTAATAGTTATTAATGGACCTACTCTCCAAGAATTTATCCAGGCCTTTTAAAAACCTTTTTAAGGTTTAAAAAGAACTTATCAAGAACTTATCCAGGCCTTTTTTATTGTATACCTGGTCCCACCGGTATACAATACTTGAGTGCATACTAACTTATTAACAGCTGGATTTGAATAAAGCAGTCCTAAAGCAAAAGGAAAAAAATTAACAGACCAATCTCCAACCTTCTCTTGGACGCAGTACTCATACTTCTGTAAAGGGCTTGTGCAAATAAAGACTTCAGTGCTGAAAGGGAACAACAGCCTTATTAGTAGCCACAGCAGCAGGCATGGGGAAATAGAAAAATGCTGCATATTGCAATTGGTCCTTACTCCGGCATACGGATCATCTCCTGCATTGCTTCAATGGCTCCTGGAATGGGATCCAAGCCCAGAAAGAAGCCAGGTGACTCGTACACGCTGGCTACCTTTGCCTGTAACACACATGAGAAGAATGACCAATATTTGATTTATTGTAACTACTCGGGTCACGGCTATTTCGATTACACTGTGCACGCTGCTCAACCTTAAAGGACTTTCTTACTCACCTTCTAGAGAGGAAAAAAAAAATGACTGTAGAAGAGAACAGTAATGCGTTACAGAATCTTTCCTCTAGAATGTTAATACAGGCTGGTCAAGATTCTTGGAACAAAAAAATGAATCTGACAAAGATCAGCACTTTTAAGGGGGGCGGGGGAAAATCCTTGTGACGTTCTCCACGCTCTTCTGATTTCCCAAATATTGTCTGTTTTTATTCTCAGCTTTCAAGGTTGTCAAAAACAGATGTTTTTATTCCCACCACCACCCCCAGATAAAAAATAAATATTAAACTGAACATTTTTGGTGTGTCTGGATAGCAGGAAATGAGGTGAGGAGGGAAATTGGCATTTGCACTTTGGTTGCCAAAACCCAATAAAGGTCTGCTTTTGAAAGCCAAACTGTACCAACATTTTCAGGGTTTTTCTTTCTACAAACAAAACATTTAATCCCCCTCCCCACCCTCATTTTGAAAGATTTCAAATAGTCGCACTTTTTCAGTGCTTTTTCAAGTTGCTTTAAAATTCAAAGGCCATGATGTATTATTTTTATCATTAAGTATTAATGTAGTGCTAACGTACCTGGTGCTTTACAATGGTTTGTTATATATAGGATCTCTATCCCAGTGAGCTTACAATCTAGGAGACACAAAAGAGGGGAGACGAAGGGGGTGTGGAACAGAGGGCAAGACGGGGATACATTCATGAAGGTGAGAAGTCATGGTTGCGTGTGTTTAGCTCAGTTACTGGGAAGAAGGGGACCTTGAGTAAATCAGGGAGCAGACCAAGCAGATGAGAAGCTAGGGAAGACCTGACGGAAGAAGGGGTAGGTTTCAGGAGGGATCTGAAGGTTAGGAGGAAGGGAGCAGAATGAATGTATTCAGGGAGGGAGTTCTGAGTGAGGAAGCAGCAAGGGAGAAGGGGCAGCAGATACATTTCGAGGAGTGGGGGAGTTGTGAGCAGGCGATGGTGGTACGGACCGTTGTGGCTTTTTGCAGATAGCAGCCCAAGGCTGCCACTGTGCCCTGTGAGTTGGCCAGTTAGGTTTACTGGGCCAATGCGGTTTACTGGGCCAATGCAGCGAGGCTCACCAGTTTCCACGGCCAATGGTCCACAAGGGAGTCATATGACCAGCACTACATCTGACTGCCCCGCCCCACCAAGCAATAGGTCAGGTACTGCTTTACATCTGGGTTGACCAGAGGCAGCTGTGGGGTGCAAGACCCAGTAAGGGTTGAACCCTGATCTGGAACCATGTGGGCACCATGCCCTTGGAACGTAAAAACTAGGACAAATGCAACCTTGACCTGTAGCACCAAGATGTAGGTCCCATCTAGTGGCCCTACACGATGCAAGCTGGTTCTCCTTCCACTTTCTACCGGGTGGGTGCCCATGTCACAATAATTGCCCTGCCTGGGAAACAGCGATTCCATTAGCCTCACTGTGAAGAGTGGATCTCTCCAGAGCAGAACGGGGGAGGGGGAAGCTTGCTCCAGCGCTTTCTGTCCCATAGATTTCACCAGCAGAGAATTTAAAAGGACTGTAAACACAGCATTGTGGCTTCTGTGCAGACAGCGGCCCCAGGGGGGCAACTTTTCTGCACAGCAAGGGTGGGGGTGCTCTCTGCAATTCAGGTGGCAAATTGCCCAAGCCGTAGGAATCCAAAGGTGAGAGGGAGCGTCACCCCCACCTGCCCCAAAATCTGCTTTCAGCCACCTCCTACGCTTGGAACTCCCTCCCTGAACAAGCACACTGTTTCCTCCCTCCTAAAAATGTACCTCTTTCAGCAGACTCTCTAGCTCATCACTCTGCTCTATTGTTAAGGGTCCCCTGCAACTAAGCTAAGCACATATACCTGCCTGGGTTCCCCAGGACATGGTACTTGCAAAGGCCAGGCCAGCATGCTACCCCTCCCGGGGGGGGGGGGGGGGGATGCATTGCAGCTGCCTCTGTGGCCGTGCTGCAGCTGCTGTAGCCACACTTAAGAGCTGCCCATTGGAATCGCTCCCCGCACTCCACCTGAGTGGGTGCTCTGTGGCAGAGCCATGTAGCGACCACGGATCCCCCCCTCCCATATCACCTTGTTTGTTTAAAAACACCAAGTCTGTCTCTACGTGCCCCTCTCCCTGGTCTACAAGGTGCGCACTCTGCAATTCAAGTAGCAAAGTGCCCTAACCCCAGAAGTTCAAAGGCAAGGCTGGTCAGTAGTTCCTAACCATACCAAAGGGAGTGTCTCTAAATCTGTGAGCCCCCCTGGGGCAGAGACCTGCTTCTGATTAATGATTGTTCTGTTCCAGGTACATTGCTAGTGCTATATAAATACTTTAATACTTATAAACCATAATAAAAAGATCCAAGGCAGATTTGCTAACAAGCTACGACCTTTTGTTCTTTTTGACATGATTAGGAATTCTGTTAACTCAAAAGATTTTAAAGAAGCCAGTGCCAGCAGTTCTTTCTTCTTCTCTCTCTCTTTTGGGTACAAGCAAAACCACTAGCTACACAACTAGATGAATAGCCTGACCAGACTATGAAAACCCAGAGTGTAAACATGACTGTAGAACAAGAGACCAGTCAGAGGAAGGATTAGGAACTAGCTTTTTACCCACAAATTAGGACCTTTGGCATTTTCCCCACACACACTAATTGGGACTGACAGTGGAAGCATCCCAGGCAAGGCATAGAGCACATTCACTCACTACAGCAGATGGGAACTAGTCTGGAAAGGGAAGAGAGCCTGGAAACAGAGTTATTCTATTCTGTTTCACCATAGGTTTCGCTAACAAGAAAGCCAGGGTGTAGTGGAGAAGGTGCTGGACTTGGACCTGGTAAGCTAGGGTTCAAATCCTACCCTGGCTATGAATTCACTGGGTGGTCTTGGGCAAGTCTCAGCCTCAGTTTCCCCATCTGTAGAATGGGTGTGTGTGTTTTCCCCTTGTCCATAGGCTGTAAGCCTGTCTGAAAATCTGTATGTCTAATAGTGCTATAGAAAGGATTAGTAGTAGTATGAATGTTCAGAACGAGCTGACCCCTAGTGAAGCCGATGGCAGTCAGACTCCCAGATGCCATGAAGGGATTGTGGGCAGGTGACTCAAAGGGCTTGGGCTCCCGGTTTAGTTTTAGGCTCCTGTCTCCTCTGTGCTTCAGTTTCCCACCTCTGTAAAATGGGATGGGGCTGAAGCTGGTTCCCTATTCCCAGTTCTTTACTCACATTTCTTAATCCCAATTATTACCAAAAGGTAGAAAGAACCCAAAGAAACGTGAATAGGGAACCAACTTCAGCCCCATTCAAATGGGCCGGTGCTGCCCTCCCTCCTCCCCAGAGAGGGCGCGGTGGGAGCTGCTCCTAGTAGCAGCCCCCCGTGCTGCCCCCCTTTGCCTGCAACTTGGGTCACTTTTCTCTCGGCTGCATCTGGCCTTGGAAAACCGCCTCCGAGAGCCGCCAACCTCCCCCCTCCGCTAAATGCAGCTTCCTTCCTTCCTTCCTTCCTCACCCCGAGATCCTCCCGCAGACACCGGTATTGCTCCCGCACGGAGAAGCCTTTCCTCTCCTCCAGCTCCACGTGGGGCTCCCCGGGGTAGCGAGCGAGGAAGCCCCGCAGCACCCCGGCTTCGAAATTAGCCAGGACCCCGTCCATGTCTACGAGCACCCGCAGCGGAAGCGCACGGGAACCGGCCATGCCGCCGGCCTGGCTGCTCCGCTGAGAAAACCGCAACCACGTGGGGGGGGGGGGGGTAAGGCAGGCGCCTTATTCTACAACCGCCCACAGCTGATTGGAGGGGCCTGGGGGCGGGCCAAAGCTGGCTGAATATTCATTGAGCTCAGCAACCAGGGTGAGAGTTTCCTGTTTATGAAGGGAGGCTGGAGGCCGGGGGGGTTTGTGATGTTCCCAGCAGGCAGGAGGTAGAGAGAGAAACCACTTCCAGCAGAGTAGCTGACAGGGATGAGGCAGCTGGATTCAGAAAGGTCTCTCAAGCATTGGGGGAAGAATTCTTCCCCTTATCCCACAGTGACAAAACTTAAGTCATACACAGCCCAAAGGACAGGCCTCGACACTAAAATTCATAACTTTAGGGATCATTCAGACCATCAGACTCCAAACTGATTAGAGCTATTACAGCCATTTGGAGTAGCTACTTCCTTTTCACCTCAGCTGATATGTACTAACCCTCAATCCCACTTCCTTGCTTAGGGTGCTTGGCCACAGCAGGCATTTTTACACTCACCTTAAAGTGCTGGAATTTTCAATCTTCTGGGTTTACCAGTCCACACGTAAGTTCTGAATGCATTTTTCTCACACACACACACACTGCCCTGAGGCAGTTCCTGGATGTATTTTTCACATACACACACTGCCCTGAGGCAGTTCCTGGATGTATTTTTCTCTCACACGCACACACACACACACACACACAGTGCCCTCAGGCAGTGTAAAGTAGCCGCAGCTGTAGACGTGACAGGCTGCCATGGAAACCAAGTGACCGCAGCTGCCTGGAGCAAAGCAGTTTACCTGGAGAACTTTTTACACACAAAAGTTCTGGGAGAAGTTCTATGCAAAAGTTCAAAGAGCCAGATGTTTAAGATCTGGGCAAATGATTTAGACACCCAAAGTTCATGATGTAATAACAAACATGTAGGAGAAAAGTATGTGTAAAAACACCCATTAGCTGGGTGGGGAACTTCTACAGGGGCAATCGCAACTCTATTTTCCCCAGGAATTAGCACAAGTAAGAAAGCACCAGTCTGCTTTTCTCCAGGTGTGTGCGCACGTGTGTCCCCTGCTATAGTTCTTACAATTATGGGTGTTTGCACAGGTGTAAAGTAGAATAGCACATTCCTACATGCACCAATTCCTGCAACAATAGAGCCATGATTAACCTCACAGAAATCTTGCCACTGCCTCCCCCCATAACATTTGTAAGCACCCTTAGTATATTGTCCCAAACATCCAACTGGTTTTTAAATGTGAACGCAACCTACTTTGCCTTGCAGCTTCCATTATACTCGAATGCCACCTTCCCTAGTGCATGTTTCTATATACGCACACTATACATATACACACACATATATACTGTATTAAGCATATATAGCCAATATGCACCTGCCTTGCTGTTGCCCATTTTTCGTTCTGACTTGCCCAGCGGCTGAGGAAGAGCCCTCTACAGCCTAAAATAGGGCATACCCCCACAAACTAAAGTTAGCCCTGTAAGTGTTTGAACTACCTTCTCTGCAGAAAGGATGCCAAAGTACTTTAAAAATTACAGCTCATGTCCATCCAAACTTGCTCTGTCCAGGATCAGGCAGAGACAAACCGCCAGGGGGAAGGACGTTCCAAAGCTGCAGAGCAGTCCCCGAAAACATCTCTCTGCCCACCCTTGCGGTACAGGTTTAGAACAGTGGAGGAACTTGAAAGAGGGCAAGGAATTGCAATAGAACACAGGGAAGACAGCCAACTATTAGTAATGTAGGGCCCAAGGTGAAAACCAGCCGCTTGGATTGGGCCTGCAATGTCACTGGAAGCCAGTATATATATTTATTTATAAATAAGCCAGTACAGGCTCTGAAATACCAGTGTGTGTTCCTAGTGCTCCACCGTTGTCAGAAGATGGACCGTTACGTTCACGTCACCAGAAGAGTTTGCACTGCTTCCAATAGTTACTGCAAGAGACAATCCTCCACTTGTGCAGTACTAGCATAGGCTCAACTGGAGCAAATGGGGTCTAAGGAGCCAGTGGATGATCCTGTCCAGCAGTGTTATTCAATTGCTTTTCCTGGGGAGCCATCAGCTCCTCTGTGCATGTTGCTGGAGATGGGGACAAGGCCTGAAGCTCTTCCCCTTGTGTGAGGTAAGCGCCACCCCTCCTGTCCCCGCTGAGAATGTCTGGCGGCAGCAGCAGTCTGACGGGTGTTGGGGGAAGGAATACATGCTCACTGAAAGCACCATCAAGCTCAGTGTTAGAGGAGCCGGGATCCTTTCCCTCAGGAAGCACTTGGAAAATTAGTGGAAGAGCTGTGGAGGCCAGATAGGAGTTGGGTGCCTGAGGAGTGTGTCCTCAGGATGAGGAGGGGCTACACCATGGGTGCACGCGATGGATCCTTCGCCTGTCCTTGAAGACATGCCCTCATCCCTGCTCCCTTTGCCTGAACTCGCAGACCAAAGCCAAAAAGCCCCAGACTTTAAAAAAACAGTTTTCCTGGCAAAAATCAACAAGTCTTACAGCTTGCATCATACCGGGGAGGGGAGGGATGAGAGAATCACATTGGGCTTTTTTTTTTCCATTGACAGGCTTAGCATCCAGGTTTAACTGGCAGACCAACATGGATTGTAATCAGATTTAAGTCAGTGTTGCTCTTGTATGGAGTATAGCCACAGTATAAAGCAGGCCTGAGGCTTCCCAGCAGCTTACTTCCTTGCACCGAGTCGCAGCAGCAAGATCACCCCTACTCCTCAGAATCCAGAGCCACAGAGCAGGAAAGGGGCAGCTTGTAGCTCCTGGCTAGGTGACGAGTCGAGTTAGCACATGGGCTTTGGGACTGGAAGCTTCACCCATCCCTAGTATATAAAGGAGCTGCAGAGTTTATGTATGTTAGTAGCAAGCATTTATATAGCACCAGCAATGTACCTGGCGCTTTAACAAAGTAATGGAATAGACAGTCCCTACCCTAGGGCTTACAATCTGAGACACGGGGGAAGAGACAAGGCGTGTAACATTCACGAAGACGCCAGGTCCCAGGTGCACGTGCTTGGTTTAGTTACATTGAGAATGATGGCTGGCTGGTCCGTGTGGTGAGGATACGAGTACACAGAGCTCAGGTAACAGAGTGTACTGGATGGAGGGGATCGGCAGGGGGGAGGGGACGGAGAAGTTTAGATTTAGTAGAGGCTGTTTTTGCACCGCTACTAATATTGGTTAGAGAAAAGGTATTGTGGGTGGCTGAGAGTACTGTAGTTTCACTCGAGTGAGATGCAGCCAAGTGTCTGCCTGGATCAGTGATACACACCCATAAATTCAAGTCAGCCCCACCACCATGTAAACTCTCGAGTAATTAACAACCTCCCTCGTGCCTCAAACGGTGAGGAAAGAGATCAGGCTTCATAGCCTGATGCAGTGGGGTTAGTGCCTCACTAACAAGGCATTGTGCCTACAGTGGAGTAAGCTGGCTGGGGGGGGTATCATTTACACGGCGCTAGCTGAAGTAGGAAGTCAGCACTCTGATTGATGGAAGTTTGAATAAAGCGTTCACCATGGATGGGTCCTTGATGTTGCAGAGAATGGTTGACTTTACAAACAGTCTGACCTTTGCTTGAATGAAGTATGGATGGCAGTTTTCCTATTCCTTCTGAACTCAAGGGGGGTAATTGAGTTTAGGAGGGTTTCGATTGCACTTGCTCCATTTGATCAAGAGGGACCACCCCCATGAAAGATCAGGTAGGTTTAATCTTTCATAGTGGCAGGCAGGGAAGCACAGGAAGAATACCACAATAAAACCCACACAAGACACTTCTTCAAAAGTTCTATACCATTTACTTAAACAGTCCAGCTTTGTGAAGTTACAACACACATTTTAAAGGATGATATTTTTCACCGCATGATCATGCACAGCATTGAGTCATTTGCAAGAAAATACCCCTGGAGGGAATTGGATTGGTCTGGTTTTCTTTGAATACTCACTTGTGTGATCCGCTGCACCCTTCACCAATAAGAGAAGGTTTGGTTGTCCCCTGTATCAGATCACCAGCCCTGTGTTTGGCACAAGTCTGCATGGTAATGTCTAAACTCAAGAGGTCCCCCTTGTTGAAGGCAGCACGGCATTTTTACTAGCACTGCACTTTAGTGTTCTGTAAAAGCACATGGATCTACCAGTTACTGCTAGAAGCCAGTGGCGTTTCAAAGAGCCAACCGCTCTGTAGCAGAGATGGGAGAAATGGACACTGCTTTTGTTGACCAATCGCTGGGCTGTACAACCAGGAATGGACACCCTCGGAAAGGCGACTAAGAGGTTCTACAGATCTCAGTACAAAAACCCCATTTAAGCACACTTAGAACCGACCTTGTCTCCTTTGAAAGAGACTATAATAAAGCTTTCCCTCTTGTCTACCACTAGGAAACACTCATGCCACCTCTGGTCGATCCAGGGAGACGGGACAGAAGTGAAAACCTTGCTCTTAGAAAAGAGATGGTAGTACATAAAGTGCTTCTTTTTTAATAAATGAAATTTGAGACGTACTGTCAGGCTCAAGTTGTGCAGTTCACAAGCATGGAAGGAACAAAAAGAAAAAAAAAAAAAGAAGACAGACAAGTTCAAAAGAGTCAGGAAAGAACAGATTTAACCGAGGACTAAGCTGGACTTGCCACCAGGCGGATTTCTCCTGGATGGTGCAGGTGCTGGTGCTACTGGGCTAGAAACAGGTGCGGCAGGCAGGGACTTCTCTTCGGTCTGTCCCATGACAGCTTCTATATCAGCCTCAGTGTTTTCTAGGAGAAAAGATTAGGCATTTATAGAGAGACAAGGCAGCCAAGCAGCAATACCCCCCCACCCCTCCCAATGTTGTACAGGAACCTGATGAGACTTGGAAACATTGTCTCCGTACCTTAAGGTACCTCACCCTAGTCTAGCCAGTCAGGAGACCATACTAACCCAGCCATCCTAACCGGCCACCAACATCTGGCAACAGGTTGCCACAACTGGCGAGGCCACGACCTCTGCTCAAGCCAAGCTCTACTCTGCATTTAGGAGTTTTAAACGGCCTATTTCCATTTTAACACAAACTAATCTGAATGAGACACGATGTCCGAGCACATTCTACAGCTCCTCTACTCTGTAGAGATTTCTATAGCCAGAGACCTTGGGGAAGGTCATTTTTTTAGCATGCCTGGAATAAAAGGGTGGGTGATACTGCAAGCATTCTAGCATCTAGAAGATTGGCAAACCCAGGGACTGCCAAGTACATTTAAATCGCTGCTACGCAGCTCTGAACAAGAGTAGGCCCATTACCAACACAGTCAGGAATTCCATGCATTCGACTGCCATTAAAGTTTGGTTATTTATTTATTCGCATCTCTTAGCCGCCCCCTCATGCCCATGGCATCTTGGGGCGGCTTCCAACATCGTAATCAAACAAAAATCCCCCGATGTTAGCCTATCAACCAAGCCTATTGAGCGGACGGTCACGGCAAGTTCTGTTGAACAACTGTCGACAAACTGGGTGTCTTGGATGGAGGGAGGCATTTCATTAAAAATACGTCTGCAGGCCTAAAACGGTGCCCTCGGACATTAATCCCACTGAAATCCCTAGGATTATTCTAGAATGTAACGTTCACTGTCTTGATCACACGGCTGCGAAGGTCAGAATGCCTCAGGCAGTTTAGTCCCACCCTGCAATCTCTTCAAAGAGCAAGCCAGGCTCTAACTTCCACGCTGCTTGTTGCAATAATTGATATGGGGGAGCTTTGCTCTAACTAAACGGTGACCAGGGTGAAGGGGGGCTGAAGCAAACTTCAAGCCTATTTTTTTAATATATTTTATTTTTTAAAAATTCTATCCCGCCCATCCTGCCACAGGCAGCTAACAGCAACAACAAAAACTCATACACACAGGATGAATTAAAAAAATCTCCCTAACCCATTCCCCCCCATCAAAAGCCAGACGGAACAGTCATGTTTTACAATGGCGTTGAAATGAGGGGTGAGCTGGGACCAAATGGGCCTCCACCGGCAGGGAGTTCCACAGTCGCGGAGCAGCCACCAAGAAGGCCCCCCCCGGCAGACTCGGGGGACCTCGAGGAGAGCACCCCCGATGACCGCAGGGGCCAATTCAGAACCCGAGGGGGAGGTGGTCCCACAAATAGGTCGGTCCAAGACCATTTAGGGCTCTATAGGTAAGCACCAACCCCTTGAATCGGGCCCGGAAGACTACAGGAAGCCAGTGCAGAGACCGAAGAACCGGTGTAATGTGTTCCCGGCAGCCCAGTCCCACCGAGACGGGCCACCGTGTTCTGTACCAGCTGCAGTCTCCGTACCGTCACCATGGGTAGCCCCACATAGAGCACATTATAGTAGTCAAGTCTACAGGGGATGAAAGCATGGGTGACAGTGGCCAGGTCAGAGATATACGGCCAAAGCAGACGCGCCAGATGTAACTGGTGAAAGGTGTTCTTTGCCACAGCCACCACCTGAGCATCCAAGCAGAGCTGCGAGTCAAGGAGAACCCCCAGACTCCGTACCTGGGGAACCAGCGGAGGACAGACCCCATCAATGACAGGGGCCGTCACCCCCACCACCCTCCCCACCAACATCACCTCCATCTTATCGGAATTCAGCTTTAGTCGATTTGCCCTCACCCAATTCCCCACAGCTGCCAGACGTTCAGTAAGCACCAAGACTGCCGGGCCTGGGTCGGATGAACAAGAGAGGGAAAGCTGAGTGTCATCAGCATATTGATGACACCGCACGCCAAACCTCCTGGCCACCTTGCCGAGCGGCTTCATCTACACGAACAGGAGAAGGGCCAAACCAAAACCCTGCGCGACTCCGCACGAGAGGTCTTGGTAGGATAAAAAATGTTCCCTGAGCATCACTCGCCAAGGTCTTCCAGCCAGGAAGGAGCGGAGCCAGTCAAGAACTGTGCCGCCCAGCCCGGCCCGGTCCCGCAGGCACGTCACCAACATCTCATGATCAATGGTATCAAAAGCAGCTGACCGATCTAATAGAATCAGCAGGACTGAACGGCCCTGATCTAATTCCCAGCGTAGAGAGTCGACCAACGCCACCAACGCAGTCTCGGGGCCATATCCCGGGCGAAATCCTGACTGCGATAGATCAAGAAAACAGACACGAAACAGATGCTCCTGAAACTGCTGGGCCACGACCCGCTCAATAAACCTTCCTTAAAAAGGCTGCAAGGGTAGCAGAAAGCTTCCTCCAGACCCCTGTCAGGTCCTATTTTGATGAAAGATTACTATCAGCAAAGTTATTTATGGCCAAGGACTAAAAGGAGTGATTAGAAGTTTGCCAATACCATGGCTTACTGCCAATCCACAAGAACTGCAAGATCAGTAAGATGTGCGGCTACCTGCATTTATTGAGTTTTTAAAGCTTTAGATCAACCTAGGTTAAGCCTATTGAAATCATTCAACTCCCATTACAATATGCCAAATATGAGCCCTTACAAAGCCTTATTTGAGTTAGAGGGTTTTTTTTACAGACAGTACTGAGGCCATCTTGTTTGAGGTTAAGCATGTCTTCGTGAAACTGTAGCCCAAGGCCTTATGCAGCAGTATGCACGGAGAGCAATGCCACTCAAGTCAATAATGCTAACCTACCACACAGCAAAATTCTTTACTGACTTGAGCCTTCTCTAACGCAAGCTCTGATCTTGCACCAGTCCAGTCTATGGGAGATAGTATGAGCCTACATTAAGCGAAACTACTAACATCTTTCCTTTTTCATCTTTACAATGGGGTAAATATTGGCAATGACATTTTTCAGAGATGTCAGTACTTGAGTTTATGCTGAAAGCTTTTATCAGTCTGTTAAATAGAAATTATAATTTAGTTTATTTTTATGTATAATCTTATGCATTTGGAATAGCTACAATGTAAGTGGAATTCAATTTAAGTGCACAATTTCCAAATACTGTTTGCTAGTAAGCAAAAATTATCTGGCAAGTAGCTTTTTCCAGCTATGAAAAATGTAGACAACTGGATAAATGCATTTAGATTAACAGCATATCACAGTCTAGCCTCCAGGACAGGAAAAATAGTCTCAAATGTAGTGTAATTTATTGTAAATAAAATTAACATTCATTGATATAACCATCAACAATGCACTTTAAGAAAGGATGTACACACTGAAAGAAGAATTTAAAGAGATTCCTGTGTTAATTTAAATTATGCCTTTGAGTTCTCTAATCAGTGACCCTCCTAATGATGCTGTTTGGTCCCACACCAAGGAAAATGCTAGTCCTTTATTACACTCTCCTACCTTGGAAAACAGCAGCTATTGAAGCCTACTAGAAGCACATTGCCTGCACTGTATCAGCAGTTTTATGTACAGACCGTCCAAGTAAGGCAGAATGGCATCCAGCCTTTTCATATTAGAGACCACAGCCAATAACCACCGTTGAATGGACACTTATTCCCCCTGCTAGTCCCAGATTTTATAGGCAGGACTGTGGACAAGTTATTTTAGCCATCTGATATCACAGCTGTGCAAAATCCTGCATAACAGAGCTATCAATCCTGCCACAGACCTTGGGTAGTTTCACAGTAGTAGCAGCTCCAAACTGTTTAGTAAGGGACGGTCAAGTGTCTCAAAGTTACTGAAGAATGCAGCTTTCCTTTTCTCTTTCAAGTAAAAAAAAACCCATGCCAAAGTGGAAAGAGTAAAGGACATCGCTTGTATTAGAAGCCCACGGTACAATTAGACGTTAGATGGATGCTTTAGGTTAACATCTTTAACTCATGCATACCGCTGCCTGCCTACTCAGCAGAACTGAGGGCTACTGTGCCTGAACCCATTGATTCATGCAGAGAATTGAATGCTCCATTGTCTCCGCTTGGAGTGAACAGTTAATTCATTCTGCAAAGCATGCGGGTATCATCTGTAGTTCTCCGATTTACCAAGCTTTACCTTCTTGTCTCCAGTGACAATAGATCCAGCGGGCAAGAAGTCAAACTGCCTCATTCCCTTAGTCTACTCAATGGATGTAGTACGTCAGTGAGACATGGAGTGGATAAAAATCAATTTAAAAAAAATAAAAAATAAAGTCGATTTTTAAATTTAAATTGGATTTTGATTTTTTAAAAGATTTAAATACTAAATTTCTCATTTTAAAAATGTGGGTAAAATTAAGTCTCAGCACAAGCATGTTCAACCTACACTTACAATCTCTTCAAAATGAATTAAATGGCTCTCCGATTTAAAGGCTCCTTTTAAGAACCAATTTGCTCACTTCTCTCAAATTATGAGTATTTACCCTTTACCTATACCTACTAAATCAAACCTAGGCATTCATTCCTGTACATCTCATGGTCTGCCCAGTAACTACCAGCTCTTGCTTTTTGAAAGTTTTGGGCCCTTAGTTTCTAAGCATAGCAGACTAAGGGTGATTTCAGAAGTGACGCGTTCCAATTCACCACAGTGAATTCCCATCCTGGTGTGAACAGATTCACTGCGGGCTGTGGTGACGCATGCGGCCCCAACGGTAGTGACAGGATCGTGACCACCGCCCGGGGGCCAATCAGAGAGAACATGGGCCGGGGGAACAACAGACATGCAGTGGAGACGTGGACCGCGGTTCGAGCCCCAGAATGCACCGCGGCTGGGGTCAAGTCCTTCCACCGCGGCTGCGGGTTTCCGTTCAGAAGTTACTTTTCATTCACCCCTGCCGTGGTGACCATTCACCAGACTTCTGGACCTCCTCCCGCCCCGACCTCATGAAGCGTGGTTAGCTTCACCCCAGGCCATGTTTGACTGTGGTGAACATCTGGATGTGAGCAAACAGACATGCACGGCACTTTCACCACCCCCCGCGTTTGACTGAGGTGGACATTCACCACATCACTTCTGAAATCACCCTCCGTCACCTGTGCAAAGACACAGGGCTGCAATGAGCAAACGTCTTATTGGATAATTGCTTGTTGGGTGATCATAGGGTGAGGGACAGGTCAGGCCCCGGCAGAGGAGTTACATAGGAAAGAAAGTGAAACAAAGCAGCAGGAAAGAAGGGAAGACCACATTATGCAATGCGGTCCTCCTGTATTCCCCCACACCTTGCCACAGAGAATCCCATCATGGCTTCTGAGCGGAAGAGAGACCCTATTTGGGAATATTTTGAAGAAATTTCCTTCCTTGGGTAAAAAAGGGAAAAGTGCCGGATGGAAGGCAGTGCAACAAAGAGGCAGGGCGTAGTTGCAGGAATGAAACAAGGAAAAAACGCTCAATGGAAGAAAACGATGTGAACAAAGGTAAACATGTCAACTGGTTAGTAAATTAAATTTAATTTTGCATCATTCTAGAGACTTACGCCTTTTATTATTACAAGTGAACTAACAATTTAATTGCCAAGCTGTTGGCTAGGTTGCTAGAAAAAAAGTGTAGCTAATCCTTATGGTTTAATTATTTTCCCCTCTAAAACGAGATTTAGAATTTATGATCACAAGCAGCAAGAGAAACCTAGGGTTGCCACTGGGTGTTTTCTTAAGCGGAAGTCGCATCCCTTCCTTTAATTTATAGTACATACATGCCCCCCAGAGACCGTAATGGCGATGTAATAAGGCTAGATTCCCTACATACCACCGCCTTCCCTTACAGAGCACACACATTTTTATACCCCGCACTCTCCTGCCACAGGCAGCGCGAGGCGGCTTCCAACACATCACAGTATATAAAGAAAAAACAAACTACAATATCCTCATCACAGATCACAAATATATAATTATAATACAAAATAAATTCAACAAGTTAAGCATCATTTATCCTTCCTTTTCCCACCCGGCTGCCTCCAACCTCATGAATTGCAAAATCCACAATCCCTTTCACAAAATATATAATTATAATACAGATAAATTCAACAATTAATAAATAATATTAATAATTTATCCTTCCTTTTCCCACCCTGCTGCCACCAGGGGAGAACTCTCAAACCCCCATAATTCTTGTTCTCACCCAAAAAAAAAAACCACCTGGGTTTCTTACAACCATCCCAAACCATTTAAGCAGCCCCTTCCTAGGTGTGTTTTCTCCGAACAGAAGTGCCGGTGTGTTTTACTCCAAGTAAGCGTGCGTAGAGTGCAGTCTTAGTTTTTGTAATTTGGATCTGGCATCCTTGCTGAAAAAAATGCAAATGATTCACTGAACAGTGAGAATGTCTTTTTTTCCATTGTTTGTGTTTCAGGATCCCAGTTAAGCATAAGAAAATATGACTGTCTGCCTGCAACTTCAGAGTCATCCGTTGGTACTTTTAGCAGCAGTGCTGCAATTAAACATACTTCAGACAAAATAGCAAGCAAAAGATTTCAATTATCCAGTAAACCCACCGCCATGGATGGGTTTGTAGTAACGAACGAACAAATACCTACAAGACACTATAGATGAAGACTGCTCAGTTCATTTATGCCACAAATTCTCCTTTTTGCATTGTTAAAACCAAACACTTCAATGACATGGTTGAGTCATTACAACCAGGCTACACGTTACCTGGTAGAGCAGACAATGGTGGAAGGTTGCTAGATACACTGTACAGTGTGCAAGAAATACTAATGGGAAGTTTGCTAGTTTAAACCTGGATGGGTGGAGCAACGTACACAATGATCCAGTAGTAGGTGCTTGTGTGACAAGAGAAGATGGGGCTGCATCTCTTTCAGAAACAGATACACTGGGAAATGCCAATACAACAGAATATTTAAAAGTGGCGGCTGTAAAAGCCGTAATGAACTGTGAACAAAAATTCAAGTGTCACATGTGCCGTTTTTTCCCACACAATGCTGCAAATGTGGCAAAGAAGAGAAGGTACCTTGAAGAAGGAAGCTTAAACCTGCAGTGCCCATTTACTGCCTCTTTTAGCCAAAGACTTAAGTACTTATGCAGGAATAAAAGCAAATGTTGAAGTTGCAAAATGCTTCCACAACAAGCATTTTGCTTCAGCTTCACTGAAGAGAGTGGGAGGATCCAAACTAATTTTCCCTCAAGCTGTACGATGGAATTCTGTGGTTGATGGTTTTGAACAATTTATTAAGAACTGGCCTATTCTCATAAAAGTTTGTGACGAAAAGAGACAAAATAGATGGAACTCTCTCATCCAAAGTATCCAACATTGGTTTAAAGAAGACTGTAGAAGCTATGCTCAGCATACGAAGCCAATATCCATAGCCCTGGACAAGCTTCAGAAAGATTGCTGCTGCTGTTGAAGTTTGGAAGGCACTTCAAGAGACACTGAAGTACCTAACAAAGTTAAACTGCAGGCAATAAAGAAGCGAATGGATCAAGCCCTGTAACTCCACCTCATTTTCTTGCTAACGTTCTCAATCAGAGATACAAGGGTAGATATCTAACTTCTGAAGAAGATGCTGCCGCCATGACATGGGCATCTGATCACTGCTCCTCAGTTATGACAGGCATAACACATTTCAGGGCTGGAGGGGTAGCCAACTTTTCACAGCAGTAGCTTTCTCTACAGGCACCGGGAGAAGATTTTCTTCATTTGGTATTATTCATTCAAAGCTAAGAAATTGACTGGGAGTTGAAAAAGCAGGAAGACTTGTATTTCTGTTGCAGTCTATGAATAAAAATCACAGTGGGAGTGAGGAGAACGAGATCTAGTTTTAAGGACAGCCTAGGGAACTCGGGAGACTGCTGCAAATGGGAAACATTTATGTAACATTTAAGATGGTTTAGTTTAATAAAAATATGTTTATGTGCTAATTTGTGTGTGATTTACTTCTTAACATGCCTAACGTACTCGCGGTGTCTGCAGCTTGACAGATAACGAGCAAGGGTATCCATTAAATAGTACATAATACATGGTTTATTTCCTAAAATTAGTGAAAAATGGAAGTCAAGTTATCTAAAAAATTATGAAAAGTATACCCTCCTAGATGGTGTAAATACTCTACTGAGTTGTAAGTTAACATGTTTTAGTGATCAGTTTTGCACTATTGTTTAAGACAGATCTGAAGTAGTATCTATGGGAAACTTGATTTAGATCAAGGATTTAAATTTGTTTTTTCTCATGATTTAAATCAACGATTTGAATCGCCTTGATTTAAATAATTCCACCCTGTGCAGGAAGGATCCCCCTGTGCGCAGCTGACAGATTTGCTTCAAGAGCATGGTTACTTTGGAGACTCAAAATAAAAGGTTAAAATAATGTCTCCACTGTCCCGCAGACTCCCAGTATGAACAGTGGAGTATCTTACGTTTCAAGCTGTGTTCTCTTTCTGGAGGCCCTAATGAGAACTTTACTTGCCCAATCAGTTTAAAATCTAGTCATGGCAGACTATAGTAGGGAAGATTTAGTAAATATTTGCAGCAACTCAAGTTTACCATACAGACAGCCCTAAAAGCATGATCTGTAAGGAAGTTCACTTTGATACAAGGGTCTATTTTCCACAGCCAAATGAATGGCAAAGTAGAGTTAGTGACAACAGATATCTGAACTCCCCATGTCAGTTTAGAAAGAAGGGTCAGAAGCAGCAATAAGGTGCCCTGAGATTTTACTTACACAAAAGCAGGGTGTACCATTTCACTCGACAGTGTGTCGGGGAATATTGCAAGACGGTTAGCTCAAAGACAGCTTGCTGTGGATGGTAAGTGGAAGCATGGCCTGAGTGCACAGCACTATGTGGAAAGACTGCAATTAGTAACGGAGCAGAATGAGGGGGTCCCCTTATGTTTTTCTCAGGTGCCCCAGCCTCTCTAGGATCAATGCTCTTGTTGAAGCACTAGAACTATAGAAAGCTTCAAATGCTCCAATAGTAGTTGGATTCAGTTTGCATGAATCACCTGGTAGGATGTCCATGAATGCTAGAATGAGATTTGCATGAATCACTTGTTAGGATGTCAACTTATTCTGGGACACCCACACATTTTAATCCTCAGTCCCAAGAGGCCTGGGAATTCAGGTTGCCTTCTTTTACCAGCTAAGCAAAGATTTTTAAGTAGTCTAGTGTAATAAATCCAACTCCATCTGTTTGCAGCCAAGGAGCATAGTTTGCGGGGTGATTCAGCATTGGCAGTACTTAAAACCGGCAGGTGTCCCACTGCAGAGAAACGTATACAACTTTGGTGAAAAGAGCACCAGTAACAAATGTCCTGAGAATCAGAATATAAATGTCTTATTTCATTGACCGTCTTCTACCAGGAACACCACTCCACACAGAAGTTGAAATGGGATTAGTTTGTATCTTGCAAAATCTAAACCCATTGAATGACTCTTGTTGTACATCTAGGGGACAAAAGGTTCTCATTCCCAGCATCTTGCATCAGAAATTCTTCTCAAACACAGGGTGGGATCTCTTCCAAGAGCCTAACAGTACTCTTCACTGAAGCCAGAAAATGCTATGAGGAATGTGTTAACGACAGAGGATTTCCTTTAGCCAGGAACACTATCAGCCTATTCAACCAACATTCTTGCTTTATGGGCTTGATTGTTGGAGTTAACAGCCATTTCCTAGTGTTCCAGAACACTCCTTAAGAGAAATCCTCTCAAGAGCAGTATCTGTGAACAGCTTCACCGCTGAGAAGTGTGAGAACTAGCACTCCGGAAGCAGTGGGGGGGTAGAACAGTGAATATTTATTCTGTTCAGAAAGTAGACTATTTCTAGTGTCAACTTTCAAGGTGGGACTTCTTTGGGAAGGAAAGTGTGACATTTCCATATTATAATAAAAAGCCTTGCAAAGCAGCTGAAGTGAAACCCATTAAATAAAGAGTTCCTAACTTGGGAAAGACAATTTCTGAAGTAAAGCTTGACCAGCTGAACCACATCTGTAATGTACTGCACTAAGGCCACCGCCCTGCGGAAACTCATGCATACAAGTAGTTTTTACGCCAAGCAGCTCCATTATCTTCAGTAAAATTGTTCATGCTGTATAAAGTTAATCACTTGTGGAAGATTTTATTATGACTGGGACTTCTAGTCTCAAACCTACAAAATCTTCTGCCTTGGTGAGCAAGAAACATTCCAAGCGGATCCACTGCCAGCACTATGGTCTGCTCTGCACTGGCAAATGTTTCTACAGAAATGGGCCCTAAGAAAATATCTATGGCCCCGATCCTGCACCATTTAAGTCAATGAACTTTTATTCGCTTCCTAAGATCAAACCATACATGGTCAGCCTCAGATGCTCAAAAGCCAATTTACTCAAGCCTTTCAGAACCACGAGGTGTGTATAGATGGGATCTAGCCTTCTGGCAAGAAGTTGTAAATAATAAAGGAACGTGTTTTGTTATGTGCACCAGTGATAGCGCATCTCTTTACAAAGAGTATCAGCAGAAAACAGGATAAAAATCAGCAAGAAAAATCCTTAAGTCAATCTGCCCTGCAAGGTGTCTTGTCAAATGCACAAGAACGAGACAAAATTGAAATAGGAATCTTATTGATCGGTTTTAGCCTAAAGGACAATTTCTAAATTTGAAGGAAGCCTTTGTTTTTCTAGATCACAAGCAGAACGGATCCACTGGCTGGCTCAGGAGAAACGTTACTTAAACTTCTAAGCAGACTGTTTCCATAACGAAGATGACACTCTCAGAAAAGCCATCAAAAGACAATACAGATTAAGTGTCAAAATGCCACTGGATCAGCAAACCTTACTAGGTCAGTGAAGAGCTAAATAGATTTGAATTGCCAATTCCTTTGGCTAGTTGACTGCACAAGCCACAGAGAAAAACTCTGTGGCAGATTTCCAACAGGGAACACTGTAATCCACAGACACAGGATGGTTCACATTAGACACTGGGGTAAAGTGTGTGGTAGTAACCCCCAGCACAATCCCAGTGGTTGCCACACAAAACGTTACCCCTTGCCTCTTGTGAATGCTTCACAGAGGGTATCCACCATACCTGAGGATAAATTGCTATTAACTCCACCATCAGCCTCTCGCGCTAAAGAAGAATGTTCTGAGGTTAAGACAGCATGGCTGCAAGGAACAAGCTATGGGCTTAGACAGACTGGAATTCTAACAAACCCATCTGGAGATACACAAAATAGAACTCTCTGAAAGAGTGTCGGCACAAGCTAGCTAGGAACGCGCTCAGGTCTGCAAGATACTTTCAGAGTGAAGACAGACAGCTGCCTCGGAGCAGACAGATGCACTACGGCATGACTGACAGTCACCCTGGTGTAGAACCTATTCATTTAAGATATTTAATACCCCAACCCCGTCTCCTCTGGCCACTCGGGGCAGCTAACAAAAATATACAATACAATAAAAGGCATTGGAAGGCCAGTTAAAGTCTAAGCATAGTACGGAACTATAGTCATTCTGCTTTCTGTATTCACCTGCTCCACACAAAAGGCTTCCTGCAGATTTGATTGCATTGTCCAACTTAAGAGTTCGGAGTCTTTCCTGCAGAGGTGCAAGAGGCTAGGTGCTCTAGTCACCTTGAAAGCACTGCCATGGCTAAGCTCGGCTTAGATGGCACTAATGAATATCTTCTATTTTGAAAGGGCTGCTGAAGAGGTGTAACAAAGCAGTGCAAAGAACAGATCAAATGATGTTGCAGCAGAACCTACCGACCAAATCAGCATCAAGGACACATGTTAGGCCCTATACAGGCTTTAAAAACCCTATCGGGAGGAGACACTCCCACCAAAAAAAACCCAACCCCCCCAAACAATGATGAGCGAGACCAGGTTCTCAGAAGCTAGAAGGGAGAATGAAAAGCTAGCCATCTCACCCTAATGCACCCAGTGAGAGAACGTTGACTGGGCGAGTCTCGCATATAAGCAAGGGGCTACTGTCAAGACTGCAAGAGCCGATTCGAACCCCCTCTTTTTGTGCTGTTCCAAGTTGTGTGCATAAAAGTCAGAAGCCACCCCAAGTCTCATTCCCACCCCATTTGAATAAAAACTCTTCAACCTACAAAAATTTAGCCTCATCAGCACCAATGGTGCAGCGGACAAGGAATACGGTGACCACCACAGCAAGATACATACAGATGCACTTCAATGTCTTTCCTCCGAGCATGCACAAATAGCCACATGCTGGATTCCATTTTTCATGTCTGCACATTCATCTCCTATACCCCTCAACCCCAGAAGCAGAATTCCTTTTGTCTGAATGGCTTCTTTATAGGTTAGAAAGCAGGAAGAGGTACTCACCAAATGTTTCGCCTTCCCCACTCTAAAAGAAAAAAGAAAGACACCCATTATTTCCTGCACTTTATCAAGCATGTCAAAATGGAGATGGACTGCCTCACCTAACTGTAGCTCCTAAGGTGAAAAGCTAGTATCCTATAGTTCTCTAACAGCAGCCATCTGACCCAAGGGCTGGACTACATCAGTTTAGGCTTCCAATTGCAGCTGCAAGTAAGTATTCCACGCAATGATTTTATCATGAAATCAAGATCTGGTCTAGTTGCATTATGTACTCTGCAGATTTCAGCTTACTTCTGTAGCAAAATTCAACTGTTGCCAAGCTTTCAGTCAGTCAAGGAAGACATTTCATAGCTCAATAAGTCTTGTTGGATTAAAAAAAAGTTTTAACCTCTGTGTATTAGTGACTAAGTAGCAAACACCTCAGAAGGGGAAATAGAAGTGGGTGTCTAGACACTAGCATCTGGATTGCCACAAATGATTTAAATGAGTTGAAATCCCCAAAGCCTTTTAGTTAAGAGACTGAGGGATCTTTATGAACCATTGCTAGTTTGGGATTGAACTGGTTGCCACGGCAAGGCTTTCTTACCCTCAATTATATACTGGTTAAACAAAAGAGGTTTAGTGACTGTTCATTAAAAACCAGAGAGCTCAATTTTGGCTCAGGTTTTACCACCACCAAGAGTAAAATGAAGAATGGGGCAGAAATAAAGAGGTCAAAGGCAGGTGTCTGTCTATTAGGTTCTGCTAGGCTCTCCCTACCATACTATCATGCAAACTATCACTTGCTAATAAGCATAAAGGCAGTTAACAGTCACTGACCTTTAAATCTACAAAGTCGCCAGAGTTTGCATCAGAGGAGTTTCTTCTTTGTAATCCAGCTGCTTCAGAATCTTCTTTTACATTGCTAGGCTTCACCCCTGAACCCAAAGATGAATTGGTTAGTCTAGTAGTCTATTAATTATTATTATTTATTATTATAAGCATATATAGCACCAGCGATGTACCTGGCGCTTTACAGAAAATAAGCTAGACATGGTCCCTGCCCGACAGCTTACAATCTAAAGACAGGGGGAGGGGAGATAGGGAAGGGGGAACAGAGGGAGAGACAAGGGAAGCAGACAGAATAGCCAAGGCTTTATTTCGGATGCATAAAACCTCTAATGAAACATTAGGGTCCTCAAGTGCCTCAGATTGAAATACTATTTTCTTCATCTAAAGATATGGAACATATAGAGACTAAGATCACAGACATCCATGGCAGAAATGGGAGTCAATGCCAGATTTCTGGAGTCTCCGTTTTAGCCACTAGCCTCCCTCCACACCAATCCGTAGCCATTCTCTTATACAAGATGGAAGCACTGCCCCACAGCTCAAGGGGTCAGAAGACATCCTTTCTAAGTAACATTACCATAGAGCGCTTATTTTTCATGCCACTCATCACTTCTGTATCCAGGATGCCAAACGCAATGCTGAATCATTCCAGCGTTTACAAACACTAGCTGCGAGACCCAGTTGCTGAGGGGCAGTATTTTAGCCGTTTCTGCACTCGAATGACACTTTACCTGTTGGCCTAGCCCAAGAAGGTGGGTTCTCTTCAGGTGTCCCAAAGATGTTAGATGCCATCTTGTTCCTCCGCGCTGGCTGCTCTTGCGGCTCATCGAAAGCACCAAAGGTGAAGTTAGACCCACCACCTGGAGGACGAAGTACCCTAGAGAAAAAGATTTGGTTTGATAATGGTTTTAAGAATTAGTTCTATTACAGAGGTATCTGGGTAAACAAGGTAGACGGATTCATGGGTTGGTCTCCGGCTACGAAACCTATTCCCGCTACAGCAATGCCTCCAAGATCTTTTGGGCCAATGGACAAATGTCCACCTTCAAGGCCCACCTTACCCCAAACAACGTATCTTACGGTCCAGGGTACTCCCCCTGCCCTCTCCCCAGATAAGACTACGGACAGCACATACACATTATGTTCTTCTCCACCAGAGCGAGTCACAGCCACTTCTACAGACCACCTAGCTTGGCATTGCAGGGTGTTTGGGGGAAAACTGCACTTTAAGGCATGAATCAAACCTACCCTAGTTGGTAATGGTGTAATGCAGGGGCTTTGAGTCAATGGACCAAATCCAGCTCAAGCCTGGTTCTATTTGGCCTCTTTCCAATTCCTCAATCTGGCCCTCAAGCACTACAAAACTGAGCGTGGAGTAAGGGAGCAGAGAGGTGGGCATGAATTCACCCCTCACCTCTAACCAGCCAGCAGAGCTTATGCTAATTTTCAAAGTAGCCCACAAGAAGGAAAAGAAGATTTCCCACCCTCTCTGAATGTACCATCTGATGCTATTCTAAGGCTGTGTCTACAATGCAATAGCCATCTCTACTTCTCTTGTTGGTACTCAGGACAAGTTCCAAACAGGCAATGAAAAAGTTATGATTGCTGCACTAGTCTGAAACTGCATCAAGTTTTCAGGACAGTGGGGGCAAAAAGCTTGTGGAATCACTTACTCACTGTATAGCCAGGCTATCTTGTATAATGACTATACAAGCACTTGTGAAGTGTACACCAAGTATTTTAGAAGACAGACCAGCAGAAAGCTGGAACAAAAACAGCTCTATTAATCCTTTTGTGGCAGATTCTGGGCCAAAATGCTAATTTTCCGATTCTGGGCCAAAAATGAACTCTGATCTGAATGCTCATCTCCCCTGCTAATAGCAGCCAAACTCATTAAAGCATCCTATGGAAATGAGTCTTGAAGTGAGCAATGTGGCAAAACCCAACGTTTTGCTCATGAGTCAGTGTACAAATTTGCACCATCACTGACACTGTCTGGGTTCCAGACTCTTCTGCCTGGAGCTGTTCTACACTTTATTATACCACATGTAGCAGGTTGTCAAGCTGAAGTGAAGGATAAGCAATTTTTACTTTAACCCTTTCAGCTAGAGGACCATCTGTATTCAAGAGACCAAGAGGGGCACAGCATTGCAACTAAACTGGAAGATGCATCTATGGAATTCCAGTAAAGCAAAAAAAAAAGTCAGATGTGCAAGTCTGACTGGTACCTTATCCTTGGGAGGGGAAAAATGCAAATTTAACACTTAAACAGCAGATCGCTGCCACAGAGGGTAACACACTAGCAGTGGAAGCTGAGGAACTAAATAGGGATCATTCTCGGATTAGCCTCAGAAAAACTGTCAGGGTTCAACAACCAAGACAAACTGAGGGGCTCAGCATATCAAAAAAGGTCAAAGACTAATTTGAAATGTAAAACAAAAACAGTTGCATGAAACCACCAAACCCTGTCAAACTGTTATAAAGCTTCCAGGGATCTCAAGCCTCAACCTACAGACCCATTTCTACTGTGAACTGCAGGCTCTCACTAGAGGTTCAAACGTGACAATAGTAGCATCTCAAGAGACTCCAATCCTGTGCTTGCAGGATCTCTGCCAGTAAGAGTTCAGACAGGAGTAAAGACAAACCAACCTGATCTTTCCAAACTTTAAGTCTATCATTGAAAGGCAGAATAAAAACACGTCTATGACACCAACTAAAGCTTCCTTTTCTAATCTATGCAATTTGATAGAGACAGAAATGTACCTGTTTGACACAGGAGTCATGTCACTTCTGGCTAACATCAAGAGTCATTTGCTAGAGAAGCTGATGTCAGATTCAAATTAAGGTATCTTGACGGAAATCAATAAAGAAAAGCCCCCAGTAAAAAGATGAACTAAAGTGCTTTCCCTCCGTATCTAAGCACAAGACTTTTACATTTGATCTACACTTCCAGGAAGGAAATGACAAAGCATGTCACCTGCTGAGAAGCTAATCCTAGGACAGTGGTGGAAGGACACTTGCGGCTGACACCTTTTAGTTCAGGTACTCACTGGTAAGATTCTTCCCTACAATAGACTAAGATCATCCATCACTTCTGATTCGGTTTCTGTTCTAAATGTAAGTCTGACGCAGTCTTCTGGGGAGAGTGAAATACTTCCGTTTGGGAATGCTTAAAAATGGCTAAGCAAATGCACCCAATTACAGGAGGTTTTCCTTTGTTTCCAGGCAAATGGTGACTTCCTTGATTAACTCCACTAATGGTGGTTGTGGAGTTGGTCTTTTATGGGACCAACTTTTATTGAGTATACAAGCCTTCAGACTCCACCTCCAAAAGGAACTCCGATGGCTTGTAAAAGGAGCGTCCGTGAGCTGGAAGCTTGCACAATCTGGCCCCAGGAGAAGTTGGCTCAAAGATCTCATCTGAACTACTTCGGTCTCCCATTTTACTCTTGATTAACTCAGAGAGGCGGCTTATGTTGATCCTCAATGTAAGAGGCAAAAACAAAGTAGTTCAGATGAGATCTTGTGTGATTAAATCTATTGTTCTTACTTGCTACACGCCCAAGGAGCAGCTTTATTTGGCTCAAAATCTTGCATAACCTCAATCAATCAATGTCGGATCCGACGCAAGATCAGAACTACTTTGTCTCCATCTTCCGGATCGCTTTTCCTCCCCCCAGCAGATTCGAACGTGATTCATAGTTCCACAACCCTCCTTTGCTACCCCCTCAAAATGGCTCCCTTTTGCACCCCCCCAAGAACGGCCAATGCAACACTGCAGACTGACAAAAAGCAATGCTTTCAAAAGAGTAAGGACCGCAGCTCTCTCACAGAGTGGGAGCATGCTCCTTGAGAGCTTGCCTTGTAATCCATTTAAAGCAAAAGCACACAATAAGCTTAACAATGCAGAGTTCCTTAAAACCAAGCATTCCCCTAAAGTTACACCAAGGTGCAGGCACTGCCTCCAGATCGAGGATGCCGCTTGGATGAGTTACAAGTGTCTTGGCTGCCTCCGGAGGGAGACTGACCAGGTAGAGCAGGGGCCACAGATGGGAGACACAATAGAGCCTCCGCAAGCCCCACCCAGTGTAAGAAATCTTTTGCAAGGGGCAGCGTCACCAAGACTCAGATTCGCAGCACAAAGAGAAACAGAAGAACCAGCCCAAGGGGGGAGGGGGAGATAAGGCAAAAAGAGGGGGGGGGTCTTCATCAGTCATGGAAGGCGAGTGGGTGCCTTCTTTGTTAGGAGAGGAGGCAAAGCTGCCCACGGCTGTCTGAGCAGCCGGGGTGGGTCCTGGCCGGCCCTGCAGCTTGGAGGCAGCTGCATTGGGAACATGACTGGGAGAGAATGCAAAAGCCGGAGGCAGCACATTCCCGGGTGGGTGCGGCCGCCTCCTGCCAGCCCTGGATATTTGGGGGCGGGGAGACACCATAGGCTTGGGGAAATGGGGATGGGTCCCTTTGCATACAGAGACTGTAGAGACCACCTCAGTGCTGCACTCGGGAAGGGACAGAGCCGGAGACCCCAGACACCCACAGGAAGCAAAGACTGGGGCAGTCCATTTAGGATGGGATCCAAAGGGGCAGCAATCCACCCTTCTCTGCAGCCCCCCCCCAGGAAAGAGGGGGTCCCCCAGGCTGAGAAGGCAAATGGAGAGGGTAGAACCTGGCATCACCTTCCTACCCCAGGGAAACTACAACTGGGGGGCATAGAGGATGGGAAGCTAAAAGGGCACCAGTTGTCCCCCACCCCACGCTACAGTAACCCCATGGGAAGGGGGACCGCTCAGTGTCCAGCTCAGGAGGAAGTGAAGGAAGGGAGACAGAGACACACCAGCTTTGGGAAAGCAGGGACTGGGGCAACACAGGGAAAGCAAGGGATCCCACCCTCCACTATGGGAACCCTTCCCCAGGAAGGGGGATCCAGGTCAGAAGGTGGGAGGCAGAGCATAGGATCCCAGGGTCACCCCCCACCCTCCAGGAAGCAGAAATTGGGGAGGGAATCCTACCCCTTACTACAGGAACCCCTCCCCAGAAAGGGAGATCACAATAGAGATTGGAGGGGGGGGGGAGAAGAGCCTGGGATCCCAGGGTCATCCCCCCTCCAGGAAGCAGAGATTGGGGAATCCCATGGAGAAATGGGAGGGGGGGAATCCTACCCCTTACTACAGGAACCCCTCCCCAGAAAGGGAGATCACAATAAAGATTGGGGGGGGAGAAGAGAGCCTGGGATCCCAGGGCCAGTCCCCCCTCCAGGAAGCAGAAATTGGGGAATCCCATGGAGAAATGGGGGGGATCCTACCCCTTACTACAGGAACCCCTCCCCAGAAAGGGAGATCACAATAAAGATTGGGGGGGGGGAGAGAGCCTGGGATCCCAGGGCCATCCCCAAGAAGCAGCCCATGGAAAACTGGAGGAACCCCTCCCCAGAAAGGGGGATCCAGATCAGGATTGGGGGGGGGAGAGGGCAGAGCCTGGGATCCCAGGACCACCCCCAAGAAGCAGGGGGCAGCCCATGGGAAACTGGGGGATCCCCTCCCCAGAAAGGGAGATCACAATAAAGATTGGAAGGGGGGGCAGAGTCTGGGATCCCAGGACCATCCCCAAGAAGCAGCCCATGGAAAACTGGAGGAACCCCTCCCCAGAAAGGGGGATCCAGATCAGGATTGGGGGGGAGGGGGCAGAGCCTGGGATTCCCCCCCCCAAGAAGCAGGGGGGGAATCTTGCCCCTTATACAGGCTCCCCCTCCCCAGAAAGGGGGATCCAGATCAGGATTGGGGGGGAGGGGGCAGAGCCTGGGATTCCCCCCCAAGAAGCAGGGGGGGAATCTTGCCCCTTATACAGGCTCCCCCTCCCCAGAAAGGGGGCCTAGCTCAGGGTGGGGGCAGCCCGTGGAGAACTGGGGGGATCCTGCCCCTCCCCCGCGGGGCTGGGGATCCCGATCAGGATTGGGGGGGGGGGGGNAGAGCCCGGGATCGCGGGGCCATTCACCCCCCGCCCCAGGGAGCAGCCCCCCCGCCCCGACGGGAAGCGAGACGCGGCTCAGGCGAGGAGGAGCCGCCCCCAGGGAGGGCGAGGACCCCAAAGGGAGCAGCCCCCCCCCGGTGCCGGCGCTCGCGACTGTAGCCCCCCCCAACGGTCCCTTCCTCTCAGACCTGGAGCTGTTCCTGCCGCTGGGGTCCATGCCCTTGTAGGTGGTCGTGGTGGTCATGGAGTCGGGTGGGGGCGAAAAGCTCCCGAGCGACAGGCCGGTAGCGGGAGGTGATATTCCCGCGGCGCCACTCCCTGTAGCTGCCGGTGACAACTGCGGTAACCGCCTACCTACGCAGCTACTTTTATAGCCGCCCCGCCCCTCGCCCCACCTCATTGGAGGGTTTCAAAACCGCTCGCCTTCTCTCACTGGGCTAGCCGCACGTCGCTCCGAGGTTTGGCACGGAAGGCCGCCCCCCCCTTCCCTCTGCGTTACGACGATTGGTTGAGGTAAAATCTGCTCAGTCGTGATTGGCAGCCTGCGGTGCCGGGTCCCTTTGTTTCTAATTGAAGCGCATGGCTGTCACTCGCGAGGATCGGGCTGTGATTGGCTAAACCATTCATGAGGCGAGGCAAGTCGCTATAGTTTTCGATTTTGGAGGGGAAAGCCTGGCAGAGCGTCAGGCTCTCCTCGGGTGGGAGTGGCAGGGGCTGAGCGTCGCCATGGAAGCAGCAGCCTCCACCCCAGCTAGCAGGACCAATGAAAGACCACTTCAGAACAGCCACTTTGTCATCTATGATGTCATCACGATGCCCCCTCAAATTATTGCCGCCGGGCTGCCATCTTGATTAGCCATCATCGATGATGTCATGTTGCCTTGTGACGTGGCATTGCCACGTCACAAGGCAACATGACATCATCGATGATGGCTAACCATCAAGATGGCAGCCCCTCAGAACATCAAAACCCTGCCTCAAAACATTATTCCTATGATGTCATTGCTGTATCCTACGGCAACACGGTGGCTGCCTTATGCTCGTCACCATGGCCCCGCCGCCTCCAAAGTAAAATAGCGTTGCTATGACATCACCAACGTGCCCTCTCAAATTGTTACGTCATGAGGCAACATGGTGGTATCGCCTCAGAAAACACTGTGAAGACAGCACCCCCCCTCAGAACATCACCGCGCGGCACCCGCTGGCTCGAAATATCATTGCACGGTGATGCAGGGCGGCATCCGCTTCCCAATACCAAAACCACAGGACCATCTCAAAACACCATTAGACCATGGGCAAAACAAGGCTGGGATAAGAGGACAGTTTCACAAGTGGCTGTTAAGTCAAGTTGTTTAGGGGATGGGACGACTGCTGACTCAGTCAGGGGCTGAGAACGAACAGCAAGAAACGGGTCAATCCATTAAGGCCTGTTGTGCCGTTGTCTGAAGCAACCAAAGTCGCCCGCTCTCCGAGAGAGGATGCTGAGCTATTACGGCAAGGATGGTCAAGGAGTAAATCATGGTCTACCGGTCGATGGCAAGCTTAGGGTGTTTTTAAACTAAACGCGTCCACACATGCCCCCCATGCACTTGCGTGAAGTTGGGGAGTGGGGAGGCGCTCTCCCGTGACCCATGCAGGCTTGGGTGGCTGCTTCTGTGGATGGGGCAGCCATGCTGGGAGCCGTTCATTAGAAGCGCTCCCCATGCATGTTTGCAAGCGCGGGTGTCCCACAGACGCGCAAACACCCTTCCTGTGGCACTCGTTTAAAAACACCCCCCTGGTCTCCACTCCAATAGATCATAGTGGGCCAGGTGTGGGGAGGGGGGACCAGCCCTTCAAGAACAGACTGTGTCTCTGGGGAAGAGATGGGCTAGGATCGCTCCTCTAGTGTGGTGGGAAAGGCTGTCTCTGTTGGGAAGTGCTGCTCTCCACTCCTCAGACTCCATTGTTGAGGTGTGCGAAAGCTGGAAGCCAATGGGTGGGGTTGGAGCCTAGAGTGCCAAAGCCAGCGGGAGTTCATGGTAGATCATCTAATGTTGATGACTGGATCAAGTAGATCACATACACCTTAAGTCTGGCCACCCCCAGACTAATGCTCTGACCCAGTATGGCATTACTTCCACTCTTACTGATGTAATACTTTGAAGCATCAGTATCCTGCTGAGAGTAGAGGGGGAAAGAAGGGGTAGTGGCATCGTGAAAAGTGACTATCGCACGATAAACCCCACGGCACCTCCTCAGCATCTTCAGAACGTGACACCCAGTGATGTTCGGCGTCCAAACATCCTCCACACAAGATGCGTCTGCTTCAAATTCTCATGATCACCTCACAACATGTCAGCTCCATTATCTGCACAACAAAGCCACGGAGCAAACGGCCATGTTGCTAAATAAAAATGTCATCATTGTGCAAGACTGGGTTGTGGCTTAAAGTCGCTACTTAACTTTCCGGTGCTGCAGCAAAATATTTAAATTTTATTATTTATTTAAAGTTATTATGCTGCCCTGTCCTGAAGGCTCAGGGGTGGGCTACATTTAAAAAAAAAAAATCAGAAGTAAAAATAAATCAAGCCAAAAACCCTTGTTCTGAACCTCTCAAGACCGTATCCCCACCTGCCAAACGCCTGGTCAAATAAAAATGTCTTACAGCAGGTGTCTTTAGACATCACATCAACGGGTGTCTGAATGTGTTTTGACCTTGATATAAACACTGGTTTGGCCCTGTGTTCACCATGTGACGCTGCTTAGACACACAGCCCATCTTGGGGCAAATCAGTGTTTTGCTCGCCACCCAATCTCAGCACGCAGGTGCTGCCACCTCATTCCCCGTGGCGTACCTGCTAACATGCCACGCGATATCATTAGACACAACATTGGCCGTGTGTTCAGCCGAAACATGCAATTGTCCTTGTGATGCAATGGTGTTCACGTCGCATGTTCAACGGGTGGTCAAATTGGTGTTGGGATTGTTACGGTACACAACGGCCAAACACGTGCTTAAGGGTTTTAACACCTGATCTTTGTTATGGCTAAAGACACCCACTGTCTTCAGAAGATGAACTGGCTCGGGCTCAGATGAACTTCCAAGGGATGGGGGGTTCCAAAGTTGTGGGGCAGCTACCTCTCCGTGTGTCCTTACTGTGCAAATTTGATAGGCAGATGGTACATGCAAGAGCGTGTTCCTGGCTGACCTCCAAGGCTGCGATGAGACATGGAGGAGGAGGAGGTGGTCTTTCAGCTATGTGGGACCTACATTATTTAGAGCTTTATAGGTCAAAACTAGAACCTTGAATTGTGCCCAGAAAGCTATTGGGAGCCAGTAGAGACTTCAGAACCCTACGGCAATGTGCTCCTGGAGACCCACTCCAGCAAGTCGGCACATTCTGTTCCAGCTGCAGCTCCCTGTCATCAAAGGCAGCTCCACACAGAGCAGCCTACTACTCCAGCCTTGAGATTATGAAGGCAAAGTATCAGATTCATAAAACGCCACTGTGCCAAAAGTTAACACAGGAACATCGTGTGACAACATCTCCCAAGAGTCACCATTCCAAAAAGTGATCATGCCACCAGGCAACGAGTTTATATGCGTCTGAAATGATCCGCAAAAAAACAAATTCTGGATTACAGGATTGCCTCCGGAAAATGAGGCAAAATCCAGATGATACCCAAAAATCCAGGATGAGAGACAACTTTACACCAAACCTTGTAACGTGTCTCATTGCCAGCTTGGAAAGACAAGCTCTAGGGATGATGGTTGGGTTTGCACTCCGAACACATGTATTCTCAGAGAGAGATCAAAACCATCATTTGAACAGATGGCAAACCAACACATGCTAGCAACTTTCAGTCACTAACCTATAGACTTTGATTTGAATTTATAATTTACACAGGCTCTAGGCTATTTTATCAATACCTTCAAGACAGACAGACCCGTCTCAGCACACTATTTTCCATAATTCATTAATGAAAGAGGGGCTACGCATGAAGACATTCATTTAACGAACACGTACATCATTCCTCTTTGACCAACTGCCTTGCTGTCGTCCCCCCCCCAGTAATCTGCATAAAAGAAGAGCCTTACTTCATCATGTTGTGGCACGATACCATAATTAGCATGGAGCCTGGGGGGACAATTATCTTCTTATGGGCAATGGTATAAATCACATGGGGAATATTAATATCAAAAATAGGCATCAAAGGCACTGGGAAACAGTTAAGGGCTTGAAAATATAATTTACTCTGACAAATGGTTATTTACTAGATGAACCCACAGGTCTCTTCCTTTGCTACTGTGGTCTTAATGCAATAACTAGTACAGCTTTTTGTTCACCTAGAAGAACTGACCACTATCTCCGCCACCATCATCTCTTACATCAGGAGTGGGGAACCTCCGATCCAGGGGCCGTATGCGACCCACAGCGAGTTTTTATGTGACCCCTTTCCAGCTCCTGGATCTGACCCCTGGTTGCAGTTCCTACCACCAAGTACTGAAAAGCTGAGCTCAGGGTAAGGGAGCAGAGATGAGGCATGGGCAGAGGACAGATCCGTGGCACAGATCCACAGTCTGGATCCTCCCTTTATTAAATGCATCCCTTAAGCATCCCCAACTTCTATACAGCCCTTGGAGCTTGTACTGATTTCCAGTGGTCCCTGGGAGGAAGAAAGCTCCCCACGCATCTTACATGAAAACAGTTCAGGCAAGCAAGGGTACTACCTCCCTGCCACCACCAAACCAGCCATGGGAGTACAAGAGTTCAAGACCTATTTTGTCTTGGTCCAGACTCTGAAAACCCCTTTATATAGAATTGGAAGGGTCCTTGTTGTGGGACATCTAGTCCAACATGGATGCAGGAGAACTACAGCTGCAACATCACTGAGAGATGGTTGCCCAAACTCTTGTTGAAAACCCCCAGCAACAGCTAGCCTACAACCTCCCTAGCCAACTTGTTCCATTGCAGCACAGCTTACTGTTAGGAAATTTTCCAGATATCTAAATGAAATCTACCCTCTAGAGGTCAGGGGCGGGAAACTTTTCCCCTAGTCACAGGGACCACTTTGAAAAGGAGTACACACTCCAACGGCCGGTTAAAAGTTGAAGGCAGGGGGTGCTTAAGGGATGCGCTCAGAAAGAGGAAAGGTCCAAACCATGGATCGGTCCCCTTTCCTTGTGTGCATGGCCCGTCATCTCTGCTCTCTTATCAGGGCTTGGGGGTAGGAACCGGATCGAGGGCCCAGATCCAAGAAGTGGAAAGTGGCCAAATAAAGAACAGTCACAGGTTGCATTTGCACCCCAGGCCTGAAGTTTCCCATCCTGATTTTTAGATATTTGAAGACTGCTATCATGTCTCCCCCGCTCTCCCCCCCACCCCCCTTAGCCTTCTGCAATAACACAGTTTTATCAATCTTGGGAAAACATTTTCAATTACACTGCCAGCTTTTTACAGATGGCTCAAACTGGGGGTATTTATTAGTCAACACAGTCCTATCTTCTCTAACAGTTAATCCTTTGAGACTCAGTCATTTTCTAATAATGCTGGTCTGAGGAACCAAGAACTTTTTTTGGGGGAGGTACCCCTGTTCTCCCAGGACCTTCAGAGGGGAGGGTGAGTTGGGTAGGGGTTTTTTGGTATGAAGTTTCATTTTTTAATATTTGTGTTTTAATTGTTATTTTAAACTATTGTTGTTTCTGTGCTGTAAGCCACCCCGAGATGCCATGGGCATGAGGGGGCGGCCAAGAAATGCAAATAAATAATAATAATAAAACTACCAATTATTAATTCTTTGAAGATACAGATTTTTTTTCCCCCCTCCCTCTCTAAACCAATGTGTGTCCAACATGCAGCCACTCTTTGCAGGCTTCACTTGGTGCCCCCCTGGCATTATTTCTGGCCTGCACCTGCCACCAGAAGGAAAGTACCAGCCCTTTGAAACAACCCAGCAGCTAGAAGGTTAAAAAAAAAATGAAATGGCAGCAATTGAGTAAGTTCTCATTGGTGGTTATCCAACCAATCAGAATTAATCTGACCATGGATTAGGTGAGGCTGCCACCTGATAATTTGAAATTTCTCTTCCTTCGGGCAGTGGCATTCTTGGACACCAAGACAAGGAAGCTAGGTGGGGAGAGAGAGGGATCTATGAAGCTAACTGGCAGCTGATTTAAAGGGGAAAAAACGGTTTTGGGAGTTTGTTTTTTTAACACACAATTAAGCTGTGGAATTTGTTGCCAGAGGATGTGGTCAAGGCCAGTAACACAGCTGGGTTTTAAAAAAAGGATTAAATAAGTTCTTGGAGGATAGGTCCATGAACGGCTATTAGCCAAGTAGGTTGGGGGAACGTGACCTCCGATTGTCAGGAGCTGGGAGTGAAGTGCAGCGAATAGATCATTCCGTTATAACCCGTAGGGTACTTCTCCAAAGCGGAGAACAAGCCATGGTAAGAGACAGGATGCTGGGCTCGATGGACCATTGGTCTGACGCACTACGGCACTTCTTACGGTCTTGGGAAGTAAGAGGTGTTGTGGGGAGCAGGGCGGTGGGGGGGGGGTGCAGGGTGAGAAGTTGCAGAAGAGGTGGGGTGACAGAAGGCCCATGGGGACCAGAGCTCCGGGTGCAGGGTGAGTGAGTGGCACTATGGGGACAAGAATGGAAAGCGGGAGTAGGGTAAGGAATGGCTTTGGGGAGCAGAGCCATTGCATACAGGATGATGAGCAGAGGCAAGGGGATTAGAGCCAAGGTTAAGGCCTGCAGATTGAACGGAGGCCCTTGGGATCCAATAGGTCCGGTCAAACTCCGTTCTGGATTTCTCCAACCCAAGCCCATCAGACTTGAGCTGGGCTTCCTGTGGGCGAGGGGTCATGCCACCATGGAGCATAACAGCATCATAGCATTCTGTGGAGGTGAGACATATTCTCCGACATGACCCCTTCCTAATCGAGAACCCAGATGTCATGGTGTTCCATGGCAGTGGGGCTATTTCCATTTAATCAAGACCAGGCTTGGGCCTGACATCTTAGTCTGAGCAGAGTTCGAAGGCAGGCGGGGGTACAGAGTGATGGGGATCCATGGCGGGGGGAAAACAACATGGAATGATGGGGAGGATGTTTTCTGGAAATGTCACCATCCATTCCACCTTGTTCCATGGATTTGTTCCATCTCTGAAGATGTTGCAGAGCTGTTCTAGGACACGAATCCTAGAATGGAAAAGAGAATTAACCTGTAGCAAGACAGCACTAGAAGGAATGTTCCAACAGAAACTTAAAAATGAAGGAGATACTTGAGTTGGAAGGATGTTTGAGAAAAGAGCAGTCCCTATCTACTGACTACCAGATGCCTGCAAAGTAGTCTCCTTGTGTGGATCTGCATCTCCATGTGGAACAACTTTTAATAAAACAGAATTAAAAAAAAATATCAACCATGGCTTACTAATGAACATCAAAATTGGGCTGCTTAGACAGGCTGTGTCAAAAAGGCAAGCTGATATGAACAGAACATTACAGAAGTCCGAGAAATTTCTTCCCTCCACCTCAAAAGAGAGCTATAGGGAAAAAAAAAATCAGGGTGACTTTTTCCTTTTGCATTTTAATTGCTTCTTCTGTACTTTAAGCACTGTATTTTAACAAATCAAATTACATTTTAAAAAAGTAAAAACATTTCTTTAATAGGAATGCACTGTATTCCACTGGCAGCCCTAATTAATATTTCCTGCATTCAGAATGGGCCCTTCGCAATATCACAGCAAATGAAACTGTTCTCATCCTATAATTCGAGTGATCTTTGACAAGATTAAAAATAAAATAATCCCATTGTTCTGCTTTTTTAAAAGAACCACCCTGTAACTTGTAGATCAGGGGTGGAAAACCTCAAGCCCAGGGGTCAAATGCAGTCTATGGCTAGTTTTGATTCGGTCCCATGCCAGTTCCTAGCCTCCCCGATTCCAGCTCCTAACCCCAAGCACTGAAAGAGTAAGCTCCGAGGAAGGGAACAGGGATGGGTATGGAATGGATCCATAACGGAGATCCAGGATTTGGACCCTCCTTTTGCCTGAGTGCACCTCTTAAGCATCCCTTCCCCAAACTTCTATGCAGCCCTTGGAACTTGTACTAGTTTTCAAAGCGGCCCCTGGGAGGGAGAAAGGTCTCCAGGGGCGATGTGGGGTTTTTGGGTGGGTGGAAAGAGGCAGGGAGTTCCAAGAATAACTAAAAATGGTTCAGTGTGCCGCTATTGAATTTGAATCCTTGCCCAAATCTTTTAACACTTCCAAGACTAAGGGGGAAGAGGGTGAGTTTCATTGCACGCACACACACGGGCACCCCAGCTGACTGCTCCTCTCTAGTGTCATCTGACTACACTGCTTGAATAAAATGCTATTGCTTGCAGCGGACTGGAATAATTATTAAAAGTTGTTTCATACGAAGTTTTCTGAGCGTTGATGCCCTTTTGATGCACAAGGTGTGGAGACAGTTCAGCACACACTTTTCAACTGCCATCTATATGATGGGATACGCTCTGTCCATCTCTCTCCTTTCCTTCAGAAATATCCAGGTAGAACTGAGCATAATCTGCTCTGCCTGGCTTTGGCTGATGAGGATTCTAGCATTACAGCTGCGGGAGCAGTTTCTTGTGGCTGCATTAAATCTACGCACACTCTTTCTGCAATCCCAGCTGCCTATGGTGTAAGGGTTAAAAGTTGTGGTACTAGGATTGCATGTTTTGTATGGTCTGGTAGTGGTAATGAGTTCTTATATTTGCTCATTGCTTCCTTTTTGAATTTGTTATGAGATGTATTATTGTGACTCAGGGATGAGACCCCCCCACCCCCATTTGCTGTTCATGGCCAGGTTTTTGATGTGATGTTATGTATTTTCTGTTTTTTATGCTTTTGGGCCTCGGCCGCAAATAATAAAAATAATAATAATACGAAGATGCAGATCCACAAAAGGTGTCGGGCTTTGCAGGAAGACGGCAGTAGAAACAGGGACTGTGTTCGAGAACTCAAGCTCTTTGAATCCTTGAGACAAGAGGCTGTCTCGCCGCTCACTGAAAACCTATCCTGCGACAAATGCGCAAGGCTGGAAAGCAACATCCAGTAACGGGCACAGCAGGGCCAGCACAGGCCACAGGCTATTGGTGTAGGAAAATCCACTGTCTGATGACCCTTTGGTGACTGAGGATATTCTCCCCCTCCCTCTCCCCTACTATTTATAGCACAGCTACGCTGCTCTCTTCCCTCTATTATCTTACTGGCCACTCCTCACCAGCATTAAGTGTTGTAGCAGTTTAAGGTTTGCATAACATAGAAGCTTTGCTTATTTTATACAGCCAAAGCAGAGGTGGGAGACTCTCGAGCCCATGAATCAAATCTAGCCTATGACTTTTAAAAAATGTTAATATGGCCTCTTTCCAATTCGTGGATTGGGCCCGTGCCCCCGCGCCCGGGGAGAAAAAAAGGGTTCTCCACCTGTTTAAACAGACAGTGGACATTTTACAACACTCCTAAAAAGGCTTGCATGATGGCACACTTCCAGGTTTCATCTAAAACAATAGCTAATGAAGGGGGAGCAGGGAAATACTAAATACATGGGAAGTAGAGTTAGCAATATCTCACCACGCTGTTAGCTTTAACAGCGTGTTGAAATCCCTTCGCAGACTTAGCAACCAGATGACTCGAGGGTTATCCTCAAAGCTAGAGCACCTGACTCATTGCTACAGAGGGCTATGTGTCTCCCTCTACCAATGAGGGGAAGATTTTATGAACTGGGCCTGAATCCCATTAAAAAGGGTCAGGCTTCCTTGACAATTTGCACAATCTCTCAAACGTTGCTAGGAATTCCACCATCCAGGTCAATGACAGACTAAACACTGAAGACACTTTTGAGAGTATTCCTCTCCTCACACCTCTTGCTATTTTTGTCCTTCTAGAAAAGATTTTTTAAAATGCCCACTGAAATTTGCAGCCTAACTGGGTAGACCAGGAAGGTATTTTTCCTACACCTTGTATTTTCAGACACAATAGTAAGCTCAAACACATCTTTTCTGGATGAACAGCAAGCAGCAGCTTTGCCAACAAAACAGGAAAATCTTGCATGGTATATTTATACTATATTCCATCAATCTGAAAAGACTTTTTTTGGAAAGACTGGGGTGGCTGTTTAGAAGACAAACTGCTTTGGGGGAGAATTTCTAAATTCCAAGAGAAAGAAATTCTCAGAACCCCATGTAAGAAAACTAGGATTGCACTTGTGTGCTGTTAGGGTGGCCGGATATGCACATTTTAAAGGACACTTGTGAGAAATAAGAGGTTGCAGGGCTGTGTTGGAGCCAAGCGTCCTCTAAAATTTGCGTATCTGGCCACCCTGTGTGTTGTGTTAAGGCGTGGGTGGGGCAACTTTTCCCTCCCAGGTAGTGTTGCCAGCAATGCAAATTTTAAGGAACACTTGCAAAAAAAATACATGTTGCAAGGCCAGCATTCGTGCCTTAGGTGCCAATGCAGGCCCTGAAACATATTTTTTTCAAGTGTTCCTTAAAAATCTGCATAAGTGGCAACTCTACTCCCAGGGGCCAGTAGGAAAATGAGTACAGGCTTCAAGGGCAGAGGTACTTAAATGGTACGCTAAGGAAGAGGAGGATCCAGATCATGGATCTTTCCACTATCCTTGCATGCATGTGTGCCCTCCTCTCCGCTTCCTTCCCCTGAGCTCAGTCCTTCAGTACACATGGGTAGGAACTGGATCCCGGGGCCAGATGCAGGAACTGGAAAGGAGACAAATAAAAGTTAGCCCATTTGGCCCAAGGGTCTGATGTTCCCCACCCCTTTGTTAAGGTCTCCTCCTCCACCCCCCCCAAAAAATCAATCAATTTCCCCCCTGCCACAAGAAACTGCAGATATGGAAATATACCTGCAGCAGCAATCTGTTTCAACTCTGCAAGAACACAGGGGTCAGAAGTAACACTCAAGACCTACGCAGGCCGAAGGTAGAAGGAAACACTTTGCTCAAGCCATGGACCACCACTCCTTAAAAATTTGGAGACCAATTACAAATCCATAGAGTTACTATTCACAAATTAAACACAAACATACCCTGTAATTCATTCTTCAGATACCTATAGCTCTAAAGAGCTGAAGGTGAATCATTAATATGCTACAAAATGCACAAACCTATATCCCTCACATCCAACTTGTCTAGAAAGCAACAGCACATTACTCTGCCACGCATACAATCCAAACAGGGGGCAAATTAGTTATATTAAGTGAACGGACAGAGAGAGTGCGTGTTCCACGTTCAAGCTGGTTTATCCACTTACAAAAGCTACCTTGACTTACAAATTAATTAGAAGGCAAGCAAGGGCAGCATGAAGCCAGAGAAGTTCCCAAAGAACCAAAACTACGTCAAGGCAAACAGGAGAGACTGGATGGGAAGAGGAGGAGTAAATCAACAAACGGTAGGTGGTTTATTTATGAAAACTCTTGGTTACAACTCTGCTCCCCTGCAACTCGTGTATAATATTTTCCTTAAAGCAACTTAAGACATCCTGACCCTTGGGAGAAGGACAGGGCATAAATTTAAATAAATAAAATAAGCTCATATAAGAAGATACCCTCATTTATTTAAAGCGTTTTTACGCAGCACTATCTTATCACTACAAGAGACCGTAATTTGACATTTTACAGGTCAGGTTCATGTCCTGTCTTCTAGACTTCATGGAACAGTTTTCCAAATAGAATTCCCTGGTCACCAACTAATGTAAGAGAACCCTTCAGAATGAATGTTTTCCTCTTTCGCTCTTATTTACGCCAGGGGAGATGAAATTCAGAACACCCTAAACTAGTCCATCAGAAGTGTCTCAATAGTCCAAAGGCTCCAATGCAATAAAAGGGGGAAAAAAGCCTGATCTCAAAGCCTTGAAATAGAGTAACAGCTCAGGAGTGATTTTGCAGCCCACGAAATCTTACTTTCCCTTCCTTCTCCCATCTGGCTATTGGATATGGGTGGGTTTATGCTCTGGTGAGATAAGCGCAAGGGATGCCTAGATTCCAATCCCAGCATGGATATTCCTTAAACACGCCCCATTCCCAACTTTAACACGGCCCTTGGAGCTTGTACTGATTCCCAAAGTAGCCCCTAGGAGGGAAAAGGTTGCCCACCCTTGCTGTAAGGAGCATATGCATTACTGCCACCTCCACCCCTCAACAAAATGAACTGGTTATTTTAAACAAGAAGTTTATTTAAACAACAAGACGCTTTACTTGAAGGGAAAACTATCTAAGATCAATTTTTTTTCAGAGTAATTTACCCCTACTTAAAGACAGAAATTGCTCTACATGTAACAGCTACGTACAAAAAAGTTATAAAATTGTCCTTGGTTTTACAATGATAAAAGAAAACAAAAATTGAAATTATCCAATCAAACAAGGTATGCAAGGTTTGTGTTTGTTTTTAAACAGTGAGAGCAAAATAACTTACTGGAATATAAAGATAAAACTCGAAGGAGCATGCCCACTAATGGAGAAAAGGGATATTTTCACAGAACCGGTTCATTTGTTGCTTTTTCCCCCGTCCCCAACTCCATCGATGTTGATCAAAACATACCATTGGCCATTTAGTTTAAAAAAAATATGCATTATGTCTATGCACATACACCAGTTACCTTATGTACAATAGAAGGAATAGGAAAAGAAATCAAAGAAGAGAGAAAGCTACACTGCAGTAGTCAGGATGTGACTGAACCAAGTCTCATTTTTCTAATTGTGAATGTGTCGTCTGTGGGAAAGGAAATTGGGTTTTCTTTTTAGTAGACTCCTCCTGTCTGCTGCTGGAACACATCAATTGTATCTTCGTCCTCCATTTCCAACTGTAACAGAAAGAAGAAGGAAAAAAAATAAAAATGCTTTCAATCCAACTAGCATTACAGAGATTTTATCCAAAGATGGTCAGGTTTATTTCTCCTGATGCGTGTTCGCACTGCGGAGAGAGGGGGAGGCACCAGTCAGCACAGGTATTTACCTGCCTGGCTCTCCGCCCACCCTGGGCCCTCCCATATCCCCCTAATGGCCAAGGGGGGGGGGGGTCACTCCCCTGCATCAGAGGAGGGGCAGGAAAAGCCCCCTGCCCCTACCCGGCCATATTAGTCTGCTCGGGCAGGCAAGCACAAATCTGCCCTACACTTAGAGCGGGGGGGTGGGGGTGGGGTGGGGTGTTCTTATTTCTCTGGATACTTCTTACAGCTGCAAATGACCAGACAGCACAACCCAACTTTGACAATCTACTTCAGTGGAATATTATGGACATGGTTTTCATGAATAATTTACTAGGAACAAAATTATATGCAATGAGGGAAACAGAACACCAATTGTCAAACACCATCTTCTCTAGATCTGCCCCCCGCTCCAGTGTATGGTATAAATATTTCATCTATGTGGAAATTTACAGCTATACCACACTGTTATAAAAAACTCCCAGTCTATAATAATTCTAACTTTAAGAACCATTTCTATCAACTGCATATTGCCGAACTCTGTTACAGCAAACATCCTCATAACACAATGAACTTTTTCTCTGGTACCATGGGGGTGGGGAGAATCTATGAATATTTAAAATAGTCATGGCCTAAAATTGAGACTGGGTTGGAAAAAAACCACTATTTTTCAAAAGCAAACTTTATTAAAAAGAAAATCTGATATCCGCTAAATCTGATAACACATTCCTGCACATAAGCCTGACTTGAACCCTTCAGCATCAGACTGTTTCAAAGCTCTAGAACAGCAACTGCTAGCCTAATTCAGCTGCTAGAGAAGGACTAGACACGTTGCCTGTGAAGTTTTAAATAGCTGTTAGGCTGCTGTAGCAGAATTAGCAATGTGGCTGGACAGCATAGGTCTAGCATGCTAGAATCCCAAGTTCTAGTCCTCACTGTAGGCTTGGATAACATTTCCGTTGCCTTCCTTGGAAACAATGGCAGGGGCAGCAGCCCACGGAGTCTTGGCTTGGAGGAAAAGGGGTTAGGGGAAGAGATGCACAACAATGGTTCCTAAGGTTTTTTGCCTGCAACACCCCATTTTGTGTCTTAAATGGAATTCTGCAACATGCCAGACAGCAGACATGCAAGTCATACTACATGGGATCAAGACCCCAAGCCAGAGTTTGGGAACCTCTTCTGGTATGTAGGAAACAACTGTGGGAATGACATTCAAATTCATGACTTCCTGTGTCCTTTCTTGGAAAAGATTCCCTAAGGATATACAGGGTGCATATAGCTGGTGCACAGTGTCTCTGGGCACACAGTCTCTGGGCAGTGGTGCATGGGGGTGGGTGCAAGAACATCCTATATTATATAGTTCGATGATGATGCAGCAGCACACGTGTTGTGGCTCTGAGCTGCAAAGCATGTTACTAAAGTAGTCTCTTCTGTTGCAACTGGTATCTCTGAGGTTATTTTCCTCAAAGTAAGAGGTTAATACATTTGCTCTTTGAAACTATATAAAAGATGCAGGTTCTCTGCAGTAAAAAGACCAGATCATGTGCTGCTGGAAGCTCAGCGAGTTTGCCACTGGTTTAGCAGGCTGGGAATTTGGCCTTAACACAGCACATCGGACAAGATTAAAGTTGTACATAATGATTTTCAGTGTTTAAGGATCAACCAAAATATGCACACTAGACACCAATAGTAGCATATTCTGAAAGAGGTCTGAACGTGTAGCCCAGCTACGCCACTGGCTAAACAGTTCCAATTCCTTATTATGTAATGAGATGGCATTTTTGAAAGCATGAGCTCTGAATGGTGCTTAGTTCAGAGGCAGCTGCTCATATGCAGTTATACAAAACAAGGAAGAAAAAACACTAATTACAACCAACGGGCCTGTCGAATCCACTCAGCTACCCACCATTAATGGTAGCAAACTAGTGCAATCACCACCATTATTTAAAAAGAGAACCTCCATACTTAGCTACTAGAACTATAAATATCAATTTAACCACAACACAGTAGTTCTTAAACTTCAACTGAACTTAAGGCATCATTTGCCAGGAGGTGGCATGAATTTAGTCAATCTAAATACAGCAGTGTTAAGAATGTGGGTCCTAATTTCTGAATTGGTTATCACTGTAAGATATGAAGTTGTGGCAATGGTTAAGTTGTTACTAATGCTTTTATAGTCCACGATAATTCCCTTCAGCAATAAAGTGTTCTACTAATATTCACATCAACAGGAAGCTTTTAAATAGAATTCTTTACCTGTGCAGGCGTGTCTGTTTCATTGATTGGCTGCCCATCGAACCGGAATCTGATTTGCCTCATTGACAAACCCTGGACACAGAATGCAGACAGAAATAAAGATGTTAAAAACATTACTCCATCTTTACTTTAATGTATAATAATAGACTCGCAACAAAAAGATCAATTGTGATTCACATCCCTATCCACCTGGACCAGTTTTGCATTTAGAAGACACAAAAGGTTGCCAGGATTTGTGGTAATCAAGGTTTACGATGGGCAACAGGCTTGGTTAATAAAAGATGTAACAGTGCCCCTACTGACGGTATATCTGAAATGAAAAAAGCAACCTCTGATATTGTAATAACTGAGCTTGAATTTTCTATATTTCTTCAGACTTTCAATGAACTTTCCTTTTTCTTGCCATTTGAGATAAGGCATTCTTGAAAAGCTTCAATGCAATATTAAGTATAGTGCAGCTTCCTATATTTATATCCTCTTTCAATCTGAGCATGCTGAGGAATGGTTGGTGGGTTCTAGCATGGTGCTATTATGGACAATTTTTATGATGTTACCATATCCTGATTACAGAGGGAACCAGACCACACCCAAAAAGTGCGTGTTCAAGGTGTGCAGGTATGGGAGACTATATATTTGTACAGCTGCACAAAAAAAAGGTGATAGGAATCCCAGAAATATCCTTAAGGCCAAAAGCCAAAGATATTGGTTTATAATTTTAAGTAATGAATTTCAGTGGAGAAATGTTCAAAGTAGCAGTTTGGATGGGGAGTCTCAGAAGACAAGCAACCCACACACGACAGCCAGACTCGGACTTCCCCACCCAACCAGGAGAACAAGCATGCAAATTTCTCGGAAACCATGTATCTTAGATGTCACATTTGAAAAATGCTTTATATGGAGGGAAGGAGAGGCCAAAAGCAAGTCCTGACTGGAAGTAGCATCTTTGGAAACTCTCATTCCAATAGGATAACAGGTTTTCCAGCAATTTACTGGAGCAATTTCTACTAGAGAAATATACATCATTCTTAAATTATCAATAACCCTAATCTTCCAAAACTAAAAACGGCAACTACTTAGTTTCATTTTAGATCTAGTGTATGTAGGACACGTTTCTCACAAATAGCTGAACAAACTGGCTGTTTACAGGAACACTGTCAGGTTCATTATATATTTTGGGGGGAAAATATTCCTTTACCCAAGGTTAGTAATTTTTGATTACTAAAGGACAGAATTTTGGAAATCCGACTTCAATGGAACTACTCACGGGTAAGTGGCTTCAGGGTTGCAGCCTAGTTGACCCGTTATTATGCTATTAATATTTTCTTTAAGTGTCTCGACTTGTACAACGAATAGGTTAGATCCAGGTTAGTTTTGCTCTATTACCAGGACAGAGAACCTCAGGTCTGGGAGACTAATGTGATCCATCCATGGCTAGTTTTTATTTGGCATTTTTCCCATTCCTGGATCTGGCCCCTAGATCCAGTTTCTACCACCAAGCACTGAAACTGGACTCAGGATAAGGAAGTGGAGAGGAGGACATGCACACAACAATAAGGAATGGATTCATGGCATAGATCCAGGATCTTGACCCTCCTCTTCCTCAGAGAACCCTTTAAGCACCTTTGCCAGCAATTTCTATGTGGTCCTTGGAGCTTGTACTGATTTTTCAGCCTGTCTCCTGGGAAGGAAAGGGATCCCCATCTCCGAGTTCTACTACAATGCTTGGGTTGCATAAACATCAGGGCAAAATACCCTATTTATTTTTTAATGTATCCCGGGCCCTGTTCTTAATGTTAAGATTGTATTTTTATGTTTTAAACTGGTTTATATTCATTGTTTTTACTGTTGGAAGCCGCCCCGAGCCGTGTTCAGGAGGCTGTGTTCGATATAAATCGAATAAATAAATAAATAAATAAATAATAAAAATAAAATAAATAAAAATAAATAAATAAAATTTAATTCTCAAAGAACTACCTGCACTGAATTCTTGTAAGAGTTATAAAAGCATTTTTATTAGGTTCTGTATGCCTAAAGGTTGCTGAGGATGAACAAAAGATTTTTTTAAAATGTTCTTATTTCAGTCTGTGCAGCTCACCAACAGTACAGATAGTTGGCTCAATAAATGATCAACCGAGCTATGTTGCATCCATTTCTTATTTACAGTTTAATCCCCTGGCAGTTTATCACTGGTTCTACTCATACTGGCGGTAGGTGGCAGTGCCAATGAAAGACAGCCAAAGGATCACACTCTTACAGTTTACTCAAGAAACTTGTGTTGTAATGAATGGAAAAAAGCATTTATCATGTTCATCTTTGACACCACTTGAGAATTTTTATTTTTTTTAAAAAGGTACTGAAAATCATTTTAAAGTTTGTTTACAACTACATAAGCCAATAAATTCAGAAAGATTTAGTTGAGCCCTAGTCNCACTCCCCTGCATCAGAGGAGGGGCAGGAAAAGCCCCCTGCCCCTACCCGGCCATATTAGTCTGCTCGGGCAGGCAAGCACAAATCTGCCCTACACTTAGAGCGGGGGGGTGGGGGTGGGGTGGGGTGTTCTTATTTCTCTGGATACTTCTTACAGCTGCAAATGACCAGACAGCACAACCCAACTTTGACAATCTACTTCAGTGGAATATTATGGACATGGTTTTCATGAATAATTTACTAGGAACAAAATTATATGCAATGAGGGAAACAGAACACCAATTGTCAAACACCATCTTCTCTAGATCTGCCCCCCGCTCCAGTGTATGGTATAAATATTTCATCTCTGTGGAAATTTACAGCTATACCACACTGTTCTCTTATACACATCTAGATGTGTATAAGAGACAGCCTTTGCCCTCTGGGCAGTGATGTGGGAAATTTCCACAATGGAAAATTTTTCACTACCAAATTTTTCTGTGGAAATTTTTCCAGGGCTATAGGAAATTTTGCACAGGAAAATGTTCTAATTCAAAATTCTCATGCAAATAATAAATCTGCATGGGAAAATTATTATTTTTATGCTTTTTGGATGGTCATTCATTTCTTTGGGATTTAAAGCTATTTGGTGTTGAGTCTGGGAAGAGTAGGTCATGAGCAGTTTAACCCTGTGGCCAGGGATGTTCATTCAATACTATGTTTTGGATGTTCATTAAGTGATTTTAGAATCACAGCGGTAGTAGTTTGATTGTATCCTTGCTTCTCTCTCTGTTGCCCTCCCCTATGCCTCCCCTTTCTTGTCTGTCAGACTTTTAAGCCCAGTGGGCAGGGACCCATCTCTAATTGATGACTGTAAAGCACCAGGTACTTTGCTAGTGCTATATAAATATTAAATAATAAAAAGTACTTATAAACCTGAACCCTTACACCACTTAGAATAGACCTACTGATTTCAATGCGACTCAGAATTAAATGATTTCTGTATCACGGCACCAAGCACTTTGTTGGGAGGAATAACCATTTCTCAAAATATTATGTATATTTCACATTTTTAGAAGCTTAGTACACAAGGTGACTAAGTGAATTAAGTGACCGAACAGGGTGGAAAAACCTGGAATTCCTATCTTTATGTATTTTGGTACTTACACGCCCCTAAAATATTCAATTGCCTCAAACATAAATCCATTTATCCTCCCTCCCTAGCACCTACAAGGCTCCCATCCTCACCAACTGGAACAGGGGGGAAATTGTGTAGCAGTATTCCAAAGGGAATGTCTTCATCAACTCAAATTGATCACTGATTCCAACTACAGAGGGCAGTCACTGATCACAAAACCAAGCCCAAACTAGAGTCCTTATCAGGTCAGACATTTGGGGCTGAGCCGGACTGCACTGGACCCAAACAACACAGTCCTGCCCCCTATGAAGCACCATGCGAGGCTGCAGTCTTCAAGCCCAACACTGAGTGCAGTTCTCTGATTTTGAGCAGCACTAGCATGAGTCAGCGTGCATGGGACTCTTTCCTACACAAAGTGCAAATGCTGGTTTCTCAGAAAATTGCACAGTTAAGCGAGCCTACTGGACTCCCTCTGCATTATCCCCAGTCTCTCCGAATATTCTGATTCGACCAAGCATGTCTGTGATACTGTAGGCCAGAGACGGGAAACCTCAGGCCTGGGGGCCAAATGTGGGCCATGGCTGGTTTTTATTTGGTCCCTTTCACGTTCCTGGATCTGAACCCCTCAATCCAGTACCTACTTCAAAAGTCTGAAAGAATTAGCTGATGGGAACAGAGATGAAGGCATGGATGCAATGATAATTACTCGATATGACTCCGAACGACTTCTCCATAGGGCTCATTTGTGGTCCTATGTTGAGGCTGTGAGGACGGCAAGGAAGGAGTTCCTTGCTGCCCGGTGGAGCTGTTTCGGGTGGTGCGGGGGCTGGTCAGTCCAGCCTCCCTCCGCCTGGACGGGGACTTGTCCCAGGTCCGCTGTGAGGAGTTTGTCACCAACTTCACAGACAAGATCGCTCGGATTCAGAGCAACTTTGACGCTGGATTAGGGGCAGTAGGTAGAGAGCGCGAGGTGACGGAGGCCCCGTCTGGTCCATCGTTGTGGGGGG
>QEPC01011341.1:10723541-10770974 GCA_003113815.1 Sphenodon punctatus | reverse complement strand
CTACACTAAATCTAACTGCTATTAACTATTCTAAATGCTATGAACTAAATGGATTATCTAATAAGTACACAGGGCTACTCCTACAAACACTAAAACTAAATCACTAACGCTATCTCTATCACTAAGCTAGCTCCTACAACTACTATCCCTAACCTATCTCTCTATCTCTATCTCTATGGGATTGGGGGGAAATCACAAACACAAGGTTTCAGTTTAAGGGTTAAGTTTAATTTCACAGTACAAAACTGGAATGAAACTTAAAGCAATGGCAGATAGTTTCATTTCTTGCAAACCTCTGGTGCCTGGAAGTCTGCTCCCCAGTGACTAGTACCCCTCTCTGTCACGTTTGACCTTTCTTTTACAGTGAAACTTTTTTTTGCCACCCGAACACGATCCAAACTAACCGAACTGTTCGGTCATTTCGATGTTCGGATTGAGTTATGTTCGGCCAGTTCGTGTTCGGAAGTTCGGTCGTCCGAACAGGCCGCGTTCGGGCCGAACTCCAAACTTCCGAACCACGTTCACCCATCCCTATGCAACCCCCCCCCCCCAATATTCCCTGATCCTTCTTACCTAGGATGAGAAAACCTCATTATCAATATTGTACAGAGGCTACAGTTCTGGAGCCTTTGAACTCAATGGCAAAAGTCCGATCAGGATCAGGACTGCACCTTGAATTCTCACTTGGACAATCCTTGAATATCACTTGTCGAGACCTCTGACACATAATGCTAAACAAACTCTTGTTTGGTACAGACAATGCTATTTTCCCATTGTCTCTCCCCTCCCCCCCAATTGCAGCATTACTGACAGCACCCATGTGAGCAGAATCAGAGCTGGGATGGCAACAGCACAAAGGGAACCTAGTTCCCATTGAAAGTCAATGGGAGATAAACATCTACCTGTTCTTTGTGCGTCTTAAAAGCTTTGGTAAAGACATGGTCTATTAGTCATTGCCCCTTTCCCAGCTTGCAATACAGCATTGCTCTTTCCCTTGATTGGTAAAGCTCTGAACAGGATATAGTTACAGTTATAGTTGTATAAAAACCCAGTTCACGTCTCAGCTTCGCCAGAAACTTACTGGGTGACCGTGGTCCAGTCACAATATTCTCTCAGCCTAACCTACCTCACAGGGTTTTGTTGAGGATTAAAAGTTGTGTTTAATAGTTATGTGTGAAGCGCTTCAAGGGCCATGGCAGGGGGTATTATATCAAAATAAATATTATTATTATTTCTATTTTGGACACTGTGGAAGATGGAGACAAATTAAAAAAAAGGCATTTAAAAGTTTACACTTGAATTTTCTCCATAGAAGTTCTGAGTGCATGATCACGGGTTTTTGGGTGTGTTTTCCTTAGAGTTTACTTTTAATTTCTTTGCAAAACATTTTGGCATTTAGAATCCCTCTTAGTTTGACTTCATCTTGTTTAGTCCTCTGTCTTTAGGACTATTGGTTTTTTTTTATTTTGCAGCATCAATAGATGCACATGTTCCACAGCAATATCGTGTTTTTCACCGTATCTCATTTTTACTGCTCCGCTCCCCACCAAACCCCATTTTACTAGTTTACACTTTGCTTTTTGTCACTGTGAGCAGTTTCACTCCTGCTCTCAAGTTTCAGCCCACTGTGGTGGCAGCAGCAAAATTGACCAGTCGGAGCAGAGTGGCTGAAGGCCAGAGTGGAAGAGACTGGGAAACCTAGTACTTCAGGGCGTGAAGGATGGGTGGGCCACGATTACACAGAAGCAGAGTGCACTGGTGAGCTGAGGCAGTTGTTCCCAAACTTTGTTGAACTGCGTCCCTGTTGTAGCTGAGACTGCTCCCAACACACACCCATTCTTCCTCTCCCCCTTCCCGCCTCTTCTTATTGCTTCCTCACTCTTTCCCTTAGGCTGTCCTTTCCCCTTGCCACCGTGATATTTTGAAGATCCCCACTAGTTCAGTGAGAGTGTGGAGTTAGGTATTTTCCAGCTGGGTCCTTCTCGCATCCCCGTTTGAGGAACAGTGACACACAAGAATAGAGTCAGTAGGTGTTTTTAAATTAGATGCTACCACGCATGGCCACCCAGGAGCCACTCATCCAGCCAACCGCCTGTCTGAAGGTGAAGAGGGGGCGCATGCTCCCATGAGCCGAGCCACTCAGCACCCACTCATGGTGCACTGCCGAGAGATCTGGGGTGCACCGTGTGGGGCAAGCCAAAAGAGTACGTGGCAACAGGCACCCACGCATCCCCTGCCCGTATGAACTGTGGTGGCCACCCAAGCTAACAGACAGCTCTTCCGCTCATATGCACCGTGGTGGGGGACATGGCCTTGCAAATCATAGGAACTGGCCGCGAGCATTGGGGAGCCCGGTTCCCTAGCGCTCACACCTGGAACACTTCGGTTCCAAAGGCCAGCCTAGTGGCTTCCACCTCCCCCGTAATCCGTGGCAGGGAAACCGCGAGGCAGCTGTTGCAGTAGCTATGCTGGGAGCCGTCAACCACACAATGGGTATTTTCAGACGTTACGAGATCACACTCAACCACAGTGGATCCCCACATGGTGATCGTGATCCCGTAATGTCTGATGGGGGGGGAACAGAAGTCCCCACGCCCCAGGTGAATCACAGAGGGGAATCACATTCACCACGCAATCGGAGGTCCTGCCCGGACCATCCCCGATTGCATGGTGAATGCGATTCCCCCCCGTGAGCAAGGGGATCGTCACGTCTGTCCCCCTGCCACGGCCCGGAATCAGTGGTAGGATTCCGGGCTGTGGTCACTGCGGCACCCGCCCATCTGCCAGGTGGGCGGGTGGCGAGGGAGCGTCGGGGGGCCACGCGGCTGCACGTTGTGCCGTGTGGCCCTGTCCCCTCCCCGCTTCCCCGCCAGGATCAGCCGGCACGTCTGTTGGACGTGCTGGTTTGATCCCAGCAGAGGATCAAAGGGTGATTCCATGACAGGGCCTGTATTGGCCCCATCACGTCTGAAAATACCCAATACCATATGTTTTAACGGACATTTGAGACTATATAAGTACTTATCTGTAAAGAGCCTCGGGTTTTTCCATGCAGACTGTAGCAGATCAGAAGTAAGACACATTTGGAAGGAGATTCAACAACCAGCCCAACAAGAAAAAGGACTTTTGTTTATTGATTTTAGTTTTAATTTTGTTTATTTTTTTATCATTTGTTTTCCAGCTATTATGGTTTACAATGCAAGTAGAGAATTTGATGTTACAATAATTCAGTATTAGATGATGTACATACGTACCAACATGATAGATATTGTAAATCTGTGCTGGATCCATTTAATAAAAAAGAAAGTGTTTGGTTGTTTGTTTTTTTAAAGTCATGGGATAGGAGATAGTGTCTTATTATGGACTGGTAACTGATTAAAGGATAGGAAACAACGACTAGGACTAAATGGTCAGTTTTCACAATGGAGATATGTAAAACGTGGTGTGCCCCAGGGATCTGTATTGGGACCGGTGCTGTTTAATGTATTCATTAATGATTTGAAAAAGGGTGTTAAGAGGGAGGTGGTCAAATTTGCAAATGACACCACGTTATTAAAGGTAGTTAAAACACGAGCAGACTGTGAAGAACCGCAACAGGATCTTACGAGACTGTGTGCCTGGGCATCTAAATGGCAGATGAGATTTAATGTGGACAAGTGACAAGTGATTCACATAGGGAAAAATAATCCAAATTATAAGTACACAATACTGGGTACTAAGCTAGGAGTTACCACTCAGGAAAAGGATCTGGGAGTGATTGTGGACAATACACTGAAATCCTCAGCCCGGTGCGCAGCAGCAGTCAAAAAAGCAAACAGAATGTTAGGAGTTATTCGCCAAGGGATAGAGAATAAAACTGAGGATGTCATAATGCCTCTATACAAATCAATGGTGCGACCGCACCTGGAATATTGTGTGTAGTTCTGGTCGCCCCATCTCAAAAAAGACATAGCTGAACAGAGAAGGTACGGAGAAGGGCAACGAGAATGACAAAGGGTATGGAACGGCTTCCGTACAAAGAGAGGCTTGACAAGCTGGGCCTCACTCTCTTCAGCTTAGAGAAGACTGCAAGGGTTTATAAAATCTTGAGTGGTGTGGAACAAGTAGATAGGGAACAGTTATTTACCCTCTCAAATAGTACTAGAACTAGGGGACACTCCATGAAACTAGCTACCAGCAGATTTAAAACAAATAAAAGGAAGTATTTTTTCACTCAACGCATTATTAACTTATGTAATTTGTTGCCAGAGGATGTTGTCAAGGCCAGTAGTATAACTGGGTTTAAAAAAGGACTGGATAAGTTCTTAGAGAGTAGGTCCGTTAATGGCTATTAACCAAGTAGCTTACGGGAGGAACTTCTTACTGTCGGGAGCTGGGAGTGAACAACGGGGAATGGATCGCCCATTGTGACTGTTGGTTCTTCTCCCATGCAATGGAGATTGGCCACGTGTTGGGCTTGATGGACCATTGGTCGGACTCAGTATGGCACTTCTTATGTTCTTAAATCTCACTCTAGCCAATGAACTCACTGAGTGATCTTCAGTCTCAGTTCCCCTCTGTAAAATGGGAACATATGCATGTCTGTCTTTCCGGGTGTGTGCCCTTAATTCTTGTCCATCTTAGATTCTAAGTCCACTGGACAGGGACCTGTTTCTGAAAAATCTGTGACTAAGTGTTGTGTATGCTTAGCAGTGCTATAGCAATTATTAGTAGTCGTACCTGGGAGCAGGGTCAGCCTAGTGGGCTGTGGGTCTGGGAATAGGATCTGAAAGGAGGCTGGAGGCACAAATGGGGCACATATGTAACTAAAATAAAGTCAGAACTTCATTATGCAACCAGTAGTTGTGCAACAAAACAATAAAATAAAATTTAAACAGTTAAAAATAAAATGTCATGTAGTAGATTCTAAGAAAATTCATTATAAAACTTACAGCACCCACATGAATGTGTACCACTCCGGTTTCCCTTCCTACTATCTAGGACTGGGAGACACCTCTTAGGTCACTTTCAGACATGCTGCCCCCCCTCCCCCCGGCACACATATTCTGGCTGCGGGCGGGGGGGAATGCGCAGGCAGGATATGCGCGGGGATCGGCTAGTCTGAAAGCCTGCCTCCCCCCATGTGGCTTTGCCGGCAAAGACGCATAGGGATGCAGAGCAGGAAATTGAGCTCTTTCACGGGGGTGAAGCCACGCGGGTGTGTGTGTGTTGCAGACCAGCCAATCCCCATGCATATCCTGGCTGCGCATTCCCCCCCGCAGCCAGAATGTGTGTGCCGGGGGGGTGGGGTGGGGGGCATGTCTGGCCTTAGTCAGCAGAGTTAAGGTTCTGAGAAAGTGGGAGTTGATGTGTACATTTAAAAGCAGAGGAGACTATCAATTTGAGACAAAAGTGATTTGGCAGGTTATTTGAGATAAACATGCAAAATCTTTAGCTGTTATTTCCATTCTTTTGGGGGCTTAAAGGAGAGAAAATGTGAGACATGGAGCACCTCAATCCATGTTCTATATAGTTTTGTTTTTAAATGTGGTGTTTACTGCTGTAGTACTACAACCACTTCATCCAAAATCATCTCCCGTGCACGAGTTTTACCCTTGCTATAGATAAAGGGTAAAATTGAGTTGGCAGGGCCCAGGGTGAAGATAAAATATTAGACCCCTTGGGGCCCATCCTCTATGGAGCCCTAGAAGTACCTCTGGGCAGGAGCAGGGGACCCTGCGCCCTGTCCTGGCAAAAACAGGGACCACTTTGGGGGCCCCAAAACTAGAGAAATAGTGGGGCCCAGCACTGTCACCCTGGGTCGATATCTCCATTGTGCCGGAGGATTGGAGTCAACTTCAGAGCTTGTGTTCTGTCGTTTGTCTTGCTTCAGAGGCCCTGTTCCCAATCTAAAACCCACTTGTACTTACAGCATCATGAGTTAGGGAATTTCAGACCGCACTAAAAGGTCCATACACCCCTAGGATGTATTCCTTAGGTGCCAGTCTAGCCCTAATGATTATTGAAATCTAGCCCTAATGATTATTAACATCTAATGGTATGCGAGGAGAAAAAGGCGGGGAAATTGTTAAAATGAGTTGTAAGAGGCATTCACTCCTAATAAGAACCATCAAATAAGCCCTTTTATTGTGTGATGACTGTAATGGAAAGCAGAAGTGTCTGCAAGTCTGAGACATGGAACTATAGATAGCTTCTCCGTGAAGGTGTTAAGGCAGCATTCAGGGTAAAGCCCAAGCTGGGACCCTGACCAGATGTCTGGTTTAACTTGTTTGTAGGATTAAAGCATGCACCAATAAAAGAGGGGGAACAGGTAAGACACCAATAAGGAGCTCAGACTGGATGGTGGGTGATGGAACCCCCTAGTGAGAGGTCTCCACAGGAAAGCACAGGCCGTATTGTACCGCTGTAATGGAATTGGTTTTTAAAGCCAGCGTGTAATCGGTCCTTGCTGAAGGCAAGAAAGGGACCAATGGGAGTGTGCGCTTTGGATTCACTGCACGCCAATGAGTTCAAGAGCCGTGTGCAAAAGAGCTAAGAGCTATTAAAAGGGGACCCTCTCCACTGTTCTGTGTTCTCTCCTAGTGTACTTTGTACAAGCTGGAGCGAAGCTTCTTCTGTGTTGTAGCCTGATCGCTGTTGAATCCTGTGGAGCCGAGTCTCCTGGTGTACTGTGTACAACCTGGAGCGAAGCGTCTTCATTGTTCCTGTTGAGAACTTGCTGTTTTGACACTGAAGAAGACTTTGTCTGATCCTTTCTGACCAGGTGTTGATAGAGGCATCAGGCCGCTGCTGAAATCTTTCTACCAGCCCATAACTATTAAAGTTCCTTTTTGCAACAGTTGGAAACAATTTAATTGATGCTCTGACTATTGGTTAAGGAGGCTGCTGACTGTTTTGAAGTTGAGGTCTGTAATTTCCAACTGAGATCAATATCACCTAGGAAAAGGCACTGTAGACAACAGATTAGAAATATTTGTGGTAGGTGTTCTTACATTTTTGTTAATTAATTAGTTATTAATAATAATAATTATTATTATTATTTGTATATAGCGCCCCCTTGTCATGGCACTCGGAACACTTAACATATAACAAATGAACACAACTTTTAATGCTCACAACAACCCTGTGAGGTAGGTTAGGCTGAGAGAATATTGTGACTGGCCCTAGATGGTATCATTAATAATTTATATAATGCTTTCATTGTTCAAAGTGCTTTACAATCCTTCCATATCTTGGCCACCCAAGTCACAACAAGCATGTGGGGTAAGTCATTATTGTTGTATCTATTAGGAGGCCTTTATTATTATTCATTAATTATATAGTGCCAGCAATGTGTCTGGTGTTAAACAGTCTTGATTACAGATACACCCCAAGGCGCTTACAATCAAGAATGGACAAGGAGGGTAGGGGCACATAAACAGGGACAGGGATACATTAACGAAGCTGAAGGTACATGGGTTTAGCTTAATTACAGGGGAGAAAGGGGATCATAACGAGAAACCTAAAGGAGCGATCTAAAGGGGTGAGGAATTGGGAAAGCCTGACAGAAGAAATAGGTTTTTAGGACGGGTGTGAAGGTTGCGATGGAGGGAGCAGAGCGTGTGTGTTCAGAGAGGGAGTTCCACTCCTAGGGAAGTGAATTTAAGATTAAGATATGGACTACAAAATACTGTAACAGAGGTTCACATCTTTAAAAGGTTTTCTACATCTTAATTTCAGTTAAGTCGTCAATAAGGCCTGACTGAAATAGATATCAACCAGAAAGGAAGTAAGGCCATGTAGATGTGGTGTTTTATAAAACGTGTAGTTGACATTTATTACCATTTGGAGTTAAAATAAATTTTGTTTTTAATTTGGAAAGATATGAAAGTATATTCTGCTTACATTATTTTGTAACAAAAGTGTATAAGAAAGTCACCTTATCATACAATTCCTTGTTGAATTAAAAGTTTAAGTTTGAGTAAATGTGAATCTGCCTTAAGTCTTTAAACCAAAGGGTTTTTGATATTTGAATAAACAGAGGCCTTCCCTTACAGGATGGCGCGTCAGAGCAAAGCTACATAAGAACATAAGTTATACTGGGTCAGACCAATGGTCCATTGAGCCCAGCATCCTGTCTCTGACAGTGGCCAATCTTGGTCACTCGGGAGAAGTACCCAACAGGTCCAACGGGCAATACATTCCTTGTTGTCCACTCCCAGCTCCCCACAGTAAGAAGTTACATTCCCTAAATCTACTTGGCTGATAGCTGTTAATGGACCTACTCACCAAGAACTTATCCAATCCTTTTTAAAACCCAGCTCTAGGCTACTGGCCTTGACCAAACACCACAAGTTAATTGGGTGTCCAGTGAAAAAATACTTTGATTTAAATCTACCACCAATTAATTTCATAGAGTGTCCCCTACTTCGAGTACTATTTCAGAGAGTAAATAACTGTTCCTTATTTACTTGTTCCACATCACTTATGATTTTATAAGCTTCTATCATATCCCCTTAGTCACCTCTTCTCCAAGGTGAAGGGCCCTAACCTATCAAGTCTCTCTTCGTACAGGAGCCATTCCATAACCTTTATTATTTTTGTTGCCCTTCTCTGTACCTTTTATAGTTTGATCACATTTTTTTAGATGGGTAACCAGAACTGCACACAATATTCAGGGTGCAATTCCTGACTTGGCTACACTGAAAAAAATGACAATTTTAGTCCTATTCTTTGCTTCCTATCCCTTAACCAGTTACAGATCCATGATAGGACACTGTCTCCTATCCAATGTCCATTTTATTTCCTCAAGAGTCTCTCATGAGGGACCTTATCAAATGCTTTCTGAAAATCCAGATACACTGTATCCCCCCCCCCAACATTTACTATATACCCCTCCCCCCCAAAGGCCTGGGCAAACAACCAGGCCTTACAGGCTTGTTGAAAAGCCATCAGACTCGGGGCCAGGCGAGCTTCCTCCGGGAGGAAGTTCCAAAGTCACAGCCTGGCCACCGAGAATGCCCTCTCCATTGTGGCCCCCCCCCACAGGGGACCTCCAAGAAAGCACCCCCGGCAGACTGCTGGGATCGTTCTGAGGCACGGAGAGCAAGGCGGTCCCCGAGGTAGGAGAGACCCAGACCACGTAGGGCTTTATAGATCAACACCTTGAATCTGGCTCGGTGCGCTATAGGCAGCCAGCGCAGAGCACAGGTGTTATATGCTCCCACCACCTTGTCCCTGTGAGGCGACAGGCCACCACATTCTACACCAGCTGCAGCCTCCAAACCAAAACGAAGGGAAGCCCCACATAGAGCGCATTGCAGTAGTCTAGCCTTGAAGTGATGAAGAGTGGCCAGATCAGGCCTGGAAATGCATGGGCTCAGCCTCCATACTAAATACAACTAGAAGGCCGCTTTATCCACTGCCTCCACAGACAGTGGCCCAGATCCAAACCCACCCCCAGACTCCAAACCTGTTGGACTACAGGAAGGCAGACCTCCCCCCAGGAACTGTCACCTCCCTTGCCCTCCCCACCACCTCTATCTTATCAGGATTGAGCTTCAGCCTGCTCTGCCACATCCACTCCGCCACGGCCTCCGAACATTGAGAAAGCAACGAGACAGCAGGGCCTGGGTCAGTCGGGAGAGGTACATATACATATATGTGTGTGTGTGACCTACATCAAGAGAAGCAGAGTATTAATTGTAATTAATAAATAAAAACACAGAATTTTAGTTTTTCATGCCAAACCTGACTCCCTCTTTCCTTCTGGGCTGTAAATAGAAAGGAAGGCGGGCTGGACCAGAGACAGCAAAAAAAACCCCTACTCTACTCCAACTACCAAGGTGGAAAAAGCTGTGATAAAGCCTATATACCCTCTATTTGCCCCACCCCCTCTTCCTGATTGGCTAGCAAAGCCTCCTTCACTCCAATTGGTTCTGCCAGGTGTGATGCCTCCTTCACTCCAATTGGTTCTGCCAGATGGGGAGGGGGGCAGCTCTGTAGCGGGAGATTTGAAATACTGCTCCCCACCCGCTATAGCCAGGAATCCTGGGTTGGCTCTTTCTTTACGCATGCGCACTGAAAGGTCCCCTGTCCCTTCCCGCCAAGTTCTGTGCCCGGGTCCTTCCTTGAGCCCGTCGCGCCGGCTGCCCCGTTGAATGCCTGTCTCCCAAACTACGGCGCAAAGAGGTTCGGGTGGAACAACCTCCTTTTACCAGCACGCACCTCACTGCCGCCGCCATTTCTCATCCCTCCTGCCTAGAAAATTAGCGGTGAGCAGCGGTCGTCTCTCCGGCATCGCTGAGGACAGCTACGGGTGGGGTCCTTCTGGGGCGCGCGGCGGAGGCTGGTTCTGTCAGACCCGGCTGGCGAGGGGAGCGGGCGAGATGGAGGAGCTGGACGTGGAGCCGCCGCTCACGGTACGGGGTGTAGTGGTTAGAGTAGGGGCTGGGACCAGGTGGGGAGGAGCAGGGTGGATGACTGGGCCCTTGGAGACAGTGGGGAAGAGGGCTGCCAAATAGGCACATTTTTAGAGGCCGCTTATGAGAAATACAGGTTGCAGGGCCGCAGTGGCGCCAGTCCTGCCCTGCAACCTGTATTTCTCATAAGTGGTCTCAAAATGTGCGTATTTGGTAGCTAAGGGAGGTGTGATGGGGAGTGGGAGGCAGAGGAGGGAGATGGGACCAGGGGGAGCAGCAAAGAGGGTGACTGGGGCTATAGGAGACCGTGGTTGTGGAGGGTGGGACTGGGGAGCAGATGGAGATGACTGGAGCCCAATGGGGGGAGATGCCTATGGGGGCTGGTGGGAGAACATGTTTAGGGGTTGGGTGGGGGCTAGTGGAGAGATGGGGTGGGCCGGAGGGAGGGAGGGGGGTTATGGATCAAAGAGGGTGACTGGGGTCTTAGAAGACAATGGCTAGGGGGGCCAGAGGAGATGGGGGGCCAGAGGGGGGGAGATGGTTAGGAGGAGGGAGGCAGAGTGGGGGCTGGGACCACCGGGGGAGGGTGGGAAACAGGGAGACTGGGACCAGAGGAGTTGATGGTTTGGGAGGGGACGCAGGAGAGTGACAGTGGAGGGGGGCAGGGAGAGTGGAGTGTTGGGGTGGAATGGAGACTGGGACCAGAAGGAGGTAACAGGTGTGCGGGACAGAGGGGAGAGACGATGAAGAGGCTTTTCGACCTAAGAAGGGTGCTTACAACGTTGACGCATCTTCTGTCTTCAAACCCCCCAAAAAGACCATTTGCTCAACCCCTAAAAGAAATCAGTCCATCTTAAAGAAATCCCAAAATCAGAGTCTTTGCCCCTCAAACTGGGGATTCTAGTAAAGCTTTTTACTATGATTCTTACAGTGGTGAGTACTTATTGTAAAACCAATAGTTAGATTAGGCACCTTTTAAAATTATTTGGAGATTTGTCATGAACTTCAATGAGTGCAGGATCAAGTCCCAGGAAAGGAGATGTAAAGAGACGGGGGAGTGGGGGGGTCAGAGAGAAGGAGTAGGATTCTGGTGCTGGTCCATATTTTTTACCTTGCATTTATGTGCGGTTCCTGATCTGTATCGGATGAATCTAAAACAAAGAAGCAAAAGGAAATTCTAAGCAATACCATATTTGACAGTCCCTTTGTTTTATTTTCAACAGCTGATACCAGGAGTGGACTCTGATAAGAAGCAATTGTGTTTTGACTGGGGACCCGGGGAGATGCTAGTTTGTGAAACTTCGTTTGCAGAAAGAGGTTGGTAACGTTTGTCTTTCACGTGTGTTCATCCTGGTGCATCTTGCTGGTGTGCTTGTGTTACAGCAAAGTCCACAGCTAAGGGCTGCGGTTCAATCCCAAAGGGAAGTACGCTGTGTTACTTTGTGCATTGGGAATGTATTCTGTTTGATTTTGCAAATGTTTTCGTTCCGTTGATGGTTAGTGGAACCCATGGACATAAGAGAGGGGTTAGACCATAGCGTATAACAGTGTTGGGCAGAGCCACAAGACGCATTACGCTGATTGTAGATTCTCCTGATCCCAGGGACGGGGCAGCATGGCTTCTCCCAGCTCACCTCCTCCCCCCCCAATCAAACTCTGACTCCCAGGTGGTTTGGTGGGTTCGGACAGCAGCAATAGCGACACAGGGCATGCTTCCCCTGTTCCCACAGCCCCCAGTAGGCTCTGGCAGTGGAAATGGCAGCTCGACTTCTCTTGTTCCTCAAGGACCCACATGGACGTGCCCCCCAAGCAGCCACAGTACAGGGGCCCAAGAACTGCATGTGGCTCTCAATTCGCCATTTCCTTGGTGTATAAAATGTAACATACTGATGTATTGATCCTTTAGTGAAGGATTGTCGTTTCTATAAGTGGAGTTGACGTATTTAAACTCCGACCATGAAAGCGCTTAGATCTATCCACTCTTAAACTTCAGTGCCTGTATGCAAGTGTTTTCAGGATCTTGGCCCTGAATATTTAATACTTGAATTTTTTAATTCTCCCCTACAGTTTGTTAGATTTTTCCTGGAGTTTTGTACAATGCTTGATAGTCCGATGATGCAGTTACCCTGGGGTAACTGCCAGAGCCTTCCTGCAATTTGCCAGTTAATGTAGGTTAAACTGGGGTCAGTCCTCCTGCATTTTGGGGGTAGGGCTATCCTGGGAATGCAGAACCTCATGCATATGCTTTGAGGTAAATTACCCCAGGGTCTTTGTTCAGCCTTGCTTCAGTAGGTTTTTGCCTCTCACCATTGTTTATGCTCAGTCTTTTCTTTTTCAGCCATGGGATTCTGAGTTTGTATTAGTTAATGCTTGCAGTAATTTATTTGACTTCTGAAATCCAGAAGTATGCTGTCATCCCAAGGGGCGGAGATGAAATGCAGAGTAGGGGGGTGCGTGCATCCGCATGCGCAGCCAACAACGTTTACACACTTTGTTTCAGGGCCTACAGAGAAAGGGCCGGGCTGCCCCTACATATACATTGTTCGCAAAGATCAAGACGTGTACTCTCAAATCTTGCGGAAACTCTTCAATGAATCCCATGGGATTTTTGTTGGACTTCAGAGGAGCGAAGAAGAACTGGCTGGGAAGTCAAGGAAAGCACAGTAAGTTGGCTGAAGAGCTTGACAATAATCAGACAGACTATTTCAGCTTTCAGGCCCTCACCCAGCCCTATACCATGTAATAGAGGGCCTGCTAGTAGGGAGGCTAATTCTGTACAATCCAGTCTCTGCTGCTCACTAGTGGAGGATGCAGGTGTTTTTGGAAGACCCCCCCCCCCCCCCTAGGTTTCCTGAGGTGGTGTTATAACCAGGTAATATTGGTAAACTTCCAAAATCCACTGAAGCTTTAATCCACACATTAAAGCCTTGCTCCTTCAAACATGTAAGTGCTGTGTACACATCGGTACCCATGTTGACTTCAGTGTGACTGCTTGTGTGTAAAGTTACGTTTTTGCATAAATGTTGACAGGATTAGGGACCAACGATTAAACTTGTCCTGCAGGTTACTCTGCAGAGGTGTACCTCTGAGAAGCCACATGGAATTCAATGCACTTCTCTGCAGCACAAGAGGTCTGCATATGTAACCATGCCCGTGCATGAGGGCTCTAGATGCCAGTAAACCTAAGGCTAATAATAATAAAGTGCTCTGAAGAAGGCTCTTCTATTCTTTGCAGGTTGGTTCGAGTGAGTAAAAACTACCGTTCAGTCATAAGAGCCTGTATGGAGGACATGCATCAGGCGGCTAGTAAGTTGTTCTTTTTTGTTAAGGAAAAACAGACCTGGTTCAGTGCCGCAAGATAACTTCATTTTATAACTGCTATAAAGCAATGTGTTCAGATTTTGGGAATCATTGAGAGTACATTCTCATTCTCTAGATGCTAAATCAGTTTGGAAACCTGAGAGGAGACTGTTTATTGACTATTTGACTACCTTTGAACTGACTTTTATTCTTTCTAACTTATTATTTCTCAGTTCCTTTCTTGTCAAACTCTTCTGCTGCTTTACCCACCAATAATGTTGAAATGTAATGTAAGCAAAGCTACTTCCAGATGTGACTTCATACAGAATACCTTCTCCCTTCATGCCGCTTGCTGAATGGCGTGCAGTTCTGTGACACCTGTAATGGGAGATACCAGAACTCCTATAAAATTAATAAAAGGTGCTAATTAACCAAACAAATGCATAACGGAATGTATATGGTTATGACCCCGAGATTAGAGAATGGCTAGATGTGAACCCAGAAATGTTTTGTGGTCGTAGTCATGGGGGAGCTGGAAAAAGGAAGGTGATTTGACATTTTCCTCTCCTCTTTTTGTCAGTTTCTACACGGGATCCAGAATTGCACAATCAGCACAGCACCCAGGTAACTTACATAAATAAGTAAAATTGAATCCTAGCTGGAGATATACTATTGCCAGCTCATTTCTCAAGACAGATCCTCTGCTCCATCAGGGGCGGTGCCCTGAATTGAGGTTTAAGGATTCTCTGGATTAGATTGGGGTTATTGGCAGCAGCATATCGCTTATGTTGCAGGAGCCCAATGTTAGTTGATCCAGGCAATGTTTTTGAAGTGCTCATTCAGAATACGAGTGCTGGTACTTAGGTTGGGGTGGGGGAACCTTTGGCCTGAGGGGGTGGGAGTGGCTGGGGAAACCTAGCCTGCCGCTGCCTTTTTATTTGTCCCCATTCCAGTTCCTGGATCTGGCCCCTGGATCTCTACTCCCTAGAGTCCCTACTCTACTCTAGGGAGTAGAGATAAGGGCATACCCTTGAGGCTAGGGGGTGGAACCATGCATAGGTCCCATGATCTGGACCCCTGTGCTTTTCTTCCCAAAGCATGCGCATGCCCCTAAAATATCTCCAGCCCCAGCTACTACCGGAGAGAGCCTCTCTGACCAATGTCACCCAGCCATAAACCAGTACCCATCCCACCTTAGATCCTGCTTGTCTGAACCCTTTCCCCCCATCCCTCTTGAAACTCCCAGATGAGCCTTGTAGTTGGTCCTGAAAACTAACCACCGAGTTGGCAGCATTAACAGAATAATCTTGCAGGCATAGTAGATAGCAGTGGCGGTTTTACCTTATCAGCCAGCACTATTGTTGCTCTGTGGGCCTTTTGCTTCCATCATAAATTCAGATTGAAGTTGTCTTTGCAGATCCAAGGTAATTACTGTAGTTTACAATCAAGGTGTCTCCACTTTAGCTCCCTGATCTTTAAAATTTATTTACCCCGCCCCTTCTGCTCTCACAGAGCAGCGCAGGGCGGCTTACAAAATAGACATTTCTGAGATGCTTTTAAAACCCCGATGTTTTACTTTTATAATGGTTCCATCTGTCATGCACACAAACAACAAATTCATTTGAGCAATGGATGAGGAGGCTGTAGGCTCTTCCATAGTTGTTGAGAAGGAAACATAGGGAGAGACAGAGATACATTCACAAAGTTGAGAAGTTGCAAGTACATGTGTTTGGCTTAGCTACAGAGAAGAGAACCCTGAATGTAAGGCAGAGCAGTCTTGAGGGTGAGGAGCTAGGGAAAGCCCAACAGAAGAGGTAGATTTGCCTCAAATGCCTGTTATTTTTTATTTTATTTTTTGGCTGCAGCGCTGGGACGTGTTAGTGGCTTGTTGCCTATGAAACTTGCATCTGTCTTTCCCCAGGTCTCCATTCTGTCTGCGATGGAACTGATCTGGAATCTGTGTGAGATCCTGTTTATTGAAGTGGCACCTGGTGAGAATTGAGCTCTGCCAAAACTAAAATGGAAAGACATTTTGTTTGGATAATCCATTTGTTTAGAAATACATATTACCTACTGTTCCCTGACATCTTTTCAGAAATGCTACTACTGTTGCAAGGAAGTCGTTGCAAAACTGACTGATCTCAGTCCCAAAGCAACAAATGTCTTTGAATCTTGTGCTCATTATTCCTAGTCTTCTCTTTCCTGTGTCTTTAGAGCTGACTTGCCTATTACATGAAACTCATGGGGTGCAGCCACACGAGCTGGGGCAGGCCCAGTCCCCCACACATGCCATGGCAGGCAAATGCAGCCACCACACTTTGGGCCGGTGAGGAGAGCTGGCCACACAGTCTGCTCTCCTGCGGCCATCATCGGCTCCTCCACACCCCAGGGCGGGCTGAGGAGCTAGCCACTCAGAGTTGGATGCTTCAACTCCTGTTGCACTGCAGGATTGGGCCCGCTGCTGCTAGGCAGCTGTTAGGGGTGCGGTGGGGGTGGGGGGGGGAGGATTGGTCTTCCCCTGGCCTAAAAACTGATTGCGGAGGACGGGAGGCTGAGAAGAGCACATGTTGCTATTTTCCCCACCCTGACAAACCGCTGATCGGAGGAGGGGGACCCCAGAGGAGCATTTACCTGTCTCCCCAACACAGCAAACAGCTGATTGTGGGAGATTAGGGTGGAGAGAGGAGCATGTGCACTCCTGGGCCCCTCCCTGATCAGGGGGAGGGGGCCTGGGAGGAGTACGGGTGCTCCTCTGGTCCTTTCTCCCCCCCCATCAGCTGTTGGGCAGGTGGATTGGGAAGAGGGGGCCTGGCTCCTCCTCCCCACCCAGCTGATGAGGTTAGCTGATGGGGGAGGGGCTTGGGATCAGCGGGTGGGAGGAACGTGAGCCCCCTCCCCCCCGATCAACTGTTCGGGTGCAGGGAAGAGGGCTCACACTCTTCCCTGGTTCTGCTCTCCTATGATTAGGTGGGAGAGGAGTGCATGCCTTTGGGTCTGATCCACGGACCCCGCCTGGCAGCATAGTTTAGGGAACTTTTAAAAATTGGATCAGCTTCACATAAAAGGATCGTGTTAACTACTTTGAGCTTCCATGGGGCTAAATGGAGTAAATGGTTCGTGGATCCCAACCTTCATATCTTGGTTAAATTAATAACATAGTGATACTTCAGCACCCTTTACTCATTGGATTTGAATGTTTTGATGATGTAATTCCATTGGTTTTATATAGACTCAATAGCATTACACCAACAGAGAATTGAGTAGTAGTAGTACTAGTACTACTAGTAGTAATCATTTCTCTAGCGCTACTAGGTGTATGTAGTGCTTTACAGTCACAGATTTTGGAGACCGATCCCTGCCCAGTGGGCTTGCGATCCAAAATGGGCAAGGATGAGGAAAGACAGACGCATATGTAGTCCCCTTTTACAGATGGGAAACTGAAACTGAGAGGTTACGACTTACCTAAGACCACCCAGCGAGGTTATTGGCTGGGGTGAGATTTGAACCCTGGTCTCTCAGGTCCCAAGTCCAGCACCTTATCAGTTTGACCCTCAAATTCGTACGTAAGCTCCTTTATTAGAGTGTTCAAGCAATATGTTCCTTGATAACATATGCCAGAAAAGATTTCCTAAACTAGCTGGAGGATTTACTTTCCAGCTAAGAGTAACAGATAAAAAGGAGAAATTACAGGCAAGGCACAACCATATTACGATGGGCATTATATTGTTTACAATGTCTGTTAATTTCCTTGCTTCTTAAATGTTTGGATTATGTAATAAGGGTTAGTGTTGTAGTTGCTTAGCATCCTGAAGTGTGTGTGTGTGTGTGTGTGTGTGTGTGAATGTGACTGTGTGTGTGCCCCCCCCCCCCCGATCAATGTGAATGAGAAAGTTAGTAGACAGCGGAGCAAATTATTTCGTCTTATAAATTTCTCAATTTGTTAATTTGGTGGTGGCCTGCTCTGCTTCAGTTGCCTAAATTAAGTCTTGGATCTGTTGTTTTTCTGTTTGCAATTTTGGCCTGACAAATAAAGATTGCAAGAATGTGCTAGAGCGATGGGCCCATTTGTCCTGTACTCTTGCCTCTAGGAAATAGTGTGAAATCAGTAACGTTTGAATCTTAAAACAGAAGGCAACACGACAGGGATGTGACGGAAAGACGTGTTCTCTTCCCACAGCTGGTCCTCTTTTGCTTCATCTCCTTGATTGGGTTCGACTTCATGTGTGTGATGTGGACAATCTGGTTCGTGAAGTTCTGAACAGTGAAAATCCATCGAAACACAAACAATTCTGGAATGTGGTGAGTGAGGAGTTTTGTACTTGTTCCTTCAAAAGAAGGGTGAACGGCTGTTTGCTGCGCCTTCTTCTGTGGCTGTGTGCGCGTGCGCATATCAGGCAATGTTCAGAAGTCACTACTTTATTTAATTAAATCAAAGTAGTTACTCCACCGGTAGTGTTCAGAAGAACAGTGTCATCTGAAGTATCTGTTTTGGTTTTAATTAAATCAGAGTAACTACTCCCCTTCTGTAGCGTTCAAACAAACTGTGTGAGGTGAAGTAGCACTGCATTATTTCTCCCCTCCTTGAAACCTAATGATCACCGAACCAAGGTCGCCACCCTCCTACTGAGAAGCGTTCACATGCACGCTTTTGGAATACAAATCGAAGTGGAGTACACGCTCCTGATTTTTCTGGCCTGCACGCTTCCTTCTATTCCTGAATAACTTTGGTTTAATGCTCTTATTTGTGTGAACACTTCAGGAGTAAAACAGAAGGGTGAGCAAAGTGCTCAAGCTGAAGAGCTAAATGCCAAAACTTTCAATATCTCCAAGAGCCACAAAATGCATTGCATAGATCACGGCTCCCCTTGGTCCCAAGGAGGGGGGCATCGCTGCTTCCTCCCAAACCACACCACTCAGATCAAAGCTCTGGCTCCCAGGCAGTCTGGTCGGTTTGAACAGCAGCGCAGGGTATTTTCCCTCCTCCCGCAGCCCTTTATGAGGCTCCAGTGGCTGAAATAGTGACTCCGCTTCTCTAGCAGGACAAGTGCCCAAGTGCTGCATGTTGCTCCTGAGCCACCGTTTGCCCCCTGTCGGGTATAGATCAAGGTAGAGACCATGGCTGGAACAGCATAGGGAGGTTTCCAGTCTCTTCGCATGTGAATGAACAGGCTGGTTCTCAAATCTTAGTCCCTTTAACTTTCCAAATCCTCAAGGGTTCCCTCAGTTCGAGTTCCCCCGTGACTTGCTTTCCTGCGTAGGTTGGGGCTCGGCCCACTTGGCGCTGACAGTCTGGCGTGTTTTGCAGGTCACGACCTTTGTGCTGCAGGGCCGGATGGACGAGGCACGGCATTTACTCGCTAAAGAAGCCCATGCCAACCCTGCCTCGGCGGGCATGTGCAAGATTTTGGACGATCTGATGAAGAAGATGCCTATTCTCAGTGTAGGCGAGCAGCAGCCTTCTGATACGGTTCCATTTGGGAAATGCATGCAATGGTCTTTTCGGGGGGTGGCAGGTGTAGTCAAGCCTAGGTCATCTCTTCTGTGAACTGCTAGAATTAGATGTCCGTGGATAGGCAATAAAACAAAATCTCCTACTGTTGCTATATAAATCTGTGGTGTGACCACACCTTGACTGTTGTGTGCAGTTCTGGTCACCCCATCTCAAAAAGATACAGTAGAACTGGAAAAGGTCCAGAGAAGGGCAACATAAACCAAGCGTATGGAACGGCTTCCGTATGAGGAGAGGCTGGAAGAGATGACTGAGAAGGAGATATGACAGAAGATTATAAAATCATGAGTGACGTGGAACAAGTAAATAGTTATTTACCCTCTCAAATAATACTGGAAAGAGGGGACGCTCCATGAAACTAACTTGCAGCGCATTTAAAGCGAAAGGAAGTTGTCACTCAGTGCACAGTTAACTTGTGGAACTTGTTGCCAGAGGATGTTCTGAAGGTCAGTTGCGTAGCTGGGTTTAAACAGGGATCTTGGGGGATGGGTCCATTAATGGCGATTAGCCAAGTAGGTCAGGGGACAAGACCCCTTGAGAGTTGGGAGCTGGGAGTGAACAGCAGGGAATAAATCCCTCCGTTGTGACCTGTTGGGCCCTTCTCTGAAGCGATCGAGTGTGGCCGTTGTCGGAGACAGGACGCTGGGCTCTATGGACCATTGGTCTGACCCAGTCTGGCACTTCTTATGCTCTAATCCAGGCTTACTGGTTACAAAACAAAAAAATCTCAATTTTGATCTGTCCGTATTTTGTATGTTCCGTAACTACCAAAATGACTTGACAAGAGAGCGTTGTGTTAGCTGTAATGTGGTCTTGTGTTTTTTTTAAAAATTCAAATTTTTTTATCATGCCCCAAACCAAGGGCTCAGGGTGGGTTACAATATATAAAAATATATTAAATAAATACACCTAAGCAGGACCAGTCAAAAACCCTTACTCCAAACCCTATCCCCGCTTGCCAAATGTGTGGCTGAATAAAGCTGTCCCTCTTTACTGAGAGGGGTGAATTGTTCAGCTCTCTGGAATGTTCCAGTGGACAGCTTTTATTTATGCAGCTTTGTGGAGAGCTTTCCTTTGAGAGCTTCTCGGTTCCTCTCTGTTGGCAGGAGCTTTTCACAGAGAGAACCTCGGGTTTTGCATTGTGATGGGTCCCGTAAAAAGTCTCTCAAGTGCTGTATTGAAGAAATATACATCAGGCTGCATGGGAGCAAGTGTTTTGTTTCATGAAAGTCTCCTTGAGAATGATGCTGAAATGATGGTTTTAGAGGCAGGATGTTTTGCGTGTCCTTTATTGCATGCATGCATGTGTTCCCGTGTTCAGCTCAGCAGCACCCAGACTTTGACAGAGATGGAGCTGAAATGGCAGCACTGGCACGAGGAATGTGAACGGTTCCTGCAGGATGGGACGTTCGCTTCTAACAAACACATGGAGTCCATCTGCAAGGTGTGTAATTGTCTGGAAGAAACAGGGTTATGGGAGGAGGTCATGGGGGATTTAAAACAGGGGTGGGTGGGACTATTTTCTTCCTAGGAGCTACTTTGAAAATTAGCACTAACTGCAAGGGCCCCATAGAAATTGGAGGCAGGGGTGCAATGACAGAGGAAGCCACAGATCTTGATTCTGCCACACCCTGCCCTTGTGTGCATGCCCTCATTTCTGTTCCCGTGGTGTGAGCTTAGTTTCGGTGTTTGGGGGTAGGAACTGGATTCAGGGGCCAGATCCGGGAACTGGGAAAAGGGCCACATAAAGACTAATTTTGAGCCACATTTGGCCCCTAGGACCGAGGTTCCCCACCCCTGTTTTAAGGACTCCGGCAGCCATTTGTTTGATGTAAGCAATCCCTGTCTCTCTCGATCTGTACTATTATAAGTGCAAACTTTGGTCATGGGATCAGTGCTTAGTACCGTGACAGGCCCTAGAGGAGCCATTCCCGGCTAATGATTCTTTTGCTTTTCACGAATACTTGATCAGTTTTTGTCCTATCCATTATGCTTGCCTTAAAAAAAAAAAAAAAAAAAAAAAAAAAATCCCCTCTAGGTTGGTCAAGGAAGGGAGGCCAGTATGAAAGACATGACAACCGCTCTGTGAAGTCTTAAATGTGCTTACTTGCTAGATCCTGCTGGGAGAGGAGAAAGCCATCCTGGAGAAGAAAGATCAGATGACTACCTGGTACCACTTTCTGGTGACCCAGCTCTTGTACTCCAATCCCACGGTGAAACCCATGGAGCTGCACCTCTACGCACAGGTGGGTCTGCGGTGACTTGGGGAGGGGAGGAGCTGCTCTTCTAACATTCAGAGGCCCATGCGACTTCACCCTAGAGACTTTGGAAATGGATCCGTGCAGCCCAGAAAGCTGCCACGCGGCTTGCATGTGCCCGAGAGACTTGAGCCAATAAGGTGACAAAAGCAGAGTTTGGCTTGAATTAAGCAACGTACGGATGTTTGTTATTTTTTCTTGAATATTAAACCTTTAGCAAAAAAATGGAGGCAGATCCTTGACTCATTTAATCAGTTTGTTCTTTAGTTCAGTAGCTTCCACAATTTTTGGATCGCCCCTCCTGCTTGTCTGTGGTAGTTGAAACCCCTCTCCTTGCCTCCCCTCCCCCAATACATCTTCCTCCTCCTTATCCTCGTATTGTTTCCACTCTTTCTCTCTTGTTCTCGGACTCTCTCTCCCCTTTGATACCCCATTATTTTGGAGATTATCTCTAGCTCAGTGAGTGTAGAGCTAGGTGTTTGCCAGCTGGGGGCTTCTCATGCCCCCACCCCCCCAGTTTGAGAACCAAGACTTTTATTTTGTCCTTGAGTCTTCCCCTTTAAAATTTTCAAGACCTAAGTGAGGCTGATGCGGTTGCCTGAATCTTTTCTTCATGAACTCTGTGGCTGTTGTGCTGACTGTGTTTTTTGTCTTTTTTGGGGGGGGATTTCCACAGTCTAGTCTGGACCAGTTCCTGGGAGGAGAGAGCACCCCCGAGCCCCTAGACAGCATCTTACTGGCTGCCTTCGAGTTTGACATCCATCAAGTTATTAAGGAATGCAGGTTGGGCTTTTAGCAGCACTCTGATTTCCTAACATTAGAGAATTCTATCTCCGGCCTGTCAGTCTATCACCGACGTGGTGCTAAGGGACAGAAGTGTCTTGCCTGTGAATGGGTGGGTAGCTGAACCCTTCCGATTCATCTTTAAAAGAACCTCTTGGCAAAAGCAGCAGGTGGGCAACGATTAAAATGCCAGTCTGTTGGGCCACGGAGGCTATACAGAAACCGGCCCAGAGCAGGAATTGAATCAAGCCCATAGCGTGGCCTGAGTGCCCCCAGCTCGGCATGGCAGGAACCTGCAAGCCAGCTGAGGAGTGCTGGCAATATAAGGCTGAGCTGGAGGGCTGCCAGAGAGAGGAAGTGGAGATGATAGACTTTGGGGCTAGAGGGTAAGGAACCTCTGCTCCAAGGCCCTGTATCACACAGGGCACTGGCGGGTTGGAAATAGAGCAAGGGGAGAAGCCTGCAGCTAGCTGGAAGCAAGGGAGACGCTTGCCAGAGTGGACTGACTCCAGTGAAGGCCTTGCCACAAAAGGTGCTAATTTGGTAGCCCCGGCAGGGGCTCGCCTCTTGCAGAGAGACTGGTGTAATACAGTGTTTGGCGGTGCACTGGAGACTGCGGAAACCTGGCTGTGCAAGTGATTTGGAGGTGGCTCCTGCAAGGAAGTACCTCATCACTGGCCATGAGAGCGCTTTTTGGTCCAGGGGGAATGCATCACTTGTGTGGCACTAAGAAATGTCTTGGAACGTTAACGTGTCCCAAATTCACAACTGAGATCCCCTCCCTTTTGCTTTACTGTTTTCTGCAGTATCGCCCTGAGCAACTGGTGGTTCGTAGCCCATCTAACGGACTTGCTGGATCACTGCAAACTCCTCAAGTCCCACAATCTCTAGTAAGTCTCCGTTTGTGCTGTCCGGTTAGTCCGTTGGGTGACAAGGTCTCGCAAGAGGTGGTGGCGGGTAGAAAGATCACGTGGTATTTTTATGGTGGGCAGTGGCTGATCTTAAATTTTAAAGGGTGAGAGGGAGACGGGGTAGAATGCTGAGATGGAAACGGGTAAACGGCAAGGAGAGGGGAGAGCCAACCTAGTGAATTGCTAAACTGATCCGGAACCAGTGCCTCAGCATGACGATGATACAGCAGGGATGGGGGATGCTTTTCCCTCCCAGAGGCCACTTCAAAAATTATTATTTTTATACCCCACTCTTCTCCCTAAGGACTCTGAACTGGTTCCCAAAAACCTATAGAAAACAACTCACATAAAATTACAAAACCCCAATTAATCACAAACAAAAGCCAGCTAAAAATGACAATCTTTGTCCCTCCCTCCCTCCCGCTCCCATTCCCGCCCCCCACAGAGGGGTCGGGACATAACCCTCCCTCGGTACACGCTTCAAGGACTGGCTAGAAGTGGGGGTGCTTAAGGGATGTGATCAGATTACAGATCCATCCTGTCCATCCTTGTGCCCTTCCTCCGAGCTCACTCTTTCCATGCTTGGGAATAGGAAGTGGATCCAAGGGTCTGAGGCTTCCTGCTCCTGCGTTGAGGCTGCTGTAGGCAAAGTTTCTTCCAGATGAAGTGGGAACAGAAGCTCTGATCGTCTGTCGTTATTAGCCAGCTGCCCTGTGGCACATCTAGGGAGAACTAGGTGTTTTGCCACATGCCTTTGCTAAATTCCAATTTGGGTGCTTGCCTTTTGCTGTCTGAACTACACCTGCGATTTCAGTTGGGAAAGGGGTTGTCTTCCTGTCCTAAAACTAATTGTAGCTTAGCTGCGTGCTGCCCAACCGCTGCCACGTTCCTTCCAAAGAGTGTCTGCCTCCCAAGTTAGTCATTCCGCCGCTAGTTTGTAAAGGAGGATGCTCTAGAATGGAACGTGCTATGTAAATGCCAGGTAGTTTGTAATGACGACCGGCTTTAGTAGGATCTTTCCCTCCGAGGACTGTTGCGCTCAAGAACGGAGAGCTTCTCCTGCTGCAGAGGAGCCTGGCAGATACGAGGAGGTGAACTGTGACCTTCGAGATCCTTGTAGATTAGGAGCAGGAAAGGAACTGCTGGCTTGTGGGCCAGATCTGGCTTGCAGCTGGGTTTTTTATTTGTCTCCTTTTCAATTCCTGGATCTGGCCTGTGGATCCAGTCCCTACCTTCAAGCACAGAAAGAGTGAGCGGAGAGGAGGGCAGGCGCACAACAAGGTCCATTATCATCCTGAGCCCCCGACTTCTATCTAGTCCAAAGAGCTTGTACTAATTTTCAAAGTGGCCCATGGGGAGGGGAAAGGTTCCTCACTCTCTGCAAGAGACGTAATAAGTTGGCCCGGTAGCACATGTTGCAAATACTAGGTGTTGCTTTTCTTTCAGTTTTGGTTCAAATATGCGTGAGTTCCTCCTGCTGGAATATGCTTCTGGGCTGTTCTCTCATCACAGGTACCAACCCCTCACTGCTTTCAGATGTCGGCTAACACTGCACGCTGCTTCACGCGTGCCTGCCTCTCCAGTGCCTGGGTGCATGTACAGGTGTCTCCTTCAGAAAGTGGAGCAGTTGCCCCAGTTGTCGTCCACCTGTATGTAGCCAATGTCAAGTGTCAGAACAGGTTCCCCACATCCACCCGTCAGCCAGGGCTGCCAGGAAGTGAGGAGTCAGCACTAATCCCTAGAATGCAGCTGTAGCTCCTCATCTGCCGGCATCTCGCCCCGCAGGGACTGGGACACCTCTGCCGGCAGCAGCTTTGCCTGGGAAGAGTCTAGGGTTGTGTCTGGCTGCACAGGTGACCTCCTGCAACAAGAGGTCATTTGTGTTGCTCTCCACACCCTGGAACCACGCCTGGGTTACATTTGGAGGCAGCTGAATGTTAAGCCTTGACCTTAACTGTCCAGCTTTCCATATTGTGTAGTGGGTCTCCTCCATTGCTGCCTACGTGGCGCTGCAGTATCAGCCACTCCAAATCTTGGGGAAGCTGTGCATGGGCCCTTTAAATCCGGTCTCCGTTTCCACGTTGTTGCCTAACGCTCACCTGGGCCATACGTGAGGGAACTTGAGCCCTGCCCTGATCCCGTGAGGGACCCATCCTTGGTGAATGGAGCCCCGTGGCAGCTGAGGGCAGGCATTGTAGCTGGGAGTTTACTGGGGCCGTGGGGATGAAAGCCTGAGACGGGGGGTGCTTTGAACCTTCCTTGTTCCTCTCTTACAGCCTGTGGCAGCTGGCAGTAGATTATTTTGACCATTGCCCTGAGTACGGTAGGGTTTACCTGGAGCTTCACATCGAGCGGATTCCCCTCAGCACGGAGCAAAAAGCCCTTAAGGTGCTGAGGATCTGTGAGCAGAGACAGATGAACGAACAAGGTGACTCTCTTGGTGAACCCTCCGTTTCACACACACACACGCTGCCGCTACCAAACACTGACTCGGCATTTCTTCCTTCATCCCAAAGTTAGGAGCATCTGTAAAATCATGGCCATGAAAGCTGTCCGGAACAATCGCTTGGGCTCAGCCCTGTCTTGGAGTATTCGAGCCAAGGACGCGGCTTTTGCGACGCTCATCTCGGACAGGTGGGGCTTGCTTAGTCTTAAAGAGAGATGGAAGTAACTGTGGTGGGTTTGCCAGAGGCTTTTTCTGAAGCCTGGTTGGGATAATCTAGCTCAGGGGAAGCTCGGCCTGTGGTGCACGCAATCGACTAGGCTCCCAGCTCCTGGGCACATCGTCTAGAGGAGAAGAGCACTCCCCTTTAGAAAGGCTTCCCTGCTGCACTGGAGGTGCTTTCCTAGCCCCTCTTCTCCCTGGGGGACTGGTTCTGCTGCCCTCCCCCTACTAGCAGAGTGGGATCTCTCTCTTGGCTGCCCCTGATCTAGTTCTTGGAAGACAACGCTCCCTCCATTCAGAAAACTGCAGCATCCGATCAGGCGAATGAGTCTTGTCCCCTTCTCAAGACAAAGATTCTTCTTCCCTACGGGTTTCCATTGACTCCGCTCCCGTCCTGACCTGCCTCCCTCCACCTGCGGAGCCTTATGCAGTACGGGGAAGCTGTCTCCTTGCTGAGATGGTATTTTTGAAACGAGAAAACATTGTTGTTTGATGTGGGATTTGGGTCAGCAGGACGACGCCCTAGGGGTTTAGACCCCAAGGCAGTGAGAATGAGGAATCGGGGTTCTGTTCTTGGTGTGTTATAGCAAAGGCGAGGAACCTCTAGACTGGGGGCCAAATGTGTCCTGTGGCTAGTTGTAATTAGGCCCCTTTCCAGTGCTAGGATCTGGTCCCTGGAGCCAGTTCCTGCCCCAAGCACTGAAAGAATAGGCTCAGGGGAAGGGAACAGAGATGAGGGCAGGGGCCACATTGATGATCTGGACCCTCTTCCAGAGCGTGCACACACACCCCCCTCCATGTTCTATGCAGCCCTCAGTGCTGGAACTAAAAGTGGCCCCGGGAGGGAGAAGGTTCTGCCCCCCTGTGCCACAGCCTTCCCGGGCAACCTTTTGCAAGTTCAGGTGGCTTCTTTGCTTCAGTTTCCTCTGTCTGTGAAATGGAACAGTGTCTCGGTGGGGACAGAATTGCTTGGAGAGGGGGGGGGGTGGCGCTAGAAGGGCAGGGGACTCTTCTTAAGTTTGAGTAAAACCTTCCCCTTGTTTCACAGCTGGAGGCAGCTACTTGAGAGATTCCGAACAAAGGCTCCGCTGGAGCAAATTAACTGCTTTTAAGGACTTCATTTGCTTCTGCTGCATGTCAGTGATGAGAAAACCAAGCCTTTATTGTTGCTTGCTTGCCTGTGTCTTGCCTCAGGCCTGCTTTCCCCGCTGCTCCTGTTCGTTAAACCCCCCTGTTCGTTAAGTCCTGATCCCTAACAATAACAACAGAGGGCGCAGGGAAGGGGTATATTCTCTGAGCTGAATGGCCCCTGCAGGGGAGTGGATTGTGGAAGATCAAAGTACTTGCCTTGTATTGTGTGAGGGTGATCGGAACGGAATGAAGTTTCCTAGCCATGAAGTTTCCTAGCCGTTTCTGCAACTAGATTGAGAAGCGTAAACTGATCCTGGCCTCTTCCTCCCTAGATTTCTGAAGGATTATTGCGAGAGGGGCAGCTTCTCAGACCTGGACCTTATCGATAACCTGGGGCCCTCCATGCTGCTCAGCGATCGGCTGACGTTTCTTGGTGAGAAACCGTTGCCTGCCTTGCAGATATTTCCTAGCGGGACATGAATGTGGCTCCTCTGTTAAATGAAATGGTGACAGCCAGCAAGTGTGTTCATTTAGTTACCTCTGAGCCTTTCGGAAAGGCAAGGGGCGGGGAGTGCAGCACGCAGCAAAACACTGTGGTCGACACTATCCATGCAGCTGCCTTGAGGCTTCATACAGGCTTGAGTCTTAAAAAAGTAGAGAAGGGAAACATTACTTCTCTGCTCCCTGCGTTGTGTGCTCTAAACACAAGGATCCTGCTTCCCATTCCAGGGCAAATCCTACGCACGCTTAAACTGTGTTTGGGATTTGCCAGCTGCTTTGTAAACCAGACAGATAATGGTCTGGTCGATACGCCACTGACTTGCCTTTCACTCATCTTCTCTCCCCCCGCGCAGGCAAGTACCGAGAGTTTCATCGGCTGTACGGGGAGAAGCGGTTCTCGGAAGCAGCCAAGCTGCTGTTGATGCTGATGACCGCTCGTATTGCTCCTTGTTCTTTCTGGATGACCTTGCTGACAGATGCACTTCCGCTCCTGGAGCAAAAGGAGGCAAGTATGTTGCCCTGAGGCTCAATTTCTATCAAGTGGATGTTAGTGCAAACTTGGACAAAAAAAAAATTCTTTATTTTCTTGTGGTTTTGGACCAGTCTCCAGAGATCAGACGGCAAATGAACTACAGCGCCACTTTGCACCTGTGCAAAAACAGCGTGTTTAATGCGCATGGACAGGATGGTGCTGCGTAGGAGCTGATCCAGAACTCCAGCAGAAAGGGGACCGGATCCCAGCTGGCCGGGTTTCTGTTGGACTTGGATTGGAGCAGCAGGTGCAGACAAACAGAATCTGCTGCCCTTCCTGCAAAGGCTTTAGTGCAATTCCCTCCTTAAGGGCTGTGGATCGTGCACTAGGGAGTGTCTGTTCCTGGTGGGAATGGGCTACATCCAAGTGTGGGGAGGAGGACAGGAGTCGTGAGCAGCAGCAGCTTGGAGGGTTTCCTAGAACACATTCTCTCTTCCCCCCCCCCCCCCCTTTCTTGAAGCATCTGGAGGTGGGGCCGATGGAGCATTCTGATGTTATAGGGGTTATAACTATATGTTGGGTGGCTGACTGGGACACTTCTAAGTACTGAGTAGGTTTTTTTGTTTCTTCTCTGCCCACCCATCAGCTTAGTTTGGAAAATTGGGAGGAGGACCCCCAGGGAGGAGGACCCCCAGGGAGAAAGGAAAATTGGGCACTTACCTCCTGAATTTTCCTTCTACTGGGGGCAGCCAGACCCACCCGGAGTGAAACTAACTCTGGGAGGATTGCAGTGGTTAAAGGAACTTGGTCTCGGGAGACCTTGACTCCTTATTTCCCTAGGGTCAGGGAGTAGGAAGGAGTTGCCCGGTCTCCAGAGAAAAATTTTGACCTGAAAAGGGGAAATATGGTTAGACCAATAAAGGTGAAGTTGGAAAGTTAAAGTTTTCTTGTTGTTTACAGTGGATATTTTTCTATAGTAGTGTTCACAGTGTGGAAGAATGCTGGAGATGGGATGGTGATCCCGAGTATAGTCATAAAAGTTGTCATGTCTGCCTCCTACTGGTAGTGGCAGGGATCTACCCTACTGTGTTGGCTGGCCGTCCAGGAGGACCCCCCCAGTAGAAGGAAAATTCAGGCGATAAGTGCCCAATTTTCCTTTCTCCCGAGCTTAGCCTTTCAGTGCTCAGGGGCAGGAAGTAGGACCGGGGCCAGATCCAGGAACTGGAAAAGGAGCTAAATAAAGGCCCCATGGCCCAAGATAACCATATTTGGGGCAGTTTGCCAGTCGACTTGGAGGTGTTTTGGGTTTTTTTGCCTTCCCCCTGCAGCGTGGGGGGTATGGTGGCTCACCTGTTTGAGAGATCAGCCTTTCGTTTTATAAAATAGTTTCTGTTCATTTCAGGCATCAGTGTGTTCTGGCTGGTGCTGGGCTCTTCTTGTAGCAAGATTTCGGAGTGTCTGCCTGACTGGGTAGTTTGGGTAGAATGAATCCTTTTGTGCTGCACAGGGCTGAATTAGATGGCCCTTGAGAGGCTTGCGGGGGCATCCCCATGAGGGGTCGGTGAGAAAGCAAGCAGCATTCTGTTGCCAGCTCAGATCTGATTTACTTCCGGTGTAATCCCGGGGCGGGCGGTTGTAAATCAGCAGTAGGGCCCCCGCTCAACATTCAGGCTTTAGTAGTAGACTCGGGTGCATCCTGCTCTATTAAAGTCAGGGCCGTGGGCTTGCTTCCTCTCTCCCCCTCCCCCCCGGTAAACACAGGCAGGAGCAGCCAGGGTGCTGTTGCTCTGCGAGGCCCTGTTGGGAGGGGCCAGGAAGTGGCTAGGAGCCGCTGCATGGAGAGCGCACTGAATGAAGCTGCTGCTGCCATCACTGCTGCTCCTAGCTGTGTTTTTGTTTACTGGGGGGTGGGGAGTGAGCCATGGCAGCCCCCCCACCTGACAGTCATGGGAAGGAGAAGCGAAGCCCCCATGGTTTCTTCATCCCTGTTCCTCCCCTGTGCAGGCTTGAAATTCTGCACTGGGGGAAGCAGGGCAGGAGATTCCATGGGTGGAGGAGAATTTTGTGGGAAATCCACAAATTGCAGACGTGCATTTCAGACGGGGCCTGGTTAAAGTCAACGGCAACACTCCCATTGACTTTAAAGACCGAAGTTTGTCCTGCCTGGGTGCCGTTGAGGCAGTCTAGTACTAGTGCAGACTGGAGGCTTTTCCAGCCAATATTCACTCAACAATTCAAAAAATCACAGCCACACAAGCAGCAGATGGCAACTTGGCCTTTGCGAATTGTCCACGTCCCTGTGTGGAAGGAGGAGGCATTCTTCTGCTTTCAAGCTGTCTCAGCAGAGCTGCTCCTCGTGGCGTTTCTCTGTTTAAAATGCACTAAACAAAGTCACTTTCCTGCAGGTCATATTCTCAGCTGAGCAGACGTATGAACTGATGAGATGCTTGGAAGACCTGACAGCAGGAAAGTCTGAAACCCAGAAAATGCAGGTGAGCCTGGTTAGAGGGAGGACTGTTTGAATTACAGAATAGCAAAGCGACAGAAGTGTGGGAAGAGGGAATTCCATGGGGTGCCTGGAAGTGGAGGAGAGGTGGCTGGTGCTGCTGCTAATAATTTCTATCGTACTAGAGCTTTACAGTCGCAGACTAGCAGAGACAGGTCCCTGCCCAGTGGGAGGGAGAGACACACACATTCCCGTTGAAAATGCTTTTCTCATGTGGGGGGGGGAGGTTTAGACCAACAAAGGAGTAAACCTGATGCTGTAAAAAGGGGGAGTCTATCTAAATCTACAGAGGAGGAAAGTATAAGCCAGGATGCCTTTTTACTCAGATTTAAGACTCTTCCCTAAAACTGTTTTTGTCTCTAGGATGACGATATTGAGACAACAAAAGTGGAAATGTTGAGGCTTGCTCTGGCTCGAAACCTGGCTCGAGCCATTGTGAAAGAGGGCACATTGGAAGGCTCGTGAGAACTGCTTGATAAAGAAACTCAGACTTTTTTCCCCTCTGTGACATACTGTACATAAAGTGGCTGTTTTTGTAGGAATAAATGTCTTATTTTGCACATCTTGTAAGTTCTCTTCTTTTGCAAACAGGAGCTTGCCTGTTGCAAATAAAGCTTCAAAGCAGAGAACCCTTTTCCTCAACAAGCAGCCCAAAAGATACTGCTTTCCCCTACGTTCTTACTCAAAGGCTTGATGACTGCAAGTCTGTCTGCAATGAGATACTTACGGAGATCCCCTAAACCCCATCCTCAAGGAATAGGCTGTGATTTCTGACTCTGGACAAATCAAGAGACCAGATTAGTCTTTGCCTGGTGCCTCCCTCCCCCAGTCCTGCAAGTTATAACCATAGTTACTAGGAATAATCTGGGGTAACAGGATGAGTCCTGTTGCCTTTAACACGAACTCCACTGACAAATGACCATGAGACAAGGTCATGCACAGATCAAAGTAGGGAAAGCAGTTTATTTAAAATGCAGCAAAACAAATGTTTGAGATGTATTTACAGTATGGGGGTTCAGCACGAAGCTGCTATCTCAACCTATGAACAAGTAACATTCATAAATAGTTGATTTCTGAAGCTTGGAACGAGAGACTTCCGCACCGCGAGCCTATGGGATCTTTCTGACTACAGCATGGGCATCGCAGCGCTGCGAACACTAAGAAAGCCATTCTGCAGAAAGCACTTGTGCTCATCTGATCTCCTCAAAAATCACAGTGAGATGCACTTGTAGGCATCTAAAGCAGTGAAACCTGCTTCCTAAGGATACACTACGGCACCTGGGCAGACTCAAATGACCTAAGCAAAGCCCCTAGCGCTTATGGAATCTAAAGGCCAGTGAGAACCATGTCAGAGGCAGAAGAAACTCTAGTCCTGCTCCCCAAATCTTTCCATCTGTTTAAAAACAGCTGCTGTTACGTTTGGGGGAGATGGCTCCTCCTCCCCTACCAACTCCTCTAGATACCAGAAGTCTTTCCAATGAAATCCCTCTAAAGAGACTGCTGACAACCTGTTAAATGCAGCATCACAGATTCCAACTTTTCTTACAGAACACCCTAAAATAGCTAGGGTGTGCCACAGAGAAGGGCCCTTCATCTCTCCTGGTGGCTCCTATCGCTTTGAAGTAAGAGGTTCAGCTGCAGTGGGGAGTCTTAAGATGGTTAGAAATACTGCTGAGCTCTGGGCAGGAATAGGTTTTAGAACCTCTTGTCTTCATGCTGTGCTGAGCCTTCCCACCTGACCAGCTCCCCTCCAACGCTTTGTAAGCATTCTTGACTGACACTGGACAGCAATTATCGAAATGCTCTGTCTACTGTAGCTTCCAGACATCTCCACATCAGACCCTCTCGATGGCAGTGCAAAATTAACCTAGGACAGAAATATGGACTTTGGGGAAACTATCTCAAAGCAAATGGCAGGACTGCTCCAGTCTGAAAATAAATTAAAGATTTGGGGGTAGGAAGGGACTGCTGGATTCAAGTTTTCAGGGTACTGAATGGAATTTCCTGATTGCAGTGCAGAGAAGGGTTCTGTGTTCTCTCTTCTCTTCCCCCCCCCCCCCAAAAATGTATCAAAATAGGCTTAATCTCCAAGAGAGAAGGGCTTTTTCCCCTTGTCGAGACAATTGCACATAGCCCCTTAATACTCCGAACAAACGAGGGGGGTTGAGCCAGCACATGCATCACCCCAGCTCCAATGAATCCTCCTTTCTTCATCCATTGGCTCACTTATAGACTGCCTATAGCTCTATTTATTTATTTACATTCCTATGTGTTTCAAAAAGACAACAGTATTTAGCTACAATAACACTGTCTTGCAGGAGGGGAAGCTAGAGGCCTCTCTGCTCAGTCTCTGCACCTGATTAGTGGTTGCGGTGAGACTAAACTGCCCTTCTTGACGTTGATAACCTCTGCGTTTCCCGCTTGATCAAGGGACAAATCGAGCCTTCAGGGTTTTACCTCCTTGCGATGGAATGTGATGAATTCCGAGGAATAACTGGGAATAGTTGCAAGAGTCCAAAAATGAGCCCCAGCCACCTGGAAAGGCTGCAGTGGAGGAGCAGCTAAAGAGCAGAGTGACACACAACGCACAGGTATCTTCCACTCTGATACCTTGCACGTTGACTTAGGACGCCCCCATGGAAGGAAAGCGGAGTGGGGACGTGGCGTGTAAAACCTTCCCTTTGGGGAGCCGGTGTTATTGCTCGGCGGGCTGACAGGCTCCCGCTCTGGCACCAAGGAGGTTAAAAACTCTAGGGTAGCTGTGGACGTGAGGGCTCTGCGCTGAGAGAGCTCTGCTGGCATCATAGCCCTAAGCACGGGCGGGCGGGATCACTAGACAAACACTAAGGGAGTAAAACCTGGTTCCAGGACCCCTCTCCAGAACACGTATCGTTTCAAGTTTAACAAAGTGGAAGATAGGCCCAGATTTCCCCAAAGGCCAAGATAAAGCCTCTTCCGGGCTGCCACTTGGTTCATGCTTGCTATTCATGCCTTAGAACCACTCCACCTCGGGGAAGGGGGGACATTCTGGACTAAAGCTACAAGCGGAGTGGTTGGGACATGTAAACAAAGTTTAAACCCTCCCCCCGGGGCGAGCAGGTGTGCCCTTCCGCCGCACATTCATTTCAGTCGTTTCTGGGATGCCTGCCTCAGGCCTAGTGTGGTAGAGTCTGCGGCGGTCTCACTGGGTCATAGATTCCCCCACTGCTCGACGGGGGGGAACTGATCCACTTCGCCCACTTCTGTGCCGGGCTGGTCTCCCAAGGTGAAGGTCAGTCTGTACCTCAGCCTCACTTTCTCCTGCAGGGAGGGAAGAAGAAAAGAGGCTAAAGTAGCAGCAGGAGTTATTTGCATGGACAAAGGCAGTCCAGGGGCGGGGGTAAGTCCAAGGAGTACTAGTGAGAACAAAACAATTATTTCTTGCTACATTCCCACCCAGGGTCTCCTGCGCCCTAGACTGTCTTTGCCCTTTCTCATATCCTCAGACTGCCTTCCTGACAATATGGTGTCTCAACAACCAAGCTGTACAGAAATCCAGCAAGTACCCAACTAGTGAGAATTTTGCAGTTCTAGCACTTGGCAGCTGATGCTGTATGCCTGGAACTCCCTCTCTGAACACATGTGCCCCTTCCAAATCTCTCCTAAAAACCTACCTCTGCCATCAGGCTTTCCTTACTTACCTCCTCGCTGAACCTCCAATTTACTGTCCTGTCATACAGGGTCCTTCTCCCGTGTAGCTAAACTCAGGAAATGCAACTTCAGATGTATCACAATTTCTCTAGTCTAGACTAAGGGCCTCCCAGGGGAGAGATTGTTCAGTGCTAGGTACATTTATGGTGCTATATAAATGAATGATTATCCTCTAGCTTTTGGAGTGAATCAACAGGAGGGAAGCACTTAAACCAATCTATGCTGCTGAGTTTAAAGAGCGCAAAAGGTAGGCGATCTCTGGGGGGGGGTGTGTGATCCCTGGGATGGGGGGGTGTTAAACCACCCCCCACCCCAGGGATCACCCTAGTACCTGCTGGTGCGGGCTTTGGGTCGCTGCCACCGCCACGGCAGCAGCCCGGAGCCCGCACTAGCAGGGACTTCGGCTAAACATTTTTTTTTTTAAAAAAAAATCCAGGGGGGGTGGGGGGGTGACCCCCCTTCCACCCACGCAGCCTGGACGGGGGAGGGAAAGTTGTTGGGGTTTTTTCCCCATTGATTTCAGTGGGGACAGTTCCCCATTGAAATCAATAGAAAAATACCGGTACCAGTATACTGGTGGTAATCCGGTAAACTGGTTTTTTTTGGGGGGGAACCAGTATCCGGTAGAACCGGTATCCGGTTTTTGGGGTGAAGTCCCACCCCTAGTACATACAAATAGTCACATTTGGACAAACTAGAATCTCACTCCACAGGAGAATAGGATCCACCCAAAATTCCTACAACCAAGTGTTCAAGTCATCCCCCCTGCCCCTGAAAGCTTGAGCCTCACCTTCATGGGGTTTGCCAACAACATGACCTGAGTGATGGCAGCCGGTGGCTGGACAGGGTTGAAAGGAGCTAGCTCTGTCCCTGAAGGCGGCTGCAACTTCACTTTCATGGACTGCAAAAAAACCAAGGGGCCTTGTCACCTTCAGCAGGGCAGGCAGGGACTATGCACAGACACCCCAATGTTTCTGAAGTCACAAAGACATGCCCCAACCTCAAAGCAGCAGTGGCAGGAACGATAAGGTGCCAGTCAGAACTGGAAACCCAGCCCCTCCAGATTCAGATGGGTCCCACCCCAAGAGGAGACAGACCCTTTGGAATGATTCCCAACACATTCTCTAGCAGTCACTCCTGATTCAACAGGGCAAGGGAATCGCTCTCCTACCAGAGCAGGGGAAACCCCTTTCAAATCCTACTGACCTGGTTATTCTTACGTAACCAATAAATGGGTTTAGATGATCTCTTTTATTGGCTCAACTTCAGAAAGTGCGTACATGCAAGTCTTCAAGGCACACAACGCCCTTCCTCAGGCTGGTAACAAGTCAGAACTAAAGACAGCAATGCAGGGCCAGTCTAGTGACATGAAAACAACACTACGGGGGGGGGGGGGGCTGGAATTACAAACCGCTAGCAAATGTAAATGGAGCCTGTGCAATGTCCCCACCCAAAACAAGAAACATCCGGCAAATGGCGTGGGGGGGGAACAGCATCATTTCAAAAGGCGTCAGGGGACGCAGGAGAGGGGTGGAAGGTGAAAGCAAGGGCTAGGGAGAGTCAGGTAGGAAACGAGTCAAGCGTTTAGAAATAGAGGGGGAAACTAGAGACAGTCACAAAGGGGAGGTGGTTATTAACAGCATCTAAAAGCAAAGAATGTTCATTAGCGTTCGCTAGCCGTTTGTAATTCTAGCTCGTCGTTTTGAATTGCTCCCTCTTTAAATGAATGAATGTATTAACATGTTAGCATAAGCCATCATAATAAAAGCGAAAGTCAATACACAATATAAAACCAATTTCATATGCCAGTAAAATCACCAAATCAAAAACAAAGCTACATAAAAACTAAAAGCAAACCCTCTTTAATTCTGACTTTTTACCAACCCGAGGAAGGGCCCGAAAGCTGGCTTACTAAATTTCCTAATCCCAAGAGCCGCATTCATTTACCATGTGGCTGCAGAGCCACCGTTTGCCCACGTCTGCCCTAAATCACGTAAGTCAAGGAATAACGCAGCCCCTGACTCTCCCCAATAGCTGGGAACAGACAGTAGTTCAAATGAGATCTGAAATTGGCCCAATAAAAGATCCTGGTTGGTCACTGAGATCCCGAGAGGAGCTGTTCAGGGTAATGGGAGGAACGCTTGGTCTGATGCAGAGTGTATGGAGGCTAGACGGATGGCCCGTCATCTTAGGCGGGATCCGAAACAGGATGTGGCGCTGAGCTTCTATGATCATCGCGGGGCCTAGAAGAAGTTACTGCGCTTGCTAAAATAAAACCCGCCAGACTTCCAACTGGCATGTTGGAAGCTTCCCGAGAAGCCGGGGTGCGGAACCAGCTCTCGTATCCAAAGGCTGACCACCGCGTCCCCAAGACACCGGGCCTTGCTCTCACTGGCCTCTCTTGATTTCTGGAAGGTTTTTATGGGTGAAACAAAGCAGCAGGGGCAGACTGCACAGTTTGAGCTAGTGTCAAAACAGCAGCAGGGGACCTTGGATCAAAGCTGGACCTTGGACCAATAGTTGGTCCATCTATTGTCTTTGGACCAACATGGCAACCACTCTCTCATCATCTTGAGGGAGGAGTTAACTGCAATATAGGCAGGGATTCACGTTCCACTGCCGTTTCCCCTTTGCCTCCAAAGGGGAAGATGCAGTGAACCCAAGTCCCTGAATACAGGGTAGGAGAACTGGAGCCCATAGGAAGCAGAGGAAATAAGGCAGGGTGCTGCCATTTTGGAAGAGGGAAGATGTTCTCCAGACCAGCCACTTCCCCATAGATGGGCTCCGAGTGTCTCGATCTCCCGCTGAATTTATTAGCCTGTAATTACATACATTTATGTCATGTAGTCTGTGAATTTAACCTCACGAGGAGCTAGGATTGCTGTGAAACTGGCTGAATAGGAGCAGGGTTGCATGCTGAGTTCTATCTGGGAGAATTCTGTCCAACTCATCACCCCGATTCTTGGGGTGACTTGGGGGAGTAATAGTCTCATACATATTTGGGAGGAGAAGACACAGTGTCTATGAGGCCAGGATTTGCTAGGAGGGTCCCTATCAGTAACAGCTACATGATGCTAGGAAACTGAAGTGATTATTTTTTCTTAAAATTATGAGAGTTTTTGGTAAGCTGGCAGCTGTATCCACAGCTCTCTTCTCACATTTTGTGCAGGGTAGACTCAGAAAAGGGAGACTAGGAAATGTCACGGGGAGTGAGTCCCACCCTCCCCACAGTCTCCTCTCGGCGCTGCATGCTTTCAAAGGACGACCCCCTGTTTCGCTCCGCATCAACCCCCAGCTGTTCAGGCCCTGGACTCCCTACCTTTGGGACCGCCGCCTGCAGGACGATGTTCTTCACGGGAAGAGGCGCGGTGTTTAACATGGACACCACCACGACCAGCACATCGGCCCGCCCCGGCGGGCACTCCTTAGCAAAGTGCAAGAGGATCCGGAAGCCACTTTTGTCGTAAGCTGTCACAGGAAGTGCGCTGCCTGAGGCAGGGGGGGAAAGGGAGACCCGAGGTTAAATCACGTGGCAGAACAAGGGGAATTCATCACTGGCGTGTTCCCGAGAAGCCGGGGTGCGGAACCAGCTCTCGTATCCAAAGGCTGACCACCTCGTCCCCAAGACACCGGGCCTTGCTCTCACTGGCCTCTCTTGATTTCTGGAAGGTTTTTATGGGTGAAACAAAGCAGCAGGGGCAGACTGCAGAGTTTGACCTAGTGTCAAAACAGCAGCAGGGGACCTTGGATCAAAGCAAATCAGAGTCTTTTGCTCCAGGGCTGCAAGGCTCAGAAGGGCCTCTCTGCTCTACTGTCCCTGCCTGGCAAGCCATCCAGCAGGCCAACACAGAGAAAAAAGTTCCAGTTTAAAGCCTGAGCAAAAACCTCTCTCTGGTTCAGAGGTGGTAGCTGTAACACCGGCTTAAGACTGGCCCCTTTACACGTAATTCTGCCTCGGACACAGCTGGCCAAAACAAGAGAAGACTCTCGCAACCTCATCCCTGTAAAACAGAAAGCTCTGTCCAAAACTAATTACATCTCTTCTCTAAATGTGATGCTTCTGAGGGCTGAACAAAGCTCTCACATCCATACACTCAGGGCCCTGCATAGTCTGCATTTCCCCCCAGATTCTGCAAAATGATTAAATTATGCAAATTAACTAGACTATGCAAATGACAAGTGCATTTCCCAGCATGCCGTTGCATCAACTTTGTACATCTGTCTTAAAAAACCCTCTCAAAATATCACATGGGAGAGGGGGCAGGGAGGGTCACGGACTGCTCCTCTGCAGCAGTTGGGGCCCAGGGGCCCCACTGCCCTACAATATATACCAGCACCCCATTGGGGAGCCAGAGGTTATGGAAGTCATGCCTTGTCTGGTTTTATGGGATCAATTTCAGTCGGTGACACCCGCTGATGCAGTCGGGACCCTGGGGGCTGTTAGAGCCACTTTTTGTGAATTAGATCCGTGCCCGATTTGGCGAATTAAATCTTGCAAGGAGACAACGGGGCCGTTGCTGGCGAGGGTGGTCAATGCCTCCCTGCGGGAGGGCAGAATGCCGGGCTGTCTCAAGGAGGAGGTGGTGCGGCCTCTGCTCAAGGAACCATTGCTTGACGTTGACTCCCCTGCCAGCTATCGGCCTGTCTCTAACCTTCCCTTTTTAGGGAAGGTTATTGAGTGGGTGGCGGCTCAGCAGTTGCAGGTGCATCTTGACCACATCAGTGTTCTTGATCCCTCTCAGTTGGGATTTCGTCCACGTTATGGCAGGGAGACTGCGCTTGTGACCTTGGTGGATGATCTGCGCTGGGAGATGGACCAGGGTCATTCGACCCTGTTGGTTCTACTAGATCGGCCGGCTGGTTTCGATACTGTCGATCATGAGATGTTGGTGGCGCGCCGGCGGGACTGTTCTTGAATGGTTCTGCTCGTTCCTGACCGGGAGAGTCCAGCGAGTGATGCTCGGGGAGTGCTCTTCATCATACCGAGACTTTGCGTGTGGCGTCCCGCAGGGTTCAGTGTTGTTTCCCCCCCCCCTCCTGTTCAACGTGTACATGCAGCCTCTCGGTGAGGTGATCAGGAGGTTTGGCGTACGGTGCCATCAATATGCGGATGACAACCCAGCTCTACCTCTCTTTTCCAACAGACCCAGACCCTGCAGTCTCCGTGCTTACTCGGTGTCTGACGGCGGTGGGGGATGGACAAGGACTAATCGACTGACGCTGAATCCCGACAAGACGGAGGTGACGCTGGTGGGGAAGGCGATGGAGCTGACGGCCCCCATCATTGATGGGGTCTGTCCTCCATTGGTTCACCAAGTGCGGAGTCTGGGGGGTGCTCCTCGACACGTAGCTCCACCTGGATGCTCAGGTGGAGGCTGTGGCAAGGAGTGTCTTTCGCCAACTACATCTGGTACGGCGGCTTCGGCCGTATGTTTCAGACTCTGACCTGGCCACTGTCATCCATGCTTTCATCCCCTCTAGACTGGACTCTGGTAACGCGCTCTACGGGGGGCTACCCATGGTGACGGCCCAGAAGCTGCAGCTGGTGCAGAATGCAGCGGTCCGTCTTTTGGTGGGACTGGGCTGCCGGGAGCACATCACACCAGTGCTCCGTTCTCTGCACTGGCTGCCGATGGTTTTCCGGGCCCGATTCAAGGTGTCGGTGTTAACCTATAAAGCCCTAAATGGTGCTGGATCGACCCCTGCGGTCATCTGAGGGGGCTCTGCTTGTGGTGCCCCAAGTCTTCTGGGGGGCCACACCACGGCTGTGGAACTCCCTTCCGGCGGGGGCTCGGCTGGCCCCGGATCTCCCCTCCTTTCGTAAAAGTTGTAAGACTTGGCTGTTCCATCAGGCGTTTGGCGGGGGTGATGGGGGAATGATATGTTTTTATAGGTTTGTATTTTATTGCTGATGAAGGTTGTAAGCCCCCCCGAGCTGCCTGTGGCAGGAAAGGCAGGATATGAAATGTTTAAATAAATAAATAAAATTGGCTGGCTCACAGTGCTCCCCATTCAGGCTGTGATTCCGTGCTGCCAGAGGCAATTCCTGTGACAATTTGACCCAATGCAAAATTCTGTGAAAAGAGCTGCAACTGTGCAGCAGCGCAGAATTCGGAGTCCAAGGCTACACCCCACAGACTTGCTTCAGGATCGCCTGGGTGCAAAAGGAAAGGATTTGGTCCCAGATCTCCAACTAACAACGGTGTACGGTAAAAGGTTTTACAGATCTGTAGCACGTTTACAAAGAGGAGGGGGGTGGGGGAAAGAGGAAATGGGGGGGGGAAAGTTCTGAACCACTCACTGGGTTTAATGGATTCCAGCGGAACATGGACGTTGGCCAGAGAAACGTTAGACCCTTTCACAGGGCTCCCATGGTGCTGGAAGGAGGCTGGCTGGAACAGAGGGCTGCCCGATGGCGCAGGACAACTGACTGGGAAAGGATGGGTCGGGCCCCCTGGGACATTCACTGCCAGTCCCGCACTGGATGCTAACGATGCTGAGGTGACGGTGGCTGGGAGGGTAGCTCCTGAGTGAAACACAGAGGCTGCTGCAGGCCTGGGATGGAGGGGAGACCAAAACCAGCAAGTTAGAGAGAGACTCGACAGCAGGGGTGAGAGAAACAGCACTGAAAACAAACCAGGCCACCAAGTTTCATCAGAAAATGACACCCCCACGGTGCTCCCTCTCTCTCCCTTCTAATCCTCCGGTGGCTTTCCCTCCTCTCTCAACCCCTTGTTCTCCAACTCTCTCCCCCGGCTTCTTTTGGAGACTCCCTCTGGCTCAGTCTGTCAGCTGTGGGCCTCTCTTGCACTCTGCCCAGAACACATTCCCATCCCCACCTCCTAGTCTGAGGAGCACTGCTCTAGAGGAGCCCCCTTGCTACTACAGTAAGTTGTCTGACTAGGGGAGGGAGTTCCACAGCTGACTCGAGGGACTGATGCACCAATGGTACCTGCCAGAGGACAGCCTCAGGGCTTGCAGTGGCGCTCAGGGGAGGGATGGACCCTCCAAAGAGAGGGAAACACGTTGCCCTTCCTTAATCAAATGCCACCACCTTAAGGAGCTAACATGGTCCCAGGGAATCCCCTAGGGTAGGACCATGATTGGGCGCGGAGGGGTTGCTCCCAAGAAACCAACATCTGCCTGATAATGATGCGTGACTTCCCCCTGCATTCAGTCTGCCAAGTACTTTGGAGAAAGGTGCTCTATTAAAGGTAAGATTGTAATGGCTTTATCCAACCACAAACCCTCATGGAGCTAAGGGAGAAGCAGGCTCCTGCCTGACAAGGAAGCTGCGCCGAGATCCAGGACTGTTACCGTTTGGCTTCGTCCAGGAGATGGTCCAGCGCATCCAGCTTGTGCAGAGCGTTGCTGCCCGCGGCGGAGTTGAGGTACCCAGGGGCAGCCGGCATGGCACCAGGCGGGCCCAGGGGTGCGGCGGGCCCAACGGAGAACACAAAGGAGGCTGCATTTGGGGCAGCGGCGCTGGAAACAGTCGGGGGGGCCGAGAAAGTGGAAGGCAGAGGAGCCGAGGTTCCGCCCGTGGCCGGCGGGGCGGGGTGAGGCAGAAGAGGGTTTGCCACCGAGTTGCAAGCCATTGTTGCTGGCTTTCCACTAAAGAAGTCCAAGTCCACTGGCTCGTTCTGCAAGAGAGAGGAGAGGGGCATCATCCCCGTACCACAGGCTGAGAGAATGCTTCACTCTCTTAGGGGGAAAGATGATGGGAGAGTAGGATTCAAATCCCAGCTTCGCTGTGGGCAGCCTTGGGCAAGTCACAGTCTCTCAGCCTCAGGTTTCCATCTGTAAAACGGTAACGTATGCATCCCTCTCTTCCCCCTATGGGCCTTTCCCCCTTGTCTTCCCCTCCTTGGCTATTCTAGACTGTAAGTTCCTCAGGGCAGGACCTATCCCTTATTACAACTGCTCTAGGCCGGCCATATTGCTGGCGTTAAAATAAATCAACAAAAGCAGGCGGCTTTGTTGTATCTGTGGGGGTTTATAGTCCAATAGGTAGCTTGGCCTGCTGGGACGGGATACGGTCTGCTTCTATATCTGGGGACTAGGGAGGGTGGGCTGAGTTAGGAAAATTGGGCACTTACCTCTGAATTTTCCTTCTGCGGGAGACAGTAGGGTAGATCCCGCCAACTACCACTAGGAGGCAGACCATCAAATTTTCTAGCACCTATCCCCAGGGAACCTATCCTTATCTCCCCAGTCTTACCAAGCCTTATCCACCTGCTTGTCTGTTAATCTATTCCGAGTTTGTGCTATATAAGTTCCGTAAACTATTAACTAGAGAACTGAAGAGTAACTCTACTCTAACTCTCTCTCTCCCCTTTTTTCAAGAACAAACTAACAGTACTAGACTAAGTTCTAGGGGTCATGGCAGCGATCCTGTGATCAGACACCACAGAATTAAACTCACTCCGGGTGGGGACTGGCCGTCCAGGAGGATCCCCCGCAGAAGAAAAATTCAGAGGTAAGTGCCCAATTTTCCTTTCTCCCGGGGGATCCTCCTGGCCGTCCAGTCACGACAGTAGGGACGTACCAAAGCAGTACCCCAGTCCAACGTTACGGGAGGGTAAACGAGGGAGAGAGGACAACCAGAAAAAAAACAACCTGTGCACTCTTCCAGACCGCGCCTCTGCTCAGAGGACTGCCTGAAGGACTCTTCTCCGAAAGCCTGCGTCCACCGAGTCCTGCAGTGGAATCCTGTAGTGTTTAGTGAAGGAATGCACCGAGGACCAGGTAGCAGCTCAACAGATCTCCCCATAGGAGGCTGCATTTCTAAATGCTTGAGAAGTCGCAGCTCCCGTAAGGGAATGTGCAAATAGCCCCATAGAGGGGATTCTCCCCCGCCTTATAGGCCTCCGTGATGCAGAGAGTCATCCATTTGGCGATTAATGCCTTTGATGCTCTCATTCCCCTCCTTTGAGGGTTATACGAGATGAAAAGGGCCGGAGTTTTCCTGAATGTTTTTGTTCTGTCCAGATATATTTTCAGAGCTCTCCTAATGTCTAGGGTGCGCCAAGCCCGTTCTAACGGGTGACCTGGATTGGGTCAGAAAGACGAGAGACTCACTTCCTGTTCCCTATGGAAACGGGAATCCACCTTGGGGCTAAAATCTGGGTCCAGTCTCAGGACCGCCGAGGACTCCTTGAAGGAGCAGAGAGCTGGGTCCACGGATGGAGCTCCTAACTCGGAGACTCTCCTAGCAGAGGTAATCCCCATGAGGAATGCTACCTTAAGTGACATATAGTAGAGGGAAACCTCGTTCAGCGGTTCAAAGGGAATCTTGGTGAGAGCTCCGAGGACGAGGTTCAAGCTCCAAGAGGGAAAGCGATGGACTACCGGAGGAGAAATAATTCTTGCTGCCCTGTGAAAACGTCTAATATGGGGGTGGCTGGAGACCATGCGGCCCTTAACTGTGCACAGCACGCTATTAATAGCCGCTACTTGTCTCTGTAGCGTGTTGGGTTTTAGAACTTTTTCTAACCCTTCCTGACGAAACTCTAAGATACTCCTAACGGACGCCCTGTCTGGCCTAACTGCCCTACTCTCACACCATCTAGCGAATGGTGCCCAGGTGCTCTCATAAATGCACTTGGTTGCCGGGCGTCTGGACTGTAGCATAGTGTCTAGTACTTGACAAGAATAGCCTAATCGCCTCAGGGCCCTCCTCTCAACTTCCAGGCTGTCAGTCTGAGTGATGGTGGATTGCTGTATTGGATGGGCCCTGGGTCAGCAGGTCCGGGAGGTCCGACAACCTGAGTGGAGGTTCTGAGCTGAGATCTTGCAGGTCCGTGAACCATGGCCTCCATGGCCAGAAGGGGGCCACCAGAATGACCTCTGCACCTTCGTTCTTTATTTTCACTATGGTTCTCTGTATGAGTGGAAATGAAGGGAAGGCATATAGACGGCCCTGGGGCCACCTGATGTTCAGCGCGTCGAAGGCTGTTGCCCTGCGGTCCGGGTGACGAGAGACGAAGATCCTCACCTTAGCATTGACCGGGGATGCAAACAGGTCTACTGTGGGGGCGCCGAACCGACTGGTTATCGTTTGGAATGCCCTCGGGTGTAGAGACCATTCCCCTTGGTCCAGATCCACCCTGCTGAGCCAGTCGGCTTGGGTGTTCGTTTGCCCCTTGATATGCAGTACCCGGATGGATCGTAAGTTCCTCTCTGCCCATCTGACGAGAGTGGAAGTCATCTGGTGGAGCGCTTCAGATCTTGACTCGCCTTGGTGGTTTAGATAGGCTTTTGCCACCATGTTGTCTGTATACACGAGGACATCTTTTCCTCGAAGGGACAGAACCAGGCTCTGCAGCGCCAGGTAGATTGCTCTCAACTCCAGCCAACTGATATGATGGCCCTTTTCCCAAGGTAGCCATTTCCCTTGTGTCGTCATGTTCTGTACGTGTGCTCCCCAGCCCTGGAGACTCGCGTCTGTTGTTATGGTTGTCATCTCCGGATCTGCCAGGGGCAATCCGGGGGTGAACCGGGGTGGTTGCATCCACCAGGTGAAAGATCTCTTGAGTTCGGTTGGTATCAGAATCCACGGATTTTCCCCCTGAATCAGTATGTCCTGCCATGGGCGGAGGAAAAGTTGGAGAGGTCTGGCATGGAACCTGGCCCATTGTATGATCCCCAAGCAGGAGGTCATGGCTCCCAGAAGGCTCACCAGGGTCTTGAGCTTGACTCTGCGAACCTTCGTGATCTGCTGGATCAAGCTGGTGAGCTTCAGTTGTCTCTGCTGCGAGAGGAAGAGCCTGCAGCATGTGGTCTCCAATATCACTCCTAGGTGCTCCAAAGTTTGAGAGGGAGGGAGATGGCTCTTCTTGAGGTTGACCATGAATCCGTGATCTTGTAAGTACGTGATAGTCCTGTGTACGTCCCTCTGTGCCTGCTCGTAGGTTGGGGATCGTATTAAAATGTCGAGATAGGGGTGCAGTTTGATCCCCTCCGTTCTTAGGTTTGCTATGAGGACTACTAGAACTTTGGTGAATGTCCTCGGAGAAGTTGCCAGGCCGAACGGGAGAGCTGTATACTGCTAATGTCGTCTGGCATAACTGAACCAGAGCCATTGCCTGTGGGATGGCAGAACAGGTACGTGAAGGTAAGCCTCCTTCAGGTCGAGTGATGTCAGCCACTCTCCCTTCGTGATCGCTATGCGGATAGACTGCAAGGTTTCCATTTTGAATTTTTGTACCTTGATGACCTGGTTCAGCATCTTCAGGTCCAACACCGCTCGCCATTCGTCCGACTTTTGGGGGACTAAGAATAGAATGGAATAAAGCCCCTGGCCTTTTTCATGGTGGGGAACTGTCTCGATGGCTCCGATGGATAGGAGTCTGGTAATTTCTGCCTGCATCGCTGTTTGTTTGTCATGGTTGCTCGATACTGGCGAGGCACAGAAGAACTGTCTGGGGGAGCGAGAGAACTCTATTGTGTATCCCCCATTGTATGGTACGAATGACCCAGGCGTCTGTGGTGGACGCCCTCCATTGGTCCGCAAATAGCTGAAACCTGCCCCACCGTCTCTCCTGTCCGGCCCAACTAGCCGGAGCCCAGTCATGCCTCCATTTTGAGGTGGCCTGTGTTCTGACGCTGCTTATTTCTGATGTCGTGACCCTTTTGTTTTTGCCACCGGGGTCTGTATCTCTGTTGGTTTCGCCTGTGGGGAAAGAAGGGCCTTCTGGAACCCCCAGGAACTGAGAAGGATGCAAGGATCGCTTTGGGACCCCCACGCTCTGTAGAGTCTGCTTCTTGGTCTTATCGGTGGCATCCGCTAGCACCTTATCCAGGCAAACTCTGAAGAGCTTGCGGCCCTGGAATGGGCCACCGACCAGAGTGTTCTTGGATGTGTTGTCTCCTTTCCACGACCTCAGCCATAGCCGCCGTCGCGCTGCTACATTGGATGCGTCCGCCCTGGCCGCCCAGCATGTCTGTGGATGAATCGGCTACGAAGGCGTAGGCCGGCTGGATTCTGGTCGAAAGAACCCTAGTCATCCTCGTGGAGACTCGTGGATCCCCGGCTCCCTTGATCCATGTCATCAAGGCTCTTGAAAAATAAGAGGTTAGCGTGGCCATCTTTATAATGGAGGATATTTCCTCGAAGTTCCTTCTCAGGTTGCATTCAATCCCCTTGTCTGTTGGGTCTCGGGCGTAACACTCCCCCCTCGGTGGGGAAAACCGAGTTTCTGGCCAGAGAGGCTGCCACTGCGTCTACCTTAGGTATGGCGAGCAGGGTATTCTTGCTCTTAGAGAGGAAATAAAGCGATAGTTGGGCTTTAGACATTCTGGAGGCCTTATTGGGTCACTGCCACTCTCTCTTAATAATGCGCTCGTAGGCCTTGTCCAAGACCATCCCCTTGTCTCTATCTCTCGCCTGAGGGAGGTACTCCCTCCTCTTCCTCTTCTGAGGAGTCTGACGAGGCTTCCTTGTCTTTCTTTTGTTTGAGGTGGAGGGCCTTGGTGACCAGGTCATAGATCTGGTCCCGATATTTGTTGGGGAAATGCCTGTCTGGGTCTGACGAGGCGTCTAACCCCCGGTTCCTCCTCTCCTGACTGGCCCTCGCTGTCTGAATCCTGTTCAGAGACCTCCCCCTCTTCTTCGCTGGTCTCCTCGCCAAGTGGCCTGCCCTTTTTCTTCCTTCTCCTCTCCCCTGCTCTTTCCTCCCCCGAGGATTGGACTGACAGGACCTCCTCTGGGGGTTCGGACTCCGAGGAGGTTGCTGAATCAAGGGGCCGAGCGGTTTTGCGGGGTTTCTTGACCCTCGGTTGTTTTCCCTTTCCTGCCCCTTTTGAGCGGCCTTTGAAAGTGCGCTCTGTCTCCTCATGGGAGGGGGACCTTTTCCTCTTCAGTTCTGAGAGGATTTCCCTCAAGACCTCCATATGCAGGTCTTGAGCTGGGGGAGCTCACTGCTGCAGCCTGTTCCGCTGCCTCTGCTTGCACCGCCAAGGCTCTGCGCCTGGTGGCCATTTTCCCCCCCCTTGCGTTTCCTGCCGGCACAAAGTGCGGCCCGAGTGGGGGAGGGGCTGAGAAAAGCCTGGCCCGCCAAGGTGCCGCGTGACGGGTTGCGGGCGGGGACGGATCCAGGCGGGGGCTCCTAAATCCTGCGCTGTCTCCTTGGGCGTCTCACCAGGCTGTAGGCCGGGAGCGGTGGATGGCCTTGCGGGAGGCGGTGGGTTGCGCCGCTCCGCGTCGGAACTATCTATGCCGGGTTAGGGCCGCGGCAACTGCTTGAAGAGGATGGGAAAGGAGAGCTCCGTGCCGCCTTCAGCCGGGGGGGGGGGGGGGGGGGGGG
>QEPC01011341.1:10700201-10723396 GCA_003113815.1 Sphenodon punctatus | reverse complement strand
GGGAATGGGACTAGCCCTGAAGCACGCCTCGTTCTAGGCTGCTACTCCTGCTCCTCGGGGACCCCTGTGCCAACAGGGAAGGGGGTGCCCGGTAGCTGCTCCAAAATCCCTTGAGAAGGGAGGTGAACAGGGAGAGGAATTCCTCCTCCCCTGGCACCCGGAGCTCCTTTCTTATCCTTTGGATTTCCTTCTCCTTCTGGGAAGAAAAGGCTAGATCCCTGGGGATAGGTGCTAGAAAATTTGATGGTCTGCTTCCTAGTGGTAGCTGGTGGGATCCACCCTACTGTCCTGACTGGACGGCCAGGAGGATCCCCCGGGAGAAGCTATGGGGACCTTGTCTGTCCTGGACAGTTACATAGCTCATCTGAAGGCTCAGGGCAGGTAACAAAACATGTATCCATATACACCCGGGGTTGTGGTTTTTATGGGCATTTTATACATATATATTATATGGTTTTTATGGGCTTTATCCCCACCTGCCAGTTGCCTGGCTAAACAAATAGGTCTTACATTGCCTCTGGAAAACAAAAACCAATCATCCTATCCCGGGCTGATGGCCCTCTCTGCCTCTCTCTTCACCGTGCCCTTTGAACTCAGAACAGAGTGATGGCTTGTAGAGGAAGCACTCGCTAAGGGTTGGGTTTTGTTTTTTGTTTGTTTGTTTTTAAATAGGCACACCCGTTGCCCTGCCATTAAAGCTTTTACAGGGGGGTTTGCTGATACATACAACGGAAAGCAGCTTTGGCAGGTAAATGAAAGCAGAAGTCAACTCAATGCTGTTTTAGCTAGCCCAAACGTCAGGGGCGGAGAACCTTTTCTCTTCCGGGGGCCCCTTGGGAAATTAGGACATGCTCTGAGGGCTGCAGAGACGTTGGGGCCAAGAGTACTTAAGAGGCTCAGGAAGAGGAGGGTCCAGATTGTGGATCCATCCCTTATCCCTTCACCTCTGCTCCTTTACTGAGCTCAGACTTTCAGCGCTTGGGAGCTGGAACTAGATCCAGATCCAGGAAATCGTGGGCCACATTTGCAACTCCCACCCCCCAGGGCTGAGGTTCCCCCACCGCTGGCATAGAGACTTCACAGGCAGTGATTATCCTATCGCCTACCCTTGTGTGCATGCCCTCATCTCTGCTCCCTTACCTTGAGCTGAGTCTTTCAGTGCTTGGGGGGGTCAGAACTGGATCCAGGGGGCAGATCCAGGAACTGGAGACGAATAAAAAACTAACCACGGGCCACATCTGGCCCCAGGGCTGAGGCTTCCCCACCCCTGCCATAGGCATTACTCAGAGCCAGAGACCTTCCCGCTGAATCACTGTACTAACATCTGGAGCCAATGCTTATTCCCGTGAGCCCGCGGCAAAAGCTCTGCCTTGCTGTAGTAGCCGCTGGAGGCCTCTGGCCTTTGCTTCCCACCCTTCCTACCTGGAAGAGATTCCACTGGCTGTTTTCAGTCGACTCCATCACCGCGCTGGGGGGCGGGTCATTCAGGCCTGAATGGGGAAGAAAAGGTTAGGGAGAAAGAGAAGCAGCAGCCCGAGCTCCATTCTGGTCTGTCCCGGGGGCGGTGGGGGGGGCACAGCCACCGCCACCGCCTCTTACCTAAACACAGCAGCTCCTCATCCAGCAAGGAGAGGGAATTGGTCGTACTGGCCAGCAGAGCGGAAGTGGCTTCAACTTGGCTGGAGGAGCGGCTCCGGGAGTGTCCGACGGTCTGGGGAGGGGGTGGGAGGATGGGGATCTCAGACGAGGCTGGAGCTGGCGCCAGAGTTGGTTCAGGGGCCAGCGTCTCAGGAGGCACGGGCGGCACTGGGGTGCTGGAAACATCCAATCCCACGAGGTCAATGAGCATGTTGAGGCTACTGGCAGGGTCGCTTCCTGCAGCAACGAGGCACGGGGGGGAGCAATAATGAGAGGCGGCCAACGGGAGCATCCAGTGGGCAGTTACGCAGGTTAAGGGGGCTCCCCTTTTGTTCACCACTTGCAGATTTACGGTTTAACTGAGGACTCATTCAGACAACCCCTTTTTTGGAGCGGGAAGTAGCCCAGCCCCATATTCCGAGTGTTGCATGAAATCCATACCACTGTACTCCCCGATGATCCCCGTTCTCTGCCACCAAATGGAAGAGACGGGCCACTGGCAGGTGTGAAACTCAGCAGCTGTGTGAATGTACTGATCCAGGTCAAGGCCAACACAGATTAAGGAGGAAGTGGGAGTTTGCAAGGCAGGGAAGGGGCCCTAAGTCAGGAAACCGCCCATACACGGTGCAGAGCCCGTTCTCTCCTCTTTTTCCCTGCCGTGCTGTTAGCAGCCCCCTCCGTGCCTGCTTAGCCCAAGCCAGAACATCCAAGCGCAGTGCTTCGCAGCCAGCAGGCTGCAGGGTGACCGCTGCTTGCAGTTGGACCCCGAGACTCCCATTTTGGCCTATGAGAGTCTTGGGGATGAAACCACAAGAGGTGGCAACCAAATAGGTTTGGGGCAGCAGCATCCCCAGGATCCTAGGAGACCCGCAAACCCTGCAGCGTCCCCTCCTGCCACTTGTTCTGGCTGCCCGAGATGTAGGGTGGGATAATGAGAGGAGGGGTGTTTCTCATAGCTCCCTCACCTCTCTTATCTCCCATCTCCATATCAGATCCCTACCGCTGCCGGAATCCAGGCCTCCACCTGTTTCAGCCTGGCCATTCCTAGAGGGCCAAGACCATGGATCTGTCTCCACGGATCTGTCCCCTTCTCCTTGTGTACATGCACACCCTCATCTCTGCTCCCTTCCCCTGAGCCCAGTCTTTCACGCTTGGGGATAGGAACTGGATCCGGGGCGCCAGATCCAGGAAATGGAAAGGGGCCACATAAAAACTACCCAAGGGCCACATTTGCCCCGCGGTCTTGAGGTCCCCTACCCCTGGATTCGGTATTACAGATGGTTACAAGCAATCTAATTAATTCTATACGAATTGGTACTTGTGTATTAGCCATTTGTACACTGCCTATAAAAGAAGCCATAATATGAATTGCGAATGGATGGTTCTTGGAGAGAGCTGCTCACCCTCTGTGGCAGACAACGTAGGAATGTCCACCTCCCCGTTGACCACTTGCCCCTCGATTATTTTTTTATAGGAATTTATGATCCGGGAGAGGTTGTCGCTGGCTTGCAGAATGTCCCCTGCATGTAAGGGAGAGAGAGAGACAAGTCACACCAGAGATTTCAATCCCTTTGCTCTCGCCAATACCCTAAAAGAATCCGCTCGTTTCATTTACTCCCCACAGGGAAAACAACCCTGCCCTAGGAGCAGTATCCCACTTCCCCGTATTTATCAAAGCTGCAATCTATGTGGATTGCAGCCCAAGGATTTTCCCCTTACAGCCTCTCTACCCACCCATCTTTACTGCCGTAATGGGATATATTCTTGTTCTCATATACACTGTAAGCTTCAAGGCGCAGGGAGCTGGGCAAAAACTTCCAAAAACACCCTAAGGACGCAATCCAGCTCCATACAAGTCAATGGGAGTTTAGCCATTGACTTCAATGGGAGCGGGATTGCACCCTTAAGCTTCATTCACACCGACGGTTTAATAAGTCCTTAACTTGCTTGTACCTCAGTATCATTTGCACGTCAAGTGACCGGATTCAGGAGTGGGTGGTGTTGGAGGCTACCCAATGTGGCCCAGAGCCACTAGCTCACCCCAAAGGGCAGAGACATGGAACCAGGCACAAGGGATACGCCAAACAACACTCGGGTTTACTGTCTAAGGCCTAGTATCAGCTGCGAACTGACAGCAACCCTAGGAGACTCAGCAGCTCATGGAGGAAGGAGTCTGAAGAAAGGTCTCAGCCCCAGAAATTATACAGGGTGTTACACAGATGGAGTAGAGTCATGGACACCCCTCATACAGGATAGAAGCAGAGAAGTAACAAATTTGGGTGTCCTTCATTGCTTTATGCACATCATGTAGACAGACAAACCCTGGCTCAATGGGGGTTTCCCTCCTAAACTCATCAAGGCTGGCGGGACACTCTGTCTAAGGATTCATCTGTAACCCGAATTCACTTCTTCCTCGCTGGTTCCCAGATAGAGTTGGGGCCCACAGGAGGCGAAGTGTGTACTCTGGATAAAATGTATTTATTTATTTATAAAACATTTTTAAAAACGGCAAAAAGGAGGGCGACATTTAGCACCACCCCCTCCACTTTCTAAACCAAAGTACATTGTAATGTGAACCCTTTCTGTGTTTGGCCGACGAACTCAGTACACAAACCAATGCCAGGCTGCAGTGCAACGTGTCTCTCCTGCTGAGAACTCGATGGAATTCATCCCAGAGTTCTGCGTGCAAAGCATGATGGGAGAGGTGCCACTGCATGCACTTCCACAACATGGCCACCAGGGGCAGAGGGTGGCGGTATGAAACTGGTTTAGGAGCATTGTGTGAACGATACCCAAGTGATACTAAAACCCGAATCATATCTTTGACTTTGATAAACCAATTTCATTTTGCACATGTGAACATGGCCTCAAATAACTCAGGAAAACGGGGCTCATTTTCAAAAGTGATAAAGACACCAGAGCCCAGATCCAACTGACTTTTGATGACAAGGTGCTGGTCACTCAGCTCTGGCTGGTGCTGGTATAAATTAAAGGGGCACAAGGTATCTGGCGTTGATCGGAGGGGCACACGGCCAAACTGGCACATCAGCAGACACGTCAACTCACGCTCCCTGTTCTGAACTGCTTTACGGGCCTGTAAGCGGACGCAAGAACCGTGCCTAGACCACAGCCTCCAGGTTTTAAATGGATCAAAGTCACTTTCAGAAACTCTCTCTACATCTTGCCACTAACAGCCAGCCCTGCAGACTAGACCGGGCCCAACGGGACGCCGCGAGGGATCCAGCTGGGCTCAGTTCGGAAGGCTTCCCGGCTTCCCGCTAAGACTGGACCAAGCCCCTCAGTTGGGCAAGAGGTCCCGCCCCCATGGAACGCCATGATGTCACAGCACTCCATGGGAACGGGGCTATGTCAGGAAACAGGAGTGGTTTAACGCCGCCCCCACGGACATGAAGGCGCTCCCTGGGGACGGGGCTTGGAAGAGCCTGGCTGCATCAGGACCGGCTTGTCAGACTCAATTCCCTATCCCACAGGGCCCCCGTAATTTACGTTAACAGCAACCCTCTCTGCCGTGCTCCCGTCCAATGACCGGGGTCCCGCCAACCCAGCTACAGCCTCCTCCTCCTCCTCACCCCAAAAGAGAAGGTGCCTGTTTTACCCAAAGTGCTGTCGTTATCCTCTGTCTCACTGGCCAGCTTGAACAGGGTCAGCCTTTTCGTTTCGCACCGTTCATAGAGCTCCTGGGCAGAGGGATTGGGAGAAAGAGGACAATGAGCCACAAGCCATGGAGAGCCACAAACCCTGCTCTTCCTCATCCAGCACAGAACAATGCGCCTCTCTCCTCTTCCCCGCATCCCACCAGGGAGGGAGGGCCATGTTGTTTCCGCAGTGAGAGTGGCTCTAACAAGGGGACCCTCTTTCCCCTTTCCCTGCCTTGCAGAGGACGACGTCTGTGTTTTAGCAGGCAGCCAGGTACGCTCTGCCCTTTCAGCACAATGATCTCTCTCATCAGCATGGACAACCCACCCGATCTGCACTCTACAGGAGGAGCGGGTACCCAACCTTCATGAGCTCCTTGTCTGCCTCCGACGAATCCTCTTTGCTGTAGTGGATCAGCATCTCGTGCAGCAGCTTCACGTTGTTGTTGACTTCCTCCAAGGTGTGCAGGCGCTTGGTCACCTTCTGTATCCGGGCTTCGTCCTTCGGGGTTTCAAGGCACAATAGGGAAAATGAGACTTTTCCGCCCCCTCATCTTGGGTAGTTCTGTCTCCTTCCCCCCCATGCAGTGCCGTGATGCCACAGGCAGGGAGTGCAAGAGTCCTGCTCATTTCCACGGTAATCGTGGTGCTCAAGGAGGGGCGGGGGGGCTGTGCCAGAAAAGTGGGCCGGGCCAAGGCATTCCTATTCCCCTTCTAATGTGGTCCTGCCCTTTAAGAAGTGTTTGCAGCATCATGACGCTCTGTGGTGAGCAGGCAGGCACTCCCCGCTGCTGGAGAGATGACACCACCCCCAAGTCTGAGGGGTTTGGGCCAGGCGCATAGCCACCCTACCTGAGTTGGGTCAGGTGACAGGGTTTCCCAGAGTTCCCTGCACCTGCTTCTACTGAGAGTCTGCATAAAGGGGGGGTGGGGGAAGAGAGATCCCAATGCTGGCACTGCTGGGGATCCCCTCTGCCCCTTGGCACAAAGAGTCCCTGCGCTACCAGGAGGAGAGAGGCCTAACAATGAACACAGGTTTCAATCACTTCCCACCTAGGAGGGACGTGGCAAGTTAGAGGTAAAAAGATCAATCGTGCATTGCCACTCTCCAGAGACACGCTGTCCACTAATGCTGACACGCCTCTGATAAATGAATTAGTGCCTTACTCACAGAGAGGGAGAGTCATTCTGCCATTCCCAAGGCACTAATGTTGGATTCCAGAAGCTACAAGCCCCAAGTGTAGATGGCGGTGGGGAAGCTGAAGGCCATTGTAGCGAGATTTAAATTTGGAGTTCTGTTTACTTTGACTCCAACACTTGGAGACACTGAATGAATTTTGTAAAATTTAATTAAAACTGCAGCTAAATACAATACAATGCCATGGCAAAAGAAAGCAAAAAGGTACCCTAAAATATAAGGTGTTGTGTAGTGGCTAAGTGTGCAGTACTTGGAATGGGAGGTGGATGGACCCCGGTTCAAGTCTCGCCTTAGCCAGAAACTCACTGGATGATCTTGGGCCAATCACATTCTTCTCTGAGCCTAACCTACCTCACAGGGTTGTTGTGAGGATTCAAAGTTGTTTATTAGTTATATGTTAAGCGCTCCAAGTGCCATGGCAGGGGGTCGCTATATAAAAATAAAGATTATTATAATTTATTATTCTGAGTTGCATCTAAAAGTAAAATACAGTAGCTACTTATTATTCAAGTTCAATAAAATAAATATATAATAGAATCACAAGAGTTTTCCTAATAGACAGCTCTTTATGATTCCAAGACATAACACCTTGCAAGGAGGGATGGTCTCAGCAACTCTGCCGAGAAAGTTAATCTTTGCAAGTAGCCTTTTATAAGAAATCCTTATCACAGGTACGTGTCAGAAACTATAAACAAAAGAGCTGTTTATAGTTAACATTCCGAGAATATAAAAACAATCTCTTAGGTTTTTGAATTAACGTAAGGTCCATCCTCTTTCATCCATATAAGGAATTAATCTGGTATCCTGGATCAAGAAATTGTGTCCAGAAGTTACCTTTCACCCACTTATGAAATACAAACAATATACGAGGGCCTCTTGTGGCCATTCTTACCCATTACACCAACATCATTCAAATTCATACCTGTTGAAGGCTAAAATAAAAGTCTACACAAGAAGCATCCTCCCCCACAGGGGATGCTGGAGAAAATCAATCTTCTCGGCCCTTACCTCTTTCACCATGGATTTGATAAGCTTGTTGGCCTCTTGTAAGTCATCTGGGTTTTTGCTTTTTAACAGTTTGGCTAAAAGCTATGAAAAGAGAAGAGAATAGTTAGGAAAAAGTGGGCCTCTTAACCAAGGCACAAAGAGGCTCGTGGTTGGGATTTTCAAAAGCTGCCTTGTGGTTTTGGAGTGGACATCGCTTCTCTGTCGCTTGCAGCTTGTTCAGAATGCAGCAGCTGACTGGTTTGGGCAGCTGTGATTATATTACGCCCGCCCTGCATTCTCTGCACTGGATGCCTATGGAGCGACAGATCGCGCTGCTGGTTTTTAGGTCCCTGAATGGCTTATGCCCTGGTTCTATTTGAGACCTATTTCTGAAATCTCACACTGATGGTATCTGCGCTAAGAAACTATCCGCTGTTTGGGGGTTCCGCCATCGCGCCTTAAGTTGGTGGGTGATGGGGGTTTCGCTGTGAGTGGCTCCTTCAGTGTGGAACTCGCTCCCTCTGGATGTTCATCTTAGTTCCTCCCTCCTTACCTTCAAAAAGCACCTGAAAACATATTTATTTTCTAGGTGCTTTAAGGATCCACTGCTGGTTCCCTTAAGTGGACTCTGTCCTCCCTTTTTTCCTTCCCCCTATCTTGAAGAATTTTATTAGGATTATATTGTTTTATATTTTTATATTGTTTTATATTCTGTAAAGCGCTCCAAGTGCCATGCAAGGCAGAGGGGCACCATAAAAATAAAATTAATATTATTATTATTATCCAATTTCCCAGGTAGAACTTAACCCCAGGTAGGACTTAACTGACTGATGCATGATTTTGGGACTGAGGAAGAAGAAGGTCCATGGATCCATCCCCTACCCTTGTATGCATGCCCCTCATCCCTGCTCCCATCCCCCAAGCTCACTTTTCAGTGCTTGGAGGGTAGGAACTGAATCCAGAAAGGGTGTCAGATAAACTTTAGCCACAGGCCACATATTTATTTATTTATTTATTTATTCAATTTGTATCCCACCCCTCCTGCGAACAGCTCGGGGCCTAAGGTTCCCCATCCCTGATCTAGAAGGATTTGAAGATCTCAGGCTACGCGTTCATTGACAATCCTAGCACAGAAAGGCAAAGAGCCAGTCAGCAAAAGCAGACACCATTCAATATATGACAACAGAACTTGGCTTTGATTAGCTGTGATATCCATAGCAGATCTCATTGATGGGTCGGCTACGATAGTTAGCTCTAGGTCAAATTAACAGATTTGCATGGGTGTCCTGTACAAGCAACCACCCAATGCACTGAAATCCTGGAGACTTTCCGATACCGGGCAAAAGTCACCTCCGAAATGTCACAAATAGGGGAGGTGGAAAGTCCTTGCCCAGCCACCATCCTTTGATAACAGGCTTTAGCCAGAAGTTGACAGACAGCAGAACCGCCAAGAGAATCTCTCCATCAGGAAGTCAAGTCTCAGGCCCTATGCACCAAGACACCTATGGTAAGATTCAAACGCCCCCACCTACTAGCAACATAGGGCATGTTCACATGAACGCTAACTCTCAAGTAATTACTCCTATACTCATTTTAACTCTGCTTCTGTTCACACAGAGTTTAAAGCAAAGTTAGAGGTGGTTCCCTCTGGGGTATGTACTCCTCTTTAATCAGGAGAACATACCCCAGGGGCATGTAGGGAGTAACAAGTATATATCCCTAGATGTATGTAGGGATCCAGGGCTAAGTGACTGTGTGAAAAACAAACAGATTAAAGTGTGTTAAGACACTTTACATCTAATGCTGAACTGCTCACACAGCTCACTCCCTGGGTCGCCTCAACGCATGCAAAGTGGATTATTATAATGGGAGTAAGTACCCTGGGAGGGAGAAGGATCATTCTGTTTGTGTGAATGCATCCAAAAGACCCAACTCCCAGCAGATTTAAGCAGTGTCACTGCACTTATTCTCAGTGTGCCCTGAATAATATTTTTGCTGATGGTCATTATGGCTCTAATCTTCACCTTTACCTTGGATTTCTCCTCATCATCAAATACAGGATTTTTGGGGCGCAGGGGTGGCGAGGGGATCAGGGTTCTGTCTGCAGGAATTACAGGGTCGGACAAAACAATTCCTGAAAGGAGAAAGAGAAAACAGGGTCAGTTTGTACAGGCGCACACTCAGGACAGTCCTGCTTTTTGCAATGCACAGCCCTGCCGTTTACAGGGGGCTCTTGGAGGCACAGCCCTGCTACTAATACCCCTATCCATGGATGGTTAGTTGAGGATAAATATAGCATGGAAGCCCTCTGTGCAAGATGTTTGGGAACAGCAGGGAGTTCTCTTTAAGAGAAGAGAGAGCTGTGCTGCCCTCTTCTCGTCACTGCCGTTGCAGCTCAGGATAATCGCTGGCTGTGAAGTGTTTATTCTGGGGGTGAGGAACCTCAGGCCCAGCAAGGAGGGTCTAAGGAGCCTGTAGCTGTAGTTTTTAATGTGGCTCCTTTCCAGTTCCTGGATTTGGTCCACCTTTGTCTTGTCTACTCCTATATGCCATTTACATTACCGCTTCATTGTAAGGTGGCAGGAGGAAATTACTTGTGGCAGGGGGAAAACACTGCAGCACCACAAAGTAGTACTTCTTCCTGTTGAGGTAGTCATCCTTGCTTGCGGGGGGCATGTGTCAGAGGATGGTGATGTGGCTGCCACATCTGTGGTCCCTGGATCCAGTTCCTACCCCCAAGCACTGAAAGACCGAGCTCAGGAGAAGGGAGCAGGGATGACGGCCTGCACACAAGAACAGGGGCACGGATCCATGATCTGGAGTTTCCTCTTCGCGCACCCCTTTAGGCACGCCTGCCCCCAACGTCTCTGCGGCCCTCGGAGCTTGTACTAATTTTCAAAGCGGCCCCTGGGAGGGAAAAGGTTCCCCATCCCTGGCCTGTGCTGCCTCAACAGAAATTCCAACCCTCTACTCCAGCTGTGTGCAGACTCAAAGCCCAGGATCATCTTAGCATCAGACACACAGGACAGGAAGGGAAGGAAGGGACCGAAGGTTACCAGGGTAACCCATCGACTTTTAACCTCCGTGGAGATAACTGAGGGGGTAACTAGAGACAGGCAGTTCATCTGCAGTGGGGCCCACGAGCCTGGAGGGCCCATACTCCCTGGTGATGTGGGGGGGGGTGGGGAAATTCCATCTTCTATACCAGGGTCTGTTCCAAACTAGCTGCGTTCCTGGAGATAACTCTTATGGCAAATTCCACCCTAAAACACCTCGCCTTGCACTACACTCCAGAGAGACTGCTTGCGCTGAGGGCATGAGAGTCTCTTGAGCATTTCAGGAGTTTTCCCTTGTTCGGCCATCCTGCAGAGCCACTCCAGCTGTGGCTGCTGTCTTAAGTGCCACCGCACTGGGATGGTCCTGTTGTTCAATGTAACAGCCTCCCTATGAAAATCCATGGGGTGCTGAAATGGATGATGCTATTCAGTGTGTGTGGCAGGTCTTACAGACATTTAGGCTGCTGTGTACTTTTGCACCTACCCGTTAGTCCCCTCCCATCCGCTGTTAGCCGGAAGCCGTCCCTTGTTGCAAGGGATTCCCCCTATGGCATCTTGAGCAACCGCAAGCAAGAGGTGTAACAGCGGCTACGTGCAAACAGCAGCTACATGCTGCCCGTGAACGTGTTTTCCTGGATCACAAAGTATGGTAAGCACGTGGGGAAAAAAGAGTGCTTGTATAAACTGAAGTAACAGGCAAACAGGGGACAACAGGGAGTTTGTGTTTTAACTCCCAAACAGGTGGCTAGCACTATGTCTGGTAACCCCCAATGTGGAGGGAGAACACATAAAGGTCCATCTCTTTCTCACCTTGTCTCTTCAGCATGTAGTAAGCATCTTTGATTTTCGATTCCTCGGGGAGTGCCACCGTCCAGCTATACAGCAACTCGATGACTTTGGTTTTTACTTTCTCCGAGACTCTGTCACCCAGGTACTGCAAGGAGAACAAGAAAGGAAGGGATGTAAATCTATTTATAGGCAGAGAGAAAGAGGGGCAGACAGCAATGAGAGAAACAGCCATCGACTAACCTTTGGAGACACGACTTTAATTAGCTCGTTTAAAAAACGGAACTTCCCTACTTCATTGTGAAATCTTCTCCCGCAGTTTTTCATGCACGCTTCCAGCACCTGCAGTCAAGGGACAGAAAGGGCAGTGCTGAGAACACAGGCTTAATCCAGGGGGGAAGCACAGCTAAGGAAGGCTCTGCTAGAAGGCATGTGTATTGGGCACTGAGTTACTTTGCACCAAGAAAGAGAAACTTCGCACTATGACAAAAGGTTTGGAGTGACAAAGGGCTGAGTTACTACAGTGATGGCCAGCAGCATAAAACCCCAGACAGAGAGAAGCTGAGTTATTTATGGCTGTCCTGACATTACCAACAGCACTTGCTCTCAGGAGCAAGGGTGGTTATTCCAGAAAGAAGTTATTCTGGAGTAACTACCTCTCCTCAACCTTTGTTGCCAAAAGCAAGGGGATCCAGGGGTTAACAATGCTTCTCTTCCCCTTATTACCCTGCTTGGAAACATGCAGGGACCTGTAAGCAGGAGGAGCTAACATAACAATCCGAAAGTAAGCAGAGATGTTGTTTTCTACAAGAAATAGTGCTGAGATTTGCTGGGACAGCAGAAGATTTGGTAATTACTCTCCTTCAGTAGAGTACAGATCCTCGCTTTAACCTCCCTGCTTGAGTGAACACAGGGGAGGTTACAGTGAGTTAGGAGGCACTCACTCCACAAAAAAATACTTTTGAGATCAGAGAATCGTGCCCCTCTCACCCTTTACTCCATTGCGGAGAATAGGAAATAAGGAGTTACTTTCACCTTTCTCAGTGCCAATGACTCTGAAATGATGGAACCAGATATTGTTATTGAACAGCATGGTTCACTCTCTCCCCCTTAACCGCTACAGCCCCACCAGCCTAGCTGCAAATTTAGGATCTGAGAAAGGAGGTAATGACTACCTACTGTCAAGGCCTGGACTGCCTCCCATTCCTGGGGCGATTGGATTTTGTGAGCCAGCAACCTCACAGCTATCTGTGGGCTGAAACAAAAGAGAACAAAACCAAAACGGGGATTTTAGGCTTGTTTAATCAACTGGAACGTCACAGAACTGAAAGGAAGCAATGCCTGGCACCTCCGCCGTGTCACATTTTCAAAGCGCTATGCAAATCATCACGGAATTCTTCCTCCCAGCACCTGCGTCAGCTGGGGAATTGTATGAGAGGAGCATGGGCTAGTGCAGAGGTGGGGAACCTTTGAGCCACCATCCACGTCTGGCCCCAAGGTCTCTTCTCTCTGACCCATGGTGCTTCCTCCTTGCTCCCATTCAAGGCAGGCTGCCTTCCTTGATTGTGTGGGCCGTACTCTCTCCATGGGGATGCACTGGAGGAAACACCATGGTTTGGAGAAAAGCATCCCATCTGCCGGGGTGGGGGGGGAGGGAAAGAGATTGGATCAGGGCCGGCTGAAATGGAGCAAGGCACAGTGCACCTGGAGTGCCGTGTAAGTCGCTTTGTTCTTCAGTGCTGCTGCTCTGCAGCTCATAAATCCTCCTGCTGGACCCTCCTCCTCTCACTCAGCCTTCCAGTCAAACAATGCCACCCTGCCCACTCCCGGGGGCGGGCAGCCTCTGCTCCTCAGGAGGCAGCCCCGCCTCTCTTGGACAATTCCCATGCTGCTCTCCCATGTGCTCTGCCACTGGTGGGGTCTCTCTCAGCATTGCTGGGGGGCCTGCCTGGGATCAGGCTTGTGCTGCCACACCGCCTCACCTCCCACTTGCCTGGCTGCCTCTCCTGCCTAGGCCCGCGGCACCTGGGCCAGCGCAAGCCTCGACACCCGCAGCCCCTCTGATCTGGTCTCTTTCTGCCTCACCGGGGTGCCTGCCTGCCCCAGGCACTGGCACCACCCAGTCCCCCTCACGGTTTGCCCTGGCTGGTGTGGTTGGGGTGTGGGACAGAGGGGTGAAGGGTTGAGGGACTAGGGCAGGACTCCTGGACTGTCTGGGGGGAGAGGCAGTGGAGGGTCAAGGGAAAGGGATTTGGCAGGGATCTAGGACTCCTGGGTTCTTTGAGGAGAGGGGCAATGGAGGGGAAAGGGGCTTTGGGCAGGGATCCAGGATTCCTGGATTCTCGGGGTGGGGGGGGGGAAGGCAATGGAGGGTTAAAATCTATTTTAAAGTAATGGGAGCGCTAAGTGTATGCATGAAGCTTTCAAATATTATTTAATAATTTTTAACGTGGCCTCCCAGGCCATTTTCAAATTGCCAATGCGGCCCCTGAAGCAAAAAAAAAAAGGTTCCCCACCCTGGTCAGGTCTAGTGCATCGGACATAGGACTGGGAGACAGGAACTCCTGAATTCAGCTCCTACGATGCCTAAAGATATGCAGCGTGGCCTTTTGCAAGTCATTTAACCCCTCTGTGTCTCAGTTTCTCCTTCTGGGGTGAATAATACATCACCCTAGGAATACCCAGATTCATTAGTTAATGTATTTTAATTGCTTTAAATATTAAAAGCCCTATACTAATGCTAACTATTATGAGTGTCTTCGTTTTACAGAGGAGACACCAGACAGGCAGAGGTTAGGTGGCGTGCCCAAGGCCACAAAAGAAGCAATCAGTGTCAGAGACAGGTTGAGGACTAATGTCTTCAAGAAGCTTTGTCCTGTGCTCAAAAAATGCTTGATCATCACAGGAAAGAGACAAGGTTTTGCCACGACCCTCTAGAACGCCCTGTTTCTTTGACAGTCATGGCTTCCATACCATTTTAGCATTTCAAAGGTATGAAACAGCAAGACTCTGAAGTTATACAAAGTTTCTACTGTAAAATCCGAGCCATTCGGCACACTCACCCTTCCAGTTCCTTGTTGATCTGGTCACAGAAGCCAATGATGTACTCCCAGTCTTCCTGCCTGTTGAGCGGGTTGGTGGCTTTATCTTGGGTTAAGAAAAGAGAATGCGTTTTAGCAAAAGAGCAGCCAAAAGGGCTCCTCCTTCCCAGGGGGAAGTAACTAACACTCAGTTCAAGATCTCTGGGTGCTCATGAGGGGATTGTACCCACACACACTGAAGTCAGTGAAGGATGGGGAACCTCAGGCTCCGGAGGCCAAATGCATCCCCCCGGAAAGTTTTAATGGTGCCCCTTTCCAGTTCCTGGATCTGGCCTCTGGCTCCAGTTCCTACCTCCAAGCGCAGAAAAACTGAGCTCAGGGGAAGGGTGCAAAGATGAGGGGCACGTGCATAAGAATAGGGGAGAGATCCATGGTGCAAACCCATAACCTGCGTGCCCTCCTTTTCTTGAGTGCAGCCCTAACCCCAACTTGTACGCAGCTCTCGGAGCTTGTGCTACTTTACAAAGCGGCTCCTGGGACAGACAAGGCTCCCCACCCCCGCTCTACAGTGCAGGCCTGCTGTGTTAGCCTCCCATGTAAGAGATGGAGACCAAGTAGTTCAGATGATTTCTTTTATTGGACCAACTTCTGTTGGAGACAGTATACAAGCTTTTCAGGCCACATAGAGCCCCTTCCTCAAGCGTCTAAGAAGCCACTTTCTTTCCATCTGAAGTTGGAAACAAAGGCTCCCAATTACTGCTTTCTCCCTTCTGTCCGCTAGTGTCTCTCTGGTCGGCCAGGAGCAGCCTTCTGGACGTGCCCTTGCATGTCAGGTATAGACAGCACAGGGAAGGCAGAGGCGTTCTCAGTGGCCTCTGGGGTCTGCCAGAGCTCGAGTCTGTGAATGTAGATCCATTTCAGTTTAGGCAGCCTTTGGGGACCGTGGAAGGATTAGGGATTAAGGGGTGGTTATATTTTAATTGGCCTCCTTTCTCTTTTGCTGTACGCATCTGTTTTATTATTATTAATTGTTATTTATTTAAATATATATAGTGCCAGCAATGTACCTGGGGCTGCACAATCATTGATTAGAGACAGGTCCCTGCCCCGAGGGCCTTGCAATCTAGGAAAGACAAGGGAGAGGAGAACACGGAGAGAGACAGGGATACAGTCATGAAGTTGAGAAGTTGCAAGGGCACATCCTTAGCTTAGTTACAGGGGGTGCCAGATGAAAGGACAGCATTAGCTAGCAGTCGGGGGAAGGGGACAGGGGGTGAGTAGTTAGGGGAAGGCCCTGGCAGAAGAGGTAGGTTTTTAAGGAGGGACTTGAAGGTTGAGAGGGAGGAAATTGTATCTGTAACCTACCTTGAGCCGATGGTTTCAAGTTAGTATGGAGTAGAAATCCAAATAAATAAAAGAAAGAGGTGTTGGGTCGGTCCAGAGGAGAGAAGTGCAAAAATCAGATCAAGCCACTGCAAAATCATCAAACCGTGTAATAACGCTCACAAGTGTAACAGACTCCTCCTATGACCTTTTTAGTTTGGCCAGACATCTGGCAGACAGGGGAAGGGTTGGGGTATTGTGGGTATGGGGATTTTATCAGTATTTTATTTGATCTGATGGGGGGTATTTTAATATATTTTGTTTATTCTGTGTATTTATGCATTGTAACCCTCCCTGAGTCCCAAGGGAATGTGCAGGATAGAAATACACATGAATAAGACTACCTGCAGGATGCTGCCCAAGGCTGCAAGTATGTTCAAGATGAGGTCCTGCAAGGCAGGGAGCTGAGAGGGTACCCAATCCCAAATGGTGGATATTGTGAAAAGCCAGAAGCCCATGGGGAAGAGGCTCAATCTCAGGGGAAATGATGGACTTGAAAGGTGCGTTCAAGGTGGAATTTTCAAGGGAAAGCCTGATGCGTGGGTACTCTCCTTGGCTTGAAGGACTATTTGTTATAGACAGACGACAGAGCATCCTACATGGGAAAGACTCTTCATTCTCGCCAGAAGAGAATTAATTGTGCTGATGACCGAAAACAACTTATCTCCCAACAATAAAGCTTCCTGAGTGAGGAGCCCGGCTTTGTGAGTTTGCTTGGTGAGGTGGGGGTCTAACTACTGGATCCCAGAGTCAAAAGCATGAGTGTGCAGTCGCATTGCAAGCATTTAAGCGACACTCTGAAGCCATGAATCCTGAAAGGAGTCCCACTGAGTTCACTTGGGATGGCTGACTTCAGCAGAAAAGCGGACAAGAAGTTTCAGGGATTGCAGTCTTAAGTAGATACAAATTCAATATTTTTGTATCGCAGTGCAAGGCCCCACGGGACTAGAAACTCCAGTCCCTAGCCCTGGCGCCATCACGGAGCTGCATAAGCTTGCAGCCTCCTGGGCTGCTATTGGCCAGCTCTTGGTGACATGCCCCCACTTCTCATTGGTTGACTGGGAGCATATAAGAAGCCTGAAAGCATTCCTGCCTATGCTGCAGCCCTTCCCTTGTGTCCAACCGCTCCTTAATTGACTCCATGGTACCATCCCTCGCTTGACTCTGTCTCGCCTGAGCCCACTGCTTCTGACTTGGCTCTGATCTCTCGACACAGGAGGCATGTTCTTTGGCTCAGATGCCTCGTGGTTCCATTCCATTTGCTGGAGGCTTTTGAATTTCCCACTGGAAACATGAATCACCATCCATTACTTGCTTTCTGGCACTCTCCAGCTCCAAAAGAAGCAGATTGCAGAATACTAAACCAAAACAGACCTTGGGTGAAAACAGACATGACGCTAACCACCCTTGGGGGTCATTTATGCATGTTACAGGGCTGCATAGGGCACCAATACCGCCCTGCAACATGCATAAATAACCACCAAGGGTGGTTAAAGAGTCATGTCTGTTTTCACCCCTTGTTGTCTTAAGTGTTTATCTGCTCCAGATAGATCAACTTGGATAAAACACTGGAGTTTCAGTGGCAGAAGTGCCTGCTTTAGCCTAATTTGACAGTGCAGCTGACTGCGGCCGTGTGTCAGAGCAGACATCTAGAGGCAGAAGCCAATATGCTGCAGGATTGAATCACCCAAAAAACCAAAACCACCCCCAAACCAAATTACCAACACAAGGAATAAATACCCAGAAAAAGAGAAATATTACAATGCAAGCGGAAAGGCAGGAAGCCAGACGGTTCTTTAAAATGCCTGATTGCACAAATGTGATCCAGAAAGTTTAAGTGTACATGACATCACAAACCATGATTGTGTTAAATACACCCTTCAACCTTCCCACTGAGGGACACATTCAAAAACAACAAAAGTTGTCTGTGTCCTGCCATGAGCATTTCTACTTTTAAATCTCACAATTTTCTCACTGTGATCCTTCTACAAAATTTCTCAGGCTTTGATGTCTCGGAGAAAAGCACTTCTGCAGCAACTATCAGAGGTCCTGTTCTTCTAAATCAGGAATGGGGAAGCTTTTCATATGCCCTCCCCCTTTCAAACCTGGGGGAGGGGGGGACACCCCCTCTCCTCTTCCCCCTTTCAAACCTGGGGGGGAGGGGACACCCCCTCTCCTCTTCCCCCTTTCAAACCTGGGGGGGAAACCCCCCTCCTCTTCTGATCTTCCCCTCTTTCCCCTTACAAGCCCTGAACTCCTGGCAGGAGAGGAGGATGTCTTATGGGCGTGCAGCATGGAGACATGCACCTGCAAATACGTATGCACATTCCTTACGCTACTACTGCAAGTAGACTCATTCAAATCAACACAACCACTCAAGTTAGCAGTGGGGGGGTCACGCTAACTTGGGATTGCAATCCCAATTAATATTCAATATAATATGGCTGCAATTGTTTGGCGGGGGAAGTCCACAGGATTAGATGTAAGTCTCAAAATGGGGTCACAAACAGAAAGTTTGGAAATCACTGTAGAAAAGGACCAAAAATAAAGTAAGTCATGGTCTGGATTTGGCCCCTGGGCCAGAAGGTTCCCATCCCTGATTTAGGGTGTGATCCTCCAGGTGAATAGCATCAGGGCTAGCAGTTAGCGTGGGCACAAATCCCACTGATGTGAATGGGACTTGCACTAACAGCTAACATCGGCACTCTCCAGCTGGAAGATTGTGCTGCCAATTTTATCAGTTCATCGCACAAACTTGAATGCTTTATATCCCAAATTCTCACATGACCCTATCTCAAGTCTAAGATGCTGTTAGGAAGCAGGCTACATTCCAGATGAAGAATCACCCGGTTATTAACAGCTTTGCTTTTACCAATACAATCTCTATTTAACATAGGGTTGTTGGGAAGCTAATGCACTCTTCTCCAAGGCTGTAGCCTGACCCTGGAGACTGAAAATTATTTAGCCAAAGAGGAGTTAAGTATATGAAGCATCGCGGCAACCCTCCCACGCTTCCTCATTATCATCCCAGCTCAACTCTGACCTGGAAGAACCATCTCTAGGGATGCAAGTTTTTCTCCATGGTGTATTTAGGTGGGGAACTTCAGGCCTGGGGGCCAAATGTGGCCCGCAGTTAGTTTACCTTTGGCCCCTTCCAAGTTCTTGGGTATGGGCCAAGTTCCTGCCTCCTCCTAAGCACTAAAAACCGAGCTCAGGATAAGGGAGCAGAGATGAGAGTCTGCTCACAAGAACAGGGGATGGATCCATGATCTGAATGTCTCTCTTCTTGAACACCCCCATCACTAACTCCTGTGTGGCCTGCATCGGAGAACGCACTAATTTCCATCATCCCACCCACCCAACTCTTTACCCCCACCAATCCTTCCCCAGACCCTTCTACCCGATCCCACCGAACCCTATCCCAGCCTTCCAAATGCCTGGCCAAACAAATAGGTCTTATATCTCCTCTGGAAGATGAACAGGCTCAGATTTAAGGGGGCCTCTGAGGGGAGGGAACTCCATAATTGTCTAGTGTATCCTGTTGTCTCTTGTACTTGATTGAGATTTGGGCAGGGGTGGGGAACCTCAGGTGTGGCAGTCAAATGTAGTCCGCAGGTAGTTTTTATTTGGCCCTCTTCCAGTTCCTGGATCCAGTTCCTAACCCCACCCCTGAAAGACTAAGTTCTGGGTAAAGTAGAAGAGAGGAAGGCATGCACACATAGATACGGGACAGATCCACCACTTCCTAAGTGCACACCTCAAGCACCCTTGCTCCCAATTTCTATGCAGCCCCCAAAACTTGCACTAATTTTCAAAGTGGCCTCTCGGTTAGGGGAAAAGGTTCCCTACGCCTGATTTAACCCGTTGTGTGTCTGCTCAGATTGCTACGGCCAAAGTCAGTGGTGGCAGGTTTTAGAAGGACATTTACTCTCTAGGATCTGGGCTGACCCTTGCTAATTCATTTCTTGTAGGCCCCCAAGTAGTTCTGATCCAGCACATATGGGAATGAAGGTTCTTTAACACATTGCCAAACCTATCACTACCCAGGATGATGGATGATTTTTGCCTTGTACCTGGATCTAGTTGGCTGAGGCACTCAACATTCCTTAGCTGCTCTGAATCCTGGAAGGCCAATGAGGCAACACTTAACTAGACCATCAGACCAAGGGTGGCTATTAATTTATAAAACGGCACTTTGGGGAATAGGGATCATGAATTGACTGGTAATCAGTGAGTCATAGCTTTGCTGCGATACCAATCTGTTAAAGGAGAAAAAGACGACAAGCAAACCTTCTTCACACAGTTCACTGGTGTCCAATGTCAGACCAACAGAGTGACGGCTTGGACCAGGGATTCTGAGTTCCAAGCATCAATCTGTCTGGAATAAGCCGGATGCTGACTGAGTTCATTCACTGATTGTATGTTTTATCCTTTCCTCTTGACTTAAAACCTCTGGCCTTGGGGACCAAATGTGGCCTGTGGCTAGTTTTTATGGAGCCCCTTTCCAGATCCCAGATCTGATGTACCCAGTCCCTACCATACCCCAAGCGCTGAAAGACTGAGTTCAGGGTAAGCGAACAGAGTTGAGGGCATGTACACAAGGATAGGGGATGGATTCATAGCACTGAACCATGGCCTTAGACTGCTCTCTTCCTTCCCCAACCCTGAACATCTCTCCACCCCCAACTTCAACGCAGCTCTTGGAGCTTGTACTATATTTCAAAGTGGCCTCCTCTGGGAGAGAAAACGTTCTTCACCTCTTGCTTAAATGATTATCTCTGGGGCAGGAACTGGGTCACTATGATCGAACAGTGTCTGGCTCACTGCAGATTCAATCACATCACAAATAATCTGTCATGTTATTATTATTATTTTGAATTTATAGGCCACCCTTCTCCAGAAAAGGACTTGCCCATGTCTCCCCACTCACAGGTGGAGTGGGTTCATGGCATCCAAGCCCTCCTATACCCCTCCTCTTCATAAGGTCATGGCATACGAACACCCACTGTCCCCCATAAATTCATGTCTCCAGCAGAGCAGGAAGTGCTACGTGACACGTGAGGATCTTACTGGGGAAGGACTAATGAGATTAATTTTTTCAACCTTCCTTATTGGCTCAGGGTGAAAGCGGAGGCAGGCAGGGGGCTATCACCTCTCTCTCTCCTCCCAGCAGGCAAGAGCAGAAGAGGAGACGATGGGTCATCATCACTTCCTGAAAGCATGTATCCAGCTGCAATATCAGGACAGGAGGATGAGATTACTTAGTAGCTCCCTCTGATGACTCTGTTGCTGTTTGGAAGCAGAATACCATTGACTCAGAAAAGGACAGCTGTTAATACCCGCCATTCCCTGTCCTTCCTCTGCACGTGGGAAGTCTGTCTCCATTGCTGTATCCAGAGAGAAAGGGTGGTTGCCGTGCCGGTCCCAAATGTAAGTGATGGAGACAAACTGGTTCAAATGAAATCTTTTATTGCACCAACTTCCGCTGCTGAAGGGCAGAGCATAGGGAACCTCAGGCCCAGGGGGCCAAATATGGCCTGCAGCTAGTTTTTATGTGGTCCCTTTAAAGTTCCTGGATCTGGCCCCTGGATCCAGTTCCTATCCCCAAAGACTGAGCTCAGGGGAAGGGATTGGAGCTGAGGGCATGCACACAAGGCTAGGAGACAGATTGATGGCCCAGATCTACGATCTCGACCCTCCCTTTCCTTCTGTCATCTTGAGAACACCCCTTAAGGACCAGGCTCCCTGCACTGCAGACCTGGATGTTACACACAGGTGGCTGTTTCTAATTTGCTCATGTATCCCGTGGGTTGGAGGACTTCCTCCTGCATTGCTGCGGGCCCCTCCATCAGCCAACGCTCCCTGCGTTTGAGCCTCTCGGGGCCTGTATTTTATGTCAGTGCTTGTACTCTGAAGCCTGTACTAAATTTCAAAGCAGCTGATGGGGAAAAAGAGAGCTTTCTCACCCCTGCTTTATAGGCTGGGGGAACGATTGTATAAGGAGATATAGCTAGGAGCACAGAGCCACATTCTCTGCATTTTCGCAGTTGACACAATGGGGAAAAAAGTAGTAAACACGGATCCTTTTCTAGGAGTAAAGGGATGAAATCAAGAAAGGGCAATTTAGGTTGAAAATTAGGCAGAATAATCTCTTGAAAAGAAATGGTGGAGGCTGCCTTTATTAGGAACATTTTAAAACAGATCTGACAAATCACTAGCCAATGTAAAATCAGGCTCTACAAGTCCCTTCAAACTTCTGTGGCCATAGTCTAGCTCCCTCTTTTCCAAAGACATGTTCCAAATTCTAGAGCCTTGTATCATTTCCTCTTAAAACATCTTGCAAAAAGCCTAAATCAATGTATTTTAGAACACTGCTGCTGAAATACCAATCCCCCCCCCGCCCCCACACTTTGTAATACAACTGTATAATGCGGAACAGCGTAAATGCAAGATTCCTGTAGCCACAGACTAAGAGAAACGCACCTCGTAACACAATATACTTAGCAAATGAGAATCCAAATTATTAAAAAATGCAGTCCAAGGGGGAACACAGAGGGTTTTATGGGAAAAGCAAGAGAATAAAATGAATGATTCCCCTAATGCCCATTCTTTTACAAAAGAATCATGCATTAGTGGGACCAGACTGGGTGCTATGTCCGCTGCAATTACAGTTCTGCTGTAGCAATTCCTCACACGGACAGCACCGAACGGTCAGCTGCGAAGTGGTCGACGGGGATATTTTTGAAGGGGAGATCACGCACCATAGCGAGAATGCCTACGACCCTTCAGGAAAGGAATCATACTTTCTCTTCCGTACTTCTCATCCTTGAATGGGAGGGGTGACAGGAAGTGAGTGGGAGGGAAGGAAAAGGCACAGCGCGATGGGGGACAAGCAGAAATTGAGTGGCTGGAGAGAGCTAGGGATGTGGGGGGGCAGATGCAAGACAGGTATTTCCTTAGGAATGAGAAGCCAACTTAAAAAAATAATTTAAAAAAGAGTATGCCCCAAAGGAGGAAGGTAGGGAGATGGCATCAATCTGTGGCACTTCTTAGACACTGAATCATGGAGCCCCCATCCTTCATAAGCATCTATGGTTTCTAAAGCACCTAACACCATTTTGGGTGCCAGGTAATGGCTAGTGCTCTCTCCCTGACAGAGGGGAGGGGGCCGTATCCTGTTTACTCACAGGTCAGTGCTTGTGCCACCTGACGAATAATTGCTAATGGCATTTGGGTGGAGAGGCCAGGAAGCGGGTGGAGGGGATTATGGGCACAAACTGGGAGCCGTGGAAAGGAAGGGGTGACGCGGGTACGAATTGGGCAGAGGGCGACCCAACAGGTGGTAGCGAGATGGATCTGGGCACCGCAAGTACGGACAGGGCGAGAACCGGCTGGGCGAGGGGTAGGGGGAAGATTGGGCAGAGCATGAAAAGGGGGGGGCAGACAGACT
>QEPC01011341.1:10657914-10694539 GCA_003113815.1 Sphenodon punctatus | reverse complement strand
GGTCCATCCTCCTGTAACCCAGCAGGTTCGGAGTCTGGGGGTGGTGTTGGACGCGGGGCTCCGGCTGGATCGGCAGGTGGAGATGGTGGCTAAGGCCGCCTTCTGCCAGCTGTATCTGGTACGGAGGCTGTGTCCATACATTTCCAGGCCCGACTTGGCCACCCTTATCCACGCCTTTATCACCTTGAGGCTGGACTACTGCAACGCGCTCTACGTGGGGCTTCCCTTGTTTCTGGTTTGGAGGCTGCAGCTGGTGCAGAACGCGGCGGCCCGTCTCCTTACGGGGACTGGGCGATGGGAGCACATAACACCGGTGCTCCGTGCTCTGCACTGGCTGCCTATAGCGTACCGAGCCAAGTTCAAGGTGTTGGTATTGAGCTATAAAGCCCTGCACGGTCTGGGCCTCTCATACCTCGGGGACCGCCTCGCCCTCCGCACCCCAGAGCGATCCCTTCGGTCCATTGGGGGCACCTTGGAGGTCCCCCGGGTGAGACGGGGGACTACAATGGAGAGGGCATTCTCGGTGGCCGGGCCCTGGCTCTGGAACTCCCTCCCGGAGGAAGCCCACCTGGTCCCAGGTTTGCTGGCGTTTCGTCGAGCCTGCAAGACCTGGCTGTTCGCCCAGGCCTTCGGAGGGGAGGGTTGGGTAGTTGGGGGGTGGGGGGTGGATATGGGATTGTTTTTTAATTTATTGATGAAGTTGTTTTTTTAAATCTTGTTTTTATGGAATTTTATTGTATTGTCGAGATGCCGTAGGCATGAGGAGGCGGCTAAAAAATATTTATAAATAAATAAAGAATAGATAGATAAATTACCCCAGTGGCTGCTCTTATCTGGAAACACAGAGCAAGTGGTAATTTACCCCTGGACAGAAGCAGAAAAACTGAGGGTGTTTTTAGACAAGTGCCACCCGACCCATCATGCATGTTGCAGGGACGCATTGGCGCCCCTATGTAGCCCTGCAACCTGCATGATGGGTGGGAAGGTGCTTGACAAACACCCTGAATGAGAGCATGTTTGCACAAAATGTTTACTCTGCATAAACTACCCCAGTGGCTGCCCCTATCTGATAAAATGGAGCAAGGGGTGATTTACTCCTGGGAAACAGCAAGATTGAATGAAGGCATGTTCACGTAAAGCGTTTGCCATGGGTAATACCCCAGAGACTGCTCCTCTCTGATAGCATGGACCGGGGGGCGGTGGGGGGAGAGATAATTAGGAGGGGGATAATTTACCCCAGGGTAGAAGCAGCAAGTTTAATGAGAGCATGTTCCCACAACATGTTTACCTCTAGGTTAATAGTTTACCACTAGTAAATTACCTAGGGTAAGGTAAAGTCATGCTCACATACAATGTTTACCCCTGGTACCCCCCCTGGGTAGTTTAATCGCCTTGCTAGGTGATAGGGAAGTCATGATAGCAGTCTTCAGATTAAATAAAGCAGTGTGGACAAAGCAGATGGTATTTGATGAATCTTAGCTTGTATTATTTTAAGGGTAGACCTGCAAGCCTGAAGCCATCCTCTGGAGTAAGTTCCATGGACTTCCACAAAACTACTTGGGAGAAAACGTTTTTGAGCTTTGTGACCCACGTTTCTAGCCCTCACGGGCCCCGATCCAGAATGCAAAAATGTGCACTGCCCTTTCCCACTAGCAAACGGCTCTTGCAAGTCAAGTCGTGCATGAGCCTAAGTGGTTACAGAGAAGCCAGCCTGAAAGATTACTTTCCGGATTACATCCAAGGACATAAAAATATGCGGAAACAGCTTGTATTCATTAAAGTCAATGGCAAAGCCCCCATTGACTTAACCAGTGGAGGATTGCACCCTATGACCTGACTGTACCCTAAGGGCTCAGCAACCAGAAGGCAATGCTACAAATCCCAGATCTAATAATATCTATAGAAAGATCTTGTGGTTTTCATGCAAACCCCTGATTTTTAATTGGTGCAGCTTGGGAGGGAAGGAGCTGCCTCCTGCTTTTGGAAGGTGTGTAGCTGACAATGCTGAAGGAGGCAATGTTTCCCCCCCTGTAATAAAAGAGGATCTGTCTGTCCTTCCGTCCTGTTTAATGAAGTAGTGCAGACAACCAGACAGACCATGCCACATGCCAAAGCCAGCAAGTCCGCTCCAGTCAGGCAGTGCCTTAGACAGCCTCACGGGAGGGTCCTGAGGACAGAAGCAAGATGGCTGCCTCCATGGCGGAGAGGCTTGGGGCGCTGGGGCGGCGGCTGCATGCTCCTTGGAGGATCTGGCTGCCGGGGTAAAGGGGGGATCTTGACTCCTGGGGTTCGGGGTGGGGAGATCTGATGTGGAAATGGGGGGGGGGAAGAGAGAGGTGCCTAGCTCTTTCTGGGGGGAGAGGCAGTCCCTGTGTCCCCCTGGCTTGGCGAAATGCCTGGGTTCTGCTTTTGGGGTTGCCAGCTGGACGGTTCCTTAAAGCCAGGAATTGCAAAGTTTGAGAGAGAATCCTCAAACTCCCCGCTTTTATTTAATTAAAAAAAAACAACACCCTTCTACGCCCTTCTCATTGTGGGGAAAAGCTCTTATAGTGAGCTAATATATGCAGTGTTATTCTAGTAACATGCTCCTTTCAGTCTGTCTTATACCGTGTTCATATTGTATATTGGTTTACATTTAAATGATATGCTGATCGATGCCCATTCTAGCATGATTTGATTATGGAAGCTGTCCTCTAAGAATCTTACAATACTGTTAATATATGTGTATATTATAGTGGTATGCTGATTCAGACTGGCTATATTATCATATGCTGATTTAAATTTTTTTAATATAAAATAGAAAACAAACCCAAAACAGAACCGACTGCCGCTTACCCTAAAGGCTCAGAAATCAACCATCAGATAAAAAAGAATAGAAACCTTTATTTCTTTTTAAAAGGGTGACTTATTTTATTATTTTTGGGAAGAGGAGGAGAGGCTCATGATTTTTTGTTTGTTTTCTGATTAAACCCTTGGAGTTGCCAAGCTTGCAGATTTGCTCTAAGCTGCTGCCAGGAGTGTAAAGAGTAGAGTAGAATTTTGCAATAGGATTTCTAGGTCAATTTTTAAAAAATAAATAAGGAACAATATGGAGCTGTGGGGCTCTGAAATAAGGGATGTCTGTCAGTCACAGGTTGCAGTGGCAGATCAGCCTTGTCGTTGTGGGGAAGCTAGGAAACAGATCTCAGGGATATGGGGTTCATATGCATGTCCTGATCAAGCCCTGGGAATCTTTTAGATTTCAGGGCATTTGGGATTATCATCTTTAATAATAATAAATCTTTATTTATATAGTATGCTTTGTTGGCTCAGTGGCGTTTGGGGCATTTCACAAAATTAATACAATAAATCAGAGGGGGGTGGGGGGTGTAGCCACTCCGTGCGTAGCCATGAGTGAGCACTCGGTGGCTCACGGGAATGCGCAGCCGATAGCTCCACCTTCAGACAGGCAGTCGGATCCGCAGCTCCTGGGTGGCCATGTGGGGTAGCAGTTCATTTGAAAACACCCTAGATAAGGGAGGGGAACATAGGGAAAGATAGCAATACATTCCTGAAGCTGAGAAGCTACAGGTGCACTGGAGAGCCGGTGCGAATGGGGATCTGCTGCGACTTCCCTCGCGCATGTCAGGGAGCAAAATCCTGCGAAGGAGGCCGCGGCACATCCCCATTCGCACCAGCTCTTCTGCTCTTTGGCTCTTCCTGCTGCCGCGTCTTCCCTCGTGGGTCTCGCCGCTGCAGATGTGAATGCAGCCTTACTCTCGGTTATCCGTACCCTAGAGATCCAGGCAAGTGCGGGCTGGGTGTGACCTCACAGGGTGGGCCCCATGTTAGAAGGAGGAGCCTGTAGGTATGCCCCCCCCCCCCCAAATACATGGGATCTATAAATAAACTTGGAATGACAACATGAGTGTGAAAACCACCGGCTTCCTCCCTCCAAATCCCTCATCAGAACCCACCTCTTTCATCAAGCTTTTCCTGGCTCCTCGTTCCCCTTGCTGACTTATCCTGAATCATCGTAGTGTGTGTGACATTAAATGAGTAACTACATCTTTGTAATTAAGCCAAGCATGTGCACCAGAGACCTGATGAGTTTGTGTATGTATCCTTGTCTCTTCCTCTGTTTCCCCCCCGCCACCCACCTTGTGTCTCTTAGATTGTAAGCCTGCTAGGGCAGGGACCGTGTCTCTCTCTTACAATTGTAAAGTGCCAGGTACATTGCTGGTGCTATATAAATGCTTATTAATAATAATAATATAATATAATAAAATACAGCCCGTAGGTCCTCAAATGTGGAGTCCATGGAGGACTCCTAATAATTCAATAGCACCCCCACCCAGCTCATGGGTAAACTAGAAATAGCAGTATATGCATAATGTGCAAAGCAGCATGGCCTGCAGTGCACAGAGCCCTGGTACCCAGAAGGGGTGGTTAGGATTAGACGAACCTCAGAAAAGAATGAGGATGTTTTCCTTTTTCTAATTATGTCCATCAAACATTACTGTGTTGTTAGCCCCCCTTCCCCTCAGTTCTGGCGCTGCCCTTATATTGGAGGTGAGGAATGCTTTATAAGCCATTGGTTCTCTGCAAAGCCCTCCCTCTCCTTCAATCCTTTCCAGGCTGACCCAGGTGAGAGGGAGCCGATACAACCCAAGCTACCTCGAGCCGGAGTTGAACAAGGAGGCATATCGCAAGCCCCTGGAGGAGCTGTCGGAGGAGGAGAAAGCAGAAAAAGATCTCAAAACGACCCGGCCCATAAAAGCCTCCTTGTCTGATACCTCCAGCTCTGTATTCTACGATCCCATGATCAGGTGTGGACCCCCAGCTCGGTCGGTTTCACTGCCGGCAGGGCCCCAAAGAGTTTGGACAGTGGAGCCACTGATGTTGTTGGGGAGTTTAGCCGTTGATGTCAATGGGAGCAATTTTGGACCTGCTCCTTACTATTTATCTAGCGCAGGGGTGGAGAACGTCAGGCTCAGGGACCAAATGCAGCCTGCAACTAAATTTTATTTGGGCCTTCTCAGTTCCTGGATCCAGTCTCCGGATCCAGTCCCTATCTCCCAAGCACGGAAAGACTGAGTGCAGGGTAATTAAGCAGAGATGAGGGCCTACACGCAAGGATAAGGAAAAGATCCTCCTCTTCTTGAGCCACTCTGTTCCCAACCCCTTAAGCAACCCCGCTCCCAACTTCTGTACGGTCCTTGGATCTTGTACTAATTTTCAAAGTATCCCCTTGGAGGGAAAGGGTTCCCCAACCCAATCGATTGTTTTTAGTGTTCTAAGTACTTTACAATCCTTATCTAATATTCACCCTCACAACAGCTCTGTGAGGTAGGTCACGATTATTCCCATTTTATAGATGGGAAACTGAGGCTGAGCGCGAGTGACTTAATCAAGGCCACCCAGTGAATTAGTGGCTGAGATGGGATTTGATCTCTCCCAGGTCCAAGTCAATACCTTCTCCAGTAGTTAATGCTGGCTTTTAGAAAGAAAGAACCCCATTGACTTTAGTGGATTCCACAGGTGGCCTAATATTAGTGTCATCTAGACAAATCCATGGTTGATGGAACAATCAGGATTAGCTAGTGTGGTCAGGGGGCACAACCTAGAATCTGAGTTGGGAGAGACCTTAAAAATCATCTAGTCCAGGGATTCTCAGCCCGGTGCTCGGGCAGTGAGTGAAAGTGCTTCCCAAGCCAGTTGTCAGCAGTGCTCAGGAGCACTTTGAAACAGTCCTTCATCTATTAAAGTCAATGGGAGCTTGGGTGAATTGACTAATGATCTCAATTTGCATTGAACTGAATTCAGTTGACTTGCAGAGGGGAGAATTAATCTATGCATATTTATGCGAATCATTCATGCAAATGAGGTAGTGCTCCCAAGTAGTCACTCACATCACTCCAGTGCTTGTGACTGGAGAAAGGTTGAGAACCCCTGATCTAGCCCAACCCCCCTGCTTTGGTTCAGGCTGCCCTTCACCCCCAAAGACGAGTGGATGTTGGGAATGAACGGCAGGGGACAGGCCACTTCTAGCCCTCTCTCTGGTGTTGGCTACTGTCAGAGACAGGAACGCTGGGTTAGAGGGACCATTGCTCTGATCTGCTCTGGCAGCTGCTGCATTCTTCACCGATGGCCGTAGCCCACTCTCTCTAGAACAGGGATGAAGAGCCTCAGCCCTGGGGGCCAAATGCAGCCTGTGGCTAAATTTTATTTGGCCCCTTTCCAGTTCCTAGATCTGGCCGTCGGATCCAGTTCCTACCCCCGAGAACTGAAAGACTGAGCTCAGGGGGAAGGGGGCAGATCCATGCTTTGGACCCTCTTCCTGAGTGCTTTCCCCCACCCCCCAATTTCTGTGTGGCCACTGGAGCTTGTATTCATTTCCAAAGTGGCTCCAGGGAGGGAAAAGCTTCCCCAGCCACCCCTGCTCTAGAAGGGTTGAATAGTGGGGCTTGGTAGCCAGTGGCTAGATATCTGGGTAGGGATTTGTAGCTCGGTTTCCCCGACAATTATAGGATGGAGCGCTTCGATGCTTGAAAATTGAATCTTGCGCCCCCAGGCCCCGTTGTAGCCATCTTTATTTGCCAGGCTGCCTGCTGCCCTTATGTCACCCCACCCCTTATTTGGGCTCCCCTCTTCCAGTGCAGAAGCGCCATTGAGTAACCGTGGTTCAGGATAGGCACAACCACCCAAGCTTGTTTTAGCAGGGCCGGTCTAACAACATGGAAGAGGAAGCTCAGTTTTTCTATCTGACCGTGTGGCTTTTTTATCCCGGCAGTAAATTCACCAACATGATGATGAAGGGAGGGAATAAAACTCTGGCCAGATCCCTCATGACTCAGGTAAGGAGGATTCGTCAGCAGGGGGTGGGTTATGTCCAGCTTCAGGCAGGATGGTGATGACACCAGGCAGCCTCGGGAGTGGTCCTATTTGGGGCGCCACTAGAAGGGAGTGGGGGGGCCAGTCCCCGGAAGTAGAGAACATAGCAGGGCCCTGTGGTAAAGCCTGCTCTGCTCCCCTGCCAATAATAATAAATAATAATCATTTTATTCCTATAGCGTCCCCCCTGCCTTACACGGCACTTGGAGCCCTTCCCAAAGTATAAAACAATATAAACTGTATCAAACAATTTAAAACAATCCAAGACAATTCAATTTAAAACAAGAATCAAATGCTTTAAAATAGGGGAAGGGAAATGGGGGGACAGAGTACAATTAAGGGAACCAGCAGTGGATCCTAAAAGCACCTAGAAAATATGTTTTCAGGGGCTTTTTAAAGGTACGGAGGGAAGAACTGAGACAAACATCCGGGGGGAGCAGCAATCCCAACAGCAGGGTGTGTGGACGCCCAGGGAGGAGAGGGGGGCAGCTGGCACTGCCTGTCCCGATTACAGTGGCCAGCATTGGTCTTTCCCAAACCACACTAAGGCTGCATTCAACCCAGCCTTGTCTCCCGGCCATTAACTGAGAGAGTTGCTCTCAAGTCTCCTGGTGCAAATGCGAGAGAAGGGTTGAAGATCCTTCACTCGTTATGTATGAGCAACTGAGCTCCGTTGTTTAACCCTTGGCTTTCCGCTTGAAAAATGCAGGTGATTAACAGCCCGCTTACGCAGGATCTTGGGAGCGAATTACTTTACACAAGCAATAAAAGTGGAAGGGAAGCAGCTTAAGCTGGGAGAAAAGGCTTCTTTGAATGCAGCCTTAGCTGCTTCGGAGTAGCTTCTCTTTTGGTGTCTGGTGCTACATACTAGTTACATGTGTAACTCTTCTATTTCACTTCTACCGATACCCCTTAAGGGACAGATGCCCAGGCAGAGACAGGATTAATTACAACAGGGTCACCACCCTCTTTCCTTCCTGGCATGTTACAGGTTAGACCAGGGATGGGGAACCTCAGGCCCGGGGGCCAAATGCATCCCCCCCCAGCAAGTTTTTATGTGGCTCCTTTCTAGTTCCTGGATCTTGGCCCCTGGATCCAGTTCAGACACCTGAGCCCTGAGCTCAGGTTAAGTGAGCAAAGATTGATTTATTCAACTTCTACCCCACCCTTCCTACAAAGGCTCAGGGCAGCTCACAAAACATAAAAACTATAAACATATATAACATTTTAAACCTTGCCCATGAACCCTCTTCCTAACCACTCCACCCAGTCCCACTCAGCTCTATCCCAGCCCGCCAAATGCCTGGCCAAACAAAAAACGTCTTGCGTCTCTTCCAAAAGGTGAGCAGACTCTGGCTTAGGTGGATCTTTCATAGTTGTGGAGCAGCCACCAAGAACGCCTCTCTGCATTCTCTTGTGTGAAAATCACGGAGAGTTATTACAAGAGGGTATCCTTGGCCCACCTCAAAGGTTGCGATGGAACATAAGGGAGGAGGTGTTTTTTCAGAGGCCATTTAGGGCTTTAAAGGTCAAAAACAGCACTTTGAATCATGCCAAGAAAGTGATGAGGGCATGCACACTAGGAGACAGTTCTATCAAGTCCAGAAAGTGATGAAGGCATGCACGCTAGGAGACAGTTCCATAAAGTCTAGAAAGTGATGAGGGCATGCATGTTAGGAGATCCATGGTGCCCAGAAAGTGATGAGAGCATGCACACTAGCAGACAGTTCCATCAAGTCCAGAAAGTGATGAGGGCATGCACACTAGGAGACAGTTCCATCAAGTCCAGAAAGTGATGAAGGCATGCACACTAGAAGACAGTTCTATAAAGTCTAGAAAGTGATGAGGGCATGCATGTTAGGAGATTCATGGTGCCCAGAAAGTGATGAGAGCATGCACGCTAGCAGACAGTTCCATCAAGTCCAGAAAGTGATGAGGGCATGCACACTAGGAGACAGTTCCATCAAGTCCAGAAAGTGATGAGGGCATGCATGCTAGGAGATCCATGGTGCCCAGAAAGCGATGAGGGCATGCACACTAGGAGACGGATCCATGGCGCACATCTCTGATCCTTTGCGCATATCCCTTACGCGACCCTGCTCCCAACTTGTGTGTGGCCCCTGTTCTAATTTTCAAAGTGGCCCCAAGGAGGGAAAACCTCTGGGTTAGACAGAGGTGGGGAGGGGAAGACTATTGGGTAGCTGCAAATGCACAGCGACATAAATGTCTGTTTAACCAGCTACGTTATCGATTTCAACATAAGATGGATTTGCACGTGTTTGATTGTCCGATAATCCCCTCTGTTCTGTTCTGTTTGCATTTAGACCCTGGAAGCCATTAAGAGGAAGCAGCTTGAGAAATACTATAAAGCCCCCGAAGAGGAGAGGGAGAAAATTGAATGCAGCCCTTACACTATCTTCCATCAGGCCATGGAAAACTGCAAGCCCGTCATTGGACTTGTAGGCGTCCAGAGAGGAGGCAAGACTTACCAGGTAAGGAGGGAAGGGAACCTGGGAGCCGGGGCAGAATTTGTCTTGATATGCTTATCATAAATCTATTATGAATTGATTTTATTGTTATAGTGGCTCATGTGGCTTGCCTTTGTAAATTCCTACGAATGAATGTTATAAACTTTTATTTATGTTCGCTCTCCAAGTTTTGATCTTTGGTTACAACTTAAATAAATTATTATTATTATGGTGGAGTTGGAGGTGTGTCCCCAGCCTCCCAGGATGGGTAAAGGCAGCATCTTAACTGCTGTCCTCTTGGAATCGCCCCAAGGTCCCATCTCCTCTGTCGGACAATCGACGGCGCTTTCTGGCTATGAAGTGGATGATCACTGAGTGCCGGGAGAACAAGCACAGGCGGACTTGGATGCCTCAAAAGCTCTCCCAGGAGCTCCTGGATGCCTTCAAAAACACGGGCGCTGTGCTGAAGAAAAAGCATGAATTGCACAAGATGGCGGAGGCCAACCGCGCCTTTGCCCATTACCGCTGGTGGTAGGGGATGCTTCGTTCAGGAGGATGCAGCAGAGACTGTGCCGCAAGAGAGGAGGAGAACTGCTCCCGGACCCCTATCCCTGCAGATTCTAATCCTCTCCCCAGGACCCTGCCTTCCAAAGCAACCCCAGAGCAGGGGAGGTCTCCAGGCAGTTTCTAAGTAGGCTCCTTTCAAAGGGGAAAATGCACGTTAAGAAATTTGCATCCATGAGCCTTCCCTGGAGGTTTTCTGTCTCTCGCTATGTAAAATGCCGTTTTTACTCCTCAAGTCAGTCTGTTCCTCTTGCTCTACCGCCCTTTGCTTTTTGTAGCAACCCTGCACTGATACAGCTGGGGCGTGTTCACCAGGCCTGAGGAATCCGCTACGCACCTCCGTGGGCTGAGGAGCATCCCATCACACAAGAGGGCAGGGCTTGGCAGGCCTGCTGGAGCTCTCTGCAGGGGATCAGCGTGGGTCCCACCCACCAGCAGAGCAATTGGTTGGGCATTTTGCAATGTTTGGGAAGGGGCATTGTTCTGAAAGTGGTGAAGCCAAGGGATTCTCCCATGCCTCTTCCAAATTTAATTCTACAGCCATCCCCCCACTATGCCCTTGTGCTCCAACCTTCCCCACAACTCCCATTGGACCCACAGATTGCCTTGTGGCGCTGAAAACACATCACCTCTGCCTCTGAGCTGGGTGTAAATGGCAAAATAAATATGCGTCTGTGGACCCTGTTCTCAATTTTGTCTCCATCAGTGTTTCTCATCCTTCCTGCTAATGAAACCAAGGAGAGCTTGTGTCGAGTTGTCTGTCTCCCCAAGCTAACTAGGAGGCGTTGCAATCCCTTTGTGATCCCGTACTTGCTGCGCTCTGGAGGGAAATGCAGGCATTTTCACTCGCTGCAAAGAAAGGATGGGAAAAGCTTGCAGCCCGCAACGTGTGTCCATCTGCGACGTTTGCATTGTAGCCAGTGCCCCATAGCTCTGCCAGGCTACGCTAGACCAAGGGCCCTGGGAGGAGGGACAAGCACCCTATTCCCCCCCCCAAGCTTCCACACCCTTCAAGTGGGATGATGGGGGAGGGCTCTGCCAGATTAGACCCTCCCCGCCACCTTTCCAAGCACCATGATGTCACAATGCTAAAAAAGGGGTCAGGAGTTCTTTTGCCCAGACCTTTTTTGATAGGACCCTCTGCCTTTCCAAAGCCCTGTGACATCAAGACAGGGACAGGGTCATGTTGGAAAGGGCTGCCCCTTAGCCATGGAGCCAGGGTGATCATACCTCCCCTTGAAAAGAGGACAGTTATGAAAAATGCAGGGTTGGACTGGAACCAATGCAGCCCTACAATATGTATTTTTCATAAGCATCCTCTTTTCAAGGGGGAGGTATGATCACCCTACATGGAGGCTGCCCCCTGGCATACGTTCTGCCAGCACCACTGCACTAGAGGCAAGCTAACACCCCCATCTTGAGGTCTCCGAGGACCGATTGCCAGTCATGGCAACCTGCAGTCTTCTCCGGTCCCCTAGAAATGCCACGGAAGTCGCTTCAGCAGCCCGTAGCAAGCAAAAGGCTATTCAGGAGTGGAAACCTTTTATTAGAAAAGTCCAAATAGAACCACTCCCCCACGTACAATAGTGCAGCGCAATAATCTGTACGGGGACCAGGGGAGCCTTCCCAAAACGGTTCTCGTAGTATAAAAGTTACAAAACCTGGTGCCAGCTACACGTGCTCAAAGGGGACAAACATCCTTGCTGCTCAGTGAGCCCGGGACTCTTGGCTTTGCCTTCCATGGGGAAGAAACGTGGGTGTCGGCTGTCCCCAAACGGTCAGATTCGTGTCTACAGGAAAGGTGCAGTTGTGCTTTCGTTGACTTCAGAGAGCGCTATGGGCGTAGCTAGGAGAAGGAACGGCAATGCAGCTGCTCCCTTGAGCCTCGGGGACTCCATACACCCTAGCTACATTCCCTGAGGCTGGGAGAGGGACTTTGGGGGTCAAGTCTAACTTAGCTACCCGCCCCCCCTAGGGCAGCAGGATGGAACACAAAGGCCCGCAACCTGAGTGGTGCTGTTGGCCTGGGTTGGGTGCTGTGTCTGTTCAAGTCCCTCAGGGTTCAGCTGGATTAGGTTCCATCAGGACCGGAAGCCTGGCCCCCCCCACCCCCACGGGCTGTGACATCCGGATGCTCAGGGGATGTAGCTACAATGGAGCAGGGTGGGAGAGCCCCCACTTGATGTAGCTCTATGGGGCGGCTCAGGGTGCCCCCCCCCCAGGCCCTGCTCCTGGGGAGAGGCCCACACTCAGAGCCCCCCAGCTCCTGGCCACCATCCGCCTCCAAGGCTGACAGTAGCCAGGAGCTGGGGGACCCCCTCAGTCTCAGCCAGGGAGTGACGGACAGGCAGGGCCTCTGCCTCTCACTCCATGGCCGAGTCCGAGACAGCTGGGCAGTGGAGGGGGCCATCAGGAGTGAGGGAGATGCAGAGGCCCCGCCCCGTCTCTCCCTCACTCCCTGGTCCCCTCCGCTGCCTGTCAGTCTCGGTCAGGGAGTGAAGGAGAGGCGGGGCCTCTCTGGCCTCTCTCCCACTCCCTGGCTGAGTGACAGGCAGCGGAGGGGACCACGGAGTGAGGGAGAGGCAGAGGCCCTGCCTCTCCCTCGCTCCCTGGCAACTTCCAGTGGCGGCAGATTTAAGCTGCCGCATCCGCCCCCGAGCCGAGCCCAAGCTGGCAGCAGCAGCAGCAACGACGGATGGCCTTGGGGATGGGTGGAGGGGGAGTGCCCCTGTCCCCAAGCCCAGGGAGCGCCCCCAGATTGAGCCAGGGAGTTCTAGATCCGCCAGTGGCTTTGCCGCCAGCAGCAGAATAGAGCCCCCACATTTCTCTCTCACCCTGGGCCCCACAAATCCTGAGGCCGGCCCTGTAGCGCTACCCCTTAAAATGCCATGTTGCCCCAGCATTGTGGGTTGGGGAGCTGACGGCCAATCGGCTACATCAGAGACGAGCTCAGCTGCACTGGGGATTCCATGTGGCAGTAAGTCAATCAAGGCGGCAGTGAGTGCTTCAGGCAAGCTCTGGAAGGAGCAATCTGCTTCTCCCCACCCCCCCACTTTGAGGTAGGGCAGTGCTAGCCTCATTTTAAATATGGGCAGGTCTTGAGGCACAGAGAGACTTGGGCTCCAGTCACTTACTCTGGACTGTCCAAGACTTTTAGGACTGCAGTCTAAATGAAAACAGCCCAGGATGGGAATTCCGTGGCCTCCCTAGGCGGCCTAATCAATCCCTTAATAATCGGTTGCCCCGCGGATGTTGTAGAGTCGCCTTCCTTGTAGGTTTTCAAAGCCCATCTGGGCTCAAACTGTCCATGCGATAGGGAGGGGCTCTCCTGCCTTGGAGCAAGGCGTTAGACTAGATGACCCCCCCGAGGTTCCCTTCTTACACAGGAAGTCTGATAGCGTATGGAACTGAGCCCAGGCCAGCGATTCGACCTCTGGACCGCTTTCCTACCTCAGCCAATGGGCAAACTGCTGGACAGGGGGCAGAGTAAAGGATAACTTGCTACGCCCTACAGATTGGAACCCGAGAGCTGTTCTCAATCTAAAGCAGGGGTGTCCAAGAGGTCGACTGTGAGCAACGTTCCCCGGCGCTGGCACGGGCTGGAAGCAGTAGTTGCGTCTCGTTAACAGCTTGGGGGCAGTGATTAGCAGAGGGTCCACTCTTCCGAGCGAATCGACGACGGAAGCTCCGGCTACGGTAAAGCTACCCTTTCCCAATTGCCCAGCATGGAGGACCTACGGGAGGACGCTGTGCTAGAAATCCTATTTACAAAAAGCACTAGAAAACCAGTAAGAAAAAATAGCTGTTTGGGTGAAGGTTGCTGGTGAAAGCGCCAGGGCCAAAGTCGGCCCAAGCAAATCAATTCGGGCCTAGTCGGCGACTTCGCTGTAATAGTATTTCTGAGCTGCCTCTGTCATCTTCCACTCGGCTGCCCGGAACTCAATGATCTCCAGCAGCAGGAGCTGGGAGAGGGAGCTCAACCCCTCCTGCAGGAGGAAGCCGTCGCGGAGAAGGGAGAAGAGCTCGTCCATCCGCTGCGAGTTCATTTTCTCCAGCTGCTCGCCAATGCGGTGGAGCTGCAGCACCAGGCAGTCCACCTTAAGAGAGGGAAAGGAAAAGGCCACCTTAAGAAAAAGGAATGGAAGCCTAGAGTGTTTCCAAGAGGGGGCTCCTATCCGCCTCCGTTAATCCAGACTCTGGAGGAAGGAGGTTGCCTTTCTCATGAGCACTTACTCCAAATAACCTTCTACCATGCTTTGCCCCCACTTCTGTTCACACAAGCAGAGGGTTAGGGTTAAAATAAAGGGCAAGCAGCAGTAATTCCTTCTGCAAGGAAATGCAGTTAATTTAGAATGAAAGAGTTCTACTCTGGAGCAGAGGGCTGCGCATACAATCCAGGGTTAAGCAGCTCGGTTTGGTCCTCCTGTTTCCCAGCATGCACCATCTCCTCCTGGTTTCTCTTTGCCCTGCCCTTTTCCTGAGTGCTTGCGAAAGGAACATGCCGATGCCAAAAAGAGCAAATGAGATCTTTTGTCCTTTCTGGAATAGCCATGTCCCTTTTGGGGGCACTCAGCAGGACACTCAAAAAAGGGGGGTGACTTACACCAGGAAGAGGAGGGTCAAAGCTTACACTTACACACAGCGCCCTGTAAATTTGCCCTGCTGCCTCTCTGTGATTTATAACATTGCGCGCCCCTCCCAACATTTCCAGAGGGACAAGCCCCACCCCTCAGCAAATAAACCCCGCCCCCCTCACACCTCTCCTCTCCCAACATTCCAAAGGGCGCAAAGAGAGACGGACGGTCTCCTGCTTCTCGTTCCACTTAGTTTCTTGCCGTTCCATCACCTCCCCCGTTGTTCAATCAAGGGCTTTTCCTGGGAGGCAACCAGGGAAGAGGGGCCTGAAACTGATGATAAATTATCCCACTGATAAGAAAAAACAATCCAGCTGTGTGTGTTCCCGCTCAAGACAATATCTGGAGAGCAGCTTTCGCCACGCAACAAAATAGATTCCGGGAGTCGGACTAGATTCTTCTTCTTATGCTGTCATTTATCTAGCACTTTTGGCAGTCAAAGTGCTTTACAATCCTTATGCAGTTCACCCTCACAACCGCCCTGGGAGGCAAGGCACTATTTTCCCCATTTTGCAGATGGGGAACTGAGGCAGCAAGATACCGACCTGCCCAAGGCCACCCAGTGAGTTCATAGCAAAGATGGGATTTGAACCTTGGCCACTTTTCAGACCTTCCCCCCCCCCCCCGCATATTCTGGCGGGGGGGAAATGCGCAAGCCAGGATATGTGCGCGGATCGGCCAGTCTGAAAGCCCCCCCGCACACGGCTTTGCTGGCAAACACCCGCAGGGATGCTGGATTTCCGGGGCAGTGGCAACGAAATGGAGACACTCTGCTAGCAGTCAGGGGAGAGGGAGGGGGAGAGCTGTGTGTGTGTGAATGTATTAATAGATTTTTAATTGCATTAAATTGTCTAAAATTATTTTTAAATTGATTGTTAAATTGATTTACATTAATTTTAATTGATTTCAACGTGCGGCCCCCAGCACTTTCGGGGACCAATAACGCTGGCCCCCCCGGCCTCAAAAAGGTTCCCCACCCCTGCTCTGAGTCCAACCCCTTATCCCAGGGACGAGAAACATTTTCCCCTCCCAGGGGCCACTTTGAAAATGAGTACAAGCACAAGGGCTGTCCAGAAACTGGGGGCTGCATAGAAATTAAAGGGTGTGCTATGAAACGGTCCGGCTCATGGATCTGTGCCCTCTGCCTGCGCGCCTGCCCCTCATCTCTGCTGCCTTAACCTTGAGCTCAGTCTTTCAGCACTTGGGGGTCGGAACGGGATCCAGGGGCCAAGATCCAGGAACTGGAAAGTGGCTGAATAAAATCTAGTCCATGGGCTGCATTTGGCCCCTGGGCCTGCATTTCCCCCACCCCCGGCCTGATCCAATAGGGCTCTCTCATGATAATGATGTTGGATCACTGTCAGGACCTTTGGGGGTAGGAGGGGATGGAGGCACCTGCGCGGCCGTGTTAGGCCTGGCCGACAGCCACGGAGGCAGCAACGTGCTGCAGAGGCCACGCCCACTCCGACGTTAGGAGGGGGCGGGGCAAGACGCAACGACGCGACGCCTCAGGGAAGCCCTGGAGGCACTGACAGCGGGCGCATGCGCTCCTCGAACCCGGAAGTGCGGCTTCGCCGGTCAGCCCGCCTGCAGGCACTTTCCCATTAGGGTCCTTTATAAGCTGGGTAAAACGCCTGGCTCAGTGCTGGTGATCGGACCTGTGCCGTGATACTGGCCCCTAGCTTGGAGTGTAGCAGAGACTGTGGACGTGTGTGGGACAAGTGAAGTGCGTGGAGAGCGTGGAGTGTGCAAGGTGAGTGCTTGGGTGACTGTGAGAGTAGACGCGTGTGTGTATAGGTCGAGTGGAGTTTTCCTTCCTTGTGAGTTGCCCCCGCCTGACAAACCTGAGTGAAAGCCCTAACCCCTCCTAGTCCCTCTCTCCGTTGGGTCCCGTGGGGTCCTTGTCCCCTGAACCACCACTGATCCCACACCTCCTCCCCATAGCCCTGTATAAGCGTGTGAGTACTAACCCAGAGTGGGCCTGGTTCGGTGCGTAAATCCCTGTGATGAGCTTTGGCCAGGGTTAGCTCGTGTAGCTCATACCCAGAGCCTCCAACCAGATTCTGAGGGATATTTTCCAGCACCATTTTGCCCTTGCGACTGGAGTACGTTTGTTGGTCCTATCTTCCCTAACAGAATCACCAGCACCCTCTCCTTTCCCTGCACTATGGATACAGGGGCAACGGGCGGAGCTAGGAGAAAGGAGCCTATGGGCCCTTCTCCAGTAGAAGACTTAGGGGCACCAACTCCACCTAGACCTGGAGCCCCTGAGAATGTGGATTTGGTGCATGCCATGCAATCCCTGGCGATGGATGTCAGGGATTTACAGGAACGTCCCCCAGGCCTCATGCCCCGAGAGCCTAAGGGGCCTAAAATTGCCAAATTTAATGGGGATCGCAAATCTTTTCAAAGTTTTCTGGCACTATGTGAACTGGCTTTTGTAGTACAGCCTCTGACCTATTTGTCTGACCAGGCAAAGGTTTCCTTTATAATTGGACATCTAGAAGGGCTGGCCTTAGCGTGGGCCACGCCCTTGCTAATCAGTCAAGACCCCCTAATCCAAGATTACGCTGCCTTTAGAAGGGAATTCACTTTCCTATTTGACTACCCCCATCGCGTCCGAGACGCAGAAACTGCAATTTTAGAATTAAAACAGGGACGGGGTTCACTGCTTGAATACGTGACTCATTTTCAGCAATTAGCTGTAGAACTGGCTTGGCCAGATAACGTACTTAAAGTCATGTTTCGAAAAGGGTTAAGTGAAGAGATCAAGGACCAATTAGCCTATGTATCTCTTCCCGCAAAATGGGCCGAACTAGTGACTTTGACCATACAAATAGATGAGAGGTTGGCAGAAAGGCGTAGAGAACGGCAAGGCGCTCGAGGAGGTCTCCCACGACGCTATATCCCTCCTCCGGCTCGCTTTGAATCTCCCAAGGCCGAGGAGGGGGAGCCAATGCAGCTTGGGGCATCAAGAGGGCCTTTGCGCCCGGAGGAGAAAGAGCGACGTCGTCAAGGTCGCCTATGTTTCTATTGTGGAGGAGCCTCTCATTTCGCTCGAAATTGCCCCCAGTTGCCCCCCTCACGTCGTGAGTCGGGAAACTCCCAACGCCGAGACGACCAGGGGGAATCTCGGTGAACGTTGCTTCTGCTCCCCTGAATCCTGGAAAATTGACATCTCAATCCACTCATCTTCAAGTAGTAGTGACCCTAAGTGGGAGACCCACGCACTCGTTCATCCAGTATGCCTTGATTGATTCAGGGGCTTCTAGTAACTTTATTGATCAAAACCTAGTGAGGCAACGAAACTTACCTGTACGACTCCGAGCCCACGCCGAGATGGTCCACTCAATTGATGGGTCCCCCCTCGCATCCGGCCCAGTGAGGTATTGTACCTCACCCTTACAGTGTCGAATTGGAAATCATGTAGAGGAGCTCCAATTTGATATAGTACAGACCCCCCTGTTTCCCCTGGTATTAGGGTTACCCTGGCTCCAAACACATAATCCCCAGATCAATTGGATCACGAGTACTGTAGACTTTCCTTCTGCTTATTGTAAAGTACATTGTTTTCCTAATTTAGGAGACCCCGAATTCCAGTCTATTGGGGCGTTAGCGACCCTTAATACACCTCCCCATCTCCCTGAGAGTTATACTCCGTTCATGGATGTATTCTGTGAACAGGAGGCCGCTGTTCTTCCGCCTCATCGCCCATATGACTGTCCCATCGATTTAATTCCGGGCACAGAGCCTCCGTATGGACGAATCTATACTCTTGCTGAGCCGGAACTGAAGGTCCTTAAAACCTACATAGAGGAACAACTTCAGCGGGGATTTATTCGCCACTCAGTTTCCCCTGCGGGGGCCCCCATCTTCTTCGTGCCCAAGAAGGATGGTGGCCTCCGACCATGTGTGGATTATCGAGGACTTAATCTCATCACTATCAAGAATCGGTACCCACTGCCATTAATTCCGGAATTGCTTAATAGATTGCAGGGGGCTCAAATCTATACGAAATTGGATTTACGGGGAGCTTATAACTTGGTGCGAATTCGGCCAGGGGACGAGTGGAAAACAGCCTTTCGGACCCGATATGGGCATTTTGAATATTTGGTGATGCCGTTCGGCCTGGCCAATGCCCCGGCTACCTTCCAACATTTCATGAATGATTTATTCCGAGACATCCTTGATATTTTTGTTATCATCTACTTGGATGATATTCTGATTTTCTCTGTAAATATCCAAGAACACATACAACATGTGCGTATAGTACTTCAACGGTTGCGACAACACCGGCTGTTTTGTAATTTAGATAAATGTTCTTTTCATGTATCCTCTGTAGCCTTTTTGGGGTTTGTAATTTCCCCGCAAGGTATTGAAATGGAACAACAAAAGATCCAAGCAATTGAAAGATGGGCCCCCCCAGGAAACGTAAAAGCTCTCCAACGCTTTCTTGGCAGCACCAATTATTATCGCCAGTACATCCCTGAGTACGCCCGATGGACTACTGCGCTCACGCGATTACTGAAGAAAGGGGCTTCGTTTACTTGGGGAACCGAACAACAGCTTGCTTTTGACACCTTAAAGAAGGCTTTTACTAAGGCGCCCATTTTGCAGCACCCGGATGCATCTCGGCCATACACAGTAGAAACAGATGCCTCCAGTACAGCCCTCGGGGCAGTGCTACTGCAGGCAGGACCCAACGGGAGCCCCCTTCTACCATGTGCGTTTTATTCCCGCCAACTTACTAGTGCAGAACAAAACTACACTATTTTAGATCGGGAATTATTGGCCATTAAAGCAGCCTTTGAAGCATGGCGGCACCATTTGGAAGGGGCACAATACCCGGTTACTGTTATCACGGACCATAAAAACCTTACTTTTTTACAGACTGCCCGGATAACGAATGCCCGACATGCCCGTTGGGCCTTGTTTTTTGCCCGGTTTCAATTTAGCATACAATATCGACCAGGATACCAAAACTTGCTAGCAGACGCATTATCTCGATGTTATAATTCCGAAGAAAGTCCCGCCGACCGAGGATCCTTATTGCTCCCGGCTCATGTCTTTGCAGCAACCTGGAAACCCTCACTGGAAAGGTTACGCGCCCAGGCCAACCGAGATCCAGACATACTACAGGACCACCGCCTACAAAGAAAACAGGAGCTATTTTATTTCCAAGGGAAAATCGCTGTTCCTCGCAAGGAACGACAAGGAATTCTCTGGACGCATCACGACGCTCCGTTGGCGGGCCATTTAGGACAACGAGGGACTCTGCGTCTGATTCAAAGGCATTTTTGGTGGCCAACCTTGCGATCCGATGTGCAAAAGTACGTCCAGGGTTGTTCCATATGTGCCCGCACAAAGGTACCACGCTTACGCCCCCAAGGTCTACTACAACTAGTGAAACCCCCATCGGGTCCCTGGAAACGAATCGGTATGGACTTTATTGTTGAATTACCACCTTCCAAGTCCTTTACCACCATCCTGGTGGTTATAGACCATTTTAGTAAATTAGGACATTTTATTCCCTGCCCAGGACTACCTACAGCAGTCCAAACAGCACAATTAGTGCTTCAAAATATTGTTAAATTACATGGACTTCCTCAAGAAATCGTGACTGACCGAGGAGTACAATTTGTGTCTCGTTTTTGGAGAAAACTCTTTTCCATCCTTCAAGTGCGATTGACACCCACTACGGCCTATCATCCACAGGGTAATGGGCAGGTCGAACGCATCAATCAATCTCTAGAACAATATCTCCGTTGTTATTGTGACTATTTACAAGACGATTGGGCCCAATTCCTTCCCCTCGCTGAATTCGCCTACAATAATGCCCCCAATGCCTCCTTAGGACAATCGCCCTTTTTTGTCACTTTCGGATATCACCCCCGTCTTTGTTTCCCTGAACTCCCAGATACAGATGTTCCGGCGGCTGGCGCTCTGGCACAACGAATCCACCAGGCTCACCGTCAAGCTCAACACTCCTTGTCTCAAGCCCGTCAACAATACAAGCAACAGGCTGATCGTCATCGTCGAGCAGCTCCAAACCTACAAATTGGAGACTTAGTTTGGGTGGATCGACGACATTACCCCACAACACGTCCTTCTGCTAAACTCGATGTAAGATTTATTGGTCCTTTTCCTATTTCAAAGAAAATAAATGATGTCACCTTCCAAGTGGCCCTACCCCCTTCCATTCGAATACACCCATCATTCCATGTTTCCCTTCTAAAACCAGCTCATGCCCCGCTATTTACCTCGCGGCCCTCGAGCCAGGTTCAAAACCCTGATATAGTTAGCCCTGTAGAATTTGAAGTTGCAGGAATCTTGGACTCCCGATGGCGACGTGGTACACTCCAGTACCTTGTGGACTGGAAAGGGTATGGACCGGCTGATCGATCCTGGGAGCCCGCTTCTGCAGTGAAGGCCCCCCGCCTTACCCGCGCCTTTCACCTCCGCTTCCCTACCAAGCCACGACCCGGCTTACACCGTATCCTCGTCCCTGGAGGGGGGGGTACTGTCAGGACCCTTGGGGGTAGGAGGGGATGGAGGCACCGGCGCGGCCGTGTTAGGCCTGGCCGACAGCCACGGAGACAGCAACGTGCTGCAGAGGCCACGCCCACTCCGACGTTAGGAGGGGGCGGGGCAAGACGCAGCGACGCGACGCCTCAGGGAAGCCCTGGAGGCACTGACAGCGGGCGCATGCGCTCCTCGAACCCGGAAGTGCGGCTTCGCCGGTCAGCCCGCCTGCAGGCACTTTCCCATCAAGGTCCTTTATAAGCTGGGTAAAACGCCTGACTCAGTGCTGGTGATCGGACCTGTGCCGTGATACTGGCCCCTAGCTTGGAGCATAGCAGAGACTGTGGACGTGTGTGGGACAAGTGAAGTGCGTGGAGAGCGTGGAGTGTGCAAGGTGAGTGCTTGGGTGACTGTGAGAGTAGACGTGTGTGTGTATAGGTTGAGTGGAGTTTCCTTCCTTGTGAGTTGCCCCCACCTGACAAACCTGAGTGAAAGCCCTAACCCCTCCTAGTCCCTCTCTCCGTTGGGTCCCGTGGGGTCCTTTCCCCCTGAACCACCACTGATCCCACACCTCCTCCCCATAGCCCTGTATAAGCGTGTGAGTACTAACCCAGAGTGGGCCTTGTTCGGTGCGTAAATCCCTGTGATGAGCTTTGGCCAGGGTTAGCTCGTGTAGCTCATACCCAGAGCCTCCAACCAGATTCTGAGGGATTATTTTCCAGCACCATTTTGCCCTTGCGACTGGAGTACGTTTGTTGGTCCTATCTTCCCTAACAATCATAAACCTGACAAACCAGCTGGCGAGCCCCTGTCCCTCTCGCACTCACCTCCTCCTCCTTGCTTAGGCTGTCGGGCTGTGCCAGCCGGAACAAGCAATCGTACACCGGGTTCACCAGCGCCATCATGGGCATGTTGTTCACCTGTTAGCAGACAGAGGGGCGCGTCAGGGGGCGGCGATCTGTAAAGGATTTCGTCTCCCCTGTCTCTGCAGCCCAGTTTTCCATGCAACAAGCCATTGTGGCGTTCTAGCTCGGAGCTTGCTCTTGGCTGGGAGATGTAGAGATGGGGAGCCTTCTTCCTCTCAGGGGGCCACTCTGAAAATTAGTGCAAGCTCCGTGGGCTGGATCAGAGTTGGGGGTGCTTATGGGGGGGTGCTCAGGATGAAAGGAGGAAGAGGAAGGTCCAGATCATGGATCTGTGCCATGGATCCACTCCCAATGCTTGAATGCATCCCCTCATCTACGCTCCTTTGCCTTGAGCTCACTCAGAATTGGAGAGACCAAATGAAAAATAGTCACAGCCCAACGCCAGGTCAGAGGCTCCCACCCCTGCTATATGGGCCGCTGAAGCCTCCAAGAGCCAAAGGAACCGGGATTCTAAGTTTAGGATCTTTGCATCTTACCACGAGGCCACATTCCAACAAACAGTCAATTTGATGGAGCTGGGACTCACTTCTGTTTTACTCCTGAAGCGTTCACACGAACAGAGCGCTAAACCGACGTTAATCAGGAAGAGGAGTACGTACTCCGGAAAAATCAGGAGACTCTACTCCCCTTGGGTTTGTAGGTCGGAGTAACTGTTTGCGTGAACGCTCATCAGCGTGAGGGGAGTGAGCTCAGTTCAGTGATTGCTACGTCTCAGCTAGGGGGGAAACTGGCACCGTATTTTTGTTTAGAGTGTTTGTCTGAACACTACCTAAGGGGAGTAGTTACTTTGATCTAATTAAACCAAGGGCACATTTCAGACGAACAGGGTTAAACAGAAGTTATTAAACCAGTTTTATTAAACTGAAGTAACTAGTCATAAGAACATAAGAAGTGCCAGACTGGGCCAGACCAATGGTCCATCTAGCCCAGCATCCTGTCTCCGACAGTGGCCAATCACGGTGGCTTGGGAGAAGAACCCAACAGGTCACAATGGGGGATCCATTCCCTGTTGTTTTCCCCCTGCTCCCGTCATGTTCCCCGATCCTGTCTGGCTAATAGCTGCTAATGGACCTATCTTCCAGAAACGTGTCCAAACCTCTTTTAAACTCAGCTCTAGTACTGGCCCTTACCACAGCCTCTGGCAGTAGATTCCATAACCCAGTTATACGCTGAGTGAAAAAATATTTTGTTTTAAACTTGCCATCCATGAGTTTCGTGGAGTGTCCCCTAGTTCTAGTACTAGCTGAGAGGGTAAATAACTATCCCTTGTTTATTAGTTCCACAACCACTCATGATTTTATAGACCTCTATCCTATCTCCTCTCAGTCGTCTCTTCTCCAAGCTGAAGAGCCCCAACCTACCAAGCCTCTCCTCCTACGGGAGCCCTTCCATGCCCTTGATCATTTTTGTTGCCCTTCTCGGTACCTTTTCTAGTTCAGCGATGTCTTTTTTGAGATGGGGCGACCAGAACTGCACACAATATTCGAGGTGCGGTCGCATCATTGATTTGTATAGAGGATTTACGACATCCTCAGTTTTATTCTCTATCCCCTTCCGAATAATTCCTAACATTCTGTTTGCTTTTTTGACTGCTGCTGCGCACTGCGCTGTGGATTTAATTGTATTGTCCACAGCCACCCCCAGATCCTTGTCCTGAGTGGTAACTCTTAGCTTAGTGCCCAGCATTGCGTACACATGGTTTGGATTATTTTTCCCTACGTGCATCACTTTGCACTTGTCCACATTAAATCTCATTTGCCATTTAGATGCCCAGGCACCCAGTGTTGTAAGATCCTGTTGCAGTTCCTCACAGTCTGCTCGTGTTTTAACTACCTTGAATAGCTTGGTGTCGTCTGCAAATCTGATCACCTCACTAACACCCTTTTCCAAATCCTTAATGAATACATGAAACAGCACCGGTCCCAATACAGATCCCTGAGGCACACCACTTTTTACATCTCTCCATTGTGGAAGCTGACCATTTAGTCCTACCCTTTGCTTTCTATCTTTTAACCAGTTTCTGATCCATAGTAAGACACTACCTCCTATCCCGTGACTTTTTAATTTTCTCAAGAGTCTCTCATGACGGACCTTATCAAATGCTTTCTGCTAATCCAGGTACACTATATTTACTAGGTCTCCCTTGTCCACATGCTTATTTACTCCCTCAAAGAATTCCAACAGGTTAGTGAGGCATGACTTACCTTTACTAATTCTGTGTTGACTCTTCATTAAGCCGTGTTTGTCAACATGCCCTGTAATTCTGTCCTTAATGATGGTTTCCACCATTTTGCCCAGCACAGACGTCAAGCTTACTGGTCTTAGTTTCCAGGATTGCCTCTGGATCCCTTTTAAAATATTGGGATAGTCTACTTCTGAAGTGTTCAGACAAATAGCTAAACTGAAGAAACTAAATCAATTTAATTAAACTGAAGTAACTACTGCCAATCCCATGCTAGACAGGCTGCGTAGGGGGAAGCTAGGATTGAGCTCTCCGTGTCCCTAAAACCCCAAAGTTCAGACAAACATTACAATAAATTAAAAACCCGAAGGGGTGTATGTAACTCCTGATTTTTCTGGAGTACGTACTCCTCCTTTTCCTCCTGAATAGCTTCGGTTTAAAGCCCTGTTTGTCTGAACAGTACAGGAGTTAAACTAAGTTACTAAACCTTTAACTCAGTTTAACTGTTTGTCTGAACATGCCTGTGATGAGGATATACTGGGCTACATGTAGACTACAGGTCTAACAAATATGTAAAGGTTAAACATGTATGTACTATGAAAGCTGAGAACTGGAAACTCACTTCATGCAATGTAGAAATGCTAAGTCATGACCTTGAGTGAGTGTGTAATCAGAAAAAAGCCTAAACACCTCTGCAGACACTAGCCATAGACCATTGAGTTGCAAATGGATTTCTTCCTGCGGACGTGACAAAGCACAGAGTCACCTGGTGGGAAAATCAAACAAAGGACCCTGGCAAAGTACTTAAGGGGGAAAGACAAGACAAAAGAGAGCCTGTTGAGTTTTGAGCTTCTTCAGCTTCATCTGCATCATCATATCTTACCAGCCAGAGAAGGGCTGCACCAAAGTAACCATGAAATGAAGACTCTTGGAAACTATAAGACTTGTACCCAGCCAAGCTTTCCACCGCTGGCTGTGACATGAACTGAAATAGCCTTGGACCTTGATTAGGGTAAGCCTAAATTAGGAGAATCCAAGTACAGATAGGAATGCGTTATTGGTTAGGTTATTTTGATTTCTGCATTCTCGAGTATAATCTTGTACTGCATGCTTATTCATGATTTATTCATTAAACTTCTTTTAACTGAACTTAGTATGGTCCAGTGGAACTGCTAATCTTAGCATTGGCGGGACACAGTTTGGGGTTAATTCTGTGTTGACAAACACAGGTGAACCTAGAAAGAGTCTGTGCTGGGAAACTCTAACTGAAAAGGTGACAAGAAGGTTCCCCTGTTGCAGGCTCAATCAGTTCTAGAGAGAGCTGATCCAGTAGGAGCTGCAAGCCGTGGAAACGGAGTCATGACAGCCTAGAGTGGGGGAGTGAGACCCCAATTCCATGACAGTGCCCCAAAGTAGTTACTCTGGTTTACACGGTTTGTCTGAACACTACCTAAGTGGAGTATTTACTTTGATCTAATTAAAGCAAAGCAGTTACATCGGCGGTTTACCTCTGTTTGTCAGAACATGGTCCACAGATGATGCAAAACTAAATTAAAAATAAAATTAATCTCTCCTAGATATCTGAATGTCCCTGTGACCGCATTTATTAAGCTTGCTTCAGCCATGTTCTCACACCCCTTCTTCAGCCCTCACCAAATAGCATCTGAAAGAACGTTCCTAGTGCAAACGCTTGCAGGAAACGTCAAGCCAGGGATGCTCAGCGGGGGGAGCGAAAGCATTTAGTCCAGTCAGGAATGCCTGACACAAAGCTTCCCCTAACACCAATTAACATGGGCCCATCCTTTCGATCAGGCAGGAAGCACCTCAGGTGTGTGGGCCAAATCCGCCCCTCTGTTAAATACTCCTCCGTGGCCTGGGGTGACAGGCATCTGCTGGGGATGGGGAGCCTGCCTCAGCGCTGGGGACAGACTAGATGATCCTTACGCTCATGGAAGCAGGGCGCAAGGAGGTTGAATTAGCATCTCACTGGCTCTGCCTCTTCTGAGCCTTTCAGTCATGGCCCCCCATGGGAGAGAGGCAGAGGCGAAGGGGCTTCCTTTCTGACGTGGCCACGCTCCCTTTCTTAGCACGGTAATGCCACGATGCACGGAGAGGGGGTGTGGCCACGGCCACACCCCCTTTCCCCACCGTTATGATGATGCAGGGCTTGGAAAGGGCCGCGGTTACGTCCAGCAAAGTGTTGTGGCGGAGGGAATTCCCGCCCCCCCGTGCAACGTCTGTTCTCGCGCTACAGTCCCACAAATTCAGACTCCTCCCCTTTGCCCCGGGGCCGCTCCACTCGAGTAATTCAGTACAGCTCGTTCTCCACCCAGAGGAGGAAGGTCTCGGCCCGGGCTGCTTACCCTCAGGTAGTCAAAGATGTTACAGATGAAGGTGACGTAACAGATCCACGCCTGGAGGGAGCGCGATCGCAGCTCATCCCGGTCCTTGTACTCCTGCTGCAGCCGGTTGAGCAGGCTCCGCCGGAAGATGCTCTGACCCGCCTGCTTGCTCTCTGCCTGCGGCGACGACAAGAGAGAGGTGAAGCCCCAGAGGGAGGAGGAGGATCTTGCTACCCAGGGGAGCAACCGGAAATGTAACGAGCTGCCTTTCTGGGTTGGACTCATGACCCAGTAACCCAGGATCCTATCTCTGACACTGGCCGGTACCAAATACGACCGAATCACAGGGTTGGAAGGGACATCAAAGGTCACCTAGTCCAACCCCCTGCTTGGATGCAGGATGACAACAGTGACAACATCCCCGACAGACGACTGTCCGGCCCTTTTTAAAAAAAAAACAACAACCCGCCAGTGTACAAAAGCAGCGTTCCCTTCTCCTGGAGGTTGGCCAAAGCCCAAACATATTCAGAAGGCAACACAAGACTTTTTTTTTTATTATTTAGCCAGCCTTTTAGCGGGTGGGGATAAGGTTTGATGAGTTGGGAGGTGGGGGATGGTTTTAATGGGATTTTTCTTTGGTTTTAACTGGGGTTTATATTGTTTTATTGTGAGCTGCCCTGAGCCTGCGGGGGAAAGGGCGAGATCTAAGTCTAAATAAATAAGTAGGGGGTGATCCACTCCCAGCTTCTGTCAGTGTGAGGCCTCATCCCCCCTGGGGGGGGTTCCGGAGAGAGATCTGTGGCAGGGATGGGCTTGCCCAGGGTGAGCCTTGGCAGGATGAGGGCCACAAACAATCTCACACGTCAGGGAATCCGCTCGCAGTCCTTTAATCCCAGTCATGTCCCGTGCATAGTCTCCGTACACATACAGCCCTCCCGCCAAGCATCCACCCACCCTCTGGCTTCTACTCACAGTTAGCTGGGTTCTCTGGGCGAGGCAACCCCTCTGCAACCCAGGTATCCCCACTCTGAGCCTATCTTAGTCTGGGGGGGGGGGTAGTGTGTTCCGTAGCTCCTGCCTCTGTGGCAGCTGCCTTCTGGTGAGCTTTCAGTCTCTCTGGACTGGCTTAGCCACACCTCTCTTTAGGCGCTGTCCTGTGCTTCTCTCTGCGCCTGCAGCCCTGCTAGCCCAGTCCCCCGGCTGGCGCTAGCTCACTTTTAAAGGGCCAGTGGTGCGCAGGGACTTGGCCCCGTTCGAAGATCCCTCTCCATTCCAACAGCCAGGAGATGAAGCAGAAGTGTTAGCAAGCTCTTTTGATTATAATACAGGACACCAGAAGTGGGGAACCACAGGGGACAAATGCAGCTCACAGCTAGTTATTAATTTAGCCCCTGGATCCAGTTCCTGGATCTGGGCCCTGGATCCAGTTCTGACCCCCAAGCACTGAGCTCGGAGGAAGGGAACAGAGACGAGGAGAGGGGACAGATCCATAATCCGAACCCTCTTCTTCATGAGCGCACCCCTTAGGATCCCCAACTTCTATGTGGTCCTCAGAGCTTGTATTCATTTTAAAATTGGTCACTGGGAGGAAAAAAGTTCCCCCGCCCCGCCGGACTTCATAGTCTTCTCCTCCCTTCGCCTTCGTGTCGCTGTCATCTATCGCCCCACCCCCACCCCCCCGGCCTCCTTTCCTCTTTTCTCCTGGACTTTGAATCCTGGCTCACCTTCTTCATTTCTGATGAGACCCCCGCTCTCGTTCTTGGTGACTTCAACATCCATGTTGACGCACCTTCCCAGTCCTCGATCTCCCGCTTTCTCTCCCTAACCTCCTCCTTTGATCTCCGTCACTGGACTGATTCCCCCACCCACACTGGTGGCCACTCTCTCGACCTCATCTTCTCCAGAAACTGTCCTGTTGTTGACCTCTCCTTTGACCTTTATCCCATATCCGACCATCACCTCACTTCCTTCAACCTCTCCCACCAACCCTCATCTTCGTCCCTGGCTCCACGTCCCTTCCGTGATTTGCAGGCTATTAAACCTTTAGATTTTACTTCCTCCCTCTCCCCCCTCCTGTCTTCTCCTCCTCTTCCCCTGACACTGCCATCTCTTCTCTCAACGCCTCTCAACTCTCTTGCCCACATCTCCTCCCGCCCCATTCAACCCCAAAACCCCCGTCCTTGGCTCACTCCTACTATCCGCTACCTCCGCACTTGCACCTGGGCTGCTGAACGCCTCTGGCGCAAATCCTGCTCCCACCCTGACTTCCTCCACTATAAATTCTCCCTCTCCTCCCTCTCTTCCGTTATCTTCCTGGCGAGGCAACACACCACCTCCCGGGTTGAATCCTACTCTCGTGACCCCCGCCGCCTCTTCTCCACCTTTGACTCCCTTCTCCAGCCCCCTTCTTCCCTTTCTGCTCAGGATCTCGCGTCATTCTTCACCTCAAAGATTGACAAGATCCGCCAAGGCATTACTTCCCACCCGTCTCCTCTCCCCGCTCCCTCACCACCCCTCCCCCTCCCTCTCTCTCCTCTCCTCCTTCCCTCCTGCCTCCCTTGAGGAAATCTCCTCTTTGCTCTCTTCCTCCAACCCCTCCACCTGCCCTCTCGACCCAATCCCCTCCTGCCTCCTGACCTCCATTGCTCCCACTGTCGCCCCCCCCCTTTACATGTTATTAATCACTCCCTCTCCACTGGCTCCTTCCTCTCCGCCTTCAAGCATGCCACAGTCTCTCCCATCCTCAAAAAGTCCACCCTCGACCCTTCTGACCCCTCTAGTTACCAGTTGGTCTCCCTTCTACCCTTCGCCTCTAAGCTTCTGGAACGTGTTGTCTACTCCCATGGCCTGGAGCTCCTCTCTGCCAACTCCTCCCTGGACCCTCTCCAATCTGGCTTCCACCCCCTTCACTCCACTGAGACTGCCCTTGCCAAGATCATCAATGATCTACTTGTCGCTAAATCGAAGCGCTTTTACTCCATTCTTGTTCTCCTTGACCTCTCTGCTGCCTTTGACACTGTCGACCACTCACTCCTACTGGACTCTTCGCTCCCTAGACTTCTGCGGCTCTGTCCTTGACTGGTTCTCCTCCTCCCTCTCTGACCGCTCCTTTAATGTGTCTCTTCCCAATTCCAGCTCCTCCTCCCTCCCCCTCTCAGTGGGGGTTCCCCAAGGCTCTGTCCTGGGCCCTCTCCTCTTCTCTATCTACACCCTGTCCCTTGGCAAACTCATTGCCTCCCACGGCTTCCAATATCACCTCTACGCTGACGATACTCAACTCTCTCCACCCCCCTCTCTCTCCCCGTCCAAGTTCACCTCATCAACTGCCTCTCTGATATCTCCGCCTGGATGTCCCGACGTCAGCTCAAGCTCAACATGGCTAAGACTGAACTCCTTATCTTTCCTCCCGACCCTTCCTCCCCCTCTTCCCTGTCCATCCTTATTGATGGGGTCACCATCCGTCCCGTTCCCCAAGCCTGTAGCTTGGGCTTCATCTTCGACACTCACCTTTCCTTCAAACCTTACATCGACTCTGTTGCCAAGTCCTGTCGCTTCCCCCTCCACAACATTGCTCGGATTCGCCCCTTTCTCTCTACCTCCTCAGCCAAAACCCTTGTTCACACCATGGTCATCTCTCGCCTTGACTACTGCAACCTCCTCCTTGCTGGCCTCCCCCACTCTCACCTGTCCCCCCTTATCTCCATCCAAAACTCCGCTGCTAGGGTAATTCACGCTGCCCATCGCTTCGACCACGTGCAGCCTCCCCTCTCCTCGCTTCACTGGCTCCCCCTTCCCGAACGCATCCTTCACAAACTCCTGGTTTTCATGTACAAATCCCTTCACAACCTGGCTCCCTCTTACCTCTCTGCCCTAGTCTCCTTACACACTCCTGCACGCACTCTCCGCTCCTCCTCTGCCCCCTCCCTCGCTCTCCCCTGCTCCCCTAACTGCCTTCGTCCCTTCTCCCTCGCTGCCCCCCACGCCTGGAACCTGTCTCTTATACACATCTAGATGTGTATAAGAGACAGCCTCTGCCCCCTCCCTCGCTCTCCCCTGCTCCCCTAACTGCCTTCGTCCCTTCTCCCTCGCTGCCCCCCACGCCTGGAACTCCCTCCCTGCCCACATCCGCCTTGCCCCCTCCCTCCGCACCTTCAAATCCCTCCTCAAAACCCACCTCTTCCTCACCGCCTTTCCCGACGCCTGTTAGAACTTTCCTCTCAATATTTACTGTCTGCCCTCCCCGCAGACTCCTGCCTAACTGCAACCAAGCCAAGCACGTGCACCTGAGACTTCGCATCCGCTTGAATGTTATTTATCCCGTGTCTCTCCCTATGTCCCCTCTCCTTGTCTCCCCCCTCCGTGTCTATTAGATTGTAAGCTGTAGGCAGGGACCGCGTCTATCTCATTGTTCTGTAAAGCACCAGGTACATAGCGCTTTACAGGGCGGGTGCTTTCAGACTGGCCAAACCACACGCATATCCTGGTGTGAGCATTCCCTCCCGCAGCCAAAATGGGGGGTGTGGGGGGGCGGGGTCTGAAAGCAGCCAAGGAGTCAGGCCCCAGATTCCAACAGAGACTGGACTGGCTTGCAATCCTTATCTTTATACAGCTCAAGGTCAAACATTCTCAATCACTTTATTAATTATTATTAATTATTATTATTATTATAAACATTTATATAGCGCCAGTCGTGTGACCTGGCGCTGTACAGAACATAGAAATAGACACGGTCCCTGCCTGTGGCTTACAATCTAAAAGACAAAGGGGGGGAAGAAAGGGAGAGGGGGACAGTGGGAGAGACAGGGGAGAAGACAAACCAACATTCAAGCGGATGCGAAGTCTCTCTGCCACAAGAGGAATGGACCCCAAAACAACCTATCCCCTCCAGACAACAAAAAGAAAAAAGACACTTCTGACTGGACACCTTGAGGCGGACTGAATATTTTGGTGATTTTTTGGGTACCTGAACCAGTTTTTGACTGAGTGCCCGAAATACCAACAACCGGTATACCGGAATACCGATTTTGTCCCAATTTCATCCCCTCAAAAATCAGGATTTTTTTTGGGGGTGGTGGTGGGTAATTTTGGTATACCAGTTATCAGTATTTCAAGTACTCAAACGGTATTCGGTTACCAATTCAGAGACCCGAAACAGTACCCGAAAACCCACAGGAACCCAATCGGGTATCCATTTCAGCTCTGTCCCTAACCAATAAAGCACTCCCGACCCGTTTGCTTGCTGGCAATTGACGGATCTATTCCCTGGTGTGGACTTATCAAATCTTTTTTGAACCAAGTTATACTGTTGGACTTTTATATTTATATCATTTATTTATATCAAAATTGATATGCCGCCCCCCCCTCCCACCTCAGGCATCTCGGGCCGGCTCACAACATCTTAAAAACATTTTAAAACATTCAAATAAAGAATAATAATGATAGTTTAAAAAAAAACACAATATAAAACTCCATCCCCCCCCACCCCCATCCCGTCTCCCTCGGGAAAGGCCCGGCAGAACAGCCAGGTCTGACATTGTCTGCGGAAGGAGGGGAGGCCGGCAGCCAAGCGGATCTCCAACGGGAGGGAGTTCCACCGCCGCGGCGCAGCCATGGGGAACACCCTCCTCATAGTAGACACCTGGGGGACCCCGAGGAGGGCGCCCCCAGACAACCGCAGGGGCTGCTCCAGGACCCGGAGGGTGAGGCGATCCTGCAGGTAGGCGGAGCCCAAGCCGTTTGGGGCTTTAAAGGTCAACACCAACACCTTGAATTGGGCCCGGAAACCTACCGGCAGCCAGTGCCGAGAGTGAAGCGCCGGTGTAATATGCTCGCATCGGCCCGTCCCGGTCAAGAGACGGGCCGCCGCATTCTGCACCAGCTGCCGCTCCCGAACCAGCCCCAAGGGTAGCCCCACATACAGTAATCCAGCCTCGAGGTAATCAAAGCATGGATGACTCTGGCCAGGTCCGAGTCCGAGACATACGGCCTAAGCCGACGCACCCGATGTAACTGGCGAAATGCTCCCTTCGCCACAGCCGCCACCGGGCATCCAGGCGGAGCTGTGGGTCCAGGAGCACCCCCAGACTCTGGGCCTGAGAAACCAGGGGAGGACAGACCTCATCAATGATGGGGGCCACCACTCCCTCGACCCTCCCCACAACCACCACCTCCGTCTTGTCAGGATTTAGCCTCAGGCGGCTCGCCCTCATCCAGTCCCCCACCGCGGACAAACACCGGGTAAACACAGAGACTGCCGGGCCTGAGTCAGAGGAAAATGAGAGAGATAGCTGGGTGTCATCAGCATATTGATGACACCTCCCCCCATACTCCCTAACAACCTCTCCCAAAGGCTGCATGTACACACTGAACAAGAGAGGGGATAAGACGGAACTTCCCAACATCCCTTGTCAAGGAGTTCCGCAGGTTAACTGAGGAGCAGAGGAAGGCCTTGCAATCAAGACTCAAGAAGCTGCAATTGCAACCTAACAAGAGCAGGCGTGGGTTTGTGCCTGTCCCTGGCAGATGGGGAAAATAGTGGTTGCCTCTAATAAAAGAGTTACAAAGAGCAAGGGATACTGGGTAGTGGTCAGAGCACAGGAACAGGAAGCCTTCTCTGAGCCTCAGTCTGCCGGTCTGTAAAATGAGGCGCAATAAACGCCAACAGGAGGATCAGTAATCGCAGCTTAGGGTGGTTCTGTAAATAGTGTAGGGTCTGCGGCAAGACCAGCAGAGAGAGCAGGACCCCAAAAAGCTCCAGGAAGGAGGGTGCAGGCCAGGCAAAGCCCATCTGCAAAGACGGCCCCGTGGGGAGCAAGGTGCCGATGGATTCTCACCTGGATGATGGTGTAACAGATGCGCCCGGCCTCCTTGCTGAACACACAGTCCTTGAGGGACTGGTCCACGATGATGTTGGCCACTTTCTCCAGGTCGACGCTGCTGGGGTCTGTGGAGGAAGAGGGAAGCCCATCAGCTCTGCCCTGCCAGGCGCTGCCCATCCCCCTTGGGACACGTGGGAGGCAGCCAAGGTCTGCGTGGGGGGCCGGGGGACCGCAGGAGAAGGAGGGGCGAGAACTCTGGTAACACTGACCAATCCCCTCTCTCACATCACCACAGGTGGCTTGGGCCCCTCTACGGCCAGGCAGAACAGGGGAGCAGAAAAGATGTTGGCGACTGGATCAGGGCCCCGATAGACGTCCACTTGAAGCTGGGGTCTGGGATGTTCCCTGGGGGCCTGGTGCAGGGGCATTGGGGAGATGGAAGCAAGTTTGTTGGTGGGGGGGCTTGTGCCAGGGCATGAGGGTGTAGGGTCGATGGGGAGAGGTTGGGGGAATAGGCCAGGTAGGGGCAGGCATGAATCTGGGGTGGGTGGGGGGTGGGCAGAGGAGGCGTAGACAGGAATGGGATGCCAAGCCCACAAAGGGTGATGCCAATTCAGGACTTCGATTTCCGGACGTCTAACATTCCAGCCTGGGCACCAGACAAAACCCCAATCGCAGGGGTGCTGCTAGGTTGGAAAGGGCCCCCGATCTCCCCTCCTAGCCGCTGAAGTCTCAGCAGCACCAGGGAATATGGTCCCCCCCCACACACACACACACACAGACACCCCGGCTCCTGGACCCCAGTACAGCTGCCTCACTGGTCCCTATTATAGCTGCTCCCTTGCCCATATCTTGGGCTGTCCCAGTGGAAGCTGCAGAAGTGGTAGCCCTAGGCTGGGGATGCCTGCCGACCTGCTATTTTATTTATTTATTTATTACATTTTTATCCCGCCATTCTCTGCAGACTCAGGGCAGCTAACAATAATATAAAATACAGTAGAATACATTAAAATCACCTAAAACCCCAACATCATCCCAGCTGCCCTACCCACCCCAACCCCTTATCAATCCCCCTTCCCAGCTCCCTCTAGCCACTCCCACCCTATCCCCACCTGCCAAACACCTGCCCGAACAGAAAGGTCTTACATCTCCTCTGGAAGACGAACAGGCTCGGGTTTAGGGGAGGGAGCTCCATCATCATGGGGCAGCCACTGAGAACGCCCACCCTGCGCGTCCTCGTTGTAACAACTTCATGGGTAGCTGGCACTCGCAAGAGGCTGCCCCCGGCCAACCTCAGAGGCCGTGGTGGGACACAGGGGAAGAGGCAATCTGTCACATACCTTTGAGAGCCGTTTTCAAAAGCTGCTGAGTCTCCGTGTCAAAGGACTGGATCTTATACTCTTCTTTGCCCGTGTCTCCCATCTCTGGCCTGCGCCGACGGCGTGGGTTAGGGAAGCGGCCGCGTTAGTGGCAAAACCTGGGAGGAGACCAAATACTGGTTAGCAAGGCAGGGGAAGGGACGAGAGAGCTAGGCTGGGTGCCTCTTGGCTTGGGGTCCTTGTGCCGCAGAGGCAGCATGGTCTTGTGGTTACAGCAGGGGGGGTGGGGAAGCCGGCTCTGCTGCCCCCAGGCGGGCAGTCAGCCCGCCCGCCTGCTGCAGCCCCCTAAGGGATTTTCTCTGTAGTGGAGGGAGGGCGGGGAATTAGAGTCTGCTCCAACTGTGATTTTACCATGACCTCAGCATGATTTTTCATTTTTTTTAAAAGTGACAGAATCGTAGCCCTGCTTATTATAATTGATATCTAGAAATTCAGTTTGACGAAAATCACAAAAGCGATCCATAAGGCAACAAAGCCCAATTAAAGATCGTGAAATTAGAATCGTGTCATCGGCACCAGCAGAGAGAGACTCTATTCCAACGGAGGGGGTGGCAGGTAGTATCTTTCAGATAATTCACTACATAGTGACTATAAATATTAAATAACAAAGGTGCTAGCAGACACTCTTGTCTGACACCCCGCATGGTAGGAATTGATCGAGACAACGGGCCAGCGTGGCCTACTCTAGCCTGTATGCAAAGCTTATCATTAAATCACTATGCAAAGTGATTTGCACTATGCAGATGGCTTATCACTATGCAAAGCTTATCATTAAATAGAATAAATGCCGATCAATATTGGTAAAGGACAATTTCAGCCAAAGTTGTTCACGATTCACAAAATCAAAAGCTTCCCTGAGGTCCACAAAGCACAGAAATAAAGGAGCTTTACGAGTGGAACGGACATATTTAGAAATTAGTTGATTGAGTACAAAAACATAGTCCAAAGTTGAGCTGCCCTTTTAAAATCCAGCCTGTTCATGACTAAGAATATTATTAGCTTTGAGCCAAGCCTGCAAGCATTGCAATGAAAATTTAGAATACAATTTGCCAATGATGTCCAGGAGACTAATTGGGAGGTAGTTGGCAGGTTGACGAATGTCACCCTTTTAAAAGATGGGCACAATAATACTCTTAACCCAGCCTCTGCGGATAATACCAGATTGATTTATAGATGTGAACAAAGCTGCCCAAATACCACTCCACCAAACTGGATCGGCTTTAAGTAAAGTTGCAGGTATGAAATCACCACCGGGCCCTTCATTTGTTTTGAGCTGCTGAATCAAAACAGTGACTTCCTCTTCAGAGACCGGGAGCCAAATGGAAAAAGATCTAATGAAAATAATGATGCTATTGGTTTTCACAACATCCTCTGACAATGAGTTCCACAGATTAACTGTACGTTTCACATTTGTGTTGCCGCTTTCTCATGTCCCAGCTATCCTGCATTCCAGTTTCTCAGGTCCTCCAGCTTCCAGACTTTGCCTTTTGGTCCCTGGGAACCCAATGCTGGACTTTAGCACACCCTGAACCACACCAGGCCAGGGTTTGACACCTGGCCTGAGATCTGGAAGTGATCAGCGGAACCTGAGAGTGGTTCTCTTCTCCTCTCCATTGACTGAACTGGGGGGGGGGGGGGGGCAAACCTTTTCCCTCCAAAAGACCACTTTGAACATTAGTGCGAGCTCTGGGGGGTCACACAGAGGTTGGGGATGGGGATACTTAAGGGAATAGAAGATCCAGATCATTAATCCGTGCCATGGATCTGTCCCCTACCTTTGAGCGCATGCCCTCATCTCTGCTCCCTTATTATTATTATTATTATTAACAAACATTTATATAGCGCCAGCAGTGTACCTGGCACTTTACAAAGTAATAAAATAGACACGGTCCCTGCCCCTAGGGCTTACAATCTGAG